>JALIRH010000002.1:4973938-5573938 GCA_023055505.1 Callipepla californica brunnescens | reverse complement strand
TTGTCCTTGCCTCTGTCAGCATTTCAGGCTTAGTTTGGATACTGCAAACAAGCATAAGCTTCTAGCAGTAATTTTTGTACATTTGCAGTACACTATATATAAATATTTATTTATTTATTTATTTTTATTTTTTAAATGTCATAGAATCATAAAATCATTTGAATTGGAAGGGACCCTTAAAGGTCACCCAGTCCAACTCCCCTGCAATCAACAGGGTACAATTGCTTGTGATTTCAAATACATGTGCAAGTGTGTATGCAAAGTGTTTTGATGTTATCCAGAGGCATTCTTTTTGTTTTGGATCTCATCCATATGGAAATGTTCTAATGGAAATCTTCAAGATTTTCCTAATCTTTTTGACAGCCTACTCTCAAAAGAAATTTTTACTAGAATAAATATTTGACTTGTACAATGACAAGTTCCTTAATCATATAAGAATATTCTGTAGACTTTATCTTTTCTATTATATTTGTTCTTACATTTACTGACCTTCCTTCCTGCTGCATCCCATTATATAATGGAACCTAGGTAAAGAAGATGTTTTTAACTCTTATCCAGTATGGAACTTCCTTCCTGGGCCGTCTCCTGCTTCCTCACATTATCTTCTGCTGTTAGGCTCTAATGCATTTGGAACAAAGACCAGGAAACAGTGCTTACAGGTACTTTATGAGCAAAGATAAGAAATTCCTAAAAAGCCATACACAAAATAAGCATTACACCATCTACGACTCTGAGAAGAATAGTGAGTGGATTATGCATCAAGAATTTCCCATTCCCGTAGACTTTCATCTCTCTTGATCATTGCTCTTTGCTAAGATTAACTTATGTATTTATTTTTTAAATGAGACGGGACATGCATTGGATTTAACAGAATCTTTCAGTAGGTGTGCATCTTTTTGACCATGTATCATCATAATCAGGAGCCAAACCTACTAATCGTGTGGAAAATTGTGAACATAATATGTGATTGAATTTAAGCAATAGACATTCACTGATCACTAAAGTTATACTTTCTGGTCTGAAGAGAATATGCCTGACACAGAACACAAAGGAAAAAATATTGTATTTTGTCATAGACTGCTATAGACTCTCTATATAAATAGTAAAGGTATGCATAGAGGGCCACAGTCTGTATTTGGAAGTGGTGTTTGGAAAGCTTGTAGTTTGTCCCTGGCAGCCAGAAATACAAATGAAAGAACAAATACAGCAAGATATTCTTGCTTGGGAACATGAACTGTAGGTACCAAGATACAATTACATAAACCTGCCAAGAATAATTTTTCCAAGACACTGTTATTTCCGATGCATGACTCACAGCTTGGGCAACACAGGGCAATTTATAAAATCTCTTACAGGGAATTCCTGATCTCCCCATTTAGTAACGAGGAATATTATAAACATGGACTTTTGAAAAAAAAAAAAAGCCAAAAAAACTGTGCCGTACACATTCACATTCTGTGTGGCTTCTGTATTTCACTGAGGCTGTCTAAGTGTTTATGAGGTGACTATTATCTCTAACAATTATCTGATAATTTGCTGACTTGTAGTGCCTTTCTGTTTGTTTTTTTTTTTTGAAAAAGCATGCACATTTGCCACTGTATGCCAGCAAAATATGTCCTTTAGCTGGTTTTGTCTTTAAGGCCCCTGAAAGCCCCTTTACTCTGATTGATGCTGGTGAGTTCTCTCATGAACAATAGAGCTGAACAGGGCTGTGAGATCTCAGAAAATAATGTTTTGTCACACTAGCTCCAGGACATTTTGCTTTGAAAAAGAGACCCAAAACAAAACCAACCCTCTCTCCTCTCAAAATAAAGAAATGTGACCTTCTGTCTCATTGTTGTGGCTGACCAGTGGGTATCAGGAAAACTCTTATAATTAATTTCTCTTGCGGTAATCCAACTGACTCTTCCTCTTAATTTTATACTCGTGCTATTCTGGAGAGCAGTCACTGTATAATCTTTCTATAGAATATATTTTTTTTTACAGAGAGACACAGCTGATTTATCCTTCTTTTATGTTAAGGGATGTAGTAGATTTGAAGACTGATTTATTTTGTCTGTATTAATATGGGCAGCACCACTTGGTCTAATGATAAGTATTCATGTCTGAGTATAAATTACTTTCTTTGCTCTTGATAATAACAGATTATTTTTCACTCCTGTTATATGTGAATTATGAAAGATAGTTATTTCTTTAATCTCCAGCATATCTTGCTATGAAAGGGTTTATGCATTTAATTCCTCTAGTTCAGGGAAGAAATGATCTTTTAAGACGAACGAGGATGAATGTATAGATGCCATCGGAAATCTTTTTCTTTTTTAAATATACATTAGAAGAAAAAAAAATGACAGAAAGACTAAACATCTATCTCGCCTTGTATTCCTAAATTCAAGTACCTACACAAAAGTATCTGGAAGACATTGAAAACACCAGAATATCTGTATGCTCAGCCGGGATATTTTGTTCTGCTATGTTCTGTATCTAGTCCTTCAGCAAGTATATGCATCTTCCCTGTCTGGCAAGATAGCCTTATCAAAAGACACTGAATTAGATTTCAGAAAGATGGGATTTCAAATCTGTGCTGAACTATGTGAAAATTCTGTAACTCTTTAGCCTGTTGTCCTCTACCATAATTAGGATAGCAGCTCTACCCTATAATTTGGAGAACATGAATTTTTCTACTAATAAAAATAAGAAATAACTCACATGATAACAAGGATGACTTTATTTCCTCTGATTGTAAAGGAAACCAAAAGTGAGTCAGGCATAGAAAGGCAGGTATTCTGTAGGCACATATTCTAAATCAGATAAATTTTATCCATACTTAATATCTGATCAGATGGTAGGATGCTTTCATTTTGTTCAATGTATTGTTTTTAAAAACAGACTTTATTCAGTAACAGCTACTGAAATCCTCTCCTTAGCTTTTATTCCCTTTATAATGTATATCTCGACATAGACAGGGAAAACTACCAGACCTTTATTTAGCTGGGCATTTTTACATGTTCACTCACACAGTATTTTTGAAACAAACTGTATTTTCACCCTACGCCTCCAGTGTGGTATGTTATTGGATCCCAAATGTTTCCCTAATTAGTGTATGTTTGGGCAATGTATCTTCCTCCATCATACTGTTATTACCAAGATTACATCATTCAAATGTTTAGAAAGTAAAATAGAGTATCAGGGATCTTTGCACATGCAACTACAGCCACCTTACATTCATTGCTTCCTCTTTAAATTAGGGTTTTTCCCTTGGGCACAATGATGTGGCTGATCTCAGTATGGCCTACTGTTTCTAGAAATGAAAAAAGGTCATTATGGAGTGCAAACGTAGATGGCAACATACTGTTATATTAAACTTCCAGATGTCAGCTTTGGCAGAGGAAACCATCAACAATTCATGACATTGCAAAAACAGTTTTCTTGCCGATCCATTTACAATGAAGTATTATGTTGCCCTCTTGACAGGTAATGCAATATTACATTAAGAATAAATAAATCAAAAATACAGATACACGTGCTTGAATTATGATGGTCATTAATGATATTTGGGGAAGAAACATAGCAAATCTGACGTCTTACTAATGTCTCTGGTTACTCCTGTGTGGTGTTTCCGAGGTGCTCTTAAGTCTGAGGCAGTGGGATTTGAGTCTCAGAAGTGAGCAAAAGAGAGCAATATATTCTAGTGCTTGGCAACTCTGCCAGCGGCAGGAGGGCTGAAACTGAATGATCTTTAGGGTCACCTCCAAGCTAAGCAATCCTATGTTTCATGATTCAAGGGAGCAAGTGCTTGTGCTCATTGGGTAACCCAGCTGGTGACACACTCATGTATTTCCTCTTCTTTTTACAAAGACTTATGGGAACTCCAGTAAGACTCCAGTAAGTAAAATTCAGGGTTTGCACAGATGAGGTTGGGAGCGTTTCAGTTGGATCACAGAATCACAGAATTTTAGGAGCTGGAAGGGACCTCTACAGATCATTGAGTCCAACTCCCCTGCCAAAGCAGCTCCCTAGACCAGGTTGCACACATTGGCATCTAGATGGGTCTTGAATATATCCAGAGAAGAAAACTCCAAAACATCCCTGGGCAACCTGTCACAGTGCTCCGTGACCCTCACTGTGAAGAAGTTCCAACACATATTTGTGCAGAACTTCCTATGCTTCACTTTGTGGCCATTAACCCCGTCCTATTACCACACGCTGCTGAGAAGAGTCCAACCTCTTCCCTCTGCCTCCCACTCCTTAGATATTTATAGATGTGGATTAGATCCTCTCTGAGTCTTCTTTTTTTCCAGTCTGAACAGATCCGGTTCTCTCAGCCTTTCCTCATAAGAGCAGTGTTCCACTCCCTTTATCATTTTTGTAGCCCTCTACTGGTCTCTTTCAAGGAGATCCCTGTCTTTTTTGTACTGGGGAGCCCAGAACTGGGCACAGTATTCCAGGTGAGGCCCGACCAGGGCAGAGTAGAGGGGGAGAATCACCTCCCTCAGCCTGCTGGCCACACTCTTTTTAATGCACCCCAGGATGCCATTGGCCCTGTTGGGCACCAGGGCACACTGCTGGCTCATGGCCAACCTGTCATCCACTAGGTCACCCAGGTCCCTCTCCTCAGAGCTCTTCTCCAGCAGGTCATCCCCCAAATGCTCATCTTCTGAAAGTGCATCATTTCCTTCCACCTAAGTTCATCTTGGTATCCTCCCATGATAACATCTTCCAGGCTAATATTAGTGGTGATGCTGCTCTTATCAGCTACAATTTATTCTGAATCGATTTTTCTCTGCCAGTGGAAAGAAGAGTATGCACTAGATAAACAGATCTATCTTTAAGCAAATGTAACCTTCTAAGAGGAACTTGTTAACAGATAACCAACATTTTTTCTGCTGCTATTTGCTTTTAGATGGATACCTATAATTAGAAGGGAGAGAGAGATCTTTTTCCAGGCTAATCCATTCCACAAGAAATGAAAAAGTTCAGTTAAAAATGATGAATATGTCTTAGGAACAGGCTAAAAAGAGTTTTCAGCTGTAATATTTAAACGTAGTGATTCATGATAGCAGAATATTTAAACTGCATAAAATATACTCATCTTTGGAACTTGTTTTGCTAGCATCTCAGATGATGGATTCAAACATCTTCATAATCCACTAGTCGAATATAATCTCTTCTAGGTGTTTTGAAAGTATTCTTTTTCTTCTTTACTTATTTATTATTTCTTTTATTAAAAAGATTAGAAATAGAATTTTCTCTTGACCTTAAGCTCTGAAAAAGTAACATACAAGAGTGGAAAATCAGTATTCAGAATTAATTGCAAATGTAGACATGTTGGAGGACACTCTGACAGTGTATATTGCCATAGCCCAGTTGAAGTCAATAGAGTAAGAACAATTTACATTAGCAGAACTGATTTAACAGGCTTTAGGCTGGGATTTTCGTAAATGTGAAGAGAGATAGAACTCTGAAAACAGTGAACAGCTTTATATTTATTATATTTGTATTTATGGTATTATCATTCATACCTGCTTGTGCAAGCTCTGCAAAAGAAACTGATTTTTAACATGCAGAAAAGTTGACCAAATGAAAGGGTATCAGCTATGGGATTTTGTCTGAATACAAATCTTATCTAAAACTTATTATGATGTCTTATAAGATGGTAAAGGTCATCTTTTTGAACATCAAAGAAAGAAGTACATCAAAGTGTACCTTCTGATGTCATAGAACCTGGTTAAACAGATTCAACAGTTATCCTGTAATAAGCTTTGAACGAGTATCTATGCATAAATGAGGAACAATACTTTATGCCATTGGCACCTTTTTTACATGGAGTGGGTAAATGTGGGTCTAGTTCTTATATCCCCTTGGTTTTACTTCAGGAAACCTTCTATCACATCAGTAGGATTTTGTTGGATTTATCTCATTTAAAGGTAACTCAAGTATGACATTGTCAGTGCAATGCGAGGGAGATAAATTCTGGTAAATCACCAAAGAGAAGTAAGGAATAATTGGATTAAGACTTTTTGAAATATTAATATAAAGACTGTGCTGGCTTTGGTTCCACTTTGCGAGTCAGAATGCCTTCTCCTTCCATCATGCAAGCTGAGTACAAACAATCTTATATAGTGTAGATTTTCTGGTGAGGAGACTATTTTTACAACTCAGTGATTCATGCCTTCTGTTAATTTGTGCTAAGCAAGGGGCTCAGTACAGCAGTCTGTATGGCAGTTCAAGTCTTGTAATTTAGTAGTAGAACAAGAAATTATACTTGTTGCTTCCACCAGTGATTTTGCCATTGTCACTAGAGAAACTGTCCCACAGCCAAACTCGAAACTCCCATAGAGAGAAAATAAACTTTGAAAACACTGCATTAAAAATCAAATTACTCTCTTAATTTTTATTTTAGTGGGTTTTTTCTTTTTCTTTTCTCTTTTCCTTTCTTTTTTTTTTTTTTCGGTACGTTCTTTTGGTGTTTTGTTTTTATCTTCAAGAATGAATGACAGTGGCATAAAGTACAAAGACCTAATGTAACATTACAGGAACCTCACTCTCACCTGTAGTAGTCAGACATAAAACAGGTGAGGAAACCCAAAGTGATTGATCTGATCCTCTGATGCTCCAGAGAGTTGTATAGAATAATCTTAGGTATTTGGGAAGTGGGATTTTAATGGAGTATGGCTTTGTTTTTACCCTTGGAAGCAACAAGCCAGAACTCACGTTGAAGAAGGAAGCAGACAGACTCCTACTTTGAATTTACCAAAGCTGGTCATTTCATACTTCTCAGTATGTGCAAACTGTTACTGGTCTCCATCAGGCAGAAATGGAGGAATTAAATTCCAAACATTTGATTCATATGCACTTCTGTGTCAGATGACATTTTGTCAGACTGTCCTTCAGATGTATTCTGTCACATGGCAACAAAATGTAATGAAATATTGATGGGAAGGTTTAACCTCTAATGCCATGCCACCAACATTCACCTCTGATGTCATGGGACTATGATAGATTAGGAGGCATTACTTTCAGAGAAGTCCTCATACATTCATAAGGGTGACCATATAGAATGGCTTAAGTTGGAGAAGACCTTAAAGATCATCTAGTTCCAATCCTTACATGTACAGCCTTTCTGCCATTTTGCATTTCTCTGATGTTCTACAGCAATACATCACCAAAATATAATTCCTCTTATAATGTATTGCTTTGTTAAGCTCTAAAAGTGATTTTGTTTGATGAGACACTCAAGCAATACATCATCAGACAGATGAACTGTAACAGCAGTGCCTCTCTGTCTGTCGCATGTAAGGGAGTACAGGGAAATGTAAGATGTAGTGCCAGGGACTAGGAAAGAGAGCAAGGTTTAGCATGTGCCCAGATATGCAATGTAAAGCATGCTTACCAGGTAGGTACTTAACAAAACATAGGTAGATAGGTAGGTACTTAAAAAAAAACAAATTATATAAATTTGCCACTGCCACATTATATAAATTTAGTCTTAGTGAAGTCAACACCAGGAATATCATGAGAAAATTCAGAGTATATTAAAAATATGGCTTTGAAGAAAAACACTGCATTTTCTTAAGGCCAAGTTAAGACATTCAGGCTGCAGCCCAGGAGACCCAATTTCACATTTGTCTTAGATAAAATGAGTTTGGCATTGCAAACCAGTTCCTCCAGTGGGTTTGTCTTTATTCAACTCTTCTGCAGTGCAGTAGTTAAGGGCAATTAGAAAGTTGTATTCAGGATCAAAGGGATGTCCTACTGCTGAGTTTCTCAGTGTTAGCAGGAGTGTGTGCAAGAAGCTCAGTGATCTTAGAGACAGGAGCTGCTCGAAGACAAATGTACATAAAGGATAATACAGGATGACATGCTGATATTCTCCCTTGTACTTCCTCAATATAAACAAACCAAATTTCAAGGGGAAGAAGTATATAATTCAATTTAAAGGTATGTTCATCTTTTAAAATTTCTCAAATGATAATATATTTCATTGAAAATTGGATACCCATCAGTGTAATTCACTGTTACAGGAAGGTGATGTGTCAATCCCACTGAGTAGCTTTGCAGATTTAAGAAGAGAGCTGTAGAAGGAGTCCTGATGGACATTAAGTTGACTGTAAACAGTGTACTCTTGTGGCTGAGAATGCCAGTGCTATCCTGGGAGGCATTAGGAAGATCACTGCCAGCGGACTGAGGGAGCTGATCTTTGCCCTCTGCTCAGCCCTGATGAGGCTACATATGGAATACTTTGTCCAGTTGTGAGCTCTTCAGAACAAGAGAAACATGGGCACACGGGAGAGAGTCCACTGGAGGGCCACAAAGATGATGAGTGGACTGAAGCATCTCCTTTATGAGGAAAGACTGACAGAGTGACAAGGGTGCTCAGGATGGATCTTGTCCTTAAATACTTCAAGTAAGGTTGCAGACAACTTGGAACCAAATTCTTTTCAGACGTTTCTAGTGACAGGATAAGAGGCTGCAGGCATAAACTGAAACACAGATAGTTTCTGAATTTAAGAAGCATCTTTACCTGCTCTATTAGCTAACTGATCTGATTTTTAAGGCACAGTGTGATCCTCTGAGGTTAGGCAAAATGGTCTTGTAAGTTACAATTATGGCCACCATGGAAGTTACCTCATGTGAAGAATGAGGAAAAAAAGTACCACACAATCAGATTCACTACAATAATTTTGCATTCCCTTCTGATGCAACTACACTGGCAAATGTTAGGGGTGGGGATTTGTTCCAACCGATCCATTGATTTCTTCCAAAGTAATGGTTTCATTGTGCCTACAGGGAAACTTGAATAAGGTATCAACTACACAATGCAAAGTATCAACCTTTCACTGTCTGTTTTCCCTCCATGTGTACTTAGTAACACAACTGAAATATAATAAATAAATAGTCCTTAAGTCTTATATAATAGCTCTTATCAGAGCAGTTCTGAACACAATGAGGCGAATGTATGAATTAATTGTTATGGCATGTATCAGGACATGTATATGTTTGAGTACAAAACGTGGTAAAGATTCAGTTGTCTTATTAGCGTAGTTCACACTGCAGTCAAACACTGTAGTTCACTTGCAGTTCTTGGTGTCCTGTAAGCTCTGTGGTCCCTGAAAGCTGAGATACAATTTAAATCAAGTGACAAGAAATATGTACAGACAGGTGGAAGAAACAGTAGGTAATAGAGGGGTGAGAAAGAATTGCACAGTTAATTCCAACTTTTCTGTGTGAATACAGAGTTAAAAGCTGTAGTTTTCATCTGCACTCAGCAATGCTGTAATAGAAGAGAAAATTTTGTTATGTAGAAGGAAAAGTAAAAAAAGTATATATTTTTCTTTCCTTTGGAAATGACTTGGATGTTATTATTATTTCTTTTAATGAAATACTGAAATAACAGAAGGATTTTTCTTCAAAGGAAGTTGTGGAAACTTTTGTCCAAAATAGTTCATGCCTCATACACCTGTATTTTTAATATGCCATGTCCTGAAGTAAAATGTATGGCTCACTGTGTATCACAGACGGATAACTCTAACTGTACCACGTTCCATCTTCAAAAACACAAACAAGAAAAAAAAATTGGGGCTGTGAGAGATATAACCCATCTAGTGATGTCTCCAGCTGACACTAATGAGTCCATAGGGAGCATGTACAACTCCACAAAAAGAGCTTTTTTTTTTTTTTTTTTTTTTTTTGTTAGAAAATTTCTCTCCAGTTTATATCTTTTAGGAAACTCCAATGTTATCTTCAAGCAATTTTCTTAAAGTTTTTCCTGAAAAGGCAACTTTCTGTCATACATATATCCTTACTATACACGTGGATAACATAGATCACAGACTGTGGCAGTTCTTGCTTTTTTTCTAAAGAAAAAAAATGCTATGTAAAAGGTTATACTTGGAATATAAGGTGCTTGAAGATCTAGCCCAACTTTTTTGCTGTAGGTCACATAACAAGACTCTGTCACTTTCTATATCTTTGAGACAAACAACAAATGAATAGAGGCAGTTGACTGTTTATGTTTCTCAAAGCTAGGACAGAGCAAACACTGCAGCACAGCAGGAGGCATTTGCAAGACAAAATAAACAGGGAACATTTATTTCTAAATCTTTACTTCTTGTCATAGTCTATGTCATGTAGAAAACATTAATGGGAAGTTCTTTAAAATATTTTCTATTCCTTTGGCCAATAAAAAGAGAGGCTAGAAAACTTTGTAATCTTAAATCGCAGCCCCATACCCCCATTTCAATTTAAAAAGCAGCCTGTAACCTTGTGTAGGCATTTTAGTGTTTTCTTCCTTCTACTGGCTCTCATTAATTCTCTCTTTTGTACTAGGCTTATAGGATTTTTTTCCTGTTCTTTACATGAGGTAGTTTCCATGATGGCCAGAAAGCTAAAATTATTCTTACTAGCGAGTTATTTGTAAAATCCAAATACATATTAAAAATAAACACCAATGACTCTGAGTTAAAAGTCAGTTCCATAGCCCTAGGCCAAGAAAATGAATAACAATATACTAATCTCATTTCAGGGAAGAATTTAAGTATATAACTTTTCTTATCTTCATATTACTTTTCTTATTTGTCTAAATGCTGAACCAGACAAACATCACCTAGAAAGGATTAAACTGCTATTTACATAGTATAAAAACAGGTGCTTTATGCCTCGGTCAGATTTTTGGGGAGTAGTCTTCAGTAATTCTCCACTTCTCAAAATATAGAGGAGGTATAGTTGGGAACATAAGTTAAAGTCTGTTCCACCTCATCCCTGTGTCTGCTTGCATGTAAATAAATGAAAGAGGAAATAATTAAATTATATTATTATTGTTATATTTATTATTATAAAACCGAATCTCAGTAGCCTATTGTATAAATGTTTGCTGTCATATAGAATATTATATTATTAAATATCTGTATTATCAATAATCTGTATATATATATAATATATATATATATCTGTATATATCTATATAATACTGCAGATAGAATGGAATTTGTCTTCTGTATTATGAAAGTATCTAATAATTTACACACACACCTATAATCATTTGAGATGCTCTAGGGTATAATTCTGCCCGACCAGAAGAACAGAGATCTTCCATCAATCCTACAGACAATCCACAAAAATCCTGCGCTTATTTTGCATAGTGCTAGATGCTGACAAACTTAAAAGTCAATTACAGAGGTATACAGCTTAAAAAAACAAACAACAACAACAGAAACAATAAAAAAAAAAGGAAAACCAAAGAAATACTCAAGTTATTTCTGAAGTCAGAGATAAAATTCATCTTTTCTGGAATCTGATTTATCTCACTCTGGGGCTCTATTTTAGGATACAATGAACTTCCCGCTGGAAATGTTTGACCACAGAAGGGTACGCAAGATGCTAAGAATATTTGCTGCTTTTGAGAGGAAATTTTTTCCTTCTTTCCACCTTGTTCTGCAGGAGAACTGTCTTGATTTAATACACAGGCAAAGCCTGTGTTCAGATTCTCACATTGCACCCTCAATGCTGTAATCTTTACATATTTTCTGAGATTTTTATATTTGCAGCAGATATTCCAACCACTTGTAAAGTTTAGGGAGGCACAAATGGGTAAGGTATTTGATCCAGGATGTTTTGTTGCTGTTGGAATTTCTTATCCAAGTAAACATGATGGCAAATGACTACCATGGGAGTGTTGACTCTATTTCTTCACCTCAATAATTGCTTAGGAAAGGCGAACATTGGAGAAGGGAAACTCTGAGGACTGCTGATGGTGAAACTGGTAGGGAAACAGAAAAATACGTGTTCAAAGAATTTTTTTCACATGTTGCATTATTACTTTTGACAATTATTTCATTTAAATAAAAAGAGTACTTACGCTATAAAATAGAGAAAATTTATAACTCTGTTACAGTACAGAAGTCCAAACCAATGAACACTGTCATAAACATCCAGGAAGGAGAGACAGTTACCATGAACTCAACTGTCTCCATCACAAAGGACAAGGACTACAGACTAGTAAAAAAAAAGGAAGGAAAACAAGCTTTTCTGTTTTTGTGTAAGGTTATTTTGTGTGGTAGTAGAGAGAAAAACAATCTTTTCCAGGTGTCCCCTGAGAGATGGGACAAGAGGAGATGCTATATATCATCTTTCCTTAGTTTCCAGTACTGTACAAAAGCACTTCACAGCTCTTAAGTTAGCTAAAGCACATATTAGAGAGGGGAGCAGTTAGAGAGAAGTACTGGTACAAAATCCCCGTTATGGTGTGACAGCACAGCAAGGCATAGCTTGTACAGTCAGGTAATAAAACTTCAGTTCACCCTCAGTTGAGCTCCTGCGACTGTAACATATACAATATGAGTGAAAGCTACTGCTAGAAAGAGACAATCAGTCGACCTAGTGGATTTCTAGTAGTATAGTTTTGCTGTAATAATTAGTTGTATAAACAGACTTTTTGACTCTTACTCTACATTTCTTTCTTTAGCTTAAAAAAAAAAAAGACAACTTTATCGGTCGCCTGATTCATGTTTTGTGGGAAGTGAAAACATGCTTACCTGAACATTGGAACTGTGTGTAATTGTCTCTGGATTCTGCTTAGTTTTTATATTTTATTATATTATTAATTATAATAGTAAGATTTTGTTTTATACTGACTCCTTACATTTTACTTTTCACTAAGTCCTGGCAGAACCATTCTTTGGGTCACATAATATTACTGGAGGCTGCTGAGGGGCAGCCTGTGCTTTGTGGGGGCATGACAGATGTGGTGGTTCGATGCTGTTGTGGGTTTTACACCCAAGTGTAGTGAAATTCTGAAGCAGAGTGAGTGAATGAAAGGAGATACCTTCATCCACATAGTCTGCAACACTGATAGGAATATGTATTTGTATACAAAGTCTCTGGTGCAGTATTTTCACATTTAATCTTTCTTCAGCATTCCCGGCTCTTCCCTTAGGTTCTTTTTTGACTTTAATAGCTCAGCTATTATCTTTTCAGATGTGGCCCATTAATTCTTCTGTATGAACTCATGCACAGTCAGCTCTCCCATGCTAATGACCAGGGAGAAATAATGGCTAATGCCCACTGAGAAGAATATCTATTGTTTCAGCTTCTTGATTTATTGAAAACTCTCTGTACATTTCCCCATTTTCATTTTTAACAGAATCTGAGAAAAGAAAGCATTTCAGAAGTCATCGAAGATAATGGTCCATTTCTGATCAGTATAAAAACATGGACATTCTGGGAAGGGAAAGAGGAGAGGTTGAGAAAGGAAAGAAAGAAACAAAAAAAAATACTTACTTACTGCATTTATACTAACAGAACAAGAAACATCAAAATTAAAAAAACATTAAGCACATTAAATAACAAGGAAAAAAAAGTGATTTTCCTTAGATCCCATGATTTACTGGTGCAACTCTTTACAATTGGGTATTGGGTATTACAGAAGATTATGAATTAACAAAACAAACAAACAAAACAAGGGAATGCATTTATCTAAGGCAGCAAAAGACTGATTCAGATTTTAATCCAAGCAATCCCTAAGTAAATTATTTCCAGAAACTATGAGGATCATGACTGAATGTTTCTTTATCTTATACTCACCATTAGATACCCACTGTCAGTCACCATCAGAATAATGGATCTTTGGTCCCCAGCAGTTGGATCACCTTCCCCAGCCTGCTGAGTTCATTTGTTTTTCTGCAATTCATGATACAATTGACTTTCTGGACTGCAAATGCACACTTTTGGCTCATATTGAGTTTTTCATCCACCAGTACCCTCAAGTCCTTCTCTACAAGTCTGCTCTCAATCCATTCATCAGTCACTTTGTAATGATTCTAGGGATTTCATGGACCTTGCAGGACCTTGCACTTGGCCTTTTCGAACTTTGTGAATTTTGCACAGGTCCACCTCTCAAAACAGTAGAGCTCTCTGTAGATGGTATAGTCCCATCACCCAGCTTTATGTAGTCTGCTTTGTGCAACATTTCTGAGGTTGCACGCAAGCGCAGTTTACATATCACCAGTGAATATATTAAACAGCATTGGTACCAGTATGGATTTCTGGGGGTCACCAGTCCTCACTAGTATTCATCTAGACATTGATGATGGATGTGGCCATCCATCTGATTCCTTACCCACTGAACAGTTTTTTCACCAGATCCATGAATCTCAGATTTTGAGAAAAGAACCTATTCTTTAAATACTAATAATTGTCTACATTACAAAAATTACAGAACAGATCATTTCTTAGTAAATAGATAATTAGGTCCAGGAAGAATGGACTATAACATCTTAATGGCAAATGAAGTTGCAATTTGTGGAGCAAATGGCAATGTGAACATTTGACATAATAATATTTTTTCAAGCAATTTCAAGTTTGGAAAGAGAGACCATTAATTTCAGATTGATAGGTGCACAAACTGTCCACATCCTTGTTTCACTAGAATCAGGTATAATGAGAATTCTGAAGTCATTGAACAAAGAAGCTATTAAATAATCATGTGGACTTGTTCATTTGTACATCCCCGCTGCCTATAGTCTCAGTGTGGTGGGTTGCTGTAGTGTAATTTGACTTTTTCCTAGACTGCTTTCACTGAAGTATTCGATGTATTGGTTTATCGAAATACAAATTATTTTAAATCCACTTTTATTCAAATCAAAAGAAAAAAGACTGATAAAGGAGACAAAAAGTCTCAAATGTTTTATGTATTCAAGGCTACAATTTGCTTGAAAATATTTTAGTAAAATTCAAATTGGAAAGATTGATATAGAGTTAGTAGAAGTTCTTTGATTTGCAATTCTGGCCCTAAATATTGAGGATTATAATGTCTATGATACTTAAAAGAACTTCCATCAAGCCACATGATCAGATATTTAGTAGCTAAAATATAGATCAGCTTTTATAAGACCTTCTTCTAAATCAGTAGCTTGAGCTATAGGGTGTTCAGTTTGACCTTAATCTTCTTTTTCAATGTCTCAATGATAACAAATCTCACCTAATAACATTGTTCAGAATTCAGATGTTCAGATCTTTTACAAATTATATGCATATGATCTTTGGAAGCAGGCTTTAATCCTGAAACTACAGAAATGACATAATAAAGACTTGTACTTTGACATGGTTAATTACTTCTCAAGAAAGCTTGATTTTTGTGAACTGTTTCTTTGCAGCCTTGTAGCAAAGAATCTGGAAGGTGAAGACTACCAGTTGTTCTCACTAGTCTCAGAAAATCATAGGGGCTGAGTACATCACAGAAATCGTGTTTCTGCTCTGAGAAGGCTGTATGATCGCTGAGAAAAAAAAAAAAAAAAAAAAAAGAAAAGAAATAGACAGAAGTGTTGTGTGCATTTCTTATCCCTTTCTTCCTTCCATAATTCATAGATACTGCCTAAGGAGAGGAGACAGAAGAAAAACCAACAGCAATAATAAATACACACACACACACACACACACACACACAAATAAAAGAAAAATAAAATCCAAGGGAAAAGCATAGAATGAAATCAGTAATGTTTAATGTGGAAAAAAAAGACAAAAGAAGAAAGAGATATTGGTACAGAAAAAAAAGAAAAAAAAGGAAATGATTAAGAGGGTTAAAGAAATTGATTATAGAACAGTTAGTTTAAACAAGTTAAAAAGTAAAAGGAAGCACGAGTACCAAGAAGTAGAAAAAGCACAGGTTGAGTCAGGGAGGCAAGAAAAGGATTAGATAAAGACTCACATGCAGAGCTAACCACCCACACATTACCAGAGGAGGTAGAGGTAGACAGGGACTAAAAGCATCTGGAAGGCATAAGAAAAATATTGCCTTTTTCCATCATTGAAAAATTGGGGAAAAAATGTCCTGAAAACTGCCAATACAATGATGGTGACTGAAAGTCAGAAATACCATCAGACTTAGGAAACGTTTATATTATTTGACATTAATAACATGAAAATGTCTATGAAAGTGATAGAAAATGCGTGTACTACTTTCTAAAATGCCAGCTTAATGTTACTTGCTGTCCCATCTGATGTATTTTCCTCAAATCCAGAGCTGCTCATGGTGAGTAAGCTTCATATTTCTAATGCACATTATATTACCGGGAAATAAAGCAGCCACTGCCTAGATGCATTGCTGCACAATGGCATAAGTTGCAGTGACATCCTTTAACTTATTGTAGAAAGACAGAGAACTGTCTATGGCATGAATAAATGCAAGTGCAGGGTCTCAGAGGGTCTAGGAGTCACTAGCAGCCTTTTAACCTCTGGATAACACAGTTCAAAATTATTTCAAGAGAGAAAGAACAAAGCAGTCCTGCTTTGGAAAGCACTGGGGCTTTTGTGACTTAAACATGTGGCTTCAGCCCACATCACTGTGGGTGTGTTGCTGCTGTTAAGCAACGTCATAATTACAGTTGAGCTGTCACAGGAACATGTAACTTATACAGTTTGGGAATTAAAAACCTTTATGATTTTTGGAAAGGCTTGTGGCAATGATGGCTGAGAACTCGAGGCCCCATGTCAGCACATTGTTGGAAGCCATATGTTTTCAGATCTAGACACAATTCTCCTGTCATTTAGGTAACAAAATACTTGCAAAGACATCATGTATTTCCCCCACTCAGGTAAAAAATTGCCACAGTGCAGTTTATTAG
Source organism: Callipepla californica brunnescens (assembly GCA_023055505.1). Classification (NCBI taxonomy): domain Eukaryota; kingdom Metazoa; phylum Chordata; class Aves; order Galliformes; family Odontophoridae; genus Callipepla; species Callipepla californica. Next base: position 5,557,322 of record JALIRH010000002.1, on the reverse strand, counting down.
TAGCTTACTAAAATCAGCATCACTGCAGCTAAAGTAGAAGTTGCACTTAATATTAGATGAAATTAAAGAATGTTTATTTTCCCCCCTTTTTATTCCCTCTTTTTTTCCCCTTTTTCTTTTTTTTCGTCTAGGATTTCTGTAAGTTGCACTATCTGATGGTAGTGTTCTGACCTCTGTATAAGCATTTGAGTGGATTGTAATTCAAGGCATGAAGTCATGTTATTGTTATTTAGTCAGTAACATGGGCAGGTCACTTACACATTCTTAACCCAAAGAGCTTTTACTTTAAGTGAGACACAGCTTGACAGGGATTGTTAAAAGAGCACTGACTGAAGGAGGGCAACAGAGATTCACAATGTATGAAGGAAGTGGGACTCTTCTTGCAGACTGTGTACATATCTTTACTGTGATTCAACAAGTGCTGGCTTTGTTATTTTCCCTTTTCTCTCTGTTCTCTTTGCTTCATTCTGGAAGGCCAAGCTAAAAATTAAGGTAGGAACATACAAGCCATCTTCTGTACTGAACACACTATTGAAGAAGCAAAGTTTCACAACAGCTTCTAAAGAAGAGGATGAATTTGCTCAGTGCAAAGGAACACAATGATTTCTTCAAGTAATGGTGGAACAAGAAAAGATTCATAACCTGGCACTGACACTGTAAATCGGGTCCATTCAGTCTGAAACAAGACTTTTACCTAGCTTTATAATTAAATCTGAATTCTGTGACTTTGATGTTTCAAAAAAAATACAAAGAACTGATAAGAACAGGACCCTCTGTAGATCCTGCATGTATGACTGCTTGAGAGAAGAGGCAATGGAAATCTGTCATTAGATCATGTATATGTTTACTCTGCATCTCCTCTATTCATATGTTTTATTTGACTGATTTAGTGGTTTTAGTGTAATCATTGTATGTAAAAAGAAGAAAAGTGAATTGATATTGTTTTATTTGTACTACATAATTAACTGCAGACTAAGATGCAGCTCCCTTAGCTGTGATAGCAAATTACTGAGCAGGTTCAAATCTATACTTAGTAGAAGAAACAGATGTAGAAGAAATTTGCCTGATAGCCATTGCATCAAGAGACAGAGGAGGAACTGCTGTTGGAAATCACATGTCAGTAAAAATGTAAGTCAGCAAACAAACAGAACCTTTTGATATTAAGTGCAGAGTTCTGTAATAATCACAGACAGAAGAGAGTTATGACTGAGGAAAGTAATGCTAAATACTCTGAGTGGTCTATTATGAGAAAGGCTTCCTGTGTATTGCTACCTTCTCCTTCTGGGAATATTATGAGCTTTTACTTCTTTCATCAGAGAATCCAAGGACCCTAATTTGTTACAAAAGTTATTGGTGGGATTTTCATCAAACGTTAGAAATTGAATCATTTTTGTTATTGAAAATCAATAGAAAATAGATGTGCAGTCATAGTAACACTGATCTAAAGATCTAAGACACTGAATACTGTAAACAGGGAACAAAGCTGAAAATATAATGAAAGAAAAAAGAAAAGAAAAAAACAGAAAAATGAGGCTAAAGATCTACCCATATTACAATAATCTACAGCAGAGTTTTCAGTGTTGTCTTTCAGCTCTTCAGACAGGCAGAAAGGGAGAAAAAATCTTATTTTATTTTCTTTCATGGGTTTTCTTTCATCTAAAATAATTTTCAGTTTGAGAAAGATGATGATGTGAAAGTGACTAACATAATGAGAGGATTTAATTCATGCTGCAATGAGAAGAGAAACAGGACCTAAAAATTCACACAAAGAGAAAAATAATGAACCCTGTGTGCCTTTAGAGGCTAAGGACCTGTGTGGTCCGCTATGTGACCTGGAGTGCAAATTCTTTCAAGAGCACATTAGAACATTTTACTTTAAAGTAATCAATAAGAGGGAAATTATGTATTAGACAACAGAGAGTTTAAATGGATTTAGAAATGAAGACCTTATTAGAACAATGGCCAGTACAGCCTCTTCTGCAAGCACAGGCAGAAGTAAAGACTGGAGGCACGATTTTATTCTGTGCTTCCCCAAAGTGCTGGTACTGCCTGAAACACAAAAGTAACCACTTGTCCACTGGAATCAATGAAGTCTCTGATTATTTTTGGATCAACTCCAGGCCCTACAATGAGATTAAGAATTCAGATTACTGGAATAACTCACTGCCACTACTGAAGTATCCCCTCAGCTTTAGGTGGACTGTGTTTTCATCTCCAGTCACCAAAGTTCGATTCAGACCTTAGGGAGAAAGGGAGAAGATCAGATATCAGATCTAGTCTAAAAGGGGACAGAAGAAGAAAATGAATAAAAATGCACTGTATAAACTTTAGTATCGCAGTTCTTTAAGGAGTCCAATTAATGCCATGATTGTAATAGTAAGATTTTTCATCCAAGTATTACACTTTTGTTTACACTTCCTCTCATATCTCTGAAGTGCATGATACCAGATTTTATTCTTCCTTATGATTCTATCCATTCATGTATATACACGCGTGTATGTGCATTGTTTACATATATTATTATGTGCATACACATGCTCACATATACATATGTACACACAATTTGTTTCTTCTTGCTGTTAGATGAGTATTTCTGCTTTCTCTCTTTGTTACGATTGAGATAGGAAAGGACAAATCTAATTCAAATTCATTTCTTAGTACTCCATAGATAGGTATCTGAATAAATTTATCTAAAGATAAATACTAAATTCTAGATATGCCAATATGTCTATGATTTTATATTATTTATGGCCTCTACTATTTACATTAAAATAACGTGTAAGAGGATCCTTTATAAAAAAAAACAAACATATTATGAATTAAATTACAAAATACACAGAGCAGATTTCCAGTATAATTTCAGTAAGTTTGCAAAAATTTTGGGGAACCTTTCAAGAGGTGGAATCTATATTGCCTAGACTAGAAGAAATATCTGCTGAATTTTAGGGGCTTGACTTTAAAGTAAGTATATTTTAAACTTCAGAAGAGCTCACTGCTTACAAGAATTCTTTATACCTGCTAATCTCATGACCTGTGAAGTTTTGCTTATAAAAAAGCAAATGTGTTTTACAAGGGGGTACACAGTAATTTTGTTTTCCTTCTGCTGCTCCCTGGTTTCCATCACAAAGTATGCGCTCTGATTATCTTCGCTGAGGCAACATTCTTACTCTTGGCATTACTCTATGCACAGGACAGCTCCTTAACTCCACCAACACAGAAGCAAAACAGAAAAATAAAACCATTTTAAATATCCAGTTGTCATAGTTTTATTCTGGAACATGATAACACCAGGCCTCATATACTTTTGAAGACTGTGGAGTACATTGCCCATCTTGGCTGGACTGTCCTACCATAAGCACTGCATTAAGCAGATTTGTCACTTTCTGACTCTTCAGGCTGATAAAAAATGGACTGTGAGGGCAATGTTTTCCTAGCAATTATACTTTCACAGAAGCTGTGAAACAGTGGATCACCTTCACTGGAGCAGATTTCAGGCTCTTGTTCATTGCTGGTGAAAATGCATAGCTAATGGTGGTGACTATATTGAAAAATTTTGTTTTGTATCTGAGAATTTGTTCTATTAAATACTGTTATTGTGCTCTTTGTTATAATTTCCATGGAAATAAATAGGAAACATTACTTTAGAAGTGACCTATGTACACTGAAAATCAACCACCTCTGTTCACCAATTTTCAAAAGGCATATGGCAACAGCAAAAAAAAAAAAGAAAAAGAAAAGAAAACCACCTCATTGTTACTGCCTCTAATATAGTATGTATTTTAAGCATCCTAAATTTTCAAGGCCAAAAGATGTTAACAGACATTTTATGACAACTTTTGTAGTAACGAGAATCTTAGACCCACGGTCCCAGTCGTGTACTGATGCTGCAATAGAACGTAGCTTTAGTATTGAGATTTTATAGAGATGCAGAATGATTTAAAAAGATGTTTCAGTTTTAATGTTTGTCTTAGGAGAACTAAGGAGATGAGGTGCTGAGAGAGTGGAAAGGAAACAGAGATAAAAGAAAGTTTTTAATCTATGCAGGCAAAACAGAAAGACAAGGGGGAAAAGAAAGGAATAAAATGAAGAAGAAAAAAAAAGAAGGCTGGAGAATGCTTAAACCTGTGTGAAAATCATGTTAAAAAGCAGTGCTGAGATTTGTTGTATCTGTGTTTCTGATCCAATCTTGTTCAGCCTATTACTCGTATGACCTGAAATCCCCTTTAAAGAGAAAAAAAACCATAAAATGAAGGAAAAACACTACAGCATTCAAAAATTAAATGGAGAGAAAAAAAAAAAATCAGTACTTTTCTGAAGTCTGTATTTTGGAAACTAGGAAGCTTTTTGAAGTGTTCCTTTACATTAGAATTCAGGGAGTCAACCTTTTTGAATATGGGAGAGCTCAGAATAAAAGCTTTCTCCAAACCGACAAAAATGCTTCAATTATTTGTTTAAAAGACAGACTGATTTTCTGAACTGTATTTACCTTATTTAATAGTAATTCCTCTTCAGTTCAAGACATATGCACAGACTGTTGATGCAAAGATAGTCACCAGGCACAAGTGCAGCACTCTCACTGTGTGTGGACAGACTGAAGTAGCAAGTTGGCTTGGGAAAGAGAAAAAATAAATAGGATTGAGACAGCAAGAATACTGTGAATAAATGAACACCTGCTTGTTGGTTATTTTTCACAGATAGGCATGTAGATGTACAAAGTGCTTCTACTTTGCTCTGCAACATGAGTGCTTTTGTCTCTCCACTTTCTAAATGTGCTCCAAAAGCTTTGACCCCTTTTTGTGGAAACAGTCATATTCAGATTCAGTGGAACCATTCATGCTCAGGAATCAGCACTGCAGAATTAGCAGCACCAGAGACTTATGCACCAAACTTTTGGGGTTTGTTCTTTGTTCTAAGTGCTGACTCTTGGTAAGTGTCTGTGTGAATGCAGCACAATGAAAGCCTGATTTGGTTCTAAGGTCAAGTATAACATGTAAGCACTTCATATCTCTTCACTTGAGGTAACAATGCCAGCAAGAATTCTGGATGTTTTGTGCAGCAGTTCCTGATCTGATTGCTCATGCTTTATCATTGGAATTGATATTCCCTCAATAAGATTCATATTCACCTGTGAGATTCATTCCCTGTCTGGAGGCAAACTCCACCACAAGTTCTTTATTGTTTCTTGACTTCCTGTTTAGATGTCAGTGACACTATTCTCTCAAATATATCAACATAGTCATGGAAAGGTGTATATTTTCATATCTGACTTCTCCCTTCCTCCTGAATGTATTTTCAACTGCACTGCTTGATTCAAAGAGTCTGATGAAATTAACTGAACAGAAATACCTGGTGCTGTGTGAGAGGTCCATGCCATCCTGCATGCATTTCAACTGCTGACCTTGAAGGATATGGGTCTCTTGCAGATCACGTCTTATGTTTACTACATACACAGACATCAGGGATACTTTAGGATGTCAGATTGGAATGAGAAGGCATGGTTCAGGTAGTGACTAACGTCCAATTTCCAGCTACATTTGCCTTATACTACTTAGAGAAGGACTTAGAGAATTTGTGCTACACAAAATACGTTCCTCACTGCGTTGAAAGTACATGATGAGAAAGATTTGGAAACATTGGATTTAAAGGAATCATTGATGTGTGGAAGAAAATTTCACATTTCATGCTAGATTCAAAGAACCTCACAAGTCATCTTCATCGGCTTTTCAACTGGACACAGCAGTGAGCCTGGACATAAAGGCAATTTTAATGAAAACAGCACAGAGGCATAATGTTTTATCTTTCTTATCTGGAATAAAACTGACAAGATATATTTTTTGTTCCAAATGAAAATATAGTTATTTTAGTGAAAGTAATGAAGAGATATTGTATTAGACCACTTCTTAGCAGCATTTAGGAATCTGTAGTACCTACATAGTCTTAAAGGGAAATTGATAGTGACAAATAGACATTTCTAAAATGTCAAGTCATCCTAAACATAAATTTTTGTTTATTTATATACTTGCTCTGATATCTCAAATGTTACAGTGCTTCCTGTAGACAGCATTTAGCTTGCCATTAGGAATTTCCAAATGCTCAAGTACATCGACATCTTGTATTGAGATAATGTTCCAATAAAAAATTTTGCAAATACATTCTACACAATTAAGTGTTGGTAAATATTCAGAGTGCATTTTTTATGTCAGAAAATAATCTTTCAAGAGGTACTGCTTCTCAAACAAAAATTTCCCTGTATCCAGTGAAATTCTGAAATCCAATTCTCTTTAATGCTAGCCTGTGGAAGATGGCTATGCAAATAGTTATTACACAGTATTATTGTGCTGCAAATACAGAAGTGGGAAATGAAAATCTTTCATTTTCCTCCCAATTCCTTTAGTGATGGTAGAAATTTCTGACTTGTCAAGTTTCTAAGTTAAATAAAACTCTTAGCCAAAAGGATGAGGATTTTGTGCTGGAGTAAATTTAGTTCTTCTGGTGATACCCTCCTTTATACTCAGCACACTTTAGAACTTTTGTATTTCAATATTTATGTTCCTCATAAATATGAGTAGAAAATAGGGAACACAAAACATTTTTTTGTTTATATATGAAAGAAAACAACTTGATGCCCTCAGTGATGAAAAAAATTGAATATTCAAAAGCATAAATGTTCCCTTACACTCTTGCACGTTATTTCTTAAACCTACTGAAGTAGTTATTATACAATACAAAAGACATAGTCTTCCTTTTTTTTTCTCCAGGGTGGTCCTTTTGTGTGAAACACAATGCCTACCTCTGTCAAGCACATCAGGCAGAGGTGTGGCCCCATGCTATTGAATTCAACTTCATGTGCAAAGGTTTTGGAGTGGGTTTGGGGGCTGCAAGAGTGCTCTCCTTTTCATGCCTCTAATTCAAGTGCAAGAATTCTTCGTAATGTCTTCTTTGGAATAGGTACAGAAGAGTGAGAAAATAGCACGACTGTGAATAAATCCAGTCCCAGAATTTTCATTTAACTGTAAGGAAACTGTCACAGAGGCATTTCCCTGACATTACTTCCATGATTCACTTGCATTTTTTGTTTTATTTTTTTCTTTTTTTTTTACATGCTTAATTGAGGAACAAAAGTAGTTAAATTACTATGCTGTTCTTAACGTCTTTTTCAGCCTGTCACAGAACTTTCTTACATAGAAACTGCCTAAATCTTCCATTTGCTGATACATTTTTAATATTAAAATGATGAAAAGAGGAAATCACAAACTTAAAAAAAGCATTAGCTTAAAATGACCTGAAACCTTGAAAAACCTTAATTGGACCAAACTGGAATGAAATTGCTTGTCCTAATTGTGCACTTTTCAAACGTAGTAAAAAAAGGCACCATTGCATCCCTGTGGAGTTACTCTTGTCACTGTTTTTGTGGTGCTTGACATTAAAATTCTTAATGGGGTAAAGTTGTTTACAAATGTGAGATTGGAGAAAGAGGGAACAAAGTGAAAGAAAAGAAGTCTTTCCATGCTGTCCATCATATTAGTTGAGTAAAAGGATTTCTAAAATCTTGCCATTACAGATTTTAAATTAAATGGTTCAGATAGGCTAGGAACAGACAGACCCACAGGATAGATTTCTAGTAGATAATATGCAAGAAGTTGATGCTGTCAGACATAGTAAGATTCTGCCAGATTTGCTGGAGTCTTTTCTCGCAGCATGTGACTTTGACTGACAATGTATCTGAGTACTTTCCTATTGCTGTTAAAATCAACTCTGTCCCAGCTGAAACTGCATCACCTATGCGCAATTTTGGTTGCTTTCTATTTCATCCCTGTTATGCTATATTTGATTCTCCTGTAACTATTCAGTATTCTAATAAGGCAACATGGTCTTCACTTATCTGTGCTATGAACCAGGTCCAACTTCACAATTAACATTTGCATATAGGTCATAAAGTGACCTGAGGTGACCCATAGGTCAAATTTCCTGCCTCACAGCAGAGGAGAAGAAATAGATGATCTTTGAGATCTCTTCCAACCCATACTGTTCTACGATTTCTATGGTTCTATGATTGTTTTAATGTAATGACAGCATATATACTCATTTATACAAACATAGTAAGTAACATGTTACTCTTAAATGTCTTTTTCACAGATGTGTACACTCAGTCATTATTGTGCACTGGGAATGATAAGAGTAATTTCCCACAATCAGCTGCTGTGAAATCAGTTTTTTTTTTAATTTGTTAGACAAGAAAAAGATAAAAAGATCAAGTCCTTATGGAGCTGTCCATTTGATTTCTTAAATGTGTAATCTAAAACTTCTATACAATATCTTAATTGTTACTATCAAAACCCTTTTGATCTTACAACTTGACACTACTCTTCAATTAGCTTTTTCAGTGCTGTTACTGCTTCACTAGTACAAATATCCTGTCAGAATATGAAGTTTATTTATTATGTTAATGTACTGACACCAGTGTGATTCATCTTCCTCTGGAACTGCTATTCTCTCTTAAGGCACTGTGTTCACCCAAATTGATCTCTGATATAGCTTAAGTTATATCATGGGCCATTACATTTCATAATGTAGCCCTGGGCAGATTCATCTAGACCGTCAGAGGTATCCTTGTAAAATGACTTTTACAGAGTTACCCTTTAAAAGGGAAACTTCCCTCTATTTCTTAATTATCACAAAATACTTAAACGTGGTTAATCTTCTCAGTATTATTGCTTGTGCTAGATTTGTTCAGACATTTAGTAAACATAGAATGCAAGCACTGGGCCAAATGTGACTTTTTCTACCTGTAAAATGTCCTGTTATCCATTTTGATTACTAGCATCTAATCTACTTCAACTATTAATATGTAATTCATCCCACTGACTGAATGAATCTCTATGCCTGCAAAGTATTAGATAATTCTTATTTGATTTTATATGACTCTTCTTGTTGTTTCTTGAATCACTGACTTACTTTGTGAATGCTGAATGTCTTTTAAAATTAAGATTTATGCTGGGGTTGAATATAAGTCAGTATTCAATCGGTACGAATCAATCCTGCTTATGGTAAAATAGAGCAGCTTTACAGCAACAGAGCAGAGAGTGCTTCCAGTTGCCATATTCTAGCTGTAGTGATAATGATAAGGTGCAATGAAAACGCAAGCACAAGTTAAAAACTAAGAATGAGGAAGAGAAAACAACAACAACAACAAAAAGAATTCCTCATTTGAATTAAAAATCAGCATGGTGTTCAAATTTCTGTCATGTTTATCCACATAGGCATTTTCAGATGTTTAGGGTTTTCTTTAGTGCAACTTCAGTATCTTGAATTTTAAAATCAGAACTATGGATAAATGGCAGTTTTCCAGTGTTATGGATAACATCAGAACATCAGAAATGTTTACTTTTGAAATTAATCTGTGAAAAACTATGAACTAAAAAGAAGAAATTTGATTATTTACACCTAGCTTAGGTGTAAATAAATAAAAATAAAATAATAAAAATAAATAATAATAAATAAAATAATAAAAAATAAAATAATTAAAATAATAATAAATAAATAATAAAAAATAAAAAGCACATTATTATTCAGGTAGCATTTCCCTATCAAGAAGAATTAAAAGCCTTTTAGCTTTTATTTTTTTAACAATAACAAAAGCAACCGAACACACAAACACAACAATCATTTACTCCATTCAGAAATTTGGCGCAGTTCTGGTGCAAAATCTATCTCAGTTTGACATTCAGATGATCTCTAGCAAATAAAAAGGGCACATTTGGAATGCCACCAGATCAGGTGTTCTCCTGCCAGCAGCTGGTTTACTGCCTAATTCAGCTGCTGAAATATTGAACCTTTAGACTCTGGTACCCCAATCCATTTGCTGAACATCTCTAATTGGCACAAGTGGTTGTTAAGCATGGTTTTCACTGGCAGTTAGGCTTTTCTGGAAGACATATTTCAAAAGAAAAACATATCAGAAAGCACAATTATCCCTAAGGTAGAGATGGCCAAAGAGTAATATTAAAATAAAGATCTGTTAGAGGAGCGACTAAATGCAAGTTAAGAAACATCTGGAACTGAAATGGCTTTACATAGTCAGAAAACCTGAAGAAACTATAATATGCTTATTGGGCACGATGGTGATGGGTTGACGATTGGACTAGGTGACCTTAGAGGTCTTTTCCAACCTTAACCATTTTATGATTCTGTCATATGGAAAGTAGATGATAATAAGAAAGAAATGCTATGTGTTTAATTGGTTTAGTAAAGAAATAAATATGAGAGTGTTGAGCTTAATGATGCATTTGCAAATTTTCAGCATTTGTGGTCACCAAAATTGTAATTTTCCTTCTTTGGATGATGTGGTTGATGGACTCACATCACAAGAAAAACATGGAGCGATTTGAGCAGGTCCAGAGGAAGGCCACAAAGATGACCAAAGATATCCTACCCTCTGAGGACAAACTGAGATATTTGGAGCTCTTAAGCCCTGAGAAGAGAAGGCTCCAGGATCACATTATAGCAGCCTTCCAGTACCTGAAACGGGCCTACAGGAAAGCTGGGGAGGGACTTTTTATAAGGGCAGGTAGTGAAAGGATTAGGGGAAATGATTTTAATTGGGAAGAGGATAGATTTAGACTAGATATTAGGATGAAATGCTTTACTGTGAGGGTGGTGAGACACTGGAACAGATTGCCCAGGGAGGTTGTGGATGCCCCTTCCCTGGAAGCATTCAAATCAAGGCTGGATGGGGCTTATGCAACCTGGTTTATAGGGAGGTGTCCCGACTGTAACAAGGGATTGGAACTCAATGATCTTAAAGGTCCCTTCCAACCCAAACCATTCAATAATTCTATGATCCTTTTGTATAATAAGGTAATGCCTAGATGTCAGAAGGGATATAAAAACTTCACAGATGTTATGAAAGAAAGAAAAATTTTATAAAATTCAATCCTATACATAAAGAATAGTGAAAAAAATGCTGAAAATATTCTGGGAAAATTTTCATACATTAGTTTATTTGAATCTAAACCTGCAGGAAGTTATTTAATACATCTCAGTGATAATGTAGACTTCCCACTTGTGACTTTACTGTTTTCTTTTGGTTTTACCTTAATAATTCTTTTGCAGTTCCTATCTGATGTACTGCTGAGTATACAAATCCCCCTGTTGCTTAAGAGCAGGTTGGAGAACATCAAATGCTTCCAAAAAACTATTTAGGAATGCTCTGTTTACTTATATTCACCTATAAGTCATCAAAACAGTAGTTTAACACGCTGGTAATTTGAAGTTTAAATGCAAGGAAGAGGCATAGGTAATGTATCATGAAAACCAGTTCTTCTACTTTGACACAACGTGTAAAAAGAAAAGAAACTCAGGAAATTCAAATGCAAGCAACCTGAAAAAAAAATGATTAAATAATTCATACAACTCATGTGTTTTGTGAAAATCATTAGAACAAATTATCACCACTCACTTGCTAGAGTTAAACATTGTACTCATGTATGAATGATCAAAGTAATCAAGATTCTGGAGCAAAAGTCAATTTCCGTACTGATATTATTAGATTGTTTGCTAGTATTAAGAGCTGAGCAAGAGCTGAGTGTTATTAGTCTGCTACCAGGCTGGAACAGAAAGTGGTAAAGCAGGGCTTGTACTTTTTTTTTTTTGGATCACCAAGTCTGTGCAATTGCTCTTCATCCCAATTTCATTTCCGTACACAATTCAAAAAAAGTACATTTTATTTTGTTTGGTGCATAGGGGAAGATACAGGGCAGATAGCAAGCACTGAATTGTAACATTGTCTGCCTTCTGGTGCTTGGCTTTATACATGAATCTTCCGTATCAGAGACAACCAGAGCAATCACACAAATGACACATGCAATGATCAGCTGTTTCAGCTTGACTGAAGAGATAGAGGAGGCTGAAGTAGCTACTAGAATTTAGTACCTGTGTTTAGGTACTGAAATTTGGCCTCCGGGATTTTTGGGTGGTTTCCTAGATACTGTTCAATAATCTCACAACAGCAGTAGCTAAGAAGTCAGCATTGGGAAGGAAGCAGATTTAGTTGCTACTTAGTTGTTTGTTCCGTGGGGACTACAGAGTGGCATGTTAAACTACATCTTAGAGGTGACCCAGAATGCGCTCTGGTGGTAAAAGAAGTGTTTACTAAATAGAAGAGAAAGTTGAAGGTCAGTATAAATATGGAAAACTTCAAGGAACTGTTCGTTATCTGCCTTTTTTTTTTATCTAGCATTTCCAAAAATATTAATTTGAAATTTGAAATGCAGACATGATCTGGATATCACTTTATTGTGATTGGAGATTTCTTTTTGGCCTGATGATTAGGAACAGCTGCTGGCTTTAATTTAAATTTCATATTTTATTTCTGGCAAAGATTCCTACATCTCTGGATAAATATCTTTTTCAATACTTTCATGCATTTATTAAAAATAGAGACAAATAAAATATAATAATAATTGTGAGCAGCAAAGATATAGTCGAGCCAGGTGGCTGACTGTGACTCAGTGACCTTTCAGTATGAGAAATCATCTGCTGCTATTAGTTATATTAAACCTTTGCAGCTGGTTTGATACAATGACAGGAATATCTCAGAGCAACCAATAATCCTCTTCAGGAGGGACAAAGGTTATTCAGTGGATTACAAAGGATCTTGTCATGTGGGTAATGTTACTTAAGTGAAAAAGAATGTTGGATTCCCTAGTTAAGGAGTTGTCTCTATTGAGACATACCAATGATTTTGGTGCTTAGTAAATCAAATTTTGCCTATAAAACACCATGCTATTACCATTCTGGGTTCCAACACAGACAGTGGCCAGACAAGAGCACTGACCAGTCCTATTTTAAACATGTCTGGTCATTTTTCATCCTTTTCTACTTGTCCTCGTCTTTACTCCTCCTGCATCCCTTCGTCCTTGCACACCCCCTGGTTTTGCAGAACATTACACTATCCTGCACTCTCCCACACTGGACCTCCTCAGCTTACAGTCTCAGCGTTTGCAAAGTCCAGGCAGATCTTGGAAGAAGCACCTGTGTTTTCCTGACAGCCCATCTGGTGTGACTGGGAGGTTTGTTTCTTCTTGTCTTCAGGGTTTTATCCTTGTCACTCTATTGTCAGGTCTGTCTTGATATGCCTTTTTTTTTTTTTTTTCTGGATTCCCCCTTTTTTTCCCCTGGTTTCTCAATTGACAAGGTCCTCAATTAGATAACCTTTCTGAATTAAAAATTCTCACATTCTCACCCACACTCATCATTTAGTGTGACTGACAAGGTTTCACTCCCATCACTGCTTCTATTATCATTTGTTGGTCAGAAATCTGTCCTTGTGGCTTCCTCCCTTTCTTATTTTCCAGTTCTACACTGATCACAGTTCTTGAAACTGGTCTTAAAGGAATGAGTGCTCTTTCCACGTATCTTTAGAGAAATTATCTCCACAGAGTTTGCGTTAGGTATTTTTACCATTTAGTGTATGAGAAAAAAATGCAGAGATGTAGTGGTAAGAAAAAGATGGAAGCGTGGATTTTTCTGTGGCTTTGGATCTCTCCTTTTCTCTTCAGTGTTTTCAGTTTAGACCTTTATGGATAGAATTCCAGTGGGAGACAGGTGTTTTGTTTTCCGTTACAGTCATGAAACTGACTCTTCTCTTGGAGCTCTTCAGCCCAGCCTGAAATATGAGAAATTGTCAGCTGTGTGGTCATTTACAACCATGGATCTCAGTGCTTGTTAGAGACATTAAACTTTACAAATATCCCCAAAGAATTATGTATTACTTGAGAAGAGGGAATAAGGAAGTTGATGTCAATTACACAGACCAACTTCACACTTTCTAAGAGTACCAAAGTTGAGAACTTCTTGCAAAAAAGAGTGAATTTAGGCAATGATGGGACATCCCATGAGGCACATCATGGATGGTGCCTTGGGGAATGTGGCCCAGGCTGTCTTTCCATCTGATTTCTGCAACACTCAATACTGCTTTCAAAGATCAGGAGGGCAAGGACACTTCACACAGTCCAAAAAGCTAATCTGTAAGCTTTGCACCCCTAAGAAATAGGACTAATACGATCTTTTATAAACTGCATAGTATTCCTGTAACATTATTCCATCAAGTATATCAGGAGTCGTTTGACTGATCTCATGACAAACAAGTTGAGCAATATAAAATGTAAATTATAGTGAGTCTATCAAAGAAACTGATTTCACCAAAGGCTAATTACAACAAAAATAAAATTAGAAGTTTAACAAGAGAGCAGTGAAGAAAGAATTTATTCTAAGTGTATTCAGACATAATGCTTAATTGATACTGAGGAAGTTTAAGTTAGCTAACAAAATAAACACTTTTGATGACAGAAAATTAATGTAGTGGCACAGCAAAATACTATTTTATTCCCTATTTTATATGTGTTACATGAAAATTTAATTAAATACTGAAATAATCCAGGCAAATAATTTCCTAGTGAAGTAAACCAAGAATGACCAAATTCGTTTTCCTTAAAAGACTGACACATTATGAAACTCACCTAATTTAGGCTTTATGACCCTACAGCCATAATTTTTTTTTTGGTCAACATTAATGAGACAAATTAGATTTCTGAAGGCTTTCTTTCCACTATCACACACTCATGGTAACTCAGCTCATTCTTGTGGGAAATTAGTTCAAACAGAGAAAGTACTCTGGTTCTTTTGATGTTATTGCCTTGTAATTTCTATAAAAGTATGTTGCTAAATCTCAGTCTAGGGGGAAAAATGAAAGGCTTTCAGTCCAGGTGAGTTTGATAGAAGAAATTTTGGAACATACAGACTGACACTTTAAGTGTGCTGTGCAGTCTGTTGCTTTTAACTACAGCTAGTAGGAAAAGCTCCCAGAACATGACATGTGATTAAAGCAGTTTATTTGAATAAATTAAATCCTGACATTTTCTAAAGCAATAATTTCTGTTTCTACTGAATTCTATTATAATATTAACAGGCATAAATCTACTAAACTCCGTTCACTTCTGATTTCTACTGTTACATTTCAATGATGTGAAATGCTGTTTCCTTTGCAAACTAGATGTAATTAAATGATTGTACTCACCAGCTTAACTTCAAACAAGTGGAGTATGTATGCATGTGTTTTAAGTATGTTGTACTTGTCTGTAGATGTGCGGAGTGTCTAACAGCACTAATGAAAGGTTTAAGCTGCTGTCTAGAGTGGGTAACATCCGTCCCTAGCGCTGTTCAAGAAGCGTTTAGATGAGGTGCTGAGGGATTTGATTTAGTAGCTTGGTGGGTAGGGATGGTGGTGTGAGGAAGGTTGGACTAGATGATCTTGTAGGTCCTTTCCAACCTAATGTATCTATGAATCTATGAATCTATGAAGCATCACATAAAATGTGAAATGTACAAATGTAAAAATATGTAAAACGTCCCAGTAAGTTTGTAATACATTTTTTCTTCTGGTAAAACTGATCAAGATTGAAGAAAAACAAACAGGAAGATTGATGTGCCCAATTTTGGAACAAGTCAATGGCACAAATCTGTCTTTGGTTGGATGAGTTCCTCAAGGCGTCATGAGTAACATGTACCCAAGAGAAACACCTAATTTGCAAGGCAGACAAATGATGTTGGAAATACTGGGCAAGGTATTCTACAACTGGGTTTCTTTGGATGTGTCTGTTTTCACCTACTAAACTTTACTCTTGATAGAATATATTTTATTTCTTTTTTTAATGTAATACATTAGCAAATTTTTAACCAGGAGAATTATTAGAAATCCATATCTTTGCAACGAACAAAATGTGTCCTAAGTTAATTTTAAACATTACCATTACTATTTTACCTTTTTTACACACTGTGAATACAAATATTTTCATTCCAATAGAATGTATTCATATTTTAAAATATTATAAGACAATAAATTTTATTTAAAGATTTTGTGTTTGCCTTTCAAGGTGTAATAAACAGGAAACATCTTCTTGAATAATTCAGGAACAGTAATCTCTAGAAACCACAATGGAAGTTATATAAGCGGTTTCATCACATTTCATACATGTGCACATTGTCATATCTGAAATACTTCACCTTGCATATTGTTAATAATATTTTTCTTATTTCTTTACATGTTGAAAGTCCTTCAGAACCTTCCTAAAATATTCTGATGCTGAGGAGTATCTTGTTATTCTTTTTCTTAATCAGAAACTGTGGTGATTCAACACCATTTGGCAGCTATGCATCACCACACTGTTCTCTCACTCTTCCTCCTCAAAGGAACAGGGGGAGAAAGTACAATGGAACAAAGCTCATGGGTTGAGATACTGAAAGGGAGATTACTCACAAAGTACTGTCAAAGGCAAAATGAAATCATCTTGGGGAGAATTAATGTAATTTATTGTTAACAGACAAGAATAGTAAAAGAGCTTCCTCCATCCACTCTCTTCTATCTTCTGCCTTTTGAACAGTGAAGGTGAACAGGAACTAGATGATCTCCTCTCTAACCCAAACCATTCTATGATTTTATGAATGGGGCTGTGGTCAATCTGTGATGCTTTGTCTCTGCCACTGTTTCATGGTCACTCTCTGCACCTGCTTCATGTGTCCCTGCCATGGGATGTAATCCTTCTCAAACTGATCTTGTGTGGGCTTCCTACAGACTGCAGCTCTCCAAGCACTGCTCCAATGCATCTCTGTACCACAGGGCCCATCCTTCAGGCAATTCTTCAGAACAGCCCCATGGGTGTCAGCTCAGCCAGCCCTCCTTCTCCATCATGGGCTCCTCTCCATGATCTGCCGCTCGGAGCTGTTCCACTGGGGTCTCTTCATGGACTGTGGTTATTTCCAGACCACATTCCATTTGTTCTCTTCAAAAGCATCAAGCAGTCTACTTACACTTTCCTGGTTTTGGTTCCTATCTTGCATTTACAGTAAAATCACGACATTTTCTTTTCAGATTACAACCAAGATTTATAAGCAGATAGAGATGTCAAATTGTAGAGAAGAGAAAAGAAAGAAAAAGACAGCAAGCAGTCTATACCATTTCATAGTTTTGAATTCTTCCATAACACTTTGTCATTTTAAAGCAATCTGATAGAGATTAAGTGATAGAGAAGGAGATACTGAAGTCTTAAGAATGATTGAATTTCTGTGTAATACAGTCTTTGAAGAACAATCCATCTAAAGGAAGCAGTGTAACAGGGTAATGAATATTTTCTTCTAAAAAATCCTTTAATTTGGAAGAAGCCAGAAACAAATGTGTCCACGGTTTACAGGCTGGTTCTTCCTGGTTCCATGTCGAGAGAGGCGGGGGACCCACACCCCAGGGAAGGAGAAGGCGGAAAAGAAAGAAAAAAGGGAAAGGGGAAAATTGAGATGGGCCTAAAAGCAAAACAGCGGCAACTATCTGAGGAGGAAATCTTATTCACTAAATGAAATATCGAAATGCAAACTAACACAATATAATACAATATACTTGGAATTGAAGCTAATACATCAAATAAAATGAGAAGAGAGAGAGTCCAATAAATCAAAGGCCTTACACTAACGCTGAAGGTGAGACGGCAGCGAGCACCCACTGCTGGGTCGATCCCAAAGGAAAGAGACTGTCTTGTGACATACAAAAAATTTTTATCTTTCCCTCTGAGCAGAAAAATGTAAAAATACAAAGCAATGCAAAGTCCCCTGGGGTACATAGTTCTTCTCTTCTGAGACTGGTATACCTGGATGATCTGCAGAGTTGGAGCATTAACTCTTTAATTCTCAGTGCACTACATGATGTTACGTTTGGAATACCGATAACAAAAATCATGAAACCATGACAAAATGCATGGTTGCATCTCAGACGTATCTAAAAAGATGATGATATGAATATGGGATTATGAGAAAAATTTTCCTGAAAGAAACGTCCCAGTAATTTGCAGAGGGCATGTCCAGTATTAAAGATATTCTATCATTGCAAGAATAACAGATAACAGATTCAATATGAAGAATGAAATAGTGGACAAACTGCATCTGATTAAGTCCTTTTTACTGCAGAAAGCTTTTCAGAAAAATAAAAAAAATAAAAAATGTATAGCAGGATTGGTGACTGTGTACACACAGTGTGTCACTGATAAGGCAATGAAGAATGATGGAACTCTAAAACTCATTGGCTGAAGGATGCCTTTAAGATCTAGAAGTGCATATGAAGATACATGCAGTCAGGTATTGATGAAAGCCACCTGAGGCTATAATGCAATGATAGTAGGAGTTTTGAGAGCCACAAAATGAAATAAAATTTCATCTATTGGCACTGACAGACGACAAGAAAACGTAAAGAAAGAAGCAATTGTATATGTCAGTTAACCTTTTCTCCTTCTTTGCTACATCCCTCATTTGAAATTTGGGGATCATTTCAGATTATCATTATATGTTTTACTGTATGCAATATGCCAAGAGAATAGACAGCTAGAAATTTAAATGCTGAAATAATTTAGCAGTGATTCATACAAAACGTACTAAATCTACTCGAAGAGTACATCAAAGAGTATAAACCTTAAAAGACAGAAATTTTTTTCTGAAAAGTAAAAATTAAAGATATAACTGAGTAAGTAATTTGTAACAAGTAAATTCTGCAGAAAAATTTAGTTTTCCTTAATCTGAACAATTGCTATTTTTCCAGAAAGAATATTGTCTTTGGTTTGCAGGTAGCTGTATGCTTTAGCTCTCCAATTTGTGCTGTGTTTGCCTGTGAAGTTCCCTGATATTGTTGCCTGGTATTTTCAGTACTCCCTTGTTAAGTTAACAGTCCAGGTCAGTGGAAATTCATCCTTTCAATATGATCTCAATTCTGCACTGTCCTTGCATCCTAAAGTTAAGTTTGTATAGCTTGCTTTTTGTGTTCTACAGAACTTCAGTAGGATTTAGGACACTGATCCAGAATTCTGAAGATTAATCACTTTCTTACTTTGATGCAAAAAACTTTATTCATACTGAGACTTAAAAGTTAGTTCTAAAGTGCTGCTGTGTGAGTGTGAAAGCAATTGGTTGCTGCTCAAGATTATGAAGAAGTTTGTAAGCAGGTATCTGCTGCCGTGATAATAATGGTTTCTTTCCTTATAAATTGTAATCTGTGACATCCTAGCTCTCAGAAAACAAAACATCATGTTTGCTTAATGACTATGGTTTTATCAATTATTGTGAATGCTTTGAGTCTTCAAAGGTAGTGTATTGGAGCCTTCTTTGTGCATGTTTTGACTGCTCCAACTAAATCTGGAATGTTAGGATATGCAGAGAAATAAAAAGAGAAAGAATTAAAATTTAAAATATCTCAGTGTTTTGCCTAAATGCTTCTACACTGTTACACTCAATTGCACTGTTTGGTTTAGTAATATATTATTGATATTTTCCCTCTAAACCTAAAAATCATTAAATCTGTCATTCTGATAAGTTTTACTTTGTTTTTCTTCTTATTTACATCTCTGCTGTTCTGTCCAATCACTTAAAACACAATCAGATAAGAGATCTTTGTCATTTTTCTGATTCCACTGATTAACAGAATGATTCAGGCAGTACCAGATAAAAAATAATGTTCTAATTAAATTAAAACCTTTCTTCCTAGTAAATAGAAACAGAGCAGCTTTCCCCGTGGGTAGCTGAACTTTGCTGTTCAGTGTGCTTAAGCTGAATAAAGAACTTCAGTCATTAAATAACTAGCTCTTACTCTCCAGATTTTTGTGAAAAGGAAATGTTTTTGCATCTTACAAGTTTAAAAATAATGTATTACTTCAGTTGCATTGATAAGGGGATGAAAATGGTGAAACAAATCCTTACCTTGTTTTCTTCACCCCTGTGCAACGAATCAATGACTTGGCATTGTGGGTTGATGATCCAGATAACAGAAATAGTTTAATCAATGTAACAACTCATATGGTGTTGAAAAATCTCCACACATCTCAGATCCACCCAATTGCTTTTGACACGTTAAATCTCTAACTACTCAGCAATCTATACAGCCAGATAATGGCTCTGCAGTGTGTTGTTTAGCACTGGAATCCCTATCACATTTCCTGATGGAACTAAAAGTCCAATGTCTGGGGCCTTTCTGCAGTCTTGTGTGTAAAAGGATTAGGGGCTTATTTAAGCAATTCTATTGGCTGACACTGGATTAGCATTAGCTAGAAATGTCACTTGAGTTCACAAGGACTTTGAGCTCATGGACATAGTGTATGATCATATTACTCCCAAAGTAACTGTGCTCAGAAAACAAAACAACCTTTCTTGCTTGACATTTTAGAGTGCAAGTAGTTAACAACTGAGCACAAGTGTATTCTGACACAGAATTTTTTTCCTTAGTATCAGATTCTAGAAAGGAAAGAAAGGAAAAGGAAACAGATATGGAAAAGGGTTATCTTCTGACAATCGTGCAAATGTTTTGAGTATTTTTCTTCTTGGTGCAAGCCTAATGATTTCAACTGGACACATTCTAGTGTTGCTCTAGAGGAACAAGACATCTGGTGCACAGAATTTGTATTAATGACACTCCTCACAGGATAAGGCAGTATATCAGACTCTCAGTGTACTTTGGTTTTCATAACTACCTGACAGAACTTTGAGGTAAAAACAAAATAAAACAATCAAGCAAACGCTGTCCCTGTCTAATACCCTCCTGGGCTCAGTCCTACTGAGTGCTTTTTATCTTGATTTTCTTCCAGTACAGTGAATCATGTGTTTCACTTTAACTACATGGAAAGTCCCAGCAGTAAAAGCTAAATGTGTGTTCAAATGCTGTAATAAAGATATGGTGTTCTGCACTTCATAAGATAAAGACTCTTCAGAGAATCCTGAAATCTTTCTGAAGCATTACTTAATTGATCTTTGTGATATCCATGCAACAAAAGCAATATTATTCCATTTCTTTGGGCAGTGATTTGAGCTACAGAGGGTAAATGACAAGATGCATCTGGGAAACTGTAAAGAATAGAATTAAAATGCCTGGACTACCAATCTCATGGTATAAACACTAAACAATATTAACCACCCAAATACCATTATGTCTTCTTTTTGTAGCCCTGTAGGCCAGTAAATACAATTCTGTCTATGTCAGAGACACGCCATAGGATTCAAATTAACTCTGCAAGATCAGATTTGTCAGGTTTAACTACACCTTGACTTGGCCTGCCTAGAGCTTTGTTTTAGCTTGTTAAGCTGCAACAGCAATTTCTAAAGATCAGGTGGCCATTGCCTAATTTGTTTTATGTTTGCTTGTTTTTGCACAATTACAAGATACAGTCGTGGTTTTTGTACAGATACTGGCAAAAAGTGTTTGTTCCTTGTAGAGTGAGCTACTTTTGACCCTAGTAGAATGCTATATTTTGGACGAGTGTTATGGTGTAATAACAATGACTTCAATAGTGAGCATGCAAGGTACAGTGCTGAAAACTGTAGACCATGATGCAGAAATCCAAAGACTGTAAGCAACTTGACAAAGGTCAGCTGGAGAAATGCATACCAGGTAGGGAGGAAACATTATGGGGATAGCAACAAGAAAAAAGAGCAAATACTGGACTTAGATAAGGCACTTCACATACATTAAATTCAATACTACTATAGAGTTGCACACCAAAGAAGAAAGAATAAGATATAAGACATCATAGAAAATGTATAAAATAGATTTATTTATTTATTTATTTATTTTGCTCTAGTGCTTTGGTATGGACTAATAACAGTTTTTTTTATTAGGATGTTAAGATTTCAGTTACACTAAAAGGATGTGCTTAGTTTTTTTCACATAACAAGATTTTGATCTCCTTCAGGATGATTGGCTTTATAACCTTTCCTGGCACCAAGGTCAGGAGGTCAGACCTTTAGTTCCCTGGATTCTCCTGATGACCCTTCTTGTAGATGGGAGTCACACTGGCAATCCTCCAGTCCTCTGGGACTTCTCTGGTTGACCAGGTTGACCTAAACTCCTATTTTGGTCATTACTGAGAAACAGACTGTAGAAGATACCTTTAAGAAAGATGCAACTTTTTTAAAAATTATTATTATTTTTTTTAAACAAGTGGGAGCTTAAAATGGGTCAGATGACTTGCAGGTGAAAAAATGCATCTCTCTTAATTTGGGATAGCATTGGTCTGATACAGTTCAGTTTCTGCAGTTATACAGTAGGTTAGATGAACAACATCTGCAGTGATGGCTACCAAACTGCTTTAAATTAAGTTTCTGTCACTTCTGAACTAGCATGCTAACACATTTCAAATATCTCCTCAAAAGTTCATCTGCCATAGCAATTATCAGAGAATGCTTGATAAAGTGATAATAAAAGTTCAATATGCACAGCATTCCTTTTGATTGTTCATGATAATGTTTGCTAATGACTAAAATACATGAAATGTTATTTATTGTTTTATTATAATCCCACTCTTAATCTTTTTAGAAGGGCTGTTCCACTTTTCTTTTTATCAATTTTTTTCCCCTTGAAAAAAATACAATGGCAAGAACTTCACTGAAATACGAGAAATAATATTTTGCATGTTTGGTAGATTTGTGTGCTCATATTCTGTCTGCACACAGTTTAGGACCATGACTGCTACAGACTTTTCTCAAAGTTGAATAAATCTATTAGTTTTTAAAGAACAGGACTGTGGAACATCAACTTCATAGTTGTGTGTGAGCATCTACAATGTCTACTCTGAAATTAGTATCTATTATTTTATCATGTTGGCCTACAACATCAGAGGGAGATAACAGTGGCATGGCAGTAGAGGTTGAACCTTTCCTCCAATATTCCATTATGTTTTGTTGCCACGTGACAGATGGCAGCAGAGGGGCAGTCTGACAGAATGACCTCTGATGTGGAAATGTATATGAAGTAAAGGTGAGGGACTGAATTCCTGTATTTGGAAAAATATTACACCTACTGACATTCATCAACACTTGATGAATGTTTATTGAGACCAATCAGAGGATGTGAGCACAGAGAGGGTGTGAGTGGTGCATTTCAGCAGTAGTGACAGCGACAGTGCCTCACTTCTGCTGGTGCAGATTTTTATGAGTACAGCATGCAGGCTCTTGCTCACCGCTAGCAAAGATGCCTAGCTAATGGTGGTGACTATGTTGAAAAATGGTGCTTTGTAGCAGAGAACTTGTTCTATCCAACAGTATTATCACATTCTTCGTATCTCCCGTAGTTTCCATGAAAATAATTCAGAAGTATTGGTTTTGGAGTGACATAGGAACAACCAAAAATTGCTCAGTATTTGTCATAAATGATAAAGAGATGGACAAAATATTTCTATAATCTATACCTTGCATCTAAGCGGTACTTCTGAGAAATCTTTGCATCTGAGTTGTTCACATTACTGTTTCAACAATGACATATATCTCCATGTTGCCTTTCCCAGGAAAGCAAAATCTACTATTTAAAATACTCAGTGCAAAGTTACTGATGACTTACCAGAGCTCACACAGCATGCCTAAAAAAGATCTGAAGTTTAAACTGAGAGTTTAGCTCTGGTTTAGTACAGCTAATACTATCCTCATACAATCCATACTTAATTTGCTGTTACAATTAATGGAATGCTGAGTATTTTGAACATGCAAGAAGCTCATACTATATTTAACTCCTACTGGCATGTCAGCTGAATGATCTTTTAAACTCCTGTATTTCTGTTTGATGCATTCAGTTCACTTCTCTACACACAGACAGCTATTGCCACTTAGAATGTTTTAGCGTATCCAAGATAAATGCCCATAATGCAGGCAGGTATGACACAGGAGAGTTATAACCCATGTATTTCTGGAGTGGATGCTAGAAGTCATCTAGAATACTGAGCATATAAACTACAGCATTCATGTGAAAAGTAAATTAGATCAGAGCAGTAGAAGGAAGATTACTGGGGACTCCTTAACCTGAGAGGCAATGTAGTGCTTGATGAGTGGTTAAATTGGATGGTATGTCAGATCTCTTTTCCTTAGCTGAGTATGCATGAGGCTATAGGACTCCACAATCACACACACACATGCAAAAAAAGAAAATAATTTATATTCCATTCACAATTTATTTCCTTTTTCATTTTATTATTGCTAGAATTTCACATTTTTAGCTGTATTGGCCCACGTAAGGCAGTCTTTGTATATATTAATACCTTTCAAAGGATTTTATTAGAAGTATCGATTGATTGATAATTAATTTATTTACCCTGATAAACCACCAATACTTGTCATCAAATAAGGACCTCAGTAAATTGTTTTGATTTTTTATTTGTTTGTTTTGTTTGTTTGTTTTGTTTTAAAGAGAAGGTTTTATTTTAAGGTCAAGCAGAGTTGAGAGTGGAGGGAGAGGGAGAGTGGAAGGCCCTTCCAACAATGTCATGGAGCCATAGAATGGTTTTGGTAGGACTGGACATTAAAGTTAATGCAGCTGTCTGCTGTGTTATGCAGAAATTCTGAAGTTCAAGAAACATTTTCTAACATGAGTTGCAACAATATTTAGTCTTGTAAACTCTCTCCATTACATTAAACATATGATTTCAAAATAGCAAAAAGAGTTTTTATTGTCATTCTCAAACAGCATAGTTAGGACTTGCTCTTGAAACTATGTACTCTATACTGTGTGGGAAAGTATTAAACTCGTGTTATGAGAAAATATTCTGACTTAACAGCTGATTTAGATCTGCAGAATCCAAGAAGTCAGAGCAAAAATCCTTGTAGTGAGCTGGTTACCCAAGTAGTGTTCATACTTTTGTGCCTTGGTAGAGAAAAGGAATTGAATTACAGAAAAAAGTTTTAGAAGAGTCCAGAGTTTGACTCAGAGTGATTGTGAGCTTGGCATTTACTAAGCAGTTCTTATGCATGTTTTTTGTTCCATGATCTATGTTCTTCTGCAGTCTAGAAAAACATGATGTCAGTTTTCAACTACTTTGCCATACCCAGGAAAAGTCCTTTTTCATTTATTGAGACTTTCCATCAAGGGAATCACGAGTTTTCTGTTTAACAAGAAAAAATTAGTGTTTGTTTTCTATCTCTCTCTCTAAGAACATTTATTTTTTGTGGTTCAGCCCTGAAAAAGAATAGAATTTTTCATAGTTGTTCAGTTTGGAGTGAGAGGGGTTTTGATGATAGTCTTTTTTCTCAGGCAGATTTTATCTACACTTGTTCATAGCTCAATACAATAGATAGTCAGTACTAACTGCTAGTACAGATACTAGCCTGTTTTATTGTGTTTTGTTCCCCTAAGAACACTGGAGATCAAGAATCTTTGAAGTTTTATATGCAGGAGGGAGGAGGAAAGACTCACAGAAAGTAAATATTTCTATTTATTATCTCCTTTTTAAAAGAGATCATAAGATTATTAGAGGCCTCATCAGCTGTGACTTACAGCCCTTGTTGCTGCTTCTGTTATGACAGTGTTCAACTAGTAGCTCCAAATAAAAAAAGTTGTGTTCTGCTTTGTTGGTTCTTAGACAAACTTTAAGTAGGAGACAGCCCTAAATAAAGAAATTTAAAATTAAAATATAAAAGAACTGACGAAATTGAGTATTTTTAACAAATGGAGAACAAAAACTTACATAGAAAATAACTATTGAAGACTGTGTAATGGTTCAAAAGAAGTTAACAAGTAGGCAGATGAAGGAGGTTTTTTAGCTTCTTCTGGAGTTGAATTAAGTGACGAGGAAGTCACATTAAGTAGAACTAACTAACTAACTAACAAAAACCGGGTATCTATAAGTCAGAAACATAGATAGTAATGTATACAAGGATACACAACTGCCTTGGATCACAGGAAGAAGACACGGACAACATGGAATGGAAAAAAACTGTGAAGTTCAACTGCATACTGACCTTTACTTGATTTTCCAGACTCAACAAGTAGCTCTAATCTTTGTGTGTGCTATTCATCACTGCGTTGAATATTACCTTACATAAAACAGAAAAAGTATTTGAAAGTCATACGCATAAAGTTCAAATAATTTGTCATGGTTTATTGATCTAACATTAAATATATCGATCTAAGCTGAAAATAAAATTATAAATTACCTTAAAGGACAATAAAAATAGATATAAACTTGGGAAAAAAATCTATGTCATATAAAACGTCTTGTCCAATAGCAAAAACGTTTAATGGATTGTCTATTTCAATTTGTTCTACATTTTATAACACAATCCTAGCTCCAGAGAAGGTAAAAATAATTCAAGTATGGACAGATGATGATATACCAGAAATGTGGAAGTAAGATATGGATGTTGATACACTGCTATTTTAGAAAAATGTTGAGTAAAAAGAAGGATCGGCAGAACTATTTACCTTTGATACCTACAAAAAATAAAAGTAAATTCTTAACAGTGCATGTCTGTGTCTAAGAACTCTGTCATACTCAATAGTAATATAAGAATAACTGTTCATTAATTCATTGTTTCTATCTATAGGACTAAGACATGAATAATATCATGGAATTATAGAATCATTAGGGTTGGAAAGAACCATTAAGATTGCATAGTCCAACAGTCAGCCCAACACCACCATGCCCAGGAAGCCACATCCCTCACTGATACATTAACATGTTTCTTGAACTCCCCCAGGGATGGTGACTCCATCACCTCTCTAGGCAGCCTGTTCCAATCTCTCATTACTTTTTCAGACACTAAATTTTTGCTTATATTCAACCTGAACCTCCCCTTGGTGCGACTTAATGCTATTAACTCTTGTCCTAGCAATACCATCACAGTATTGTACTACTTTGTGTTCTTGGAATGTAGTTTACTTATTTGTTTGTTTCTGGTAAAAGAAACAGAATAAACACTGCAACACTGCCTTTACACCCTTGTGTAGCTTCAGTAGGAAGAAATAGAAGTGAAAACAATAAAAAACATCTAACTACCTAAATATCAGTAAACTAGCAGACCTGGCTCTGAAAAGATGCAAGGAGGAAAAATCTGTAGAGAGGTGTTAATTTTACTTACATTCTTCTCTCTTCGGTTAGATAGTGTTTGCAAAGTGCTTCCTTATGCTTGGATGATCAACAATAAATAAATTGTAGTAAAAATGTGTTGGAAAAGTGTTATTAGTAAAAAATATGGATTGCCAGTTGAAATGATATTTCATGTTATATCACAAAAAAATAAACCAAAACTCTTGAGGTTGAAACTATTTTGCATTAAAAATACAATGACTATTGATTTTAATATGAAATATGTTTACTTTATATTGCAGATATGTAAAAGATCTATATCGTTTCAGAAGATGATTTTTCCCATTAGGCTCACTGGAAACGCCATAGAGCAGTTACAGAGCTTACAAAGATACAAGGCCTCTTATATATTGAAATACAGAGGTCAAAATGCTGATTCTTCTTACAATGTCTTTCATTGAAATTTAAGCTATATCAAAGAGGTTATTAAGAGATGAGATTAATTCAATGAAAAATTTATTTCAATATCAGTGACTGACTTTTTTCAGACACTCCAAAAACATGAGTGCATTGAGAAGTCAGGAGAGGCAGTGCTAAGGGTCGGAAGTTTGGCTTGTTTTCCTGTGGAAAATCCCTTTCCTTCCTAGTTGAAATTGATATAATCAGTAGCTGCCTATCTTGCAGTCTTTTGCAATACTAAAAAAAAAAAATAAAAAAAATAAAAAAAAAAATTACTACATAACTGTGTTTATTTAAGTAATAAGTATATATACCTATCTCTACCATTCTGTTACTCAGTGGGTGTGGTTATCATCATGGTTGATGATTCAGAGGCTTTCTAAGCTACTAAAGTTGCCTTTGTATTTAGTAGACTGTGATAGATACTTACCTTCTTAATTTGTCTAATTCCTGTAAAAGAATATATATATCTTAGAAATCTGCTAGTGCAAAATTGTTTTCAATTTTATCCTATACACCTCTATGCCACACCTAATTATACAGGCTTGTATTACACCCTTCCTTAGCTCCTTTTCCCCCACACTCCTGACTGCCGTTTTTCAAGTGAAAGTCCCTTTGTCTTGTCAATTGTTCCTTACACAGAAACTGGTATAATTTGTTCTTTCTCCATAATAAAATGCTTCAAACTTTGTTGTAATACTCCTATTCATAATCTCACTCTTTCTAATAGAAATAGGGCCATATTCTGCCATAGATACATCCACACAATTCCTGTTGACAGGTATAGGAATGTTCCATAAAACAACATGAGCTGTATTGTTTCTGTGTATACAGCCCATCAAGATTAGAAAGATGCTGTTTTATCATGGCTGTACTTCTTTCACAACACAGTTTATATGAGATGGCCACTTTTTTTGTAGCTGAAATTTGTCAGAATGAGCCACAAATTTTAGTTATAGAAGTGTAAATACCGTACATCCTAGAGTAATGTAAACAGAACTACTGCTGACAAGTTATAGGACTGTGATATCAGTTATACCTTCTCAGGTCATATTCTGCAGTAGGCAAGTAAATTTTTCCCCACAATAAGCCATATATATAGTTTGTTGCTTAAGAGACTAAATAAAATTAAAGGTTCTTCTGCGTCTAATAATTTATGCTTTTGTCTCACTTGAAACACCCCAAATATACTTAGTTAATTATAGGCGTGAATTGCTTACTTTTAGTTTCCAAATTTTCGTGTGCTTTTAGAATCCTGTTAGATTAATTATATGTCACATTAACATTCATTCTTGCAATTAACATTCCCTTATCTCAGTAGGTAGTAATTGCTACCTACAGATTAATAAATTCTGCTAGTTATCAAGATGCTTTTATACAGTCACGTTTGGAAATGGTCAACACAGTCAACACTTTTTAAAATGTCTTAATGGCGATGGTTATTCTGACCACCTCAGGTGCTATCCATGTTACTGAGATCCACCTGATATAGTTGTTCAAATCGAGACTGCAATGTGTATGGAAAAGGGCTGAAGTGGAAGTGGTGAAGAAAACTTACTGAAAACTTACTGAACTTACTGAGCTTACTGATTTATAACTCAGAAGGAGAACATAAGATGAAGTTGTTGAGCTCATAAACAGAGGGACTCTGGCATCCATGAAGTCTCTTCATTGATTCTCCTGTGCAGTTGCATCTGTTAACTTTCACATTGCTGTGTGCCTAATCAGCAGAGAAGGGTGTGGTGTTGTGGCTACAGATGCCTGTAGCAGCTAATAGGCTGAATTACTGTGGTATTGTTATCAGTACCAGTGCTCTGTATTTCAGTGAAAAAAGCTACAAATTTATTTAGAAACAGATTTTCACTGGGTCTAAGCTTACATAGCTTACAATTATACTTCTCTTTTTCTATTTCTCTTACGAGACCCTTAAAATGTGCACAGTAGCTGTAGGTCAACAGGGCTGAGGTGGGTTGGCCTTGATAAATTTTAACTTGCCGTAGTTAAAATTATTTTGTTCCTGGAAGGAAAAATAGTTGGGTTGGTATCTATCAGCAATAATTCCATGTTTAGATTTAAAATTCTCTAAAGAATGGTTGCTCTGGTTACATATGTTCTATCTGCCAAAATACTGGATATAACGTTTGTTATTCTTGAAAATTATTAGCCTCAAATATCAAATAATAAAGCAATAAGCATTAGATTTTGACCATTCTTTTAACTATGAAAAGAGACTTGATCTCTCTAAGACAACCACTGAATGAGATGAGGAAGTTTTCACTCTATTTGATCTTCATTATCTAACTGAGTGGGAAACAGAAGAAGGAAAGCAAGTATAAAAGACTGGGAGATTCTGGACTGCCCTCTCCAGAGAACCATATCTACAGAAGAAAGGATATTTTATTAGAACTGAAGACCTCTCTCTCTGACAGCTAAAAGTCAGTTAAATATATGTCATAGAATCATAGACTATCAAGAGATGGAAGAGGGACACAATAAGGGTCATCAAGTCCAGTTCAAATCCACACTACACATTTTTCAATTAGGGATGTTGAAATCTGCTGTTATGCAAAGAATTAAACAAAAAGTTAACTCTAAATAATGTGTTATTGGTAATCTAAAAATGCATCTTCATGATGATAGATCGGCTGAGTTACTCTCGACCTTTGCTCAACTTGGTAACTTGGATGTGAATGGTGTCCTTTATCTTCAGAATTTACTCAGCCCTCTTACAAACAAGTTCATCCTCAGTGTCAATTAAAAATAATAATAATAATAATAATAATAATAAACCCTTTAAAGGATTTATTCATTTTCTGATGAAATGCTATTTTTTCACAGTCAGAAATGCACTAGAATAAAATGTCTAATTGCTGAATTTGGATTCTGTTCTGGTGAAATATGTTACAAATAAAAGGGATGTTTCCTCATTTAGAGTCACACGAAAAGCACTTTATCAGAAATATCACATAGTATGTAAAAAGCAGTAAGACCTTCTAAAAACCTTAAAGGAACTTCAAGTTGTTTTATTGGATCCAAAGTTTATACCCCAGAAAATTATGGAAATATGTTCAGTCTCACTGTGAATTTAGAGATCTACTGAGATGAAAGATTTGTCACATGTCTTCAGCCTTCTTGTAAGTGGCTGTGGCTCTGTTCGTAGGTACCTTGTAAGAGCCCTGAGGAAAGATGGCTGAAAAAGGGATTTTGACAACAGAAATGTTTTTTTGTTAGTAAGTTATTTGGAAATCTGAAAAATCTTCCAGGATGTCTTCCATTTTTATTTTCTTTCTCCGAAATTAATTAATTTTCAACTTGTTAATGATGGATGCTTCAAGTAAGCCACAGTCTGTCAAACTGATTTATAGAATAAAACCTTTGTTTTCTATTCCTGGATCCTTCTTCAATTAGTATAATAAAAGGTGTGCTATTTATACACTAAGGGAGGCAGTTTGACAGGGCAATCACTACTACCTCTTCCACAGTTAGCATACGTAGCTCTTACAATGAGACTCCAGTAAGCACATGAAGACTCTTCTAGTCACAGTCTTACACTCTTTGCTTCAACCATTTCTAAAAAATATGGAAATGCTTGTTGTTTTGACAACAATGATAATACCACTTTTAGATTTGTACACGTGAGTTTGTGTCACTGAAATGAAAGGTCAGCTCCATTAGATCAAAATACCTGTGGGATGAAGAAAAAAAATAAGATACATTATGTTAGCCAGGGAAAAATACTGATTTTCTGAAATTATTTTTTAAAAATATAGTTCTAGATTTTCTGTGCGATCTGTCTCAAGCACTTGAAATTTAAGAGAAAAATATTGAAAAAAGTGGGAAAAAAATTTGGACATTATCAAAAATAGTGTTCAAAAGGTATAATTCTCAGTTTGCTGCCAAATGAGTTTATACTTGGCTTACATTCTTTAAAATTTTCAGCTTTTGAGCAGGAGAAAGACAAATTGAAAAATAAAAGCTATTTAAACTGGTTCACATCACCTTCACAACTGAATTAGTTTGATTTGCAGGAACTGAAAATGTTGACCGTTGAGATGAAATATGTACAGTGGCTTTGGAGAGTTGTTATGTCCATCCTGGGCTTCCAGGAAAGATTGCTGCCATGACAGCAGGATGGGTAGAACAGAGTAAATACCAAATCAACTCCCACATTCACACATTGTTTTATTACTGCTAATAACATGGGTGCTTTAGGATTGTCAATTCAAAGTATTTTGTAACAAAGTCAACAAAGTGAAACCTACTAAAATGATCAGACGAGTTAGTTAGCACAAGCAGATAACGGACACTGAGGTTAGTTAGATCACATACTCAGTTTAATCTTATTACACTATATAGAGACTATTTTCTCTTGATGGGCGGCTGTAAGTATTATTAGCAAACTCAATGAACATTGAGGAGCCAGAAATTGTACTGCAACATCTGTTTTCCAAATATTCAATTAATAGTTATGGTCATTAGCAGAGCAGTTCTCAAAAATTTGTGAAAAGATCTGAAGCTTTCTGTATGTAACTGTATTTCATTG
Source organism: Callipepla californica brunnescens (assembly GCA_023055505.1). Lineage (NCBI taxonomy): Eukaryota > Metazoa > Chordata > Aves > Galliformes > Odontophoridae > Callipepla > Callipepla californica. The sequence continues at coordinate 5,525,456 of JALIRH010000002.1, read as the reverse complement.
CCATAAAGCCATTCAATAAAGCCCTTGACTTTTTCAAAAAGCTAGAGTAATTGAACATGGAGATTTCACGTTATGTCATTAGTTTAATTTAGCCTATGATGTCCGCAGTCCAAGTAATTACCAGGTTGTGGCTAGTGCAATGGAAATCACTGATTTAAAATTGACATAGACTCCCAAAGTTGTTTTTTCTCTTCTTCACAGTGGCAAAGTTGTTATTTAGTTATATGTTAGGCTACATTTTATGCAAGAACATGAGAAAATAACATCTTGCTTAATATCGTTGAGTAGGGAAGATTAAAGCTGGAAAAAAGAGGCAGATCTGTAACTACTTCTCCCTCCACTTTGTGCAAGCTAGGTGGGGCTCCCCATCTTGCGCCCGACACTGTGGGCAGCACCAAATAAATATACCCACTTTATAACTTAACCCCGGGTTGTAGAGTTTGATTCTGCAAATCAGGATTATGATAGTTGCCATAGGACTAAGACAGAAACAAGACATCAATCTGATCATCAACAAGACAGCTTTGGACTACCTCAGAAACTTAGCTTCCAGACACAGAAGAAATTTTCAAATCAAGCAAGTAGACACTGTGAGATGTGATAACTTATGAAAAGTTGCATCACATTATAGATGCTATTCTTAGATTATAAGGCTAAGCATCTATCACAACAATATAGAAGATATTCAGGCTCTGTAGAATGTGTGTCCTGGCTAATATCTCAGCTCCATGACAAAACCCTGTGTGAACACTTATCATCTGCCTCCTTTCCACTCTTCCCACTTTTCATGACATAATTTTCAAACAAGGGAAGCATGGGTGTATAGGCTGACCTTCAGGTCTCCCAATCAAAAAAATGGGGACACCTAGTTTCCTGTGGTGTTATGTAGTATGTCTTCTTCATACTACAAGTAAAATTTTGTACAAGAAACTACCTTTTTTTCAGTTGTCAGATTAATTCTGCAAATGATACAAAGCAAGTCCCATTCCAACATTCTCTTTCCCAGTTTATTAAGCACAAAATTCTAAGGTGAAATTGCTGATGCACTGGAACCTTTATTTAATATTCAGGTAAAACATTGGCAAGTGACAATTGCACTGGGACATTTTTGTAAATTTAATCTAGGAGAAGTGAAAGAAACACAGTCAAGATATCACCAATCCCTTAGAAAGATTAAACTATGAAAAGCAATGTTTGTGTTTAAAATAGAAATCACAAAAACTCATTTCCCTTCATGTTATCTACATCCAGGTGGTCCGGTCTCTTTTACGTAAGAATAAGATAAACAGTGAAAATGAAAGTTAAGAAATAGTCAATTTGTAAAATGAAAACAAAACACAACAATGAATTTGCATGCTGCATATTGCTGAAGTCTGACAGTCACTACACAAAAGATGATCGCAAAAGAAGAAGGTCTCTCATATTAAAGAAGTGTGATTTATGCTGTTCAGTTTATTCATGGCATATGATGACAAGAAGCTGATAGGTGACAGTGACTGACCCATAGGAAAAAAACTGACAGGACAAGCAAACAGATATAGCTGGGTCAAGCGTAATGAACAACCTATTTCATAGTCTGATCCTAGATTTTTTTTTTATTTTATTTTGACTTCATCAGACATAAACACTCCTTAATTTTCCCATTTAACAGACAACTAAATACATGAAGGACACTATCCTCCCAGAGCTACAAAAATAAATCTAGAAAAAAAAATCATTTCTGAGCTGATTTATTTGCACTACCCCATCTTAAATAGGAAAATGACATCAAACCTCTGAATAAAGTTTAAGCTTGTGCTTTTACAGCATAAAACTCAAAAAGGATGTATCTACTTGGAAATAGATAAGTAAATTAGGTGCAATACAAGAAGAGTGCAAGGATGAGTGACAGAACTCATATAGTAAACAGAACAGTCAGAACTGGAGACCACAATTGTTGATTTCATGGTTGCCTCTTCAAAGCTGCTAGTTCAGGCTCTCAGATAACGACTGTAAATATCTGCTAATTCTGAAAAAGAGCCAGCACATTGGCTAGATCTTTTTGCACAAGTTTTTTAAAATGTCATTTTTAAACTTATTCCCAGATATTACTTTTGTGGACAATGTTTTGAAATGGCAAAAGAATGGAAATGAATAAATAAATAGAAAATTCCAGTTCGTTTTCTTCTTCTAACACAGTTTGTTTCTTATTAGCAGAATCCAGAACTTTTTAAAAATCTCTGGTAACCATTTGTAATTTATCGATGACTGACCAATAAATTAACTAACTGATGGTGAAAATATGGGTTTAGCATAATTTTTTATTTTCTTCTGCAGAGTGAATCTGAATGATTCATAAGTACATGCCTACAATACAGACAGATTTCTACAGAAGTTATCTATTTATATTAATCCAGTGTATCTCAATTTCCTGTCCACTGTAAGGATTTTGAACTTCTGTGGCCAGACCATTATCTTTAGCATGCTGGATATTTTCATTTGCTCAGTGGGATAAATTCTCCCAGTGTTATTTTTAAATCAGTGGCTGAGAGGGTGCTTTGGTAGCATGTAACTTAGAACCCTTGAGCTAATATCCAATGAAAATGATACTTCCAAGAACAGTATTTTTTCTCATTTTTGTCTCCTCAGATTGCCTGCAGCAATGGCTGACTAGGTTATTGATTAGTAAGCTGAAACTTTAATGAAGCTGAAGTAAGGGACACTCAGTTGAACTTGTTTGCATGTCAGTGCTGAATTTCACTTATTGCTGCAGCAAAAGCATACTGTCTTACTATATTCAGTGCTCAGATGCTGTACTTTAGAGCTGACTGCATACCAAAAACTTCTGGAAAGAGCTCAGTTTTAAATATAACTTCTAAATAAATAAGTCGAACATAGATAGAATTACTGTTCAGCAATACAGTGATAGTTCCTCATTTAATATACAACCTATTTACAACATAATATAATGGCTTTTTTTTCAATGGATATAAACAGTAACTTTTTCAAGCTCTATTGCATTGCCTCAGATAATATTGTTAAGAATAATTTTTTTATATACATATCCACAAAAACTTTGGTAACTTAAGAGGCTGAGATATTAAAATAATTTTTTCACAGGTATTAAAAAGTAATATTTGGTTTTAGACATGGTTCCTTGAGGTATGCTCAGAAGAAGACTTCTGGAAAAGGTATGTTGAAAGTTCACACCTCCGTGATCAGGAAAATACAGGGAAGTTACTTATCTATTACTGAGTTTACACAATCTGTAAAGTTTTATCATGCTAGCAACTCAAAGACAACGCATAGGATACAGCAAAACATTAATAATGCATTTAAGTTTTGAGATAAGCATGTGAGGAACTTTGATTGCATTGGATGAAATATTTTTCTTTCTGTCCTCTGAGAAAATGCAAGTTTTTGGATTGCCTTTAGTGTTTGCATATGGCAAGAAAAGATGACTCCAGAGTTATTTTTTCTTAGCTGTACAAAAAAAAAACATCTTTACCCTTGGGAATACAGCCTCTGCCATGCCAGTTTCCATACCACTTTCTGAACACTCCTACCATTCAGTGTGGGAAGATTCACTCTAAGCGAAGTATGTATTCAGCTACTCCCTTATGACTTAAATTTTGAATTCCATATTGCCTAGAAACTGATGCAGTTGAATATGATCCCAGTAAAGGTGAAGGCCATATTTTGAATGAAAAAGACTTTATCTGGAAAATTAATCTCTTAATATCAAAATCAACACAGATAGAATGAAGAGGACAAGGAAGCCAGATTTTTTTCCTGGCAAGCTATGAAATTATCTCGGTACAACAGTATCATAGAATCATAGAATGGTTTAGTTTGGAAGGGATTTTTATGATCATCTAGTTTCAACCTCTCTGATATAGGCAAGTACACCTCACTCTAGACCAGTTTGCTCAAGACCTCTACCAGCCTGGCCTTGAATGCTTCCAGGGAGGGGGTATTCACAGCCTCACTGCACAACTTATTCCAATGTCTCACCACTTAATATCCAGTCTAAATCTGCTGTCTTCCAGATTAAAGCCATTTCCCCTCATCCTGTTGCTACCTGCCCTTATAAAAAGTTCCTCTGCAGCTTTCCTTTAGGCCCCCTTTAGGTTCTGGAAAGCTACTATAAGTTCTCCTCAAAGCCTTATCCTTTCCCCAGTTCTCTCAATCTGTCTTCATAGGGAAGGTGCTCCAGTCCTCTAATCATCTTCTTGGCCTCCTTTGGACCTTCAATAACTGTTTCCTTCTTGTGTTGAGGACTCCAGAACTGGACACGATACTCTATGTAGGGTCTCAAAAAAGCAGAATAGAGGGGCAGAATCACCTCCCTTGACCTGCTAGTCACACATTCTTGATGCAACCCAGGATACAGTTGCCTTCTGGGCTGAAAGCCCACATTGCTAGCTCATGTTGAATCTCTCATCAATTAACACTCACCCACTTTTCTCCTCAGGGCTGCTCTCAAGCCATTCTCTGCCCAACATGTATGCGCACTTGAGATCACCCTGATCTAGATGCTGAACCTTTCACTTGGCCTTGTTGAACTGTGAATTGTTATTTATTTATCAACTTTCTGTAAGAATGAAATGGAGTTTTCAGAAGGACATTAAGAAAAAAAAATTAGTCTTGTGCAAACAGGTTAGTTATTTTCCACCTTAGTGTAAGAAGAACAATTGAAAAATAGAATTTGAGACAATGTAATGGAAGCCACTGTAAGACTTAAATTTACCCTGTGCATTAATACCCCCACCCGTTTCCAAGGATAGGCTGTTCTTTAGACATGCTATGCATTGGTTGAGCTGCCATTTATTAGTATGTATGCTGCCAGTAACTTCTGAATTGTTTAGTGCTTCTCTGTGTGACCAGAAAGTTTGTGTATTGTATCAATCTACACTTTTCCTTGTGGATTTACAGTGAGAGAGATATAGAAAAGTAGTTACAAAATTATCAGATGGAAAGGGCTCCATTTACATGGACTTACTATTTGCATTTGATTTGTATTTGTATTTGATTCCCATCAGTGTTTTGCCTTTTACCAGTTATAGATGCTGCAAAAATAATAAGAACAAAGGAGAAACAAATTCCAATATTCTGCATGATTTTGTAAATTAGATGTAGGTTGCTCTGAAAGTAATTCCTCCTATTTATTTTTTCCCCAAGGAAACTACAACAAATGCAAACAGAGCAATAACAATATTTGACTGAAAATTCTCAGCTACAAAACTCTACTTTTCAACACAGTCGCCATCATTAACTATGCATTTTCACAAGCAACAAACAGAATCTTTCATGCCTCGCTGTCACCATCACCACCACTGAAATACACTATCCACCACCTCACTGTGTTCATATCTACAGTTTGGTCTCCATTAACGTTCAGCAAGTGTTGATGAATGTCAGTGGGTGCAATTTTTTCTGCATGGAGTAATTCAGTTCCTTACTTCTGCTTAATACACTCTTCCATGTTGGGCACCATGCTGTCAGAATTCCCCTCTGCTGCCATTTGTCACATGACAATGAAATGCAATGGAATATTGGTGGGAAGGTAAAAAATCTACTGCCATACCACCACCATCTGCCTGTGATGCTGTGGGATAGCATGCGGGCAACAACTACAGAACAGGAGGCATTACCGTGAGAGTGGCCCTCATTGTTAGTAACTTTCAAAGAAATTTTCTCCCTTTCATTTTACTTTAGAACTGTATATATGATTAGGTTCTTTTTTGTTTTATTCTCTCCCCCCTACACTCAAGTGGAGAGAAAAATCCTTTTTACTTATTCTGTATTATTATGTATTCACCTAAGTTGACTTGACTTATAAAGCTCATGTGTGTTGCTTTTAAAACACAAATCACATAAAGTGCTGAAAGGGCATTCTTATTTTAATCTCCCCTTGAGTCCCAGAAGAAAGCTCTCATAGTCAGACAGTGATAGATCCTATTTCACTCAGTGGTTTGATAGAATGTGCCATCATCATTTACTATTTTATTTCTTTTCAGTTCAGGATGTGTATGTGATTCTGCAGGAAGACTGCCTTAAAGAGAAAGTAGAAAATAATGTTTTCATTATGTGTTTGGACAAGCCATACATTTTAAGTTCTCACTTTCAGAATCAGACAAAACACTGCTAAAGCTTAAATGACTTCTTAATTGTACTGGGCAATTTAGATGCACTTAGAAGTGACACAACTTCCATTGCTGGCCAATTCCTGGAGGAAGTATCATTTGTCAAAACAATTTCCAGAATGCTCCATTTAGTAAGCGTCTAACATACCTACATATCAAAGTCAATCTAAAACATTTTCCTAAGTGTTTAAAAGATATGTAATAAATTTTGCTGCTGTATATTCTATTTGTGCCTCAGAAATAATTTGCAGAGCCATTCTCACAGTGACAGCCTCATGGTACACAGAGTTTTAATTCTGGCTTTCAACTTCCAAGAGAACCAGCTATGAACTTCTGAATTGCAGCAGCTTTTAAAATCTGTTGAGTTGCAGACTTTGTAAACAATATCCTGCTATAGGCAGGATAACAATGAACATGCTAAACAAATTAATGGAAGCTATGACCAAGTACAATCACGCAGCATGTGTGGGACAACCAGGGAGATCAGGCCCAACCAGCAGGGGTTTGAGAAAGGCAGATCCTTCATGATCAACCTGATGTCCTTCAATGACCAGGTGACCTGTCTGGCTGATGAGGGAAACGCTGTTGATATAGTCTACCTAGGCTTCAGCTGCACAGAAGAAAAGATTCTGGGGGTCTTAGCAGACAGCTGTACATGAGCCAGCAATGTGTCCAGGTGGCTCAGAATGATGATGACATCCTTGCTCGTATCAGAAACAGTGAAGCCAGCAGGAGCAGGGACTCAGGTATGGTGAGATCTCACCCTGAGTACTGTGTTTGGTTTTGGGCCCCTCACTATAAGAGGTGCACTGAAGTCTCTGAAGTGATTCTAGAGAAGGGCAGTGAAGCTATGAAGAGTCTGGAACACAAGTCTTTTGGGGAGAGGCTGAGGGAACTGGGATTGTTTAGTCTGAAAAAGAGAGACCTTAGCTTGGGAGACCTTAGCTATCTACAATTACCTGGGACAGTGGCAAGGAGACCACTGGAATGGTAGAGTCACCATCCCTGGAAGTGTTCAAGAAATGTGTATATGTGGCACATGGTTTAGCGGGGCAGGGTGATAATGGGTTAATGGTTGAACTTAGTGGTCTTAGATGATCTCAGTGGTCTTTTCCAACCTTAATGATTCTATGAATCTAGGAACACCAAGGCCCTTCAGAAAAATTCTTAAAATGTAATTTATTTTTCCTCACCTCTAAATCTTATGCTTTGACAGTAATTATAACATCAGTTTTGTTCCCCTTATTTTTCCCTTTGTAGAGCAACTATACACCAGGTTGAGTATCTTCATTTTTCCTAGGATGTCAGAAAAGTGGAATGTAAATGACAGCTAATTTTAATAGATTTATATTTATATCAGGTTGAAATTCTGTACCTAGGGTGGGACAAATCTTAATTTTGAAATCATTCAATCTAAAGATGGGTTTGAGTACAAACTGATTTGGTTGAACAATTTGTGAACTATCAGTATTTTTCATGCCTTCTTGTTTCTTTGCCTACCATCTAAGATATTCATGGGAATACAAGAAGAATATCAACACAAATGAGTTAATTAAATTGTTACTTTTTTATTAACATTCACACCCCTTGTGATTTTTTCAGAGATAATCAAACGTATGAGAAAAATATACAATATTCAGATCTGCTTTATTAAGCATTGGACGAGCTGTAGGGAACAGGGCCAAGCAGTTCATTATCAGCAAGCTACTGAGCAGCATTCTGTTCTAGTCTGGTTTGGGCTCAGGGCCTAATCCTAATGGATTAGGATTTCCCACGTGAATACCCTCATTCACAGCTAGGATTTTATGGAAACAACAGTCCTCCAAAATGTGTGCTAGAAATCAGCACAGTAAAGTTGCTAAGACCTTTGCCTGGATATGAAAATGTGTTATTTCCCTAGCTTTGTAATGGACTTGCCCTGTGACCTGTGACAAGTACTTCAGCTTTTGTGTTTGCACATGCTTTGTCCAGCCTGTAAAATCACTGGGACTGGAAGAGTCCATTGTGACTTATTGGCCTTCTGCTTACAGCATGCATCCCTATAATATAAATGGCTAACCTCCAACCTAGAACTATGAAGCTGTGCATGTTATTTCTTCTACCATCTAGATAAAATCCCCCTTTCACAAATCTTAAAAGGCTTCAGAAAATTTGGAATGAAGAAATACGAGCTTTATTTCCATGTGCACTCATTATGTCATTAAAGACAAAAAGAATATCACTTCTAACTAATTTTGTTTGCAAGTTTTGTGGAGATTTACATTGCCAGAGCAATTTGCTATTAATGCTTACCAATACAGATACTGTAAGTAAAAAACATGAAAATACTTACATTTTCATATTCAGTAGCCTCTTGCTTTTTTTAATTATTATTTTTTAAGGCTCTTTGTTCAGAGATGTGAATATATATATATATATATATATAAGCGATAATATAAGCGATTTAGCTTATATTAAAACCTGAAGTGTAATATGTGAAACTTTAAATATCATAGTGCTGCTAATAAAGCAAGAAGGTCTGAGAGGTACTCAGTAAAATACATCTTTAAAAACTATTTTAGAGCTCAGAGAAAAATCTTAGAGCTATATATTTCGTGCAATTTTAGTGGATTTGTGGGATTGGCTTTCAGAAAATGGATTGCACTCATCCCTCTCCCTCCACTCTTCTGAGAACCCTCTGCAGCTCCTGGCTCGCATGGATCCACCAATTCTTCCAGCATCCTGGCAGCTTAGTGGATATGTCTAAAAGCTTTTTTTTTTTTTTTTTTTTTTTTTTTAAGAATATAATTGTTCATAAGTGGGCTTTAAATAAAAAACATTATTTCTCCAGTGGTATCAGGCTGGCACCTTCCACTGAAGACATGCCTCTGGACTAATATAATGATAATATGAAGTGGGAAAAGGTAGTTATGAAGGCCACAAGAAGGCAGCATGAAATGATAGTTAAGTGACTGTGGGAGACTTGCATCCCTCCAAACTGAATAAAAGAAATTAATTCTGCAGGCAAAGAAGTATTTAAAGAGAGTGGTAATAGGATATGGAGATAAATGGAAAAAAGCAGCAGAAAATGAAGTCCAAAATGTCATTAACTAATAATATTGGGACCCCAGAAGTAACACAAGAGCCTGTCCTTCCCTACAGTAATCAGATCTTCTTTAATTGCAGTTATGCAATCTTCTAGAAGCTTTAATTTTCTGTAGCTGTCTAATTATTAGTAAGTAGTGTGTGTTTCAGTGAGTATTGTACAAATACAAATGTGCAAGACCACTTTAGGTCTTGAGCTAAGATCACTCACATTCCATAGATTATCATATCAAGATTATCTTCATTTCCTGAAATATACTGCAGGCCAATAAGTTGAGAAATTTGCCATTCCTCGCTGCAAAGACAAAAGGAGACAAAAGTATACCTGTGCTAGACAAAGCCCTTAGGTCCCTTGTTTAAACTTGAGAGTAGAGATAAACAAATAATTAACTCTTGTTCTTTCATAAATACCAGAAAAAAAAAATATCTGAATGAACTATATTTATTTTCTCAAGTAGTTAGCCTTTTATCACTCAATAAAAATACATTTAATTTGTGAACGAACAAATGAATTTTTTATTTGAAATAAAATTCACACATGCACTTGCATATATAGAGACAAAAATGTTGTTGTTTTAAAAATTTTGAAATAAAACCCACTATTGTATGTTGCTTTTAGATTTTTTTTTTTTTAAGTTATTCATAGATACATTAGGCTGGAAAGGACCTACAAGATCATCTAGTCCAACCATCCTCCTACCACCATCCCTATCCACTAAGGTAACAAATCAAATCCCTTAGCACCTCAACTAAATGCTTCTTGAACAGCGCTAGGGACGGTGTCTCAACCAGCTCCCTAGGCAGGCCATTCCAGTGCCTGACCACTCTTTCAGAGAAAAAAATTTTCCTCAAATCTAATCTAAATCTTCCCCGGCACAACTTGTGGCCATTCCCTCTTGTCCTATCATTAGTTACCTGGGAGAAGAGGCTGACCCCCTCCTCACCACAGCCTCCCTTCAGGAAGTGGTAGAGTGCGATGAGGTCTCCTCTAAGCCTCCTTTTCCCCAAACTAAACAATCCCAGCTCCCTCAGCCGCTCCTCGTAAGACTTGTGCTCCAGACCCCTCACCAGTTTTGTTGCCCTTCTCTGAACACGCTCCAGGGCCCCAATGTCTTTCTTGCAGTGAGGGGCCCAAATTGATGCAAATCTGTGTTTTTCAACAGAAATATTCAGGTCAAAACCACTTCACTCATTCCCACTCAAGAGACTACAGATCATACAGCCAAACTCAGCTCAGAATAGTCAGCTTCTCTGTCAATTTTTTCTTTCTTTTGTATTCATAATAACTTTGTTTTGATAGTTCTTTTAAATTTCAACTAATTCTATGTAGCTATTATCCTTGTAGGATAACGAGGTACATATGAGAATCAAATGTGCTACATGAATCAGATTTACTGAAGGATAGACTTGGAAAAGAAATAGACTAATGTAAAAAATGTAGAAGAAGAAGTACTTTTATTAGGGGCATGATCTTCTATAAAGCAATCAAGAATTTAGATAGAATATTGTGCAAAGGAACACAGCCATCACTCTAAAGCTGAGAAGTAATTTATTTCTTTTTCATGTTCAACATTTAAAGCCTCATAGCATCAGTCTCTCATAGAATGAACTGACATATCTTAAAGCAACTTGGTAAAACATATCTGAACAATTTTATTAAATTATTATTTTGGGGGGTTAGAGCTTTTATTTCAAATACCTGCTGTCCTTTTAAATAGCAAGGGACTGTTTAAAAAATAATTATAGTTGGGAGAAGCAAAGTTAATAACAGAACATGCAGATTCTCTGCAAAACAGCAGATGCAAAGGTTCTCAGACTACCTGAATTATTTATGGTTAATTCGGCACATCTCTAGTAATGTCTGAGGCTTTTATAGGTCTCTGAAGCATATCTGAGAAAAATGCATCTGTACTCATGCACCTGCATACTTTTAATTATAAACTCTATGGATTGTGTGACCGAGTCATTTAGAACTTTTGGCTGAATCATTCAGATAGTAATTTGACACACTTTGTGCTGTGGTTTGCAAAGCCTCACATATCTATCCAAGCATATTCATTTTAATTCAATGACTTTCAAACGTGATGTGATTCAATAGCACAGAAACATAGGAATCACCATACCGTCACGGATCAGTGTTTCCTCTGTTCTGACTTTGGCTCCAATTCTTCTCTTGAATACAGTAACGCAAAATCATAACAAAATCAATAAGACTCTGCCCTGAGATAGGATTCTCAGTAGCTGAGTTGGTCACGGTCCTTCGATAACAATCAGGAAACATTTACTGATAGGGGAGGGGGCATTTTTGTAACTTTCATGTACTTAAGTTATTAGTGTTACTTATGTGTTAGATATTATTTTTCTTTCTGTAAGAATTTTTTCCCTCCTTTTGCACAGACATGAATTTTGATCAACATGAATTTGTGTGTGAAAATTATCTAAAATGTTAACAGTGTATATATAATAATATTCAAATAATTTCAATCAATATCAAGCATTTTCTGTCACAGCATAATCATCCAAAACCTTACAATGAGGGGATGTTCTGACATACAAGATTATTAAAAATTTTAAGCAAGAATGCAAAATATGTGTAAAAAGAAAGGATGAGTAAAACAGATTAATATTCTGCTCTCTCTGCGGTTAATCATCTATTTCCCTTTCACATAAACATTTTTCTGGATAGGATGGGCTGGCAATTTAGTCAGCATGCAAATTTCTTTTGTTCGTGCATCATTATTTATTTATTTATTGTCTATTTCTGCAACTGTTACACGGTGCAGAAGGTGTCTTCATTACTGCACTATTTGGGTCAGGACAGCAGAGACATCGTGTACAATGCAGGGACTGATATGGTTGGTGTCATACAGATGCAGAATAAACATCTATGTCTTCAAAGACCCAGAGTATGGTAAGTATTTTGAGTGGTGCAATCCAGGTATCAAATTAGACATCAGATATTTAGTGCTGAGAGACAAGGAGAGATGGAACTGTACCCAAATTCAGTCCACATTCAAGAAGGGATGTGTTAAGTGAGATGACCCAGATAATTTTCACTCTCTAAAATTTTCAGAACACGTACATTAAGCATAGGATACAAAAATCAGAGCAGCAGTCCAGACAGATTTCTGCCTGGATGTTCTGAAAATTTCCCTCATCAATTACCTACCTCATTGCATCTTATTTTAGTCCTTTTTATATTTGATTGGTTTCATTCTAAATGCCTATTCTTTCCTTTTCCATACTTTAGATCTTTTCCTTAAAATTTAATAACATTTTCCTCCTTTGTAGTGAAGTTGCTAACAAAGTCTATTAAATAACTTGTAGTATTTAGATAACACAGTTTATGCTGTCCATAAAGATACAATAATTTGCTGTGATTTTACACATATTTCCTATTTTACTTAGCAATTGACTCAGTGTTCAAAAGATTAGAAGCAGCATGATCTGAGACTGAAGATCTGTAGCCCTAATTTTGTCAGTAATAGCAAACGTTTTGTCAGTAATAGCAAATTCGTCAGTAATAGCAGTGCAAGAAGGGATGAGGTATTTCACACTACCTTAAGTCTGTAACCCACACTAAAAAGAGATGAATATGCCCCAGATGTTGTTGCTACAAAATCCCCTACAACATCATTTGTAACAGACAAAATCTGTATTCCAGGGATGAACATACTCCTGTTTCTTTTCACCCATAGTCTGGCCTTCCCAAGGCTTTGTTCAAACACTTCTCTCTCAGCTATCGAGATGAAACAACTGAAAATATTAATGAAACAATACCATGGCAGATGAAGTGAGGATTCCTTTTTCCCATCAGTCTATTAATATTTCCCTTTTACCTCAAGTGCTGCAAGTCAGCTATACTGTTATGTTATCCTACAGTGTACAATTTAGAAAAGATCAGCAATTTTAACACACATTCTGGGAACAGATACCTCCAACTGTCAGAAAACACCTTTGAAGACATTTTAAGCTTGAAAAATGGGTGAACCTACCGAGGTTCAACAAAGCCAAGTGCAGGGTGTTGAACATGGTTTGGAGGAATCCCAGATGTGTGTACAGGTGAGGAGAGGAACACAATGAGAGCAACCATGAAGAGAAAGACATGGGGATTCTGGAGGATGAAAAGCTGGACATGATTCATTAGTGTGTGTTTGCAGTCTGGAAGGCCAACAGTACCTTGGGCTGCATCAAGAGAGGGGTGATCAGCAGGAAGAGGGAGGGAATTGTCCTCCTCTGTTCTGCCCTTGTGTGGCCCAATCTGGAGTACTCTTTTTAGGCCCTCAAACTGAGAAGTGTATGGAGCTATTGAAGTGGCTCCAGAGAAGGACTGCAAAGATGATCAGAGAGCTGGAGCACCTCTCATACAAAGACAGACTGAGGGAACTGGGTTTGATTAACCTGGAGAAGAGAAAAAGATGATGATTCCACTGTGACCTTCCAATACTTAAAGGTAGCTTATCAACAAGAGGGATTTGATGGAAATGGTTTTAAACTAAAAGAAGAAAAATTTAGACTAGATATTTCAGGGTGATGAGGACATTTAGAGGGGATGTTAAAGGGTGGTGAGTCACTGACACAGGCCACTCAGAGAAATTGTGGATTCTTCATCCCTGGAGACATTCAAGGACAGGTTTGATGGGGTTCTGGGCAGCTTGATACAGTATGTGGCAAGCCTGTCCATGACAGGAGGGGTTGAAAGTAGGTATTCTTCAAGGATGCTTCCAACCCAAACCATTCTATAGTTCTATGATGTGGCATTTCTGAGTAGTTTTACTACTGAGTATAGGCCTATACAGGCCTATAATAATGTCTCCTCCCTTTCAAAAACACAAGCTTAATGTGCATGTAGAAAGAGCACTATGACTGTCGATGGTCACAATTCTATGTAGAGGAATTTCTTTGTTAATGCTTTCTCCAAAGCCCACTGCAGTCTATATCTGTTGCCACTGCCACTTCTTCCTCATCCCATCCTGGAACTGCTGCTTGTTGCTGCTCCCTCATATTCTCCCGTACTTCAGTCATCCTGATTTATCTCAGAACTATGATTGAGAAACACATGTACTTCATGGAGCCTAAACAAACCTGACACAACTTATTAGCTGAGGCTCCATTCACTGTAATGGCTTCCCATACACATCTTGGTGCTGGGTGAAAAGAAAACAAACAAGAAAACACAGTTATAGACATGCTATTCTAAGAAATCCACCAAGGTGCAAAAGAGGCAATCCAAATAAAACAAACAAACAAACAAACAAAAATAGAGAGAAAAAGAGAAAAATTAATAACATAATTTTCCATGGCTCTGAACTGCTTTGTTGTACAAGTCCTTATCTGTCAGGGCTCTATGATTTTTGTTATCAGCATTCCACATCATAACATCATGTAAGGCACTGGAAGTTAAAGAGCTAATGCTTCAGTTCTATGGATCATCTATAGTTCTGGGTATACCTGCCTCAGAAGAGGAGCTATGTACACCCCAGAGGACTGCACTGTTTTGTGTTTTTCCATTTTCCACTCAGAGAGAAAGATAAAACTGTTGGAAAATCACACGATCCCTCTCTTTTCCCTTTCAGATCATTCCTGCAGAGTGTGTGCTCCCTAGCTGCCTCGCCTTCAGCATTAGAGTAAGGCCTTTGGTTTCTGGACACTCTCCCTCTCTCATTTTATTTAATTTATTAGCTTCAGTTCCAATTATATTATATTAAATTGTGTTAGTTTGCATACTGATATCTTATTTAGTATATCAGTTTTCCTCTTCAAATCATTGTTGCTGTTTGGTTTTAGGCCCATCTCTCTACCCTATCCCTTTTCCCCTTCCCCTTTTCCAGGGTATGAGTCCACGGGTTCCCCAGCCCCATCAGCCATGGAACCAGGCTGAACCATCCCATAAACCATCTCCCTTACTAGGCAAGTAGAAATTATGAATTATTTCAGATTAATAAATAGTTATTATGAAAAATTTATTAACTCACTAAATCATCAAAAATCAGGAGAAAAATATTTAAGTCTAGATGACAATAATGGATTCATATAGATGTCTATATGTAGACAAAACAGGATATAGCTATTTCTTAAGAGATATGTTTTGTAAGGGACTGAAAGCACATATCTAGAATAATTGTTAAAGAACTTTTTTCATCCGTTCAGAATGTTCTAACCTAGTACATACTACAGTTGGTGTTATAGTATTATTACAGATAATTTGCCATTTAGATATTTAAAAGTTAGGCCTAAATTGCTTAAATGAGACTGCCTATATGATTACTGAGTAGAGCTAGGTGCTTTTGGAGGTCACTGGAGATTAATTTTGTTCACAATGTCAGTGTATTGTTCTTTTTCTTTTCTGTACAGAGATCCCAGAACTATTAATTAGGCAACAAACGGATTAGTAAGGAGCCAATAATAAACCTACAGTTCTGCACACCTCTAGGATTCAACCTTCCAAAATTCTTTCCAAGAGGAATTTATTTACGTGGTAAAACACAGCATTTACAAAAGATGTTCCAGGGGAGAGAAAAAAAGTAATAGATGCTAAGAGTGGTTAAGTCAGCAGTACAGAGATGAATGAAACCAAAATGGGCCTGTGAGAAGTTTTATCTTAACTGTAATGTTGAGTTAAAAAGGAACCCACTCAGTCTGTGATAAGTATGGTCATTTGAGAGACACCCAAATGTTTCCAGAAGGGGAAATATAAGGTGTTGATAATTAAAAATAGATAAACTAATAGATTGATCAAGAATGAAAACATTCGCTGTGAAAATTCCAATGCTGCAGGTGATTGTATTGTACTGTATTGTATTGTATTGTGTAGTATTGTGTTCTACTGTATTGAGGATATGCAGATATTGATCTCCAGTTATCAGAAAGGTGCAAACCTCTCTCAGATCCAGGGTAATATTTCAGTACCCTGGAATGTTCTGGATATTTTTTGTGACTATATTGGATACTCTTGATCCTCTCAATCAGCAGTAGCAGCTTTGTTTTTTTTTTTTCAGGCAACTGAAATGATCCCCAGATCTTTATATGACGATGCATATTATCAACCTAAATATATAATGTAGTCATATAGACTACAGAACATAAAGCTTAGAAGGCTTATGCTGCATACGAATTCCTTACAATCCTGTGTACATCTAATTCCATCATGTTTTGTGAAAATATCATTTGTTTGTCTAAAATGTAAGCTGTTAAACTTCAATGTTTTTTTCAAGTTTCTCTTCTCCGATGCTCGTGAATTTTGGAAAACAAGACAAAACAGTTTAAGGCCTTTTCTAACTGCTATTTTACTTGCAAAATAAATACTAATTATTCGGGCTCTATCTTTTTTCAGCACTCAATGTATTTTCCTGCAGTGCTGCATTCAAAACTAGGAATAGCTAACACAGTGAGTCAGAACAGCCTGGATTAAGGTTTCCTTAAGAATGTCTGCAGTAAAATGAGATAATAATTCTTAAAAATGAGCTATTGAATTTGTCTTGATTAGCTTTTATTTGGTATTATGATATCTGATGAGTCCTATTGATTTTAAAATCTATATCTTATCCCTTTAATTCCATTATTGATATTAGTTACTGATTACTATTGTTAAAAGCTTTCATACCTTTACAAATTGATTCTTATGATTAATTTGGAGTACTTGATGAAAATCATAACATTTGGTAATTTCCTTATCTCTGATTGACGTCTAAATTGATATAATTGTTCCAGGAGAAATTACCTGAAAACACGTGTATCAAAGGGGTTCCCTCTGTTGTTTTTGTTTTTTTTTTAATTATTATTATTATTATTAAAAGTATTAGAAAGAAGGGATCTTTATGATTTTCCTGCATTGACAGAGATAAATCAAAGCACTAAGGCTGTGTTTGTTTATTTGTTTGTTTCAATGTAATTCATAGAATTTTAGATATAAGATGAGCTAAATAGATCCATATAGAATAAGGCTTTTTTTGTTTCTTTTTAGTATGATTTGTTAAAAAATATTTTATTTTGCATTTAATTAATGACCCTTCAGCTATGAAGCTCTTTTAGACCCAAATTAATGATAAAATTGGGATGTCCCTACTACAGGTAGGCCTTTGCCACTTAGTGTGGGGGAAAATCAATAGAAAGATATTTTTTCATTACCGTTTCCTTGTCAGATAAAATGGTATTCTGTTGGTCCTACATTTTACATATAAGACATAGGAATTAATTATCATGGATGAGTGGCTATTTACTGCCTCTACTCCTAGACACTTTCCTTTCAGCTAACAAGAGGAAGAACTCTGTCAGTATATTGCTGAAGCAAAAGTGGTAGGCTTTTATTATTTCTGTTAACGTGATGGGGATAATTAGATAGATTAAAAAAATAACCAAAGTCTGTTCAAGTTATTTAGGACCTAATTCAGCAGAGCCCATAAATGATGAAGCATGATCAGAAATGCCATGTGTCCCAATTCTAAGAATGACACAGCTCTCATAATGGAATACTGAGTGTGTGCTGCTGTCAGGGTGGAAAAATATAGTTTTCTCTTGGGCACGGCTAACATGGAAACTTGATATGGATTTTCAATAGCCTTGTGTTCTATTGAATTTTTTTTATTCCAGTGAATAAAATCTAGTTTTAGATGTATTTTGGATGTATTTCATGATTTATTTATTTATTTATTTATGTTGGTTCATTTGTCTGTTTCTCTTTTGTCTACCTTGAGAAGAGAGAAGTGACAGAGGTAAAGAATAATGCACACTGATAATCGTACACATTCACAATCCACTTTGCACTAGAAATCTCAAGAGAATAATTATTTTTCCCCCTGAATTCTGACACTTTAAAATCAGAGATAAGAAGAATATAGGCAAATTCTTATGATATAAACATTGACAGAGGTTGTTTTATGTCCCATTTCACTGTTTGGTTCACTAGAGACTAACAGCTCATTACTTCTACTAGCTCATGCAATTATTCCCCTGGGTATATGATCTAATGCTGCAAATTACTGGTGGAGCTGCATAGAATCAGATTCTCCCAATGTAAGCCTTTATTTCCCCCAGTTCTATGAAATTATCATTCTTCAATGGGATAAAATTAAGATTCTTATTTTTTTTCTCCCACCAGGATTGTTTAAGAGCCTTGCTTTTAATATGAAGTAACCCTGTATTCCTGTGTTAGTAAAGGTCTTGAACGTAAGACCCCAATTTTATGAGTGCCCTTACATATGAAATATTCATAAAAAAAAGCTATACTCACACACTCTTCCCCCCACACATGTACACTTCAGTTGACCACAGCTTTGATATATTTTACATAAGAGGTTTGGATCCCATTAACATTTTATGTTTATTTTTTCCCATGGGTACAAATTCTGAGAAAATCACATTTTCACTATGTGTCACTCCACCATGCTCAAGAATATTTATTTCTGATGAAGTACCAACCATACTTACATTAATCTGTTGATCTGAGTAAGAAGACTCTAAATCTATAACTTACCTGAAGTTTACTTTTTCCAGGTATGAATATCCGAAAATCTACTTTTTTCCATTAATAATATAAAATAATAAGTTAAAAATAAATAAAAAGGTATTATCTTCCATTAAAAATAGTTTTAAATCCTTTTGATAACCCTTGTTGCATTTGTTATGAAAAACCCTTGCATTACTCATTGTATATGATGTTCATAGGTATGTATAGATATGAAGAATATAAATCTCTTACAGTACAGCTGTTAAAAATGAGTTTTAACTGATCTTTTTCCAGCTTTTGTAGTCTTTCCTGAAGTCAATTCAGTTTAATTTCAAATGAATGCTAAAGAGCCTCTCTGGCTGAAGTATCAATGTTTTTTTCTTTTATTTGACAGTCCATAGTAAAAGATTTATTTTCTTAGAATAAAACCATATCTCATCTGATCCATTTAATGTTACAGTTTTTTTAATCATGAGGTGAAGAGGGTGGAAAACTCAGGAATGTGATATCATCTCTTGTCAAACATGTCAAAGGAAATGTGGATGTGGCTCTGAAATTTATTACAGCTGTGAATGAAAAAAGGAAATCTAATATGCTTTGGGAATGTTTTGAACTTTTCTGTAATTACAAAAATGTTGCTGATAACCTGCTGAAATACTACTGAAGAAATGTATCAGAAACAGCAGGGAAAATTAGTCTAGAGTTACTACACAGTATTCAGCTTATAATTGAGATTCACCACCTAAATATTTCCATAATAGACTACAAATGTTGCATACAGAATGAGAAAGTTGCCCAGAGAGATGGTGGATTACCCGTTCCTGGCAACATTCAGGTCATTCTGGAAGAGGCTCTAAGCAGCCTGATCTAGATGTAGTACATCATTTGTCTATGAAGAAGAATTGGACAAGATAATATTTAAGATTCCCTTCCAACTCAAATGATTCAATGATTCCATGGAAATGCTATGGGGGTGCAGTGCTGTTTGGATAATGTTGAGTTAGAAGTATGACAGATATGCAACACAGCTTTGATGATGAGGTGGCTTCTTTCATATATCAGATAACACAGAAAAATCTCTAGTAATTTTAATACAGAAGCACTGTAGTCGTTTCAGGTGCAAAGAAAATTATCTATATGTGTGGTCATGCTCACATCACTTTTCTTTTTCTTCTATTTCCCCATCATTTTTTTTTTTCAATGAATCTGAACACTTCAGAATGGGTGTAAAAATAACGAAATATTCTATTCTGAGAGGAAAAATAAAAATAATGAAATCGAGCCTGCAGTTCTGTTTCCAAAAGGTGATACATGCCTCTGAATGGGTGACTTACCAAACTGGTGTAGTGAAATATTATGAGGCTTCAACACTACTAAGTGTTAGAGAAGGCTGACCTAAGAGTGAGTGGTTATGGCAGCATTCTTTCTATTTCATACACCTTGCTTAGAAATCTAACGAGATCGAGTAACAAACTGAAAAATAACCTCTAGAATTTCCACACTTCTTATGACTTTAAATCCTACATGAGTCAATCAGAAACTTTGCAGGGATCTGATGAAGACCACTTAAAATATTTATCTATTGAAGTAGTTCTCCTTTTAAAACAAGGCTAAATCAGTGCTAGAAAACACATTACGCTGCAGGATATCAGTCAGGATTTAAAACCTACCTCAGCTAATTGCCTGACAGGCCGGTTATTCTGTAAGTTAGTAATGCCACCAGAACTTACAAGTCAAAGAGTGTCACCAGCAGTTTCTCAGCTGTGTGTTTCTATAGGCTGTGCTATAGTTAAACTTCACATCTTAAATGCTATGAAATCTGTCAGAGAAATCCCAACAGATGCACAATACTGAGGAATCAGGGTCACCTTTAACTTCTGCCAAGCTGTAACATCTAGACTTCCTTTGTGGGTTACACCCAAAAAAGTGGCAGTATGGAGTGGACCAACAAAGGACCAACAAATGCTGCAGAGGGGTAAATTTTATTAACTTCAATGTGAGGTCCCTGTAACTTCAGTATGTAATGTAGCCTTCCATATGCAGCATGTGGAGCCAAAGAACAGTGCGCAGTTTCCCACTCTACAGATTAAAGCTTTCCAGCTATCATCAGTATTTACAGTTCAGCACTACTACAGATACAGTTAAGAGTTTTGTGTTACATGTGAACGAAGACTCACTCTTCTGGTGGGACTGCAGATCTTTCTAGCCCTCTGTGATTTCTCTGAAAGCATCCAGCTGCAGATTCTAAGAGAAAAGGGTGAGAGCAATTTTCCAAATTGAACAGGAGAGGCTTTCTGTATGGTCACAACTGACCTGGAGAAGATAAATAGGAAATGATAATCTTCCATTGCAAAGAAATAATCCAACAAAATTTAAGCAGCAGAAGCCAAAAGCTTCCATGTACTAAAATTATAAATGAAAAAAAAAAAAGAGAAGATTATCAAGCTACTCAAGCTATTGAGAGCAAAAGCATCATCTCTGACTCAGGAAATCAAAAAGTCAAAATACTCCTCCTGATCCCATGGCTACTTAAATTCATCAGAAGTGATTTTCATGGAGGTTGCCAAATACCTCTGGAAATCTCAGAGCTCAGACACTGAAAAGATATTTCACAAAAAGAACCATTAAATCTCCCTTGTGAAAATCATTTCTTCCTTACTTCCTTCCCTCTTTCCTTCCCTCCTTTCTGCTTGCGTGCCTTCTTTCCTAACTTCCTTTCTTTTACTTTCCTTTTCAATAACGGGCAACAAATCTGTGAGAATCACACAATTCTTCACATTTACAATAAAGAAGTTATTCTGTATGTTTGTATCAAAGTTCCTATGTTCAAGTTTTAGATCATTACTGCTTGCCCTATCACACCACTGAAAAGAGCCTGGCCTCATCCATTTGCCTCCTACCTCCCTTCAGATATGTATGAATATTAGTCAGATCCCCCCTCAGTCTTCTTTTCCCAGGCTAAACAGACCCAGGTTACTCTGTCCTTTCGTCATAAGGAAGATCATAGAATCATAGTATGGACTGAGTTGCAAGGGACCATAATGATCATCTAGTTTCAACCTCCCCGCCATGTGCAGGGCTGCCAACCACTAGAGCAGGCTGCCCAGTGGAAGAATCTCCAAAAAAGCACCCTGGAGATGCTCCAGGCTCTTTATCTTATGGTGCTCCACTGGACTCCCAGGAGATTCCTGTCTTTTTTGAACTGGGGAGCTCAGAACTGAACACAGTATTCCAAATGTGGCCTTAACAGGGCAGAGCACAGGGGGACGATCACCTTGCTTAACCTGGTGGCCACACTCTTTATAATGCACTCCAGGATACTACTGGTCTTCTTGGCCATCAGGGCACACTGCTGGCTCATGACCAATCTGTTGTCCACCAAAACAAGCGGGTCCTTCCTCACAGAGCTTGAATCTGACAGGTCTAGCTACCATGGAAAAACCTCACGTATTTTCTAAGGAGCAGTGTTAGTAAATTTGATTGTCAGCCATTTAATCGGGCTCACAAGATTAACCAGCTTCTCACATTCTCCCAGACTTCACAAATTCAGTCTGGCTGCCACCAGGCAGTAGGCATTCAGTTGCTTTTAGGCTTACAATTCAAACAAAGATTGAAATGATTGAAGTGTGAGGATATGGCTGGTGTAGCACCTGAGGGTGATGAGTCTGTCCGCAAGAGGTGAGAGTTAGAAAATGCTAGTAAAGAGTGTCTGTTTTTATATTCTTGAGGTCATCTTCTGTAATTGCTTGTAACTAAAATGGTTTAATTACAAAAAAAATTAATATAGTCTGTAATACTCTGTCCCTGAAATATTACTAACAGCTCCAAGGTAAAAATAACTGCATTTTCATTATGTGAAAAACTTCTGTAAATTTATAATTAAGCAATGTATCTTTCTTCTCTCAAAACTTGTTTCTCTAATTTGCATTATGCCTAGATGAAAACATTATCATGCCTTCACAGAGACCTCACTAAAACTTTCTAGACTTGCTGAAAACCCAGAAATTCAATCATGAATCACCCCAAACATAGTTATCTCAGCATTTTTTTTCCTTATCAATGCATTTGGATGCAATTTCATTAGTTCTGAATGCTAATCCAGAAACTGTTAGTCCAAAAGCTCCCATTTCACGTTTAGTTACTGTTCAGGGTAAGGTATTGAAACACTCTTGAGGAGTACCTTTTGTTGAACAGATTTAGCCAGAAATCAAGAAGTCTCTCTCATTTTTATAGATTTCTTCAGCGGAATATGAAGGTATGCGAAAAAAGGGAGACTGGATGAAACCCTCAGTAAATATAGACTCCTTCAATTTAATTTGAGCCACAACTCTACCAAAAGTGATCTGGTGGAGTTAGGTAGGATTACTGGTAACCTCTCCTGCTCTCTTTTATCCTTCTGTCCCCATGAGTTTTCATTATCTGTATTTGGTCAGGGCTCCTTCTGCTTTACTTATGGGCTTACTTCTGCAGTTAAGGTTCCATGTCTTTCTAAAATTCCATTTTATTTTTTTTATGGGAAAGGCCAGGAATAATCCCTGTCACTTTCTCACAAAATGGCTTGGTTGGTTTTGTCTGTGTTCATTTTCCTTGCAGCTGATTCTTTTTTGATAGCAGTGGAGCAGATTTACAGAAGCTGAGGATCTGCTAAATAACTATCTCACTAGAACGGTTCCAAGTCTGAGAAAAACTGATTTTACAAGTTACATGAATATTAAATTACTCCTGAGTTTTCTTTTGAGTGAGTCACCTCAAAAAAAGAATAACTAGTTGCAGTTTTGATCACAGCGTATTGTTTGAACCTTTGCAAGTGCCAGAATGGCTGAGTTAGTACCAAGTTTTTGTATTTTGGCTCTACACAGTCCTCCAGTGCTCTCGAGCAGACAGTACAATCTCATACTGTTTTTTCACTGTGCTGGAGATATCTTTGCATACAGCTGTATAGGAAAGGTCTTGCTCTCTGCCCTTGAAGGCAAGAGGCACAGCTCCCTTCACATTCATATGGTTAGTTCTTTCCCTATTCAAAACAGAGTGGCCTCATCCCTGCATCCTGTTGAGAAAAATCCTCATATATACCTAAGCACTGCCTGAAAAAGTGCTAGCTAGCCTGGGAAAAAATCATGTCACAACTGTGCTAATAATTAATCTGTAGTGACAATCTCAGGACAGCAGTCAAACTTGTGTCTTGACTCTGATTTATCAGCTATGACATAGCTGGAAATTCTGCAGAGAATTCAAAGGAGAATTTGGTATTATGGACATTTCAGCCCTCTGTGGAACAAAATCACTTTTTACAAATACAATGTAGATCTATATGTCCTGCACCCATCCTTATCTGGGGCTTTCTCTGCCCATCATTTCTTTGGAGTGAGCTGATATATTTTTCAACATAAGCAAATGTAGTGGGTCACACCTTTGGTAACAGTCGAGTTTATTAAATTCATAACCAGGGCACACAGCAACTGTTACATGCCCAGGAGCAAGAATTGTACTTTGCAAGCATGGCACCTATTTCTGAAAAGAATCCGCATGCTAAGTGTTGATTCCAGTTATTCTGGGAGAGCAAGGAATATGGTAGGGGAGTGAGTAGAACGGAGGCGATGTGCCTGGAGGACTCTATATTCAATCACAGTGCAGCATGGAAATTCTGTTTGCTTTTATAGAGAGGTCTGCATGCTACTTGAGCCTTTTGTGCCAGAATGCAGCTCACATACAGCGAGATGCTGAAATATGGATCCTCCACACTTGAATAAACGACAAGCATGATCTTTAAGGGCATAAAAATGGCCAAAGATGCAGGCAAGATAGCTTAGAATTGTTTAAACTTTTCTTCTTGACTAATTTCACTAGAAAGACCATATATCCTTTAAATTTCAGTCCTTTATCAGAGCATGTCAGCTGTTGTTTATTTATTTATTTATTTTCTGCAAAAAGTACAACAGATAAAGCATTGCCTTTGTCTTGAAAAGACGAGCCTGAACTCTGCATTTCTCTCCATGTAGCAGATGAATTTTAGCTCACTGGCCATTCCTTCCAACTTTGTTTCCTTGCAGGAGACAAAGAGTAATTCTCAGAGGGTCATAAACCTTATAAGAGATATTGCAGCTTTTAAATGCTTCAGATTAGATAGTGCACTGAATTACAGCTGGGAAGATTATGGTATCCCCATTCTGTACAACTTTTTTTTTTCCTGCCATCAGGAAGAAAAGAAATCTTCCAAGTTTCGTATGGAAGAGGATGGGGAAAGTTGAGAATAAACGCCCTTAAATCGTAGACTTAGTGTTTCAAGCACGAAACCAGAAGATGAGGAAATTCAACAAGTTCAAGTTATTCTTGTTGATTAGTTTATAACTGCCAAATTGATGACAGTTCTTCACGTTTTTCAAGTTATCAGAATTCCAGCAGGCTCTCAAGGATTTCTGGCTGATAACAAGTCTGTCAAGAAGAGGAAATTTTCATCGTGTTGTGATGAAAAGGGCTTTGCTGGGCAGTTCTAACCAAAACACATTTAGTCCTGAAGCATTGCAGGAGGAAAGATAAAATCTGGGAAAATAATGTCTCTTGATTTTGTAGATCTTCTCTGATCTTTTACCAGCTGCTGGTTGTCTTAATCACTTCCTTTTTTCTTAATATATTTTGTTTTTAAGCTGTTTGGAAGTACTGCTTTCTACATGACTAGGCTGAGCTTGAAACAGATGGAAAGACTGTGGGTGCCAAACAAGCAGCCTCTAAACAGAAAGGATCAGCACAGGAAAGTTGAGGAGGTAACTTCTGCTGTTACCATTTTTTAGCAATTGCAATAACATATGTAAGAGGCTTAGTGGTACATAGAAGTGGAACAAAGGCAAAATGGCTAGCAAGGGAATAAATGAGGGAAAGCTAACTGGCTGTGTTGTTTGTAAGAATTTTGCAGTTACGAGTAACAGAAGAAAAGCACTGAGTTAGGGAAAGGGATCTGGTTATCTGCTCTATGATATTAGGATAGTGTATTCAGATATTTGAAAGAAAAGACTCAGTTTAGCAAAAATAGCAAGGGGAAAAATATTAGGACAAGTGAAAATTATCTTTTCTAAATGAAAAGTTTCTGTCTTATTAGAGTTGAAGTTGTTATTTGGAAATATACTTTGATCTAGGAAAAAGAAAAGACATTGGAAGGAGTATAAATCAAATGAAATGTCATGAAGCCATTCAACTGCATTCATAAACTGAAATTTTTACAGATTCCTGTGAATACATATTTCAAGACTTCCATGTTAAAGTCAATTTTAAACACATCTTTTTAAAAAATCTCAAATACCCCCGAGTGATTAAAAAAAAAGAAATTCTTACAATTTTCCTCAGTTTATTTGAATTTTGAAGATTTTGTTTTATATTTTCAGTTCCATGATAAGATTTGACATATATCATATAGAAAAGTATTTTTATTTTACTGTTGTGTCAGTTTTATTTCACTGGCTCAAAAATGCCTATTTACATCAGTTTATATATAGTTTAGGAATTACTATATAGAAGTACTACAGTGAGATTAAAACTAGTGATTATACTACAGAAATAATGATCAAAATAGAAAATCACAGTAAATTACTTACTATTTTCAGCAGAGTAATCCATGAAGCCTTTGGTAAAATGTATTAGAGTAGGTGCAATATTGCATTACATTAATTTTTTTATTATTATTATTTTTATTTTTTGTGATTCAGCAGCACTAAATTTATTTTTCAGTCTTGGATAAAAGTTACACATTCTCATCAAAGCAGACATGAAGTAGAAGAATATATTTTTGTGAGCTTGTGAAGACTAAAGGTTGTTTCAGCTTGTCCTGAGCTAATGACACAGTGGTACTTGAATTGTAGATTTGGTTTTGTAGATCAGCACATCTCAACCAGTACAGGGCAATAAAGACCTTTTACTCCTTTGAGGAAATTTTCTGGAAATTAGTATTTGCTTTGTTGGTTATGATGGTAAGAGAAAAAAAGGTAAAGGGTTTGTATGGACATGGCTTTATTGGGACAAGTTTTCTGTTGTAGCATTCTCGAGGTAACCATGGGAATATGTAATTGTTCAACGAAATTCCTCTCCCTGTTTTCACCAGCTCAGATTAGGATAAATTAAATGCATTAAGTGACATGTTCCAGATTTCTATTGGTGAGCTATGCAGCATTTGGCATCTTGTGTGAGAAATATCCACCCATCTGTAATTGTTAGCATCTGTTTGGTATTCAGAGTGTAAAAATGTAATGGGGATGAAGTCATATTTCATATTCTTTTCTCCATTTGGAGGTAAGAATGAAGCTATAACAGGCTGTAAATGCATCTGCTGGTGATAAGATAGTACAGCTGGAAATGGGATGCTAGATTCTACACGGTTCAGAAAGCTTGTGTGTAGAAGTCGTTATGCTGCAGTGTGTTTCTGCACTGTGATCCCATGAGGTGATTGATGTATCATATAAATAGGGTGACAGAAAAGTATTTTTCTTGGTGTGATGGGAATAGCAAGTGCAAAATGTCAGAACTGCCCTGAAAATAACCATTTAAATTTATGTAAATTGCTTAATTAATTGACCTCATTTGGGCTTGCAGATTTCTTTTGCATTTTCCTTTGTGAATTAGTTATTTTTCATTGTACACTGAGACAATATTCCAAGGCTAATTAAACCCTTTAAAGCTACAGGTTAATATCCAATTCTTATGTAAACACATTCATAAACATTAATCAGATCCAAATTACTCATTTTATAAATACTGTTTTATTCATTTGCAGCTAATAGATGTACTGCCTGTATTTATTCTGCTTTGTGCTCAAGGAGTTCATGTTATTGTGTAAATGTTATTTCTTTCAATGATATAATGCTGTTTACTTTTGCATGTATTTCCAAGTATGGGTGATGTGTTACATTATCATGGACATTATCGGTTCAGAGTCAGTTTGGGGTTACAAAGACCACTTGCAAGCACCTTCTGACTCTTGTATCATGTTGATAACTGTGGTTAATAAAAAGATGATCTACAGAGATCCTCTGTCAGAGAAGTAAGGCAGTATGAGCAAATTACCATACTGTAATACACATAGTGAACATTAAATGAATTACCTGCTTTCTGGCTATTGGTCTCTTACTCTACATGAAATGTAAATGGACTCAACTTTCAGAAACAGAGAATGGAACAAATCTTGATGCATGAAGTTTAATATCCTCTCCACATTGTTCTGTTAGTATTATTAGCATTCAAACACTGGAAAATACAGTTTTTTTACCCCATTCTCCCTTGGAATTGCTTCTGGTTCTTGGCAAGCAATTGCAAACACATAAGAAAGACAGGAATTCATTTTTCTCAAGTATGTAAAATCCATTTACTGTTCCTTATTTGAATGAATGCTAATTAAATGCCCTTTCACATATGACTGACTCTACATGGAGAAGGTGGAGAGGAACTGTGGATATTCATTTTGGAACATACGGTAGTTGTTCAACCGTATGAGATTTCAACCTCTTGCTAGAGCAGGTCTAAGTAAATTTATCTTCTTTTGAATTGGTGTCATACTTTTGCTCTCCATTTTTATTCTCATGACAAGAGCTGACAGAGGCTGTGGGCCAGAGCATGTCCTGGTGTCTGAGGTGATGTGTAAATACTGAATAGGAATGTTTCCTGTTAGGACAAATGTAGTCTCTATTCATCAGATAAGCAACAACTTGAGTGAAAGGAAACACACAATAGACTTAAGAGTCCAGACCCACTGTCATGCCTAAAATCTACCAGAGAGTTAAGTTTAACACTCAAGTGTTATAATCCCTAACAGGATGCCATGTTTCCTATTGCCACAGCTGTATATTGCCCTGTATTTTTGTAACAAACTTAGATTATTTTTTTTTTGTCAAATTATATAGCTGCTGAGTATCCCTCTCCATTAGAATTCAATGTACTTGCAGCATCTCTTACCTTAAATTTTTAACCTACTTATGTTAGACTGTTAACAGGAAGCTTGATGTGAATGAGCCTACTGCTGATTTTTCTGCTACTTTAGATTTTTCTCACCAACTTTCTGCTGTGCTATCATCTTTTATGGCTTCACAGCCTGTTTCTTCTTTGATAATTTTTGTACTTAAAAAAATGATGTAAATGAAATTTTCTGTGATGCCATAGCCAGCACTGTATTGCGGTCCAGATATGATCTCTGCTTTGCTGTTTTAAATTTAATTCACTGATTACACAAGAAAAGTAATCTACCCTGACTGGTACGATTCACTTTTCTATAAACTCATAGATCATATTTTTCATTGTTCTATTATCCTCTACATGACTTGGATTTTGTTTATTTATTTGGCTTGAGGCACAATTTCTGTTATTTAGAAGGGTTGAATATTAGACTTACCAAGAATTAATTACCGGGCTTGAACACCAAAAGATTGATACCATATCTAATTTGGTATCTCTCTATAACATTTTCAATAGCTGTCTTTATTTCTGTGCATTTATTAGAAAATTCAGGTGAAATATCTGTGTGCACCTCATCTGAACAACTGATACAGCATTTTAGAATTTTGCTTTGTTTCTGTTTATTTTTTTTCCAACTCTATGATCCATCTTTTGGCCAAATATAAACTTAAGTCCTCATAAATGTACACACTTTTCATTCACTCTTCCCCTTTCCTTAGAAACTACATCAGACATAAAGAGCTCAACTACACCATTTAATAGAGCAAATTCTCAGCTACAAAAAAATATTTTTCAGCATAGTCACTACCATTAGCTATGCATTTTCACCAGCAATGAACAAGAGTCTGCATGCCATGCCAGTAAAAATCTGTGCCTACTCTAACTGTCACCACTGCTGAAAGGCCACTGCTTCACTGCATGCACATACATGGTTTGGTGTCCGTAAATGTTCAGCAAGCACTGATGAATGTTAATGAGTGCAATTTTTTTTTCACTTTGAGGAATTCAATTACACATTTTTGTTTCACAAGTAATTTAATGGAATATTACTGGGAACTTTCAACCTCTGACATCATGGGTGAACATAATAAAATAGGTGGCACTACTTTCAGAGCAGCCCTTGTACAAACATTTATATAAACATATACATATATATCTCCAGTGCATATTTTGAAGAAAGAAGGACTGATGTTGTGTTAGATTTACTTGGTTATCCAATGCTTATTTACAGTCTTGCTTCCTAGACAGATGTGTATATCTAACTAAGTAAAGGACATCTCAAAAGAGATGTGTCAGGCAAAGGGACCATTCTGTTCCACTTTGAGTGTTCTCCGCTTCAAAGCTAAATGCTCTTCTCTCTGGGGATTGTCTTGGACTTGTGGGTTTAATATTGCTTATTGTGAAAAGACGAGTGTCAACGGTTTACCGGGCTGGATCGGCCCAGTTCCGTGACGATTGGTGCGGGGGACCCATGGACCCATGCCCCAGGAAAGGGGAAGGGAAAAGGGAAAAGTGAAAAGGGAGATGGGCCTAGAAACAAAACAGCGGCAACGATCTGAGGAGGAAAGCTAATTTACTAAATAAGATATCAGAAAGCAAAATAACAGAATATAATACAATATAATTGGAATTGAGGCTAATGAATCAAATAAAATGAACAAGAGAGAGTGTCCGATAAACCGAAGGCCTTACGCTAACACTGAAGGCGATACGGCAGCGAGCACCCACTGCTGAGTCGATCCCGAAGGAAAGAGAGTGTCCCGTGACCGCTGAGAGTTTTTATCTGTTCCCTCTGAGCGGAAAACACGTAAAAATACAAAGCATCGCAAAGTCCTCTGGGGAATGTAGTTCTTCTTCTCTTCTTAGGCAGGTATACCTAGAATTATCAATGATCTATGGGGCTGGAGTATTAGCTCTTTAACTCTTAATGCAATACATGATGTTATGATGTGGAATACCAGTACCAAAAATCATAAAACCATGACAACGAGTAAAAGCAGCAAGTACATGGTACAAAACTCTGAAAAATGAAGACCCAATTGCATATGAGCAAAGACTGTGTAAAACAGAGGAATTCTATGACAGAGTGTTCGAAGGATGCATTATTTTTTCCTTTGGTTCATTTTCTCTAGGTTCATATTCCAGACTTGGATCTGATCTCTACTGTGAAAGGGCTCAAAACTGAAAACAGTGAATTTGGCCTTCCTAGGTCTTTGCAAACACAATCAACAAGCTGGTGTGACTTCCAGATGACGCTGAAAAACTTCCTGGCAAAAGCATCACTGGACAAGTGTCAGAAAAACCTGGCAGAGGAGCGTGCCCAGAATATGGACTCAGATTGGCTGAAACACAGCCAGAAGTTTGCCCAAGATTGCTGAAAGCTTTGGAAATTATTTCTAGTTTGTTAGGAAAATGTTGTCCAGCTGTAGTCATTATGGATGCATTGTCACAATTATTGCACCTAGTGAAAGAATGTCCTGGGGATGCAGAAAAGATGGAACATACCTTTTCATCTTGTATAGAGAAGCAGGAAAGGAATCTAAACTCTGTTTAGTAGAGTACTAATTAAAGGGAGTTACTATTTTCTCAGTCAGAAAAGAGATGCCCAAAGAAAGCCTTCTTGTTTGTTCAAGAGTTGTTGAACAAAAGGTTGTTCAAAAAGTTGTTGTTTTTAAAGGAAATAAGAATACTTCTTTAAGAACTCTACCCTTCATCACTCCGCTTTGCGTGCTGCAATCTCTATGGTATAATGTTATCAAATTTTCAACATGAATCATTACAAAATAGGATGCAAACAAATTATTATTCTTGTTTCTCTGTGTTCAATAGCTTTCTTGTGTAGTTGTTTGTGTTTTTTCCCCGGCTGTGAAAGAAATCTCCTTCTGATTTATAAAACCTTCAATTTTACAATGTTTCCCATGGCATTCTTAAGTGTAATCATACCAACGTTGGTTGTAGGAGCCAGGATTATCATCAAATTAAAGATCTGTGGATCAGGTCTTTTGAATTTGTTATGCCAAGATGTAAAAACCTCCTTGGACAGAGTCTACAGTTTAGCCCTCCTGCGTATGAGATTTATCTTAGTAACCAATTTGGATCTCCCGTGCACAACATTCACTCACATTCACATTATGTACTTTTGTTTAAAATGATCTATGCTGCACCACTGTGCTCTGTTTCTTTGATTTGGTTTACAAGTTTATAAACAGAACAGAAACTGACATTGTACATTGGATGATAGTGATAGGACAAGGAAAATAGTTTTAAAATAAAAGAGGGGAGATTTAGGTTAGATCTAGGAGGAAATTATTTACAGAGGGTGGTGAGGCACTGGAATAGGTTGTCCAGAAAAGCTGTGGATACCCCATGTCTGGAGGTGTTTGAGACCAGGCTGGATGGGGCTTTGAGCATCCTGGTCTGTGAAAAGCATCCCTACACATGGTGGGGGGAGAAGTTGAAAATACGTGATTTTTAAGGTCCCTTCCAACCCAAGCAGTTCTATTATTATATGCTTCTATCATTTTCTTTGGGTGAACAATGCAAAAAGAAGTCAGGAAACCTGGTTGAAATTTTCTTTAAAAAGAAGTTGACTAGTTTTTCAATACTCAAAAAGCCACCCAATCAACCAAATGAAACCGTCAAACATTTCCTTATACTTTTTCTATCTTGCTGCCAAAATTCCCTAGACAACCTAATGGTGCATCTTGAAATGACTTAGTTTTTGTGCAGACTTCTTGCTTATGTTTATGTGATCTGTATAAATAAATACAAATAACATTAAATTCACAGCACTGATGCTCTATTTCAAGGAAAAGTTTCCCAGAAATTAAAGTTCATTACCTAGCTTGGGTGATTTAAACATGAAGGCATGAATTCTCTCTTCTGTTTCTGCTAAGGACCAGGATAGAGGATTTCAAATGTTGATTCCAGCATGGACTTTTTTGTGGAATACTTCATATGTATTAGCTGATGCATACCCTGCTGGTTCTGTTGTAAAATGTCATTCTATTACTAAGGCAGTACTTCTCTTATCTGTGCCAGTATATGAAGAAATCTATATTTTTGGGCCATAGTAGCCATGAAAACATGCTAAGTTAGACATTTCTTCAACCAAGAGCTGCCAAGATGCCTCTTGTGACCCCATAAATAAAGGGTTTTATGTTAAGCACTTTTCTTTTACACAGCCATAAGACAATAATTTCCCTCTGGACCTGACTCTATTCTAAGCAAGACAAAGAAAAGACACAGCTTCACTTGACCTTTTTTTTGTTAGACAAGAATTGGGCAGCCAAAAGGGAAACTGCAGAACCTCCTCTGCTGTCTTTTCAAGTGCTATTTGCTGATGAGACCAACAGAGCTACTTGGCTGCACCACTTACCTTTCCCTTTGTGTGGTCTCCTGTGAAAGTTAACAGTGGAAAGTCTCTATTGGAAGCTCTGTTTGTTTAGACAAAGAGATGGTGTGTGCTGAGTCAAACCTAAGCAAAGACAAGTAAAACTAAATAACTGAAAAATTGCTGCAGGGGAAAGGAGCTTCTGGGAATTTTTACTATCTCCCTCTTTTTTTTTTTTTCCATTAAAAATTACAGGAAACAATATTTTGTAATTTTCTTGATTTATAAAGTGGAAAAATATTTTTGAAACATTAATTTTTAGTTCATGTATTTCAATCACAGTTATGACTTTGTAAGTTATATGTTCTCTACATTGTGCTAATATCATTGACTTGAGGAAGTTACACAGCAGTTGTTCATCATTATTCCAAATTATAAAGGACAACTACTTTTTTTGAAGACTGAAATAATTCATTTGTTGATTCAGCATCCTCTGAGCTACAAGACAAATGAAGTGAGACTCTTTACCAAGGCGAATAGCATCAAGGCAAGGGGTAAACTGAAAACAATTGGATTTAGATGAGGAAAAAAGTCTTTACTCTGAAGAGGTGGCATAGATTCCCCAGAGAAGCTGAGGATGCTCCATCTGTGGAGGTGTTCAAGGCCAGGTTGGATGGGGCTTTGAGCAAGCAGATTTAGTGGAAGATGTCCATACCATGGCAGGAGGAGTTGGACTGGCTGATCTTTAACGGCCCTTTCTAACCTAAATCGTTCTAGGATATTATGAAATCATGAAGTTGTCTTTACGTATGTCATCATATCAGAAGAAAGTTTTCTGGTTCAATAGTGTTGAAACTTTGCTTTGTGTCTTGTGTATTTTTTTTTTATCATTATTTTTATTTGCTATGTGAAATTCAATTTCCTTTGTTGGCCTGCTGCATGAAAGGAAAAAATAATGCACAGTAAAGTGCAGCAGTATAATTACAATTTGGTGAATAAAAGAAGGAGAGAGCAGTTACTGTTCATTTTGATAAGGTGCATCTAGATCCATCGTTCAGAATAAAGAGGTAAACCTCATAGAGAAAATATATCCAAGCGACAGCAGTTAATGGGACATTATAAGGAAATATACATTTCTGCAATGTTCACTTCCATCAAAAAAGAAAATGGATAGCTTTTTGTGAAAAAGTAATTGCATACCTTCTTGCTGTGATATCTTTGAAATCTAATTCCTAATCTTTTTTTTTTTTCCTCTTTTTTTTTTTTTGGTAGGCTGAGGAAAATCAAAAGGCAAAAAGGCATCCTTATTATGATGTAGTATTGGCAATCAGTGATAACCTTCCTCCAGGAGTACACTGAGCTAGTTATGAATTACTACATAAAAACAGCACAGATATCTAAGTATCCTCCTTACTCAAGTTAACCTCATCTGCTTATCTTCATCTGCTGTTCTGCAGCCGCTCCCTTCCAAAAGCATCTGAACTCTGTTACTGGTATCCAACTGTAAACTCTTTCAGATCACAGCAAAACAGCGTTTCTGTGCCAGGCTGGAAACTTGGGTGTACACAGCTGTCCCTGAAAAGGAATTTCCCAGAAGCATTCTTTATTCCTTTCAGCAGCACTGGAGACCTCAATATAAATGCATCTGCAGACAGTGGGGCATGATTGCTTTAGGTTGGATATTTGAAAAAAATTATATTCAGAAATAGTGGCAGTACACTTTAACAGGCTGCCCAGGGAAGTGGTGGAGTCACTGTCCCTGAAAGTGTTCAAGAGATGTGTAGATGTGACATTGGGGGATGTGATTTAGTGGGCATGGTGGGCATGGGTTGACAATTGGACTAGGTGATCTTATAAGACTTTTCCAACTTTAATGATTCTCCCTTTCTATGATGATAGGCTTTGTTAAACTGTTGCAGGTGCGCAGCAAGAGGTAGGAAGGCTCCTGGAAGAAGTGGAGATGCATCACTTCTGTTTTCCATTCCTCTTCATCACTCCATCATTTCTAATTTCCTTGTCTAAGATTTAGAGGCACATCCAGACAATGTGATAGAAGAACCATGAAATAAGATATAGGTTTTGGGTACAAACCACGTGAAGAGGGGAAAGTTTTGCTGTTATCTATATTGGCAGTGCTTCCTCTGAAAATGCATTCAGCATGTAAGGTGTCCTCAAGGCAAGAAAGGTGTATGTAACTAATTCCAGCAGAAATCTCTTAGTCAGATAAAGAGCAGAGCCCAGAGACTGCGGACTGTTTCTTAAAGATCTGTTGTCCTTCTGCAGAGCCTAAAGTAATACATGAAAACAAAGCTGACACTGCTAATGTTGAGGCTATTGCATGAACAAACTCAGATTTCTTTTTCTTTTTTTAATTCAGTGTCATTAACATTTTTCTAGGGCATATTTAAAGGGAATGTAAAACTGATTCCCACCAGAGAGAAGAGAAGAAGTCCAAAGTTAATAGAGGTGGATAAAACTTGCAACCACAAAATGACATTTCTAGAGAAATAATAGCATAAATGGAAATTTGTTCTTAGAGAGCAAGTGAAAGATGTGATAACTTCATTCCAATGGCATACTATGAGCATTACATGAAAACATTTTGAACGCATGTCACAGCTTCAGTTCTTGTGAATAGATTAGGGTGTCCTGGTCTTTTCAAAACAGCCTGCCTGCAAGCATTATGGCACAAATATTTTAATTACTGTGATTATGAAGAAGTCTTTCCCTATGCTGTTGTTTTTCATACTGCTTCCTCATGTTTTTTTTCTCTTTCTTCCCCATCCTTGTTTCCTGGGAGAAAGCAGCTGCAATTAGTCAAACTAATAATTTCTTTTGGGCATCAAAATAACATTAATTGCACTGTGCATGTTGCTATAACTGCCAATTAAGGTGCAGGAAATGGCACTCCAGGGACTGAAACTAAAATAAGCATGACCTGTATGTTTAATTTGTTTGGTTTGGTGTGATGTTTTTGTTTTGGATTATTTTGGGTATATATATATATAGGTAGGTAGAAGGCCCCTTTGAGCAATAAATTCCATTCTTTCTTGCTCTACAGAATTAGCAAAGCAGGAAGAAAAAATTCCCCTTTGTCTTCTATTTCTGCTGACCTCCTGTATGACTTCAGGCCTCCTTTTAAGAAATCTAACAAGACATACTCAATTATTCTGTTGTAGCAAAGGCAGAATCAATTCTTCTGTGTTGAGCTTACAGGAAGTTCACCCAAAGTGTTTTAGGAGACAATGACAGGAGGTCTTTTCTTACTAATGGCAGTAAAGTTACAAAGAAATGAAAAAAGCTACAATTTTAGTTTATTGAGAGTTACAGAGTGGGCAGAAGCAGTTGTTTGTTTTCTTTTGATTTCTGCTTAATATAAGATATAAAGATTCAGAAATATGCAATTCTGTTAAAGAATTAGAAAAAAAATAAAAACTTTTTACTCTACCTTGCAATATGAATAATTTTGTTTTAATTACTTTAATCTCCTCCATATTCATATTTTGCATCCCTGCAAGACAATTTATGCTGGTATACATGTATTATACATTCTTACACCTATAAATACAAAGTCAAATCAACTTTTTCTAAGAAACCCAATCCTCCTTAGCATAAATTAAAAACAAAATATTTTGATTTATAAATGTTACCAAGGTACAGATTAGTAAGAATAGTAATTTGGTCATCTTCTGTATTGTGGCAGTCTTCAGGCAGAAACTGTATTAATGATAATCTAGCCATATTACTAGAAGAATCTTCCCTAGCTGCCCAGTGAATGAAATTACATTTATATAATTACAATATTGGCTATGTGAAGGGATATATAAGTAAAGGAATTCTAAATGTTGCCGCTCAACCATAGTCATTGCTGGGCTATAAAGGATATTAATGTTATGATGGATGTACAGATCATGGACAAGCCTCCAGATGTCCTTCCCTCTGCCTTAACCAAAATTGACATCTTCTACCATCTCAGACAGGAACACTCAGTATAAAGATACCCAAGAGTTGGTGGCTAATATCAGAAATCACTTCAGCTTCTAAGTCAGATATCCTACCTGGAAAATGCTGGCTCACACTCTCCAGCTGGGTTCTTCAAGAAAAATATTAAAATAATCACTTGCACAGCAGTGTCCCAAAGGCCATATGCATTGTCACAGTCTGCTGCATGTTTCAGAACATTTGCTAGCCCAGCAGGAGCCATACCATCAAAATTGGTGAACAGGGCACTTCAGGCCAGATTTGTTTAATCCAGTGCTGTTCCAGACAGCAGTCCAAGCTCCCATGAGGGAATGTAATACACTTATTTCTTCCTCAGAGGAAACCAATGTAAACTGTGCACGCAAGTTAGAAGGATTTGGTTTTCATCATGTTCTCCCACGGAACACCTTAAAACAAACCTCTTACTTTCCTCCTGATCTTCACAGTTTCTGGGCTGATCAAGAACTACATGTGTGACAAAAGATATTTTGATGTTGGGCTTGCTCAACAAGTTTTCCATAAAAAAATCAATTACATCCCTTTGAAGTCTGGGTATGCTGTGGTCACATTATCCTCTTTCCTGCACATACTAACCACCAAGCTTTCTCTTTACTTTCTCTGTTTATTCTATCTTTATGTTGCTCTGTTTACTCTTAGTTATTTTTGCCTGTATTATTTCTTTGTTACTGACCTAGTATTTAAGCATTTTCATCACTGGGCTGGTGATCACATTCTGTCTAAGATGATACCCAAAGAATGAATGACCACGTATGCTAGAAAAACCTTTAGAATGAAAGACTGACAGCTTAACTGGTTAAGTATATTTATTTTCTCAGGAGAACTACAAGACTGAGTCTATAGCAATACGTTACAGTGGAATAGATGGTAAGGTGGGTTGAGAACTGGCTGACTGGCAGAGGGTTGTGATTGATGGTGCAGAGTCCAATTGGAGGCTCGTACTTAGTGATGTTCCTCAGGGGTTGGTGCCGGGTCCCATTCTGTTCAGCTTCTTCATCAGTTACCTTGATGAGGGGATAGAGTCCACCCTCAGCATGTTTACTAATTATACAAAGCTGGGGGGGATGGCTGACATGCTGGAATGCTGTGCTGCCATTCAGCAAGACCTGGACAAGCTGGAGAGTTGGGCAGAGAGAAAGCAGGTGAGGTTTAATGAGAGCAAGTGTAGATTCTTTCACCTAGGGAGGAATACTCACATGCACTGGTACAGGCTGGGGGATAATGCACTGGAGAGGAGCACTGAGGAGAGGGACCTGGATGTCCTGATGGATGATAAGTTGGTGATGAGCCAGCAGTGTGCTCTGATGGACAAGATGGTCAATGGCATCCTGGACTGCATTAAAAAGAGTGTGGCAGGTCAAGGGAGGTGATTCTCACCTGGAGTTTTATGTCAGAAGTATCAGTATCAAAAGTCTGAGGTCTGCTTGTGGGATCATACTGTCATTTAAAGGCTCAGTATAAGCTCTATTTGAGGAAAGGGAAAAAGTCAGAGTTGTATGTAGACACTAGCTATAACATAGTGCATGTCAGTATGTTGTGCTGGCAATATCTGCCAAACAACTGGCTGTACATTTCAAGCTATGGCCTTTACCCAAGCTATGTCTCTGTTTTCCTGTCAAGAAGACAAAGCAGTGACTTCACCTCAGCTTAGCACAGGCCATGGACAAATATGGACAGTGTGGCTGACCATGAGGAACCTGGACTGACGTGTAGTCTCAGTCTTGAGCATCCCAACAGGGTGGACAGCCTTCAGGATATAATTTAGACCTGTCATAAACCAGAAGAGCCTTTAATGGAAATAATGCCCAGGCCACCTTGTGACAGATGATCTACCCTCCTGGCTGACTCTTAGAAGTGAAGTCTCTGCTGATGGATCAGAGCCAGAAGGCATGAAATATTGGATTTGTCTCAGTGCAACAGTGCTAATGATGGGAATTGTCTCTGATGAGTGGAAAAGGAAAACACATAAATCCGGATTTTGAGTATGCACTGGAACAAAAGGACATGTTGGAGGAAGAGTCCAAAGACTGGTGGCTATAGCACAGGGATGCTGATGTGCTGGAGAAATGGATCAGCCACCTCCATCTCTGGTGGGTCGATGGATGGCAAGTGCTGGCCTGAAAACTAAAGGCTGTATTCCCCCTGGTGCTGCATTTCCTGAAGTCTGCTGGTTTAGGCCACACAGCTTCTATTTATGGGAATTTTTTATTTCTCCTAGCCATGAGGGAGATTATCAGATAAGAGAGCTTGGTGGAGTGACAAAGATTGTTTAACAGTGAGGTGAAATGGGATTTTGATTTCTGCCTCCATATACACCTGAGTAGACAGTCAGCTGTGTGTGGTTGTGGTCTTACTAATAACAACTTGTGTGAGATGGGCTTGAACTAAAGAAATTGAATACTGTAGTATTTCAGCTTCAGGGAACAGCTGAAGGAAGTACGTAATGTTTCATGAGAAATCCGGTGCAACAGGATTTGGGGATATTTTACAGGTAACTGTCCTGAAATTAAGGTGAAAGTGTAAGATTTTGATTGAGATATTTAAGAAGATGATAGAAGGGATATTTTGAATCTGATTACCCCTTTTTTTTGTATATCACTTTGTACTGGAGGCGTAAGAGGTATGTGACGAATTTGCAGATATCTAACAACTTCAGCAAAAAAATACCTCCCTGAGTTTTTGGAATATTTCTGCCTTCTACAATCAAGACTCAGATTTTGCAACACAGTGCATTATCTATTATTACTATTATTATTATTATTAACATGAAATAATAAATGGATCCTCCTAGGCCTCCAACTCCTGGTTTTGGATTTAAATGCCTTGGTAACAAGCAGACATTGGATCTTGAAATCTGTTGGGCTGGGTAGGACCTCTAGAGGGTAACAAAGTCTGTCACCTTTTATTACAGCGAGGCATATATATAGGAATGAAAAAGCCACAGCAGAACTTCTAGGCAAGTGTTTGGTGTGTGATCTGTTTTCTGGAGGCCTTTGTGATATTTTCAACCAAGATGGTATATCAGGGTGAAATTCTTGGGGGAATTTCTCCTGCTGCCAGCAGAGACTCTTGTTCCTGTTTCTCTGTGATGCTTACAGACCTAACTGAGAAGCAAGGGTCTGTTTACAGTAAAACTACAAACCTTCAAGGGCCAAAGTAAAACTTTTGAAGTCTATAAAAACAAGTAGAAATAGGTCTGCATCCCCTGAATGCTGGATGACAGGGGAAGGACAATATTTGTATGTGTAATTACAAGGGTGTTTGTATATTCCTTCTCCTTGAGAGGTTCCCATTTGGATATCAGAAGCTTGTCTTGATCCTCATACTTATTCTATAAATAAATAAGTAAATCAGAACTGTTTCTCTTTTGAACTGTTTAAGGGCCATTGCCCTCTGAACTTGCTCTGTGCAGTATTCTGAATAAATAATAATGGAAAAGTATTTTTATTTGACTTTTTCCTTGGTCATGACTTCTAGAGATACATTGTGAATTCAACACAGAATACTACGCTTCCAGTACTTTTTCCCTTTTGCGTTTCTCAGCTATTTTCTAATAGACTGTTAACCAGCTCCTTCTGCAGAATTCTTTTCTGATCACATGGTTATTCAGTGGGCTCTGACAGATGTGGTACTGCAAACTCCTGTGTCATATTAGGATGCTGTAGCATTGCACTGAGATGGCTCTTCATAGAAACTGTGTTGGTGCTATTAGAAGCTGGAAGTTCCTACAGAAATGAGAGATGGGCAAGAACTGTTATGGAAGCATAAGAAGTGTGAGAAAGATAAAACAGAGAGGAAGGACAAGTATGTGAAGAAAACAATAGACTGAGTAGACAAAGAGAATACAAAGAATATAGAAGATAGTCCTGGATCATGAAACTGAAGTATAGGGGAGAGAAAGGTCAAGAAATTGTAACAATATTTGCTAACCAGCTAACCAGCTTTTAATGTCTGTTTATCATGTAGATGCCTATTCTGCAGAAGCGTCCTTTTCTTGCTTTAACTCTGCTCCTATTTACTTGATTGTATGATTCTTTCAATGCTTTGCATTAATGGTAGACCATCAGCATTATTTTTTTGGTCTTGGCACTGTCTGAACACTGATACTGTTTTGCATTGTGTTAGG
This sequence comes from Callipepla californica brunnescens, assembly GCA_023055505.1. Taxonomy (NCBI): domain Eukaryota; kingdom Metazoa; phylum Chordata; class Aves; order Galliformes; family Odontophoridae; genus Callipepla; species Callipepla californica. The sequence goes on along the minus strand of JALIRH010000002.1, from coordinate 5,484,414 downwards.
CAGATAGACATAGCAGTAATGGGACTGTGCAGTCTGATTCTACTTCAGTCTAATAGTTTCACACAAAAAGATTATAAATATTAGTGTGTGTGCGCCTATATATTTCAAAGAAAAAGAAGATAAATTCATGGCTCCACTGTGGTATGGCCTTCAGACAGTTCATGGTTTTTTTTTCCTCATAAATAGGGAATAGTTCTCCCTTTCCCATAATCACTCCTGTATATATGTTTACAAAAGGGTAATGTAAGAACTTTTTTCATGTGTTAGAGCAATGGACACAATCAACCCTTCAGTCTTAGACGAAAGGTCCTTTCAGTATCATTGTAAGACAAATACTGCTAGTGCTACATTGAAGCAAGAATGTAAAATGTTTAGGATTTAAATCTATTTGAGAATCTAGGCTCTATTTTTCCACAAAACTATAAGGAAAGTGTTCTATCTTATTTTCATCATCGTTTATATTTGTTCAGATCTTCAGAACTGCTTCAGTTCTTTGTCTGAACAAATGGGAGGGATCAGGATAACTTCCTTCATGATTCTGTTGCTGTTTAGATAGCAATCTTTTTCTAGTACAGATAAAATAGAATTTGTTTTTTGTCAGCTTTAGGTTCTCCTCAAGAAACATGAAGATACTAAGCCAGTGTCTGAATGTATTTGGCCAGACTACATCATGATGGCGTAAAAACAATAAATAGACATTTTAGTATCAATCTTACTGATCGAAATGTATCTGTGGATAATAGAAAAAAAAATCTCTGACATAATAGAGCTGCAAACAATATATCTGTAGTGCTGAAAAAATGTTTACTGATTGTTACACTGTTGGCAACCTCAGGGTGTCAGAAAAATAGTTTTCCACTGCATTTGAAAGAAATGCTTAACCTTGAATAAAATTGTGAATGATCCATACTCTCATAACTAAATTTAATTACTTGGAAATAAGTTGAAGCAGACTAGGGAAAGGGATTCTCATACCTATGAGCTATCGGATCAATTCCATGATATCTCTCTATGGAAACAAATTACCAAGACACTTTCACCCAAATTTCAAAATATAGCAGATGTAGGCAAAAGCAGCCCAATGCAAATAGAAGCAGCTTTATTTTCAGTGTGTTATGAGAGTACTGTGATAACAAAGGTAAAATAAAAAACAGTTACTGAATCAATGCAGGAAAATAAAAATATTGTCAGTGTTCATGGGACACACATGAAGGACAGAATTCAAACTATTCAACCAGTGACAGAACAAAACAAATTCTTCAGACTAACTGTGGAGAGGGCAGTTATGTAAATGAAAATGAGTGATATCTTGCCTTACAGACAGCTGTCCAAGTCTTGAGATTCTTGCTGCAGATTTCTTACATGAGGGGAAATTAAAGCAAACGCTCATAATGAATAACAAATAAACCTTCTGATTTTCACATTGGTTTGCTGGACAAAAGTGTAGGGCACACTAGGGTAATTAATTAGTCTTCACTATTACTAATCACAGAATCACAGAACTGTAGGAGTTAGAAAGGAACTCTAGAGATCATCGAGTCCAAATCCCCAGCCAAAGCAGGTTCCCTACACTGGGTTGCACAGGTAGGCATCCAGGCGGGTCTTGAACATCTCCAGAGAAGGAGATTCCACAACCTCCATGGGAACCTGTGCCAGTGCTCCATCACCTGCTCTGTGAAGAAGCTCCCACGCACATTTGCGTGGAACTTCCTATGCTTCAGTTTGTGGCCTATTGCCCTTGTCCTATCATCATGCACTGCTGAAAAGAGTCTGGCCTCATCGCTTTGCCTCCCACTTGTTTGACATGGCTCAGATCCCCTCTGAGTCTTCTTTTCTCTAGGCTGAACAGACTCAGGTTTCTCAGTATTTCCTCATAAGAGAGGTGTTCCATGTCCTTTATCATCTTTGTGGCCCTCCGCTAGACTCTTTTGAGGAGATCCCTGTCTTTTTTTTGTACCCAGGAGCCCAGAACTGGACACAGTATTCCAGGTGAGGCCTGACCAGGGCAGAGTAGAGAGGGAGGATCACCTCCCTTGACCTGCTGGCCACACTCTTTTTAATGCAGCCCAGGATGCCATTGACCTTCTTGACCACCAGGACACACTGCTGGCTCATGGCCAACCTGTCATCAGTCAGAACACCCAAGTCCCTCTCCTCAGAGCTCCTCACTAGCAAGACATCCCACAACCTGTACCAGTGCATGCAGTTATTCCTCCCTAGGTGAAAGACCCTCACCTGATTTCTCTCTGACCAACTCTCCAGCTTGTCCAGGTCTCGCTGAATGGCAGCACAGCATTCCAGCATGTCACCCATTCCTCCCAGCTTTGTATCATAAACAAACTTGTTGATGGTTGACACTATCCCCTTATCAAGGTAACTGATGAAGTTGAACAGGATGGGACCCAGCACCAACCCCTGAGGAACACCACTAAGTACAGGCCTCCAACTGGACTCTGCGCCACTGATCACAACCCCCTGAGCTCTGCCAGTCAGGCAGTTCTCAACCCACCTCACAGTTCGCACATCTATTCCAGCTTTCTTGGAAGGATGCTGTGGGAGACAGTGTCAAATGCCTTGCTGAAATCAAGGTAGACTACATCCGTTGCTCTTCCTCCATCTACCCAGCCAAGTAATGACATCATAAAAGGCTACCACGCTGTTTGAGCATGACCTTCCCCTTATGAACCCACGCTGACTACTCCTGCTAACCTTCATCTCTTCCAGTTGCCTGTAGATTCCATCCAGAGCAAGCTGTTCCATCACCTTTCCAGGGACAGAGGTGAGGCTGATTGGCCTGTAGCTCTCTAGATCTTCCTTCTTGCCCTTTTTGAAGACAGGTGTGACACTGGCTATCCTCCAGTCTTCAGGCACCACTCCCATTCTCAAAGATGATAGGAAGTATTTCAGCAGTCACCTCTGCCAATTCCCTCTGCACATGTAGACGCATATTATTGGGGCCCATGAAATTACATATATTTATGTTGCCTAGATGCTCTTGGACCATCTCCTCCCTCAGCATAGGGGAGCCTTCCAATCCCCGAAAAATCCTGTTCTTACAGCATAGACTCCTGTTCTTATAGATAAAAAATTAAGATTTTTTTTTCAGATATCTTCATACTATAATGCAATGCCCATGCCCCCAAAAATCAGAGTTATTCAGAAATCATTTGCTCATTTCTCTTGGCTTCTAACTGTGTTTTTAACCTTCAGACCATCTCAAATAATATAATTCTGTGTAAGTAGACTTTCTGGAATCAACATTTTCTCCTTCTGAACAATATGTGTCTGAGAAACTTGAAAAGAAAATAAATAATTCAAAGGACTGAAATAATTTCCTTTTTGGTTGAAATAATTTTTGCACATTTTCAAAGCACAACATCTTCATTTCAGCTGCAGCTTTATTGTTCTCAACAGGGAGAAATGGAAGATTTGATATTTGCTTTGTTATTTTCTGTGTCCAAAGAAATTGCCTGGATAAAGAGAGTTATTCTACCTGTAAAAAATTGTGAAAAAAGCGAATACAGAAAGACATACAGCTACTGCAAAAGTTCTGCTCCATTTCATTAAGTGAAAGCATTGAAGTTGTACTGGATAACAAAAATGTGCATTGGTTATGCATTGATGTGTTTAGAAAGTGAAATTCATGAATCCACCACTAGTCTTCCTATTTTTAAAGGTTTATTTCCTATGGCATATAAAGCTGCAGTAATGGTAACAGCCTGCTGACTTTGCACACATTATCATGAAGATAGAACTTATTTTGTTTTATGACTTTAGATTCAAAAGAAAAAACTTTTGATAGGTTGTGATTGCTACCTCACATGAACACTATTATGACAGAGGAGCTAAAAAATGAAAACTTGTACCTCTTAATCTTTTTTTCTTAGCTGCAGTTTCTGGAAGAACTGTAGGTCTTATCTTAACTAAGGCCAATCAGAGCCACTTTCCCAGAACAGTCCAAGCATCTTTTGAAGATCTTAGAGGGGGATTCCACAACCTCTTTGGACAACCTGTGTCAGTGCTCCATCGCCCAAAAAGTACAGATGTGCTTCCTGATATTCAGACAGACTGCTGATAAGATACGCCCTGAATCTTCTCTGGGCTGATCTATTACCTTAAGCATCTTTGTGTCCCTAGATTCAATTCTCTCCTATATGTCTATATCTCTCTTCTGAGGAGCCCAGAACTGTACACAGTGCTTCAGGTGTGTACTCACCAGTGCTGAATACAGGGAAAGTATAATCTTCTTTGACCTGCTGGCAATGATTTGTCAATTTCTGTCCATGAGCATTTTATCACTTGCATATAACTACAAATACTTGGGCTTCGGGCAGTTGCTGTAATTAAGTAATTTCTTCCCCTAGGAATAGTACTGACTTCTCAGGCTCCAGTAAAACCCGAGAAGAATCTGTTACATTTTATAAGTTGTTTTCCAGCAGACATAAATATAATCTGATAAATAAATTAAATTATTTGTCAATAAATTCATTTCAGAATGCGTCTTGGTATCACCTGGTTATGTGTTCATATGATTGCCGATTTCTTGGTAAAACTGAAAACTGAGAACAAAAGAAACATTAATATAAAACTTAGGTAGAAAGTAACATGACTGCTTCAGTTCAATATACCTTTTTCCAAATAACTATGTTTTCATTGTTTTTTTGTTTTGTTTTTAATATTACTTTGGATACTAATAGCCAAAACAGAACAGATTCTATGGTCTTTGGAGTGATTTTGGAGATTATTAAGCAGTCTAAGATGAATGAACTCAGAAAAAGTTATGGAAAAGGAATGTAAAGTTCATTTTCTAAAGGAAAAGCTTTAGTTTGGAAAGCAATGTATAATTTTTAAAAAGTTATATGATTTTATTTAAATATATAACATCCTAAGAGTCAAAGCGCGTTTAAAATGAGAAAATAAAATCTTAGTACATGAAGTTAAATGACAAAGTTTCTCTTTTACCTTGAAAATATGTTCTGAATAGTGTAGATCAGGCTGATCTTTCTCATTTTTACACAAATTATACATTGAAAACCATTGTTTGTGTAGTTCTGGCAATAAATTAGGAAAAGAAGAAAGAAAGAAAAGGGGATGAAGCATATACAGAAGTTTGAGATACATGTATTTTATAGGGATTACTTCAAGTTTTTGGCCATCATGCAGAAAGTGGATGCATGATCTTGATTTTTTTTGTTTTGTTTAAGTTCAATATACTAACTTATTAATATATAAAATGCCATTTCCATTTATATTATTGCCTGTCATTTTTTTGTACAAAGTTTGATTACCTAAAATGGAACTAAAATACAAGTTTCAGATGCTTTAGACAATTCTGGAGGAATTACTCATATTATTTGTGAATTGGTGTTTTTCTATTCACAGGTGAAGTTCAGCTGTGTGCAGAAGACTTCAAGGATGGTTTATATGTCACTTTCATCAGAGTTAAAATACATTTTCAGGACTCAGGTGGGACTTGCATGATGAATAGATCATGTTCTGGTCTAATGCACAAGGGTTGATTACATCCTTTCTGGCCATCTGAAATGATACGAACTTTAAATACTGCACATATTGATATTGTAAGGCACTATTAAGGTCCACAGTGTACGGTGGTGGTGAACCATTACCAAAATACTCCCAGGGTTGTAATAATTCATTACTGAAATATTGTCCTTCTAACTAAAGCTGGCTGTGTCAAAGAAATTGGACTCTTAAGCTCAAGGCTTGCTGTGCAACATTAAATAAATCCCACTTTCTGTTCATTTACGTGTTTTATCAAAGGTTGTGAATCATAACTGACAACTGGATTTGGAGTAGTATCTTTAAGGATCTCCCTCTGATTATTGTATGAATCAGTATTGAGCCAAATGTCCTATTTTAATGGGTTCATTTGAATTTTATATGTTTGTTTATTTATTTATAATTTTTAAGTAGGTTCATTCTGTTGAACATACCAACCATCAGTGAACACAGTCGTTTCCTCAGTGTACTTAAGGTCTATTGAGCTTTAACTTTTTCCAGCTGTGCCAGGAAGCAGCTTGATGAGAAATGGGGAGTTAAGCTCCTCTCGGGCACCACCACTGGGTATTTCTTGGAGCTGAGGGAGGTAGAAATTAGTCCCTATGAACAAAGAAGAAAGTGGAAGGTGAATGACTCCACCCTGGGTCAGTGCTCTGTCTACTGCATTACAAGAGAAAAGCACTTCTTACAGCATTCAAGCTGCTCTACTAAATGGAAAGTGACAGCTAGCACCTTATGAATATCTCAGGTCTTTCAATATATATTTGATACACTCTGAAAATATCCCATTTTAGAAACACTCTGAGATTTCACAGTATATCTGTCTTGAGAGAATCAGAACCAGCTCCATCAGCCATGTTCCTGGTCCCAGGATGTCTCTGCCCAGTCTCCAAATAACCTTTCTGACTCATCGTTCTCACTGACAGAAGTAAACCACATGTAAATAATTCTAAATACAGCAAATGTAAAACACTGTGACTAAACCAAAATAGTTTCCCATGTAAACAAACAAGAAAACAGCCATCTGAGCTCTTAAACTTTTACTTTACTTAGAACTGAATAGTTTTCATGTAGAGAATCAAATGGCCTGTAGAAACTCATGGATGAAATTAAATAACATTTTCTCCACCAATTTAGAGCAATCATAAGGGCCTCTGACCACTGACTTTTCTCTACTTTATTCAAATGGATCTTAAATTAGGCTTGAATTGACCAAAGATATTCAGCCTTTTGAACTTCATTTCATGTGACAGAAGATTAATTTCTCTTAGTTACTAAATAAAGATGAGTAACTCGTTCATATTACCTGAATGATTTTTACTGTATTCTTTGTAAAACATAAAAAAAAAAAAAAAAAAAAAAAAAGATAGGGAGATAGGGCACCAATGTTAATAGAAAGTACTGGATTAAAAAATGAGAAAAATAGAATTAAACAGTATTTTTCAGTATGGCAAGGAGCTAACAACAACTGTCCTCGGTTTGTACAAACTGTAATCTGTTTAGCAACTATCATCACAAGCAGTTATGGTTCATGAGCTAGAAAAGGGTGGCAGAAAGGATGACGAAGAAAAATAATGCAAAAGAATAGTTCTCCAGTTGTGAATTGTTCAGAATTGTTGTATAAGCCATGTCAGTCTTGAAAAAATATCAGAAAGACTACTCTGTCCAACAGTTGGCAAGCATTCTTTCAAATAGGCTAGTAGCTAAAACAAGACACATATGAGATACCTCAATTACTTTATTTAATTCAGAGAAAATTCAATAATGTGAATACTCTAACCATCAGTCTTAAAGTTTGTATCAGAACAAGGGTGAGCTTTGGAAGAATAGTAGAACAACATCCACAAGAGAATTCAGGTCTTCTTACAAGGTTATCATCGTGTGCCATGTAAGCAGATGTTTAGAGTCATCTCAGTCTGTAAGCACAAAGGTCTTTTCTTCACATCTTACATGGGCTACTGGGGAGTCATGAAGCCGTCACCTCTCCCAGCATTTTGAGTAGTTAACCATTTATTGCTTAAACTGTGCCAGCAGCAGAGTATTTTATCTGAGGAGCAGTGAGATTATGTTGAGGATAGTCACCTGCTTTTTCCCAGGGTTTCGCTTTGGGAAGAAATAATGAAACATTTATATACTTGTTTAAATGCTAATCAGCTTTTGTTTGGCAGCCAGACCAAAATATTAATTATTCTTACAGCTTTAGTCAAGGACAAAGAGCCTGCTGATGAGCTTCAGAGGGACTTCATCTTACATAAATGGGTTATTTAATGGCAAATAAAATTCTGTGCTAAAAATAAATAAACAAAAAAGACAAGGAACTCTTAAATCACTCGTCAAACCTTGAAGCCTTCGCAACTCGGTGCAGTAGACGGAGAAAGGGACAAAGGCATCTCTAAGACTTTTGCTAAATGTTCAGCTGCAGTAAAAATTCAAGCACAGTATTAGAATACACAAATAATGAGATGGATATGTTTCAGATCATATTATAGACTCTGTATGGTTTCTGATGCTGGATGGTCTCTATGGTACTATGCAGCTTTGGTGGAATATTTCTTCACTATTTGTTTCAGGCAATTCAAAACATGAAGGGATTAAGAAATTAACAGAACTAATAAATGACATAGAAGGAATATCTCAGTGATATTTTGTGAAAATGACTAATTACATTCTCAGATTTTCCATTTTCAGTCTTTAAAAAAATCAGCTGTGTCTTATTATTTCCTTTTCCTCCTTTATATTCTCCAAAAATCTGGGAGAATCATTATTTTCATTGACATCTAACCACTGGTCACACTGCAAATGAGCAGAAGATTGCCACCATCTATAAAGTGAATAGCTAATTTTCATAAAGACCTTGGCATATATAATAATCATTAGAGCATGCATAAATTGCACATTTAACCATCCACAAGATAAGAACTTCTTTAATAGCAAAACAGTGAACAGGCCCAAAGTATAAATGATGGAATATGAACACTTGGAAACATTTAATAGCCAGTGTTATCTTTCCCCCTATCATCACAGATGTTAAGAATGTTATAGTTTCACCTTGCTTAACCTCTAACATAAAGTTAATTACCTTTGCATAGACCCTATTTAATTGCACATAAAATTGATCTGACTGTCCGGCTTTTATATCAACCAGTGTGCTGTCAACAAAAGTGCTTAAAATAAATACATTTTTTTTCCATCTCTCTGACATGATTGTGAAATTAAGACTCAGTGTACCAATGCATCCTGACATAAGCAGTGCATATCACGAGAATGCACCAGAACAATGTACATACACAGCCTCTTTAAAATTATTTTTAGAATAAAGAACATATGAAGGGAGCTATTTAATATTCTGACACTGTTGAATGTCTAAAATTACATCTCATAAAAGCCTATTTTCGAAATAAATGTTGTTGAGGAATTTGTTAGCATTTCAATGTAATAACTGGTATAAAGATATATTTGTAGCCTTTTTACAGAATCAGAATCAGAAAATGATGAAAGTTTACACTGTTAATAGACATGCCCACATTCAATGCACTTAAAAAAGAAAAAAGTATGTGGAAAAATTTCCTTGGAATAATCTGGAAATACCTGTTCCTTAGATTTTCAAAAATCAAAATATTTAAGATCTTTCATTTCAGTACCATTTATCTTAGACTAGCTTTTTAAAACATTTTTATTGATAAAGTCAGTATAACTTCAAAATATTTTATTTAAAGGCAACTCAAATTCCAAATAAATCTTATAGTTTTTCTTCTTTTCTTTTTAATTATAATTTTTATTTAGATTATTATATTCCCTCTTTGCTTCGCTCCTGTGAGTACATCTAGAGTACTGTGTCCAGGTTGGGGCCCCCAGTACAAGAAAAATGTGGAGATGTTTGAGTTGGTTCAGAGAAAGGTCACAAAGATGGTCATAGGACTGGAGTACCTCTCCCATGAAGAAAGGTAGAGGGAGTTGGACTTGTTAAGCTTGGAGAAGAGAAGCCAATGAGGAGACCTTATTGAAACCTGCCAGTACTTGAAGGGAACTTCTAAACAGTCTGATTGTCTTATATACAATCTGATAGTGACAGGGTAAGGAGGAGTGCCTTTAAACTAAAAGGGAAGATTCATGTTAGATGTTAGGAGGAAATGTTTTACTAAGAGGGTGGCGAGACACTGGCACAGGCTGCCTAGAAAAGCTGTAGGTGCCCCATCCCTGGAGGCTGGATGAGACCCTGGTCAATTTGATCTGCTGGGTGACAGCCCTCCCCTTCTATGGTTCTATATTTGTCCAATAGAACTAATGAAAACTAACATAAATTAGAACACTCACCATTGATTATTCCCAATTATCTCATTCTATTCTTACTAAAAATATATATTAGTAGGATTAGTCTTTGATCTACCTACCTACATAGTCTGATGTCTCTGATTCAATTACTCTGGTATTTAATTACATGAGATAAAAACTATGCTCTTTATTTTAATGCAAACTATCTCCTTGTTAGGCAATACAACACTGGTACTATGGTTAAAATCACTTGTTTTTAAATGCATCATTCTGATGTTTTTGATTCAGTTACCTTTGTACGCTGAAAATTATCATATCAACATGGAGATATATAACTGGTTCTTGCCAAACACATTATTAAATATAGTACCTGCAATGACTTAACTACAGTTACTGTAAAGAGCAGTTGGCAGATAAATCTGGCATGTTTTGTAACAAGTGACAACATTTACTGAGAAAAAAAACAAAAGAGTTTTTTCCCCAGATGCTTCTACGCTGTGAAAGTCATTAATCAAAATGTATAATAAAGAGAGAACTTTACAGTCAAACTCTATGGAATAAGAATTGTTTGTATTCATTACAAGGGGACAAAGGTGTCTGATAGCTGTTAAATTAAAGAAATAAAAGTAAAAAAAAATAAAGGAGAATTGCAAAATTTTTTGGATTTGAGGTTAGATTCACATTTTTCTGTACAAGTGTAATTTGTGCTATTACTGCTTGGCTATCTATTCTGCTGCAGTTTTTGGAAAATGGTATAAAAGAGATATAAACCTTCTACCCAGTATAACAATGGGCAAGTCAAGACTAGCCATGTCCATATACTTTAGTTCTTTCCTGACAGAAGCTAGAGAACTTCTCAGGCAACCAAGGACTAGTCAAGTTGGCTACATGTCAGAATAAAACCTTACTGTTCTACTTTAGTCTGCTGCCTCCACTATTGAAAATACAGGCATAGGCAGAGCACCCTTTGAAGACATTTAATGAGATACTCACATTAGCTCAATTTCAGAGCAATCATAAGTGCAACTCTAACATTTGTAAGCTATGAGATCACACTGAACTCCAAAGCCAGTGCACCTCTACAGGCACGGCAGAACACCTCTCTCACCTGCATTACTTTGGTTTTCAGAGAGTAGGTTTCCCCTTTTGGTGGCAACAGCTCTGACACTGCCAATCAAGTAAGATGATCTTGATTGTTGCATGACCAAAGTATGGCTACACATCAAAAGATGTCTTTGATGATAAACAGAAGTGAGATCACTCCTTCTCTGGAAATGAGCACCACGGTTGCTCATTGCCTGTAGTCTTTATAGCCCTGGAAGCCAGTGTACACTGGAGGTGTATGCTGCTTTTATTACACAGCTCTAATTGCCAAGCAGGACATCATATAGTATGGGGTATCTCTATAGACATTCTAGCTCAAGTGTCCTGGTTCTGTCCCCCCCCATATAAGTAATGCTCTGCAAGAACTACGCATTGATATGTTGTCACCATTATTCTCATCAAAAATCCAAAACTCAGTAACACATGAGCCCTTATGAAGAAAATCTTCAAGACATATAGTTCCTCAGAAACCACACTGACTTTCATCTGACTCATTTGAAGTCTTCCTAAGCAACAAGACTGGCACTTGATAAAATGCTTGGGATATCTCCAGATAAACATATCAGCATGGTAATATAGGTGTCAGGATGAATCATCTCCTACAGAAGGCATGGTACAACCCACATCACTGCTCGGGTGATGAGCCATGATCCTTCTCCTACTCTCAGTTAGCACCTTAGCATATACTTGCAGTAATTGCAGAGGAGGAAAGCCGTGAAAACAGACATTTAAGAATGATAATTAGCTGTGACACAGCTTTGTTTGGACCTGACAACCACCCCAGTAAGATTTCACTTCATCTCTGCTTTTCATCTTACACAGGCAGTTAAGCCTTTCCTAGGACCAGTCTCTCAAGCTGGCCTGGGACTCCTCACTCTTTGCACTACTGGAGAGGGCAAGAAACTCATGTCTGTTCCTTACTGATCTTAATTTCCACATAAAGAAATTTCGTCAGGAGAAAGGAGTATGCGTTGCGAATCTGAAGTTAGGTCCCTCTGCACGTTATCAGAGTTTCTGAAAATATTGTTTTATTATCTAGATATCTTGATGATTTGTACTGAGTGATTATTGGAGGGCAGAGATGTAATATTTGATATTAAGAAATACTCAGTATTAAGAATGGTTTCACCATTGCTGGTAAAACAATAGTGCCTGGCTCAGTTACACCTTTGATTTAGTTTCCATAGGTAAAAAAGTTATATTTTCATTCAAATTGCAGTTGCTCCCTCTTCTTTAATCTCAGGCCATTGATCACATTCCAAGTATTTTCCTTCAATCAAACTATAATATATTCTTTAATTGTTTCTCTTACACACAAGTGGAAAAACTGTAGGGTTTTTTGACTTACTTTCTTGAAATTCTATGTATCGATGTTTTATAAATAATCTTGCTTTGTTTAATTTCTCATTGATTATTTATACTAGTTTTTATTACACACACTGTACAGGAAGTACTGAGTCATGGCCTGAAACACACTGTGAGCACCTGAAGGAAAGATTCTGTCAGCCCTGGGAGCACAGGTGAAGGTGATTCACCTGTGCCTCCAGAAGGGGTGGAGCCTGGTTTGAACCCTTAGACTTCATGAAAGAGCTGAGTGTGGCTTGAGTTCTTTCTTTGGATTTTCTTCTCTGCCAGCCTAGATTTTTGGAGATGGGTGAGAACTCATTTTCCTTCTTTTTGTGACACCTCCTTGTTTGCACTGGTGCTTTTGCCTTTACAACCCTTATGCATTTTTTTCTTTTTTTTTTCTTTTTTTTTTTTTCCTGACAGTTTTGTCCATTTTGAGAATAATCTGGATGCACCGCACTCAAGGTGAGGAAGTCTCACTGACGTTTGTGATGAACCTGGCAGAATTTTTTGTTTAACTCCAATGCAAAAAGATCACAAAGCATTTGTTTTCAGAAGTGTAAGTATTAATTAATTGTTCATAAATTACATCAATTTACTAAGTGAGGAGACTTGGAGAGGATTTTGAAATAATCCCTGTGTTACACTACTGAGAATCTATCCCCCCTCCCTCTTCGCAATCTTATTTTTTATTTTGCAGTACATGTGAAATCTCTCAGGGTGATTTAGAATTAGAGTTACATGTTAGCACCATGAATGCATTTTCCTTCTTTTTCTCCCAGTGGATTTTCATCTCACAGATGGACAGGATGACAGAAGAGGGGGAGAAAAAAATCAAAAAAGGAAAAGGACCTTTTAAATCCTATTTCTCAACGGGGCCACAGAAATCTCTCAAGCTAAACACAACACCGTCTGAAAAAGAAGTGGGAAGAGATTATCAGGTGCTTGACAATGAGGGAAGTGCAGTCAGTGGTCAGGTGAGGGCTGCTTTGGAGGATAAGCAATTTATGTGTTATCAGTGTACTAGAGAGAACAGAAGCTCCCTACACTGAAAGGAGATTAAAAAGCAACAATAGCCTTTTCTGTGCCCCACAGACCAATCTGCTAACTATATGAAAAGCTGGGAAGCTGCTTAGCTACAGTGTTTGTTTAATTCTCACCTGCACCCACTTGAACTGTGTAAATGACATGGTGTTTTTAGAACACATGCATATGTTTGCATTTGGAATCATTTTGTGAGAGACTGTGACCAGTTAATCCATCAGTGCTATACAATTTTTTGCACATAAAAGACAACATCCGTTCCCAGCCCTGGTTCCAGAAAAGGACAAAGATTCTTTTCCTTCTTTTTACAATACTGTAGAATTAATAGCAACCAGAGATGAGTAATAATAATAATAAAAGCCAAAGTGGTCTCCTTTAGTACTTTACAATTTGAGTTAAAAAAACCCTCAAGGATAAGATTGGTTGCAGCAAGAATATATTTAAGGTCCCTTCTAACCCAAGATATCTTGTGATTCAGTGAATTCCAGGCCCATTATAGTTAATATTCTTGTTGAAACTGTATTCCACATACAGAGTAAAAAAAGAGTGGTATGCTCAGGCTGTCAAGGGCTACAGGGAAAGGCCTCAGGACTACAGGAATGTCCTGAAGTTGTGCCAGGGGAAATTCAGACGGGGTGCCAGGAAATATTACTTTTCCAAAAGTGGTCAGGCACAGGAAAGGGTTGCCCAGGGAGGTGGTGGAGTCACTGACCCTGGAGGTGTTCAAGGAACGTTTAGATGTTGTATTGAGGAATATGGTTTAGTGAGAATTATTGGTGATAGGTGGACTGTTGGACTAGATTATCTTGTTGGTCTTTTCCAACTTTGATGATTCTATGATTGAATCACTAATGTTTCTTTATTTTATATATTCTTCCACGTGCATTTGGATCTTGCAGTTTAACTATTGTAAGTATTGTTATTTTTATTATTATGTAGAGATGATGGAGTTTTGTTCCATCTGCCAGTCAGATTTAAAAATGTGGTTGGACATGCATCTTAGATGTGTACACAGGAAACTCTACTCTCTCACAATCTTTTATTTGCTAAGCAACGGCACAGGGAATGTCCAGGGATCCCTGTCACTGCTTTCTTTGTATAGTCATAGTATTTCTCAAATTACAACCTAATAAGATGTAATCTGACATATAATTGCTCATTATTTAATTATTGCACATTGTTTTTTCTAGCTGAATTATTGATTTCTCATTCAAGCTGTTCTGCTTATAGTTTGTGATATGCTTATTGTTCAGTTGTTGTTGTTTTTTTTTTCCTTAAGTGGATGTTCCATGATAGCTTGAATTTTGTTCTGTTCTTTTTTAGCACTCAATCACTTCTGATTTAAAATAAATAAATGAATAGTAAAAAAAAAAAGACTTGTCTAAACAGGGGCATAAGTCAGCTGTTAACCACTAGAAGCCTTATTGACCGTTAATACAGGTCCCTGATGCTGACAAAGTCCTCTTTCTGCCATTAAATCCCAGTACAGCTCTGAAGAGAGAGGAAGAACATTCCCTGTTGTACACATATATATAGACATGCATTATTGCATTCTATTTAAAACATTTAAATGTAAAATGCCATCATTACCCCCATTACAAAAAATTTTCAATTTTCAGTTGCTCCAGTTTCTGAGTAAAATAAAAACAGGTAAACATATTATACTTCTACACACCCTCAAAATGTTACCTACTTAAAAAGGAAAAAACAAATTATTAACTTACACAATGCACAATTTATAATACAATTAAATTCAATAGCAAATCCTCATTAATATTTAAGGTGTCAAGATACTGCTCCACTGAGTTACATAGGCCTCTTTGATTCCCTTTGTCCTCTCTCACAGTGTTGTCCTTTCTTATGGAGGCTGAAGAACGGAGAACACTGATGTCATTCTATTGATTTACCACTGCACTCATCGTCAGAAACATCTACATTCTATTGCCTTTGCTGAAATTTCTCAGCTCTTCTCTCATATCTGAAAAGTAAGCAATGGTGTTCTGTGAAAACCCATCAAAGATGTTTGTTTCTGTTTTCATTCAATCACTATAATGACAATCCTGTTTAGAAAACACAGGTGCTCTGAGTGCTATTTTCAGACTGTGCAATATGTCAACCTATTGTGAAAATCCATCAAAGTGTATCTTCTTAAAAACTGAAAAATCTAGGGTCTTGCTAGAGGGCACTACTACCGAAACAGAGCAAAGTGAAGTTGATAAAATAAAGGCAACAAAGACTAAATAAGACTGTGAAACGAATGCACTTGTCATGATTTACTTGCAGTCTGTCCACAATGTTGAAGCTGCATTAGAAGCGGCCACATTACCCATTCCATCAAGGTCAAGAATCCTGAATAAGTTGCTATGGGAAACAAATTACTGAGGTGTCAGCTGAAGCTGAAGGTTCAGATATGAGGGAACTTTGCCCATTATATGCTTGAAAGATTTCCGGAACAACTGAAACTGGAAAAGAGCATACTGGTAATAACAAGATGAGGAAAGCAGATGTTTCATTGACCTTTGCTCTATGCATTCAGCCTGCCCATTTGCCAGCATGCCTGAGTGGACCAGAATGGAATTGCAAATGAGTACTCTCCTGAGGCACAAGTAAATAAATAAATTTTATATATATACACACATGTATATATATAAATGTATAAATATTAGGGAAGTATGGAAGAGAAACTCTTGCCCTGTTAGTGAAGATGAAGGCAGACAGTTCTAATTTTATTATGACAATAATTTCAGAGAAAGGAATTGAGACCTTAATTCACTCATTTAATAAATGGTCATTGTGAACATAATCTTGACCGTAATTATCAGTGGAAGGAGAGTTAGGAGGACAAGGCCTTCAACCTAACCTTGACATCCCTTTTTCCAAGCAATTTTTCTACTCTTGACCGCATGGTAGTTACATCAAGTTCTGCAGAAGTTAGGAGTAAACTTCATGCAAGGAAGGATTTATGCTTAATTACACACACACACTAAACATAAAAGCTTAGGGTAAATCACTCTCACTAGTTTGATACCAATGATGCTGCTCACTCAGCAGTTATGGGAGGGTTTCAGAAAATAGTCCTAACAAAAAAGAGTGGTGGATCTTCTCTTTATGGCATAATTTTTCTATGTTTTCTCATTCTTTCAACTTCTTTGTTGCAGAATTTTACATTATATAGAAAAGAACAGAAAAGAGACTTTACAATGAGTAAAATGGTTACTACCAAGAGTAGCACTGATGCTGTGGACTGTTTGCTGAGTGTAGGAATGAACTAACGAAAGAGCTGTTCTTTTGATTCTATTCATTTTAAATTGAAGTAATGCAGTGGATTTTTGGCTCAACAGTTGAATATTAAAAAAAAAAAAAGGTATTTGGGGTATTTGGGCTTTTTTATACTGAACATTACAAATGTCTTTTTTTTTTTTTTTTCCCATGTAACATTTTAAGAAGTAAGTAAGCAGGTTGGGAAGATCAGAAGTATCACTGCTTTACCCTCATATGATCAGTTCCTCAGGTATATCTCTAAAGTTAAATATAGTTTGATAACATTAACATTCAAATTTGCGTTTTGTAGTCATGTCTTGAGTTGACATTTCTTTTTTTAATCTACAGACATAGAAAAATCTGTTCTAAATTTCTTTTTATAATTTATTTTTAATAATTGCTAGTTGTGTTAACCTTGGCAGGAAGGAAAAACTTCTCCTTGTGTCTTACTTCTGTAGAAAGGAAGCAGATAAGAAGATGGGAGGACATAATCAAACTGTTTCAAATAGGTGGTCTAATGATTTTGGATGATTCTCAAGGCTTATTTGAGGGAATGCCTTTTCACTTGGCTGGCAGCCTGTACTTTGCAACAGATGAATAAAAATCACCAAAGTATTTCGAACAGAGGTTATAGAACACAAATATTAAGATAGAACTGTAGACAGAATACTCATTTTCTGTGTGTTTTAATTGTTTCCAGTCCTTCAGTCTTTTCAGCAGGTGCACAAACTACTACATAGTGAATATCATCAATCAAGATCATTTTCTTCATGTGAACTTTTTTGTGGTTTAATTAAAGGTTCTCTTGTGGCAGCGGTGAATTTGTACATCCATCCTGAGCCAGAAAATCATCAGACCATGGGGAAAATAATTCCACAACAGAAGTTATGGAAATCAAGGTCCCTGCTACATTATCTATTTATCTATCTATTTGTTTATTTTCTTCTTTCTCCAGCTTATATTAGCAGTTCTAGGCAATCCCTCTCCCAAGGTTAATGCCAGATGTCTGTTCTCCTCTTTGGTTGATGCACTTTGATTCCTCAATCTGGCATTGATTCCTCTGTGCTTTAAGCTTTCCAGCTATAAAAGTATTTAAATCTTCATCTTACCACATTCCCATGTGCTCATAAAAGAAAAATAAGACTTCTGAGTGGAAGTTTCTTTCTTGTATTAGTTTTTTTTTCTTTTGATATTCTATTCTCATTCCCTCTAGTTATTTTTATGTATACACAGATAAAATCTCTATAGCATTCAGCAGAAGTTGTCTGAACGTCTTACGAGAACTACCAACAAGCAACATACGAGTTTGATCTCTGGATCGCCATCCATGCAGTTATCAGTATATTCAACGGTCCATTTCCCTGTGATTATAACAATATTTTAAAAATTAAAAATATAAAAAAAACAACAGCACTACATAGTGTCCTACTGTGTTCACCCTTGTTTGTGAACATGCTCCCTCTATCATGGGGAAATTATATCAGCTGGAGCACCGAGGTCAACCATTGTAGCAGACCAGTTTTCTAAAGTATTTTTTCCTAAACGAGTTGATGTGGTACCACTATGCATAACTCAATGTCCATTTGACATTCTGACCTACCTTCAGCTTTACCTCCTTGATGGGTAGCAAGAGAAACAGACTGTTCTCCTGGGAAAATGATCTTGGACATAAACACAGCAAGGCCAGGACTCCTTTATGACAGTAGTCATACCTTTATCAGTTTAAATATCTCGTGGTCATGAGGAATTCTTGTGCAATAGAACTTGGAATCTTGACCAAGAAGCTTGAGCTTTGTTCAGTGAAGAACACAACTGACATGCCTCTGCTTCCTTACCACATTTTGCATCTCTTTATTCTAATCTATCATCTGCTGAATGTTGCATAAAATTTCCAGCTTCAAAATTTAAACTAGTTAATGTGTTTTGGACTAACACTTATTTCCTTTGTGCACACTTCCGTAAGGCTTCTGGAGAATATGACTAACACCTCTGTGTGCTCCAATACATCATAGTATATGACTCATGTTGTACTGTTGTTGATCCTTGACACACTAATGAAATCTTCCATTATAAGGAAGCTCAGGTTGTTTTTTGTTTGTGTGTTTTGGTTTGTTTGGTTTTGATTAGATATATTTAAATACTTTAAGGAAGCTTTAAATACATAATTCAAGTCTTATGCCAGAGTAAAGGTGCTTCTTTCAAATGCAAAGTAACCAGGAATGTCTTGAAAATAATAGATTTTTAAAATCTAATTTTATTTATCTCTGAGAGTATTTTTTTTCTTCCTTATAGAATCATAGAGTCATAAAATCCTTTAAAGGAAGGGTTCTTTAAAGGTCATCTAGTCCAACTCCCCTGCAATGAACGGGCATCCACAGCTTGAGCAGGTTGCCCAGGGCCTGATCCAGACTTGCTTTGAAAGTCTTCAGGAACAGGGCATCCACCACATCTCTGGCAAATTGTTCCAGTGCTTCACCACCCTCACTGTAAAATACTTTTTCCTTATATCTAACATAATTATTTCCTTTTTTAATCTTGAGATCATTTACCCTTTTTCTTACACCACAAATCCTGCTAAGAGTCTATCCCCTTCTTTCTTGTAGCTCCCCTTTAGATATTGGAAGGCCACCATCAGGTCACCTCAGAGCCTTCTCTTCTCCATGCTGAACAGCCTCAGCCCTCTCAGCTTGTCCTCATAGGAGAAGTGTTCCATCCCTCCATCCCTTGGATCATTTTGCTTTTTTCCAAATATGTTCCAGCAGATCCATGCTCTGCTGCACAGGGACTCCACAAGTGAGCACATAACACCAGCTGAGACCTCATCAGCACATAGTAGAGGAACTACTGCTGTATAGTAGAGGGGCAGTATCACTTCCCTTGACATGCCAGTCACTCTTCTTTTGATGGAGCCCAGAATATTGTTGGCTTTCAGGGCTGCAAGGACACTTTGTTGGCTCATGTTCAGCTTTCCATCCACCGCTATCCCCAGGTCTTTTTCAGCCCTCAATCCTTTCCTCTTCCAGCTTGTATTGTTAGTAAGGTGCAAGACATTGAATTGTCTTTGTTGGAACTCACAAAGTTCACCTGGGCCTACTGCTCAAGCCTGTCTAGGTCCCTCTGGATGGCATTCCGTCCCACTGGTGTGTTGACTGCACCCCACAGCTTCATGACATCAGCAAATTTGACCTCATAGTCAATGTAATTGATGAAGATACTAAAGAGTATCAGTTCCAGCACTGGCCCCTGGGGGACACCACTCATCACTGATCTCCATCCAGACACTGAGCCATTGACCACCTTCATATAATCCTTTACTTTAAGCCTAAGGTTACAAGTTAAAGGACACAAAATAAATTATTATTAAAAGCAAACAGAATTGCTGAAACTTAATTCACTTTTTGGATTAAATATTAGGAAAAAATTATTTTCAGAAAGAGTGGTGAGGTATTGGACCAGGCTGTGCGGGGAGGTGGTGGAGTCACCATCCCTCGAGGTGTTCAAGAAAAGAGAAGATGTCATACTGTTCTAGAGCAGTAACAGACATGGGTTGATGTTTAAACTTGACGATATCAGTGGTCTTTCCAACCTTTATAATTTGATGATTCTATGAAGAATTTCATTAAATGGGGCTGTCTGCAACTTTGGTATTTAGCAAGTGGTATAATATTAGTTTGGGATAGCAGGTTTCTGTTTCTTTCTCTGCCACACCAAGGTGGATGGAGATGCTGTGGTCTGTACAGCAAAGTAGGCAAACACTACCAAAACTGTTATTCACTCATAATGACCTTATAGAAAACAAAGGCTGCAAAATAAAATTAAAATGTTGGTGAGGACGGTGATTATCACAGGTTTCATAATTCGGACATATTTTCTTTGTCTCCATTGGATTATATCACCCAGGGAAGCAATTTTAACATTTTTCAACATTAAAATACAAATCTCCTTTGTCACTATGAAGAAAGTGCTGGAGAAATAAGATTTAAAATCAATAAATATCATAAAAGGGGAAATAAGAACCAAATAGTGATGATATAAATTCTCTTAATTTGGGAAAAGGTGAATTTACAGTGAGTAACTTGGTCTTATTCACATATCAAGGATTTTCTTGACTTTTTCCATTTTTCATCGTATTATTTCAATTTCATCCCAGGTATCTAACCCCAGGATACATCTATTTTTGTGGTCTCCCATGGTATCAACATCAGGTAATTAAAACATCATGACTGTTTCCACTGCTTTTGAGTGCTTTTTCCTCCTTTCATCTCTCCCAGTGTTTGTATCTATTATCTGCTTGTAGAAGTTAGTTAAAGTAACTTTGGACTTTATTGTCATTCCATCACTGCAAAGGAAACTTCCTTACCTTCAGAAAATTTTGGATAGAACACTATTAATATGTTGTCGAGCCTATTTATAGTTCTCCATGTAGTGCATCATCTTGAGTTTTCGATGAATTATGCAGCACTCTTCAGAAAATTAAGTATTTTCATGATTTACGGTAATTTATGTGATTTCTGTGGAGAGTGACTTTGTTACTTTTCATGTGCTCCATTCTTACAGTCACTGGCATTTGAAACAGTCTTGCTGCACATATATAGGAAGTTCTTTGATATGTCTTTAATGATATTTCATGCATTCTATAATTGTGTCAACCAGTAGCCTGGTACAAGTGTATGTATTATACTCAAAACACTAGTGACAGCTAATGTAGAGTTAGGGACTTTGTTCAATGATTTTCAAGTTCATACATTGCTTTCAGCAACGCCATTTGGCAAAAGTTTTGTAACTCATGACAGAAGTTTACATATTAATCTGTATAAAGAAAGTGTTGATTGTCAAACACGCCTGTGTATAGCTTTTTTTTTTTTTTTTAGTTCTAAACTGATGTAGCAGTGGGCTTAAATATAACAGAAAAAAAAGTATTTATGTCCACAAACGCATTTATTTAGATTGGCATGTTTTTTCCAGTCAGTGCTGGAGACATCACACATGAAGTTTGAGTCTGCTCCAGGACACCCTCACAAATCTGAGGTTGTTTCTGTTCTGTTCAAGTTGTGGAGAAAAATATTAAATTCTTTACCACTTAAAACCATTTCTTCACAAATGAGAACCTTTCCTATTTTCTCTTCCTGATCCAAAATGATTACATTTAATGTTGCATTGTTTTTGTTAATAGCTAAATTATTTTTGAAATGGCAAGACTGTAATTAAAGTTATGACTTCAAATGTGAGCTCTTACTATGAAGTAAAACAATCATGTTCATCCAGGGGCATCATGAAGTGAATCTAGTCTGAGATGTTCTCTATCGCATTTCCATGACCCACTGGAGGTAATTACTACGTTTACTGGTCTTACTCGTTTTTTAAAAACCACGTACCAGTCAGTTAGGAGAAGAATTAAGGAACAGTTTCTACTCCAGTAATAGATTGCACATGATCTTGTTAACTTAATAGCTCTGTATTCTCTGTGTGGTGGTTCTGTGTTTTCTGCCAGAGCAGAATTGGCTTGTAGCAGGCTCTTCAGTTGATGAGAAGTTTATGTAACAATGAAATTTACAACCAAGACACCATCATAATCTTCATTTTTCTTCTGAATGGTTTTCTGAGGAAACAATAGGTTTTGTAACAGAGTCCAGATCCTGCCGAAATCTCTATAGAAGTCAGCAGACTTAAACAATAGTTTGCAGCATAAGATTTGATTATTTCAGTGTAGCCTGGATGTACAAAAATAGTAGCATTTCATGGAATCATAGAATGGTATGGGTTGGAAGAGACCTTTAAGATCATCTAGTTCCAAGCCCCCTGCTATAGGAAGGGACACTTCCCTCTAGACCAGTAGCTCAAAGCTCCATCCAGCATGGTCTTGAATGCTTCCGGGGGGGGGACATCCACAGCCTCACTAGGCAACCTGTTCCAGTGTCTCACCACCCTCACAGTAATGATTTTTTTCCTGATATCTAGTAAATTTTCCACAGTAATTTGGAACTTCTTTAAAGTTCAGCTAATGTCAGAAAGATCGGAGAGAAGAGGATAAATTTTAAAAGGCAGTTTTCTGCACCTGATAGTCTTTTGTTGAAATTCCAAGTGAATGCAAGGATCTAGAACAGCTTATAGTTTTATATATAGTTTTAAAGGTCACACGATGAATTGATAAACTGCTTTGTTGTTGTTGTTGTTGTACTAATGAAAGTTTTTTTTTCTTTTCTAAATTTTTTTAAGTCCCACTGCTCAATAGGGACTCCCACATAATGATCTTTGTGACCCAACATAACATGCAGGGACAAAGAGAATTCGTCAGTTGTGTTTCATCACTTACTCATAAGATATCATGACCTCTCACAGTAATGTCTCAGAGTTTCTAAAACAAGAACCTGAGAAACCATTGCTAACATCTCCAGTCAATTCACTCTGATCTTCAAATCAAACAAGCCTGCGAAGAACCTGCCGGGCAATTTTTTTCCAAAGTGTTTGAACCTTGAAGGCATATTTCCAGTGCCAAAAGTCATTATAGAATTGAAAACCTCTTAGTCAGGTACAATCAAGTGTGAATCTTGGTCTCTGGGTATATAATTTTTTAGATTTAGGCCATGTTAGTGTTAATAACTTGACAGCTTGTCTGAAACAATTAATTTTTTAACCCAAAGGATCTCTGCTGTCATACCTTTTTACTATTATCATAGAAGTGTATGAATGCAGACTGGCAGCAAGAAATCAGTTTCTACTTTAAACTAAATGATGTATTTTTTCTTGGATTTTTTTTTCTCTCTTTATTTATTTATTTAGTTTTATTTTTACTATTGATACAGCTACCAAAAACTGAATGCTATCTGTGTATGCTACATTTTAGTAGTAACGTGTTAAATAAATAAATAAATGTGAGCTAGAGTGCAGTTATTTCTATCTGGAAATGGATACTGCTAATGAATCACATTTGTAAAATCACTGTGAACAAAGCAAAACCAATGGGAGAACATAGCAGACTTTACTCACACTTGTGAAAGAAAATCAGAATTTTAACAATTCATCAACACCCTTTAGCACTAAATCATGCTTGTGCTGTTTAAAAATATTTATCATCACCCACTGGATAAGCAACCATAATAATAAATAAATCCAAGAGCTAACATCAGGTGGTCATTTGCAACCTTCTTTATTTTCTCAGAGAAATAAATATGACACTTTGAGGTCACATGAACTGACTGCACAGCCATTTTGATCTTACAGGGAAGTGGTGGAAAGAAATACATATTAAATAAATTTTAATGTGTTAATAGATATATGGGTTTTTGTTTTCCTGTAGTCCTCTTTTTCTTTTTAGGTAATATAATATGACATCAGTAGACGTCATTGATCATATTATTGAGATTCATTTGAGGTAATGACTGTAGCATTTTAAATGTAAATGTTTTCCAAAGTCAATCTGTAGTTTGTAGGTTTGCCTTGACACCACTATATCATTTAGCCCAGGACATTGTTCTTTTTGAATTTCAATACAGTTAATCTTTTGGAAAAATTGTAAAGAAATGAGGCTGTGATCACCAACTATCTTCTGATAAAGTTATTGTTTCAGCCAACAAACACTGATTTTTTAATTATTATTACTATTATTTCAGCCTTTGAAGAAGTTTTATTTTGAAATGTTTAGGTTATAAAATTGTTTAAGAAAAAGAAAACATCTTAGTTAGCTAAACCTTCACAATATTTATTCTCTTCATCTTTCTTGGAAAGCCATTTCTCCTCCTATTCACATCCTATTGTAATACAGATTTACAAAATAAGGACATATAAAGCTAAATTTAGAGCTCACTGGACTTTATATAGCCCTAAAAACCACTAAAAACGGTCAATGACACTGATTTAATATATCTGAAGTGAATGGATTATAGTTAACACCATGAACTCCTATATTATTTCCCCATCTATCTATAGTTTCCCCATCTGTCTATAATTTTCTTTGAACATCTGTGTGCCCATTACTGTAAAGTCCATTCAGTTCCTTTATGCCTCTGTCGATACACTCAATACATTCTGCACTCCCCAAGGCCTTTTTCTGACCACTCCCAGTTTTCATAATTTGGTTCATAGATGTACAGACAGTCTTTTAGGCCTCTTTTGTCTCCCTCAAAATGTGGTTCAAGATAGGGGAGCAGCTTTAATTGTTGAAGTGCTCACATCCATAATTTTTATTGTCTTTCAGTTCTTGGGGTCTGTGAAACTCAGTGCTTTTATCACATAAGCTTTGCTAGCATTTCCAATATACAGATTTATTCACTCACTTATGGGCATTTTTGCCTATATCTTCTTACATGACTGACTGAACTAGAAGTCATGGAGGGCTTTGGCATCAGATGCAAGCTAAGAGCTGCTCTCTTGCTACTGTCTCCTCTATCACTATGTCTTTCTCAGACGGCTGTAACTATTGGCTCAAGATGATTTCAGTGGCCTCAAGATCAGCAATATTTATCTCTGACAGCACTGAGATGTGAATTATTATTGATGCTGGAGCAGGCTTTGTGCATTTGGGGGGAGGTGGTTGTTTCAGAGTTACACCACTATCACAATTACAGAGCTGTCAGACAATATGATTTCTGCTGCATCCTAAGTTCTCTAATTGTTTATCATATTAACCTTGGGTGATCTTGCAATCTCCTGTCTGCAACATTAATCAGCTGACATCATCCAATGCTCTGAAGGGAAGGACGTTACCAGAATACATTTCCAATGAGAAGGGCAGTGGGGCTTGGTGACCTGAGAAAAGGGATTGAAAAGATCTTTGCATTTTATCTTTGCCATGTAAGATGAGTCACTTCCATCTCTGCATCCTCCTGCCCTTTGTCTGATAGTCTTGTCTGAGCTAGACTGTCAGTTTTCTGGTACAAACTGTGGCTGCTCCTGTGTTTAGTATTGGTAAAATAAGAAGCACGTTCACATTTACTCAATTACAGGTACAAGTTATCACCAGAAGATACCTTGCTATTCTGCACATGGGCTCAGCCTAGGCCTGACCTGAAAACTAGAGATCTGGAGAGCATTCCAGTCATATCAGTGTGTTTTTAGAATTACCACTATTCATCAACTATTCTGAGATGATCATTAGTGGAAAGCACTTGCATGAAAGGAATTGCTCAAGTCTTAGATATTTTCTTCTGATCTGAAATCAGTCATATTTGTGATGTGACCTCATACGCAATAGGAAGAAATCTTGAAGCCCAACGGAGATCAGTGAAATTAATGAAATATTTTTTCCAGGAAACTACACTGCATCATAATAAATATATAGCAAGTAGCACTGCCACTGGAAGGACAAATGTGTCATATTTATGAAATGCAAATTATTTATTTAACATTCAAATGAATATTTCAATAATTCTCATGGTCAAATTGATTGATTTGTACTTGATTCTATTTTGGGGTGGACTCCATAAAAAGTATACTAGATATAACCCACACAAAGGTCAATTATTTGATTTTATTTGCTAATACAATATCTCTTATGGATGGTTTAAGTTACTGGATTCCTGGGATAAACTGATGGATGTTTGCTTTGTGCATTAGTAACACAATCCTTTTCAGACAATGATGGATAAGATTAAATGGCTTAGGGCTCTATTGGAACCAGAAATAAAATAATTCTCCCAATTCTCATCATGAATTGTGGCAATGTGCCTCAAAACAGTTGACATGATCACTGAAGTGATTCTGCATTCTGCTCTGCCAGTTGAACGTGAGTCTGTCTGCTCCCAAGACTAAATATACCACATCTGGCACATCATTTTAAAAATCACTGCTACCAGGCAAGTTCAGGAATGTTCTGGAAAAAGTCAGCCCAGGTTAATTACATGGCTGCACAATTTTGTTTAGAGTGTTTGATTGAGTGTGACTTGAGTTATGGTACCCCACAGCTCTCTAGTACTAGTCTTCCCTAGGTGAAGCAGTGATATGCCTGAGCTAGCTTCCGAAGAGCAACATGGACAGAATGAAAAGTTTCATGGAACATGGGATTATGAACACCACAAAAATAAATAAAGAACTGAATAAATCCTAAAACAATACCACACTTACTGAGAACAAATAGTAACTGTAAATATTCCTTTATTCTTGCTTAGATATTAGAAATAGATCTCACACGTGGCTTGATTTGGGTACCTTGACTTAGTGACTGGAATGAATTTAGACCTCAGGTCTGAGATCAGTACAATGTACAGCTCATGTTTTGGTCAGCAGTTAGCTATTCTGAGTGGAATACAAAAGAACTTATGGCACTCGCACACATAGAGAATTCTGCTTATCAAACTGAGTTGCTTGCTAGGAAGGGCCTTCAAACTAAATTTATAAACAACCACCCTGTACCCAGAAAAAAGGAAAGATAGACAAAGGAACAAGCAGATATTGACGGGAATCTTTCTTTTTTTTTTCTTTGCAATTAATAAATCCTTAACTACTGCTGCAAAAGTGTAGCTTAACTCAGGCAGAGTGATGCTGACAAGATATTCATAAGATAACTGTTAGTAAGAAAAAAGTCTATTAGAAAACTATTCAGCTATGCTGAAGTGGTGAATGGAACATTTTTATTCCATTAGCATGCATTCAAGGAAGAGATGTTAATTAGTTTCAGGAACTTCTGATATTTCAGCAAAACTTTATACTAATTTTCAGTTGGATTTTTGCCTTCTGGGGATCCTGTCAATGTTTTCAATTAACAGATTTCCCTACACAAATTCTTCAAAGAAACGATGTTAAAAATATAGGGCAAGAACTGCATTTTTCATTTCATTGGAACCACACAATTCCTTTCTTGTTATAAAAAGCAGGAAAAAAAAGAAGTCAGGTTTCCTGTACAAGTTTAATAATTCTGAACAAAGTCATGCAAAGAAATTCACTGTAATGTTTTTATCCATTAAAACTGAAATGAAAAATCATTGCATCTTCCCCATTCTATTCCATTAGAAAACTACATCTGGAGTTATCTTTTCCAATTTCCCCTTCCAAACAAGAAGTTGATAATGACTTTTAAAATATAGGAATTGCCAGTGTTTCTGGAGATTTCTTTCATCCTTTATTAATTTTTAACCACTTCAAAGAGGGCATTCTACCTTTAGGCTTTGCCATAATATTAGTTAAACTGATGAGCTTTTATACTCTGCCTTATCAAAAGAAATTGTAGATGGTTTTTTAAATGGTAAGTAATAGATGTTTATGTTCTTTTTATACATAAATTTAAAAACACTGTTTATCTAAAAAATATAAGTCTGTTCAAGTTATATTTCTTCATGATTACAGTTAGTTCATAGGCCTCAAAAGCTTTACCAGACTATTTCTGTATTGGTATTGGTTCATCTGGCCTGAAAGTTTGGATCAACATTTAAAGAGTAGTTTAGTATTCTTTGGACTTGTCTTTCATCTACCTAGCACATCCTTCATTCTTCCTGAAAGAAAACAGGCTTTCCTCAGCTCTGTTCCATTCTCTTTGTCTTCCCTCTTGATTCTCTCATTTATCTCTATCTTTCTTCTTGCTGTCCTGAGTTAAAATCACAAAAATTTTCTCTTTCCACTGTTTGTGACAATGATCAAGAAATCATCAAAATGCTCAACTTTCACTAATTCAAAATTAGTATGCATTACAGACTTTCTTAACATTTCCAAGCAGTCCAAAATGCTCTGTATACAATTGTGTGCAGGTCTACACTTCTTAGTTTGCATTCACTACAAATTATAAGTACATTGCTGTCTCATGTCTATTTCTTTATTACGCTTTTGATTAAAAGATTCTAGGATGTGCATCTATAAAGGTTTTTACTTAAGATGTGGTCTACTTTAAGCCTATGTAAACTAAATAACAGGTGAGGAATCACTGCGGCTTGTATATGAGATCTGTACCTTTTGGCTTTCAATAAGACAACTAATTATTGGGCATCTGGAAGAGACTTAGAATGTTCTTGGATACTTGTCACACATCTGTTTCAGCCTGCATCTTTTGGAAGTGAATAACTCCTATTTTCTTCGAAAATATGATGTATCCAAACACTAGCTGGTTATACAATTTATATCCTTTCTTATATGAGGGCAGAGGCAGCTTTTAGCATGAGTCCAAGGTTTAATTTTTTTTTTTTTCATCACTTTTTGGAGTATTTCATAAATGCCACATAGAGTATCCTCTGAATCATTGGAACTAATAAGATTTTTTAATTTCATGTGTACTGATGTAAGTTGCACTCGTAGTGTTACTGTTGCAAACTTTTTTAAAAATAATTTGTATCAATTCTAATTAAGTTTTACAGTTATTTATACATTTAATATTCCCTCAGAATTAATAAGAAAAAATGCTGCTGTTGCAAGCAATAAAGTTAAAAGAGCAGATTTGATACTGTCTATGGAACCTAAATGTGCACTAGTCCATGGGATCTGATGAATGAATCCATGGGTGCTGAGGGAACTGGTGGATAAAACTGCTAAGACAATTTCTGACATATTAGACTGTAAAAGCAGAAACATAACCCCAGTTTTCAAAAGGAGGAGAAAAGAGGACCTGGAGAACTAGAGGACAGTCAGACTCGCATTTGTGCCCTGCAAGATCATGAAGCAGACCTTCCTGGAACCTGTGGAACACGGAAAATAAAGAGGGGACTGGTGCCAGCCAACATAGCGTCATTAAGAGCACATAATGACTGATAAATCTAGGAGCCTTCTACAACACAGCTACAGTATGGTGACTCACGGAAGTGCAACTGATGTCATCTACCTGGACTTGTGCAAAACATTTGACACTGTCCCACATGACATATTTGTCTCTAAATTGAAGATACACAGATTTGACAAATGGAGCAGACTTTCAATGAAGATTGTTTAATATGGAACATTTTCATTTTCTAGGACAAATCCTATACATACAAGCAGTTGTCATAGAATCTCAAAGCAGTTGTAGTTCAGTCATACCCATGTGAGTAAGGCTTTCTACAAAGTAAGTAATTCCCAGGATGCTCTCAGAGCGTGAAACATATGCAAGAAAAATCTACAAGTGCTTCTGCATTTATTCTGAAAGACTTTTGATTGAGATAATCTAGAACATTCTTTGGAAGAATGACATTTCTATTTCTACAAGGTTATCGGTAAAATATATGGACTTTTTCAAAAGAAAACTTATTTCACCAGATTAACTTGCTTGCTTCATTACTAGTTATTACCATATGTAAACCGAAATAATTGTCTAATTCAAATTCCTTATTGATGCATTGTAATAACTATTTCTATTAGGAAAATTATCTTCATGTCTACATACAAAAAGCATGAGTTTGGAATTGTGAGTCAATATGCTTGGCTTTTAGTCCATTTTTTTCTTTGAATTTATGCCCATCATTAACACTGTTACAAGATTTACTTTCCTGTAGGTATTTGTTATTAATATTATTATTATTTTTTGCAATATTGAACATTGTAACCAACAAAAAAACAACAACATGAAAATAGGTAAAATTATATTTTTGTTTATTTTTCAGTATTGTGGTTAAGATAAATATTTAAGAAGTTTATGAAGCTTTAGACAATAAAGTGACTGTAGATAGTTAAATAGCTTGATTAAACTGGAACTAGTACTCCCCAATGATTTTTGTCAGGGCCATGCTTTATGCCTTCATCTTCCAGCTTGTATTGGTAGAGGGAGTTGACACAATCCAGGTACAAGATCTTGCACTTGGATTTGTTGAGCCTCATGAGGTTCTTCTGGGCCCACTGCTCAAGCCTGTCTAGATCACTCTGGATGTCATCCTATTCCTCAAGTGCATCATCTGTATCACACAGCTTAGCATCACCCACAAACATGCTGAGGGTGCACTTGATTCCACTATTGATGAAAGTGTTAAAGACTATTAGTCACAGACTATTAATAGGACACCATTCATCTTTGATCTCCATTTGGACATTGAGCCATTGACCACCACTCCCTGCGTATGATCTTGTAATCAGTTCCTCACCTATGAAACATTCCACCCATCAAATCCATATCTCATCAGTTTGGAAAGAGAGATGTTTTGGGGCAGAGTGTCAAAGATCTTACTGAACTCCAGATAGATGACATCAGTGGGTTTTCCCTCGTTCCCTCATTTAATGCAATCACAGAATGTTATGAGGTTGGTCAGACAGGACATGTTCTTTGTGAAGCTCCTCATCCTACATCCTCTAATAAATTAGCATTAAAAGTACACTGGGAACATAAGTCCGTGGGTAGAAATGGTGCTAAATTATCAGCTGTTCTTATTTTACTTTATTTTTGTTTTTAACTCTCTACAGAGAATAAAACTTTATGACTGATTTTATGAGCAAAGTAGATAATATTTCTAAAGTAAAGCACAGAATGACTGTGATATTGGTCACTATTTTTCGTGGGGGAAAACTTGCCAGTTGCAGGTATAGGTCCATTGTTGATTAAAGGTGCTTTACAAACACAGACCTACATGCTAGTCTCTGTTTGAAAAGTTTCCAACTCTCATAAAGGAACTCAGCTTTATTTTTGATCAATGTAAATGAAAGGGTAACACAAAAAGAAGCATTTTAAAGCCAGAGTAGACATATTGGGAAGAGATAGCTTACTTTTGTTGAACTGGTGAAGATTAGACGTGATGTCTTTATAATCCAAGTTCTCTCTCTTGCCCCCAGTACCTTCATTACAATCAGCATGTAGTAGGATATCACACTTTAGGGATATACCAATCTGCTCAGAGTAGTTAAAGGATCCCTATATTACACTTTAATGTGTTCTGCAGATACTTTCATGCCACTGAAAACTTCACTAATATCTTTAGCATTAGTTAATGGGCCTCTCCGGTGCTTAGTAAAGTCACTATAACGTAGCACACTAACAAGTTTGTTATTGGCACCTCTCCTGGTGGTGTGTCAGAATATCAGTGTATCAATCTTCTGAGATATATTCTGATAACCTATTACTGTTTGTCATTGTTGTTGTTGTTGTTGTTGTTTTTTGCACTACCCTTCTTGCTCAAATGTGACTCACTTCACAGACCTGTCCTTCGAATAAACCATTTTTTCAAGTGCAGAATTTTCTAATGTCAATGTCTGTAATACTCTTCAGTATTTACTCCATCTAGTTTTAAGCACTGTTCTTCTCCAGCAAGGGAAAAACAAGAACAGAACAATAATAACAACGACCTATGAAGGTTAATGCTGTCCTGAGTAAAGGAACATTGAACTGTTCTGCCAATTTGAGTTATAAAAATGGGGCTCTACAGACTCCAGTTTAGATTTCCCCTGTGCCAGACACTGACCGTTGCTTCCTTCCTTTAAATGGCTTCTCATCAGGGCTTCTTTGGTTACCCTTTGATCTGTAGGCTATGTCGAGAATATTAAGTTAAACAGTATCAAGAAACTTTCACAAGCAAAGCAATTCATATCATCAAACAGTTATGTTAGTCCTTGATCTGGTTTGCCATTGGACAGCCTACTGCCTGAAGAAACTTCTGAGTGTAGTAACAGTTTAGCAGCTTTCATGGATCTGAAAATACTCCTAAATGTATTTGGATTTGGTTATGCAGTTTTAAAGTCAAACACTGAGGGCACGTACCATTCTGTGACACATTACCTCCGTATCAGAGAATCATCCTGGAATTTCACAAATACTAATATTGCTTAAGAGATTTATCAATATGTTCTCCTCTAATTCACTCACTGACAGTGAATGTTTTTTGTCACAATTTTAAGTGTTTTAATATAATATATACAAACTCTACCAGATTACTATTATATTGCTTTATAGAAAAATGAATACAATGAAAAATTAATTTATATTCCAAAGAATTTTAAGTCCTGACATTTAAGCAGAAACAAGAAGTAATGAAGGAGCAGGATGACTTGGATGAATGAGGGTCAGGAGTATATGCTTAAAACAAGACTTAGAGTCAAAATGAAGTCTGTGTGCAAGAATGAGACTTATTAGCCACTCTCAGAATACATGAGCCTCAGAAAACTGATAGTAGAATAATCCCATTTGTTTCCAGAGAGGAAATGCTCAGCCCCTCAGAATATAAGGTGCTTTTGATTTAGTTTTGTGGGTTTTTTTCACAAATTACAGTGCAAGAGTTAAGATTCTAAATTGAGGTTTGAGATCAATAGATTACATTTCTTGTTTCAGTGTAGATTTTCTTTTTAAGCATTAGCTACTGATCATTACAATGGGAAATGCAGGTAGATATTTTGCCAAAACAGATGAAACAATCTAAAGATAGTATTAATTCCCTCTAGCAACCAAAAGAAGAGTGATCCAGAAAGCTGTGTCTGAAAGAGTGTAGACAAAGACTGATACAGAAAAAAATAAGAGCAGAGTATAGTGAGCTAGCTGAAATTTATATAAAAGTTGTATTTACATAACGAGGACTTCCACCTTTTTGGAATTTAGATTAATCCTTTGGAGATAGACACCTGGTTGAGTAGATGTTTATATGTCTAAAAAATGAGAGGAGAAAACACCCAACCACAGTCTCTGTGGCGCAATGGGTTAGCGCGTTCGGCTGTTAACCGAAAGGTTGGTGGTTCAAGCCCACCCAGGGACGTACCTCATGCCTGACAGAGGTTCTTTCTAATGTTGGAGATACTATGGCATCTGAGGGGCTTAATTTTGGAACTCCCCCCTCCCAAAACAAAAAACAGCAAAAAGTTGCTTTATCATCTCCTAGAGAGATTTGAAATACCGAAAAACCCATTATCTCTCTATTTATGCAGGAATAACTCGTCTTGCCAAGCTGATGGGAATCCCAGAGTTACATAGAACAGCACAACAGGATAGATCTGCACCCAAATGCTCCTGATATAGCTTAGACTTTGAGGTATCAGGAACGCTTGCTTTGAATTCTCTGTTCTAAATGAAGACAACTGCCTTTCTTAGATTCTGAAATGTCTACTTCTCACAAGATTTTCTCAAGAAATGCAGGCCAACTGAAAATCTTGGAGTTCAGTATACTTCCTTTTATCAAGGTAAGGACAAGTTATTCCTCTGTTACCCGTTGGTCAATCCATTATGCTTTCTGGTTCCAATTTTACTGCCTCATTTATTGTATTCATTATTGCTGTGCTGTGTATATTTTCTTCAGTTTTACACCAAACATTTTCTTGGTTTTATGATGTGACTTTAACTAATTTATTTTTTCCAGTAATCCAAATTATGTGTCATAGAGAAGTATTCCTCTGTTGCTGAAACAAAAAATGAGCACTGAATGAGATCTCAAGATTGATCTATCCTAGATATTTGATTTCTTCAGTGGAATATGCCTTCCGCTTTGGTCAGACTCCATTCTCTCCATTCTTCTCCATTCTCTCCATTTCAGTATATGACCCTTGTGTCCTGGAGCTATACCTAGAAAATAAAAAAGCAGTGACTAACTACTGCAGACCATTGAAGTGCTGGAGACATTTTTGACCCCCATAGACACTTGTTTGTGCTCCTTCTGTGAATCAATCATGCAGTAAAGAAAATCTGAAAATTGTTCAAACAGTCTTTCTTTAGAGGCAACATTTGGCCAGACAAATTGGGAGATTTTGTTTTGAAGACATTTATTTTCCCCACAGATAAATAGTTCACAATACTCTTGGATCACACTGTGTCAGAATTTGGTTAGAAATCTTGTTTTGTCGGATTGGAGGCATTATCTGCTGGAGAGCTGTATTCTGCACGAAATACAAAGCCAAACCAATATCCAAATCTTTACTTGACACTACAGAACCTTGATCTCCCAACAAAAAATACTTTGAGGACTATAGCCAGAGTTCAAGTTTTGTTACTCCACTGGGGCAATGCAAATTATTCTTCTGATCTCAACATCTACTGTATTATTGTATAGTATTGCAAAGATATAATGAATTATAATTGTTCAGTGAAACAAGTTGAAATGATTCCTATGGTCTTGTAACATCTAATGGATTGTATGTATATGATGTGTTAAAAATGATTTTAATTGTTATATGAGCTTAACCTTGAAGCTGCCTTTTTTTTTTAATAAACAAAAAACAAAACAATAAAAAACCAGCAAAGAAATCAAAGAAGGAAAGCAGAGCTTATTTGATTCAAAGTCGTGCAATCCTTGTTTGAATTTGATGAGGTAGTATTGGTCCCTTCTTTCGTAATTAGTGCTCTCTGGTCTGGCTGGGGAGACCAGGAGTACGGATAAAATGCAGACAGAAGGTGGTGGGAAAGAACAGAGACTAGAACTACCTTTAAGTACTGCTCTGTGTTTTCTGACATAGTGCATGGAGATGAATACCTCGGGTAGTCAGTGAAGAGGTAAACTACCATTTCCCTGGAAAAACTAGTAGAAATAGATCCTGAAACAAATCCTGGTGCAATAGATGAGATTGCCACCCACCTTTGTCATCTCTCCACAGTATTTGTCTCTATGGTGCGACCAAAAGCACCACCAAAGCTCTGAAGAATAGAAACAAAGATCATATTTAATGGTGTGAAAGAGGAAAAATAGACAATTTAACATTTTGTAATTACTAGCTGGATTTTCTTTTCCAGTAAGAATACAGAGGACTGTCTGTACAGTCCTATCATTGTTAAAGCTGATTCACAAAGTGACGCATAGGAGGTTCTGAACAAATGAACTTCTTCACAGTAAGGGTAATAGAGCACTGAAACAGCTTGCCCAGAGAGGTTGTAGAGACTCCTCTGGAGGTATCCACAACCTGCGTGGATGCCTACCTGTACAACCTGGGCTAGGGAGCTGCTTTGGGAGGGCAGTTGGACTCAATGATCACTAGAGGTCCCTTCCAACTCCTACAATTCTGTGATTCTTTTCAAAAAGAGACTGACTGGTCTCTTCTTTTTTACTTGTCTATACAATCTTTTTGCACAGTATAATGTATTTCTTATTCTTCTCTGTCAGAAAAAAATAAATAAAATTGTTGGGTTCATATCTAAAAGGAAATTCCCTTCAAAATTCATCAACTCCCAAGAATTCATGTTTGATTATGATGACCTTCATTGTGCATTGAATCAAAACCTCAGGTTAAGTACAAAGATGAAGAAAGCTGTATAAACAGGCATAAAAAAAGTTACAAACACAATGACAAAATATTTTGTCCAATATTGCAATGCAGAAGGGAAATAATAATAATAATAAAAAAAGCAATTACCAGAAATGAATGTGTGTTCAGGACTGCTTACTTCATTGGAAAGTAAAATGGGCCATATCCAGTTCACCCAGCATGTGGAATATATATCAAGCATTATAGTCTGACATCTTCTATTGTCCTGGTTGATGAGAGAATTTGTTTGAACAGAAAGGTCATGCCCAGTCATGTGCACTAACTGTTTAGTGGGTAATGCAAAGTCAACACATTTTTCCACCTTCCTTCTCTCTTTGTTTACATAGTAGAAGCTAAGGCAGACCTGTGGATCAGGGTATTGCTTCGATCTAAAATCCTTAGCTGTTGAATAATAAACTTATTATCCCAGCAAAGTGTAATCTTATCAGTTTTTTTTTTTTTTATTAAAAGTGTAAATTTGTCAGTAAATCTTTGTTGATGTAATTGTATCATCAAAAAAAAAATTATGACAAGAAATTGTAGGTATTTTTGCACTGCATATATACCTACACGTCTGTTTTAGAGGCACTGTTACCTATGCAAACAGAGAAATTGAAAAGCCAGTATACTGATCGTAAATAATAGTTCCTCCAAATAATAATAGGTAAGAATCAGAGAAACAGTTATTTTTCCCATCAACTCCTAATATTTCTGTTTCTTTTCAAAATATATGGCTACAATGCCACTAGTTGCAGAAGTTGGAAAAATTGTGAGATTTGACATTTGAGATGTTGTGATCAAATTGAGAGACCATTTGATTACTGATGGAGCAGAAATTCCATTTTCTCCAATAACAAGTGCTAGATCCAATGAATTATTATGACCTGAAGCAATTCCAGTTCTGTCACTGATCCTTGAATAATTCTGTGTCCCGATTTCCCCTCCTGTGCTTTGATCATCTCATGTACTTAAAAGGTGAGCCTGGACTGCCCCGTTCTTTATCTATACAATGTATAGCGTAAGAAAGTTCGGATGACTCCTAGAATCACAGCTCCACTTAGAATTCTAATGATTACAGCTTTGACTTCATTTCTAAATGTTGGAACTCTTTTTACAGCAGTGTAGAATGGAGGAGTTTTGGTCTTGGAAGATGTGATCAGAGTTCAAATTAGAATCTGAATCTTCATAAAAAATTATCATATCAGCTGCTTCTTCAGATGTCTTTCTACGAGAAAGTCATCAGGAAGCTTACAACACTCTCTGACCTGCTTGGATAATAAATAATTCTCTTATTCTAGTGATTACCATCTGTCACCTGAATGTTTTCCCTAGAAAAAGGAGGAAAATATATATATGTATATTTCAGTATCAGAATGCAGATACTGTATTTTGTTCCATGCTGGTCCAATTATTCATGTTTTTCAAATACTGTAAAAACCTCAGTTCTAGCAGAAGAAATACAGTCCTGTCCTAGTCATTAGTTAAAAAAATGTAATAATAATAAATTATATCCATGTTGAGTAACGCTGTTTAATGTCTGTTCTTTGTTCCAGTATTCTTTTAGTTTTTAGAAAGAATAGAAGTAATTCAGAAGAGTGAGCTTTGGTAAGTGAGCTCTTTTTTGTCTTCTTTTACTCTGTAAGAAAAACTCTTATAGCCATACATTGCTAATAGAATCCAAGTGCTGGAGAAAAATACTAATCAGGCGAAGTCTGGGGGTGCTCAGATACAATCCTTATACAGCAACGTTTTCCTCTTTCTTAAGATGAAGGGCACTGCTCTTTCCACCATGTGAAAAATTTATCAATACCACCCCAGCCTACACCTGTAGAAGAGTTACCCTTCAGCTATTTCATAACCTTTGGGAAAAACTATGATGCTTGTCACAGAATAACAGAACTTCAGGGGTTGGAAGAGATCTCTAGAGATCACCAAGTCCACCTGCCCAGCTAAAGCAGATCATGCCTCTTTCTCGACCAGTTTAATAAAAGGTTTCCTACAATAGGTAGGCAAGTGTTGTCTCTTATTTCCCACTTCTATAAGATCTACGGTCCTGAATGCTGCCTCCTTATTCAAGTGATGCTACTAGGCTGTGTACAGAATGTTCTGAGTTTTATTGGAAAGCCTTTGGCCATCGTTGAGCCTTACAAAACAAAAGGGCCCCAAATTTTCTCCTAAAATGTCTGAAGGTGTTCTTGTCACTGTTTATGTCAACACAGAATTACTCATAGTCCCATCAACTATGTAATAAGTACTCAGCAGGACCAAAACATCCATATGTTTAAGATCGGATACTTACTAGATAAGTGGACAAGAAGCAAACTACAGTAATTCTAATATTAGTACTATTACTACTAATTATAAAAATAAAGATATATATTTGTTCCAACATTAAATATACTTTAATATTCTGCTATTTAACTTCTATTTGGAAGCAAAAACATACCATCTGTCCAGCAGGAAATTGATAAAGTTTGGATTCACTAGGCCTAAATTGATCCAAATTTTCTCTAATCCAGGAACAAAAACTTCCATAGAGTTTTTTGTTTTCTTTTTTTTCCAGGAAATGCTACTAGGCATCTCAGCAGCTCCAGGACAGAAGATTTATATCCAAAGTATTAGACTCACTGATTTGTTTGTAACAGTAAAAAAAGAATTTTAAAAATTGATATGTGATTCAATTTTTATGAAAGCCATGAAAAAAATGATGAAGATATCTGAAGAAGCTAACATATTGGCTCTGATTCATTTTTCAGTGGTTCCTTTGATATGTTCATACCTTTGATGGCAAAGCTAAATATTAAAGCAGATCCAATTAGCAGTATAATATTCATTTATCAGGAAAGGTCATGTAACAAGCCCACACTTGTCAACAGAAAGGTGAACATTTGCCTAATTCTGTACAAAACTGAATTTTCAAAAAAATAAAATAGAATAACTGCAGACTGCAGTTATTAGATTTATACTGTCTTTGATTGGGTCAAAGGCTAGGAAAGACGACTCATCAGCAAAGGACATAGTGGGTTTACAATGTCAACAGTGAAAACCATAGCACTCGTTAAAAGAAAAAAAAAATCTCTCTTTCAGGCAAATATAATATG
This sequence comes from Callipepla californica brunnescens, assembly GCA_023055505.1. Taxonomy (NCBI): domain Eukaryota; kingdom Metazoa; phylum Chordata; class Aves; order Galliformes; family Odontophoridae; genus Callipepla; species Callipepla californica. The sequence goes on along the minus strand of JALIRH010000002.1, from coordinate 5,445,742 downwards.
TTCTGAGTTTTAATCAAGTTATACAAATACCTTAATTAAAATCAAGGAAGAAAAAGGAACAATTTAAATTGCTAGTATCTATTTATGCCAATTATATGCTACATTCTGTTATTTATTTGACTTACGTCAGTATATTCTTATTCATCTCAGTCATTAAATTCAGTGGGACTACATAGTAAAGCACTTCTCATTCTCAGAAGGGTCAATGTGTTTTGTTCAGTGAAATAATTTGCAGAATAACATACTTATCTTCCAAGAGGCTGTCAGGAATTACTGTATGGAACAACAAAAAAGGAGGCCAAAACCTCAGTAGAAGCAGAGGTATTAGATGGACATTGATACATAGACACATACACAGCATAGTAGTATCTTTGGAAACTAACAGTGGGTAAAAAGGGGAATGAATTTATTTGTGCTTTCAGCTTGGAGTCTAAGACTAGGTGTAACTGAATCAAATCATGTGCTAAAATAAATTTTCACATGATTAGTTGTTCTCATCTGGAGTCCTTAAAGTACCTGGTGATGAACAAATCTCAACATGCAGATAGTGTGCATGAATGCAGAAATTCACTTTTCTTGAACTCTTGACATAAGCCTCAGAGACATAATGATTCACAAACTAGATAAGGAATTCAAATAGGAATTTGAGCCTTGAAGGGACACCTCTGCACATCTACATTTCAAAGTATTCTCCTTATGAACACTGCTATGGCTATATGTGTCACACACAGCAAAGCTAGCTAGCTTTCTCCATTAAGGTGAATTGTAGTCATTTAAGTATGTATTTAATACATTTTGCTATAGACATAATTGAATGCTTTGGATTGTTGATCTTATAATTACAAAACTGTTTTCTTATTGATGTTAGGTAAGAAAGGAGATAATCCTTTCGAACAGTGGCCTGTCATAACTTCAGTCGAAATCTTTCTACTATTTTTTGTTACCGTTGAGTAAAAGGAAATCTCAGGTGTTCTCAGATGAGCAAGGTTCAAGCTGTCATTCTTCATATAATGGCACAAGACCATAGAAGGCAGATCAGGAAAGAAACAAAATAGTCATCATCATTCTCTAAGAGTATTCAGGTGACTTGAAATTACAGACAAAGATGATTAAGTGGACAGAGCACTTCTCCTTTGAAGAAAGGTTGACGGGTGATTCAGCCTGGAAGGGAGTAGGCTCAGTGAGGATCTTACCAATACCTGAAGAGTGGGTGCAGTCAAGACATAGACAGGCTCTTTAAAGTAGTGCCCAGTGCTAAGAAAAGAGGCAACAGGCACAATGATGAACACAAGAGACTCCCTCTGACCATCAGGAAACACTTCTGTGGGGAACTGAGTCCTAACACAGGTTGCCTGGAGAAGTTGTGGAGTCTCCTCCTTGGAGATCTCCAAAAACACCTGGACATGGCCTTTGGCACCCTGCTTTGAGCATAAATTGGACCAGAGGAACCCAGAGGTCACTACCCTCAGCCATTTTTGAGATTCCATGATTCTGTGGTAAAAGAACTTCAGCTGACATTGTGGTCAATATTCAGAAATATATTTCATTCAGCAATTGATTTCTAAGATACAAAATAATTATTTTCCAAAAGTGTCTGTTTCTCATTAATGACTAAACTGTGAAACCAAGAGTGTAGCTTAATGGTTCATATTACTGAGGTGAATCCCCTGTGTAAGCTGAAGGTGCTGTAGACCCTAGAGAACTATCTGGAGTCTCACTCAAACATGACATGTGCAAAAAAACTCAAGATTACAAATAATGTTTAACATCCATAAACATGAAAGGAAAAACAAAAACAAAAACATAGAACTGAATGTTACACAGAACCCACTGCAAAAATAAGATCACATTAGTGTTGCACTTTTGATGACTGCACGAACTGAGGGTTCATAATTCAAGATCTCTTAGAACAGTTGTAAACGAAGTGGACAAGGTTTGGATAATCTGAATTCTCTAACTTTAGAGAAAGAAATGGAAGGAAGCTAGTTTCCTATTTCGATTTAGTCAAATGCAAAATTTGATTTCCCTGAGAACCGGTGGGATTATTATTGATTCAATCACTGGGTAATCTTATATAGCAGCTTCACACAGTATAACCTTTGGTGGCCCAAAACTCTATTTTCGAGTAAAAAAAATAAAAAATAAAGAAGGTAACTATAGTTTAAATAGGGGAAAAGAGCTACCATCTGTCTCCTTGCTTTAAATAACCTGTCTTGCTGGTGACAGTGTTTCATAATAACGTCAAAGGTTTCTGTGAGGAGAGAAAAAAAAAAAAAAGTAAGGAAAACAAACAAACAAGTCTGACACTATATTTTTCTTAGTCTCCAAACTTATATATGGTGGCAAAAAAATTATTTTAATTGCTTACCTCAGTCAATCTAAGATATATTAACATATTCATTCATTCCATATATTATGCATTCATCTAGCTTAAATTTTTCCCTCCCTATAATATCTTCCAAAGGATTCAGATTAAATGAGTTTTTGATAATAAGACCTAATAAAACAGTGCATATGAGAATATTATGAACAGATTATTTTTTCAATTAAATTATATTTCCATTAGAATATATCTGTTGGATATTTTTCACCTCTGCTTTAATGTACTCCATTTATTTATTTAATGAAGAAGTGGATGACAAGTGGATGACTCTAAATTTTAGTTTTCATAATGGAGTGGCCTTTTCAGACCTCAGCAGAACCCATAATTTCCCATACTGAGAGCTGTACAAATATCCAGAAAGGAGATTGCTCTTGTTCTGAGTAATTTATTATCAAACAGATAAGCCAGATGTAGGATACACCTACATAGGCTCTTGCCCTCTGAGCAGACATGAGCTCACTCTATTTGCATCTGAAGCAGATGGAAATTTTCTCTGCCCATGCTCCATGCTAACTAGAAGCCTCGTGAATACAAATAATGTGGTGCTTACTCTAAGCTACCAAGTGCTGATGAAAGATATTATATCTTAACTTGTGATTTGAGTTTCCCCAAAACATCTACTCAGGAGTATGAGCTCTGAAAGTTGTTATGTAGTTATTTCTGAACAGTGGAAGACAGCGAAATGGAAGAGGGTGATAAGATGTTTGTGGATGTCTGGATGGGCAAGATAAAGAACAGGAGAAAAATTCCCCTGGGGAAGAAACAAGAAATTCAAAGTACAGTGACCAGGCTAAGGCAGAATCAGTTTCTTTGAGTTTAGTAGAGTTAATTATAAATGAGAGTCATTTAACTAATTGTGTGAGCATTTAGCTATCCTTATTAACTCAGCTTACTCACTTGAATTCTCTCCAGTGAATGGAGGTAAGTAGATACTCCCAGTCAAGTTATCTCTCCAGTTACCTCAGACACATTATGATGGACCAAATAATCTGTGGGTAGTTCTTTTCTCTCCCCACTGACTAGTGTGAAAACCTAGTGTACTTGTCATTTTCAGGTGCATGCAATTCACAGAGATTAATCTTACTTCACAAAACTGTTTCCCCATGTCTTTGAAATGTTTGATATTTCCTCTGTTCTTGCCTGAAGCTCATCACACAGCTAATATAGGATGTCATTCATCATTTTTACTCTGTCAGTATCCTTACTTTCTGGATTTTTTATCCTATTTTCTGCTGCTCTGCTCTTTAGATTCCCAGTCACTACCCTCATCCTTTAAAAAAAAATCGAGTAAGAGTGGTGAGAAAAATAAAAGTGATTACAAATCCATTTTACACTCACCCTCACTCCAAGCCAGAATTATCCTGTTCACTGAGGCACAGGTGGTGATTTTCCTAACTTGATTTGGTCATTAAAAATCCTCTAGCTGCTTCAATACTTTCTCCCTGAGGTCCCTATCAACACTTTCTTCTCCAGTGATTAGAATAGAGCCGACTGGCCCTCTGAACTTATTACAACCCTTTTTCTAATGATCTCATAATGACTGCAAACCTGAGTCCAGCAGCTTGACAGATAATGATGTCAATTATGCAGAACAGAAATGAAGGCTTTAAATTTAATCTACTAGATTTGAATCAGGGTGGGGGTGTGTGCTTATTTATAGTTTCATTGACTAACTGTCATATTTCAGAATGTCAGTAAAAGTTGATAAAACAGAGGTTGATGAACACACAAAAAGAAGTGGATATGGGGTACTTAATGTATTTTTTGAAAGAGGGTTAATTCTTCTTCCTATCACTCTTCCCTTAAAAGCTTCAAGTGGTTTTAGCCTCTTGAAGTATGCCAGTGAGATTTTAAAAATTCAGTCAGTGTACTGAATTTTTTCTTTTCCCAATGGACTTCTCAGTAGCTGTATCAACAGCCAGTGCCAGTGAATTTGCTTTTAATTGCTACTTATTAGTAAAATTACTCTGTAGCCATTTGTCCATGAAAGCATTCACAGGAAGTTTCCAAATTCCTCTTGGTTATAAACAGCAAACAAAATTGTTATTTGTTTCTTTTGTTTTTATTGTAACTCAAACTATGGTTTAAAATATGCAAAATCATTTGAGGAAAAATTAAGATAGCTTTAGTTTTCCATGTATAATAACTCAAAGTTTTTTTTAGTTTTCTTGGAAGACTCTTGTGATTTGCAAGTATGGTACCATCTAACATGATATCAGGTATCATGTTAGAGCTTACTTAGGGTTAGGAAATCATATCACACAGCCAGTGTTTAACAAACACAGCCTGTTTGACTAATTTGATCTTCTATTAGATGGTCACCCATCCAGTTAAAGACAATTGATTTTAACTGTTTGGATTTCAGTAAAGCTTTTGATACTGTCTCTTACAGTATCCTTCTGGATAGAAGTCCAGGATGCAACTAGACGAAATCATAATGCAGTGGGTGAGCAATTAGCTGAATAGTTTATAGTAAATGGGGTGAAATCAGGCTGGCAGATAGTTGCTGGTGGGCTTCCCAGGGCACCCATTTAAGGCCAGTTCTCTTTCATGCCTTTAATGTCTTGGACTAAAAGGCACTTTGAGCAAGTTTTCTGACGCTACTAAATTGAGAGGAGCTGTTGAATCCATCGAGGGTGGAGAAGCCTTTCAAATAGATCTAGACAAATCAGAAAACTAAGCAATCAGCAACCACATGAGCAACCTCTGAGAGGAAAAGTTTTTCCTTATATAAAATCTAAACCTCCTTTTGTACAACTTGTGGCCATTTCCTCAGGTCTTGTTCATTGCAGGGGTAAATTTGGCTTTAATTACAGACTACTGGATGAGATGTTAGAGAGCAGCAAAGGGATCTGAAGGTCTTGGTTGATAGTAAATTGAACAGGAGTCGATGGTGTGTGCAGGCAGCCAGGAAGGCCAGTTATACCCTGTGATGCATCAAACATGATATTGCCAGCCAGTTGAGAATAGGGATTGTCTTAATCTCATCTGTGCTCCATGGCCTCATCTTAAATACTGTGTGTGGTTTTGTCCACAGTACAGAATGGACATGGAGCTCCTCTACAGCAATTTACCTCTTAACTTGCACAGATGCATGAAGTTATTCATCCCCAGGTAGAATAGTCTACAATTGTTCTTGTTAAACCACATCAGGTCCTTCCCTGCACAACTGTGTAGTCTGTCCATGTCTTGTTGAATACAACCTTCTGGTGTGTCCTAACTCACCTTGAGTTAGTACATCATATCACACAGTCAGTGACAGGAGAGAAGACCATGTTCTTGACAAGTTTTCACTAATCCAGATTTTCTTTTGTCTTGTTTGTTACCATCTTCCTTTGCTCCCAAGGCAATAGTAACTTCAGAAATCATATTATGACAACCCTCAATGAGCTATTCTTTTTAGGGCTCAGATATTTTTCCTCACTTCTAAAACTAAATTATTTTCTATCAAAATATGAGTATGTCCCAAAATAGCTAAAGAGGTTCTAGATACACTGCATTTTTGTGTGACAGACAGAGAGAAAGTGAACTCTGAGCCCTCCACAAAGGAAACTGTAGTGTCAGAGATGCAAAGAAATCAATGATCTGGAGAGGGACAATTGTGTGAGGGGAATAATTGGATTACTGAAGAGGGAAGGTTCTTTGGATTAGTGTTTCAATATAAGTCTGGAGCTGGGTAATGAGTAAATTACATCTGTTCATTTCTAACCAGGTATGACCAGAAGGCAATGATCTTTCTAACTGACATGGCACAATGCTGATACTAAAAAGCACTGTGAGTACTGCAGCCAGTTCCTGGAGTGGGAATAAAAGCCACCTGTAATCAATGTATAATATTCTGTAGACTGGTTCACTACTTAATTCCATAGAGAGAAGAGCTCTTACTGTTTTCTTTAAAGTTACAGGAAGCATGAATTCAGGTGGTAGAGATGTATCCCAAAGGTTGATACAGATTTTATTATTTTTTTCTGTATTGTGGAAAAAAAAAAAAGCATGAACTATATAAAATCAGATACTTTTAACTTGGATTTTTGATCTAGTAATTTGTATCAAATCATAAGTTGTGAACTTTTTACGATTTATTGGTGGCACATGCTCACAGATGAATATTAAAGGTGTTCTTTGTGGTAGCATAGGAAACATACTTGTGATGATCTCAGTATTTTCTGGTTGAGAGATGGTGAAAAATTCTGCTCAGAGATAAACTCAGAAATCAGAACTGAAAAATAAGATATTGAGCCATCTCACTGTAATGCCATCTCACCTTAAATGTCAGATTTTTCTTCACAGTGCAGATATTAAAGGTTTTAGCACAAAGGGTGACAGTTTCCATTGTTGACACACAGCACTCTGAGAAGGCACTACCTGTTTTAGGGAGCGACACCTTGTTACTGCTGCTGCATCACACTTGTCCTCTATGCCAGCTCCACCTTGTGATGCCGAGCAGAATTTGTTCAAGCTGGGTGAATTCTTACTGAGATTAGTGCAATATAAAAAAAAAAAAAAAATAGTAGTAGTAAAAAAAAATACATGGGAAAAGAAAATGGGAGTAGGGGGGAGGGGGAGGGGGGAGGGAAAATGGAGGTGCTAAACATCAAGATTTTAAGTGCCATTTTCATGCTTGCTGTGCTGTGTAGTTGCAACCAGACTGCAAGTCTGTTTGTATATAGATGAAGATAATAACAAGGCATTTTATCTAACAATATTTTCTATGCTATTAAATCTATTTAGATCTACTTAATCTATTTAAGATTATTCTGATTCCTTATTGTATCCACGTGCTCTATAAAACAATGTTTCCACTCAAACTTGGATATCTGTAGAATCAAAGTTTGGTTATTTTGTGCACAGCTCCTTTTGTTAGAGATTCCAAACCTACAATCCTTTTTTTTTTTTTTTATTTTTAAGTGATTCTCCCTATGCTTATTTTTCGTTGATTTTGGATCTTCATTTGGATGCTTAGAACTGGTGATAAGTTTCTAGACATATTCTGAGTCACAGCCAACTCACTATTCAAAATGTTGTGCCTGTACCCAGAATGCTACTGAACGCTTTGTACTCCTGTAACACGTTCACGCACAATTTGCTCTTCATTAATACCTCTTAGTGCTTCACTGCAGCAGGCACACTGACTCAGAAGGTGCCTATACCCGGGCTTTGTCTTCTATAACACCTACAACTTCTGCAGGAAGATCATTTTATGGAGAAGTCCCACTTCAAGCCACTTTATTTCAAGCAGTGCAATGCAAAGACAAGGTAGGGAATATGCAGTAACTACTGTCACACTCCAAAGGGAGGGGTATTTAATTTCCATCTTACATTTAATTGATTTTTTAAGAAAAGCACTTGCTGCTGAGAGGTATTGTGAAAATGGAATTGTCATTGAAAGAAATAAATACAACCAAAGATATATCTGTAATACCAATGCTTTTATTTTCTCTACCTGAAGTTGCATTTTTCGTGTGATTGACAGGAGAATTACTCTTTCTATCGAGAGAAAAAAAAAAAGACATATAGCAATAGTTATTAAAGAGCAACAGGGGAAATAGATATCACATACCGAATGTGTCCTGCAAACTCATATTGTTGGGAAAAAAAAGTAAAACCTTAGGTACCAGGTGTGACTGATATTCCAGTTCAGCTGCTGTGCCAGTTTCACTTAATATTTTATTTCCAAACAGAATAGCTTTTTGTTTTCTGAAAATTCCAAAAAGTTATTATTTCTACTATAAGCCATAAATTCTAGCAGGTTTAGAAATAGGCTTGTACATCTCTGAGAATATGACTAACGGTGATATTGGTTTTCTCATAGCTTGAAAAAAATAGTTGATTGTTATTTAATATTCCCTCTGTTCAAAACTACCAGTTCTGGATTTTGAAAGCAAAAAACAACGTTGTCATTTTAGAAATACATAAAAAAAAGATGCAACACTGAAAGTGCAAATATGAGGGATAATATAGGATGCAAATATGACAGATGGTGAAAACACAAGCTACCAAGAGGACAACCACTACTTGTGTCATAAACAGCAGTTGCGACCCACCAGCTGCCTGCCTGCTGTCAGGACTAATTCATAGTGGCCCTGGAAAAGATCAGAAGAGGAAAAGGAGTGAGGGGGCTGTTGTTTAGAAGTATGACAAAAACACTTTACTGGGAGTTTTAGATTCTTAGTGTATCCCTTGGACAAGATATTGAATAGAGTAATAAATTTGGCCTTCATAAGACCATCCTTGAACTGTCTGGTTTTTCATGGTTTTGTTTGTCTCCCAATAACAAGACAATGTTATTTGTAATGTATATGAGTATAAAAAGAAGTACGTTCCTGAAATTCTTCATTTAACATTCTTAAATTACCCTTCTGGAGTGTGAGAAAGTGGGCACCTATAACCAACAGTAGACAGTGTAAGTTTATGTAGAATGAGTGTCCTCGTTAAAGGTATTGGATCAAAGATCTTTTCCATTGCAAGAGGGGATAATAAGAAAGGAAAGCAGTGTTGGAGGTCAAGTCTGGTCAGACACACTCTTCTATGAGGGCAGAAGTGTGGGAATTTTTAATGCAGTAGGGTTATCTGATTGAGGAGTTCTAAATTGGGAGGCAATGACCAGAAAAACCTGGTCAGTTGTACTAATTGATAAGGAAAGGGAAGGAAATTGGAAAGTTGATTCAAGCAAGGTTGTTTGAATGAGGATCTTTGGATCAAGATAAGTAAAGAAGAGGGAATAAGAAAACTGCTTATCAGCAAAAAAAAAAAAACCTACAGAGCAAGAATGGAGGCAACAACAAGGAATAAACTCCCAGGCACACTAGTTGATGAGTTATCAAATTACAGGATCCACTTCCCAAAAGATCAACCTAGACATTGCAGGTGATAAAATCATGAACTAGAGGGACAGGGCCATGCTAGTACTTGAGATATCCATTAATGTGCATAATTGTGATCCTAGAGCACTGTGCCTGCACCAGTGAACCTCTTTCTCTACCAGATGAAGAGGAAGAGGGAATCTCTGCTGTCTGTGTATGCTTTATCTGAGTCCTGTGTGTAATTGCTGCAGCCAGTGGCAGGGGCATCAGTTGTGACTGGTCATGCCGCTGTCTTGTCTGTTTGTGTGCCTATAGGATACATTCTTAACTTTGCCACTTGCCAGACCTGCAAAGGAGAAAGTGGAGGCTGTATTCCCCAGCCTGGGGAATACCTTGAGACCCCAGGTCTCAAGGCACTGGTTTCATTCTGTAGGCTGGACAGCAGTGGCCCTGGGCAGGAGCAGCTGGAGAGGAAGCCACACTCTGTGGCCTTTACCTCATTTAACAGACAGAAATCAGAAACTTCAGGAGGCAAAGGTTGCTCCATTCACTGCAATTCAATCACCTTTTGGTCTTTGCTCTCTCCCATTACAAATGCAGACATGCCACTGTGCAAAAAAATCATGAGATTAAGTAAAAAACCAAAAGCCACCTCTAGCAATAATCATTCAGTATTTCCTATGCTGTGAATACTTGGCAGCGGAACTAGGATAAATGGATCTTTCAGTTAAATGAAAGTACATGGTTTGTTGCATCTGTGAATTAGCAGCATAAAGGTAATTGAGGCAGGTAAATGCTGAATAAAACTGGATGATGTACATCACAGGATTAATTGCATTGGTTAGCAAATAGTCTGTATATGAGGGTGCCCATTGTGCAAAGATGCCGACTAGCACTTAAAATTAATTGCTATAGAGCATGAATTGATAATCGGTATGGGAATGCTAGAAGCAATGGAAGCATGATAGTTTGGGCTACTTTGCAAAGTATAACTGATGCCTTAAAACTGAACATTGTTCTGTAAATGCTGAGCATCTGTGTTCTCCCTGTGACTGCCCTGATTGAGATGAAATTTCCTTCCTTTGAGCTCCAGGATGTATTTAAATTGGGTGATTAAACCTTCCATCTACTCCGCATGTATCTAAATCTCAAAGTTTGGGTTCTAAACTTCTCAGCTAAGGCCATACTCAATGTCAGTGTCAAGGTATTAGCCAAGCTGTCAGCAAAAAGCCTTGCCAAATTTAAAGGAGCATTTGGGAAATGTCTATGATGTTTTAACTCAGATATTTTCAATGGTACTCATCGCTGTCCTACACCCTCCAAGGAAAATTTGATTTTGCCATCAATAATGTTTTTCAGACTTACAGTTTCATTCCAAGCCACAATGTGGACATTTCTGTCACAAGAGAGATGCCCCAATACAAGCTTGTTCATGATCTCATTTGTAGATTAACTCCACTGATTTCAGAATTTTGTCTGGTGCATGTATCTTGCTGAAATGTCTTGCAACGCAAAGTCATCAATTGTTCATTTTAGAAATCCTAGTAAAGTTAAAGAAAAGGAAAATTGAAGACGTAATAGGATCACAAGCTCATCTATACAAAATCCTGCTCAAAGAAGGGTCAGCTGTGGGGTCAGACCATGTTGCTCAGGATTTTATCCAATATGGACTTAAAAACCTTCAAAACCTCACAGCCTCCCCAATAACAGTTCATTGCTTAACAGTTCTTATGGGGAAAAGCCTTTTCTATACCCAAGGTGAGACTCTCATATTTCACCTTATGCCTGTTTTCTCCTCATTCACCCATCAGACAAAGCTATGAGAAACCTGTTTTCATCTTCTTGATGACTTCCTCATAGTTTCACGGAGGATGCTGTTAGGTCTCCCAAAGCTATTCCTTCTCCAGGTCTAAAAAGATCCAGTCCATCAGCTTCTCCTCACTGGGCAAGTGCTTCAACGTGGACCAATACAAGGATACTCATTTAACTATTTCTAGTTTGTAAATGCCTTTCTTGTATCATAGGAGACAAAACTGGACACAGTTTTAGATACAAACTGATTTTGATTATCAATCAGATTCAGATAATCAACCTGATCGATCAATATCTGATTATCAATCAGAAATTTACATGTGATATTAGCCTAAATATTCATCACTAGGGCACAATTTGGAGCTGTCTCTATCTCACTGGAAAATGATGGAAAATTGCAAACAGCAGTTCATCTACATTGGAAACCTCTGTTAGAGACCTCTCTGTCCACTGACTTCAGAAAGCAATAGAGAATATAGTGCTTGCAACTTTACTTTTGGCTGGATGGTAAATTACTCAGTGGTTAGGAAGGAAGATTAAATGTGTAGGCTATCTCATAATGTCCAATGATTCTTCAAGTAAAAGTTGAGGCAGAATCAGAAACCTGACAATAGCACACTTTATTCTTGGTCTGTTTCAAGAATAATGAGAGTCTGTTAGTTTCTAGAACTGTGGAGCAATGAGGTTTTCACTAACACAAAGCTAACTTGGAAATTAAAAAGGTATTTTCTCTCATTTCTTTTTTTTTTTTTTTTTTCCAAATAAAAGGATTTTAACTTTTAATTAATTATCCAGAAAGGAATTTGTCTCCGGTGATAAGGAAGGAAAACCAAGATTAGCAAAATGTCATTATTAATCTTTTCCATAACTTCAGTTCTCTGTAAAATAAATAAATAAATAATAAATAAATAAAAGCAGAAACAAACAAAGTAAAACGAGAAAAAGTAAAGGAAAACTAGCATTTTATGAGGTTCAAGGAATCTCTACAGAAGGCAGACACCACGATGTGTAGATGTGAATCATCTCACTCTAGATCTTTTCTGTGTCTCTTGCCAACCTATTTCTTCTTAATTTCTGTTCTTTCATCTTCCTGCTCCCATCATACACTGAATACTCATCCACTTCAAAGATTCGATCACCTCCAGCTTATAAAGTTTAGACAACACTGTCACCCTTCAAAATATCACACACTTTCTGCACATACACTTCTCCATCCACCTGAAAAAACTCAGCATGGCTTTGTGAGTCACTAGTGTCACTTAGATTACAGCTTGGTAATCAGTAGTCTAGGTCATTGCAACTCCTTTCCAATTCAGAACATATTTCAAACCAGTTTATCTTGTTTACAGTTTTATTTCAGTGCATATTTTTTTAAAGGTGGAGAGAGTTGCATAATAATGGATCTGTCCATTAAATAGTAAAATGGTATTCAGAAAGTTAATGAAAACTCAGTTCCTCAGGGCAGAGGATAAATTTTTCAAACTTGATACAAATGCCACAATAACCCATGGCTGTCCAACCTTTTGGCTTGCCTGGAACACGCTGAATGAACAGGAAGTCCCTTGGGCCACACATCCTTAAGATGCTCTGAAAGTATTGCTTTCTATTTATTTCCATGGAAACTACAACAGCTATAAAGAGTACAACAGCACTAATAGAGCAAACTCTCAAATACAAATCACTCTATTTCAACATAGTCACAACTATTAGCTATGCATTTTCACCAGCATTGAACAAAAGCCTGCATTCCATGCTCATAGAAGTCTACACCAGCAGAGGTGATCCCACCACCTTGTAGTGTTCACATCCACTGTTTGGTCTCCATAAACATTCAGCAAGAGTCAGTGAAAGTCAATGGAAGCAATTTTTTCTGTGTGTAAGAATTCAGTGGCACACCCTTCCTTCATATGCACTTCCATGAAAGATGACATTTTGTCAAACTGCCTCTCTGCTGCCATCTGTCACACGGCAACAACATGTAACACTAAATTACAGAAGGTTCAACTTCTACTGCCACACCACCAACATTCGCTTCTGACATTGTGGGTCAACAAAATAAAGCAGGAGGCATTACTTTCCAAGCAGCTCTCATAAAATATTAAATATAATACAGAAGTAACAAAACTTTTTAACTTTTAATATATTTTTAAGTGGAACAAAAGCATAAAAATAGTGGGATATTTGACCTCGTGTCAAAACACAACATTCTGTTTTGATGGCAGTGGCTGCATTTCTTAATGAGGTCTCAGGGTGTTCATCAGAGATTTTTGAGGAAATGTCACTCTTCCTCTACTTTCTCCTTGACAATTGTTCACAAATGTGCACATGACCAAAAAGCAATGACATGAATAAGATTTGTCTGTGAAAATTTGTTTCCTCTGGTAAAATGGGGATTTTGAAAGTCTAGTAAAGAGACATGATCCGATCATTGAGTTGAATATCTGACTGCAACTCTATACATTCCATTTCAAAATTTTCAGGTCATGTATTTATATCAACTGAAAATGGTGTACACTGATAATTTATTTTTATTTTGTAATCTTGAAGCTTATTCTCAAATTTCTTTACCAAACTGGAAAGTATGACTGTGTATTCTTTGCTACTCAGAGCACAGTGTTTAACCAGTATATCAAAATGCATACAATATTTGCCATCACTTGAGTAGTCACTGTACAGCATTGCCCTTCCCATGCTGTGATTTCAGTCGACAAAGCGCTGATAGAGGAATAGTGCATTGATGCTTTGGTGGTTGCTGAGCAATTGGTGTGTGCCCAGAGCCACTCAGTGCTGATCTGCTCTCTTATAGCATGGGAAAGGAGGTGAGCTGCATTGCCAGTTAGGCTAGGCCATGGGCTGGACATGCCTGCAATAACCTGTATCTTATTAAAGGATACAAAGACCAAAATTGACGGCATGGTTGGTTTTAAATTTTAACAGATTTTGTGGGGACAAAGAATGTAAAAATCTTTAAAAAATACATTTGTGCCTCCCTACCTCATGCTTAAATACATAACTTATGCTTGCATGCCATTTAGCACTGTTTTCAAAGCACAAAATGGTCTCCTTGTCAAAATAAGATGATTTATAAGCTGCATTTCTGGATCTTTCTCCTCATTTTCTCTTTCAAAATGAAGTATCTTCTGCATTTACATCTCAGTCACTTCCTTTATATTCAAATCTCTCTCTCTCTTTTCTTTTTTTTTTTTTTTTTTACTAGGGCTGTTTCATCCTCACTGTCCTTTCCCCTCCAAAGAAACAAGAAAAATCCAAAACACTGATACCTGCATACCTGCATATTTTCCTGAATGGTTCAACTCCTGAAGCTGAATTTGTTCACTTTCAAGACAATCATACTCATTATCCTCTAAAATGATAACATTTGTTTGTTTGTTGGTTGTTGTTGTTTTCTGTGGTTTAAATTGTTTTCAATCTTTGTTGAAGGCTATTAAGAAATTTGTGAATTAAAGTTGATCATGTTTCCTGGAAATGTTACAGCACTGATTAACTGCCTGTGAAAATAAGGAATAAATACAAACCAGTTCCATGTAATTAATCTTTTCTATTCCTCATTTCTTCCTAATTTATTGACTAAGATATGCTTTCTGAAAAAAAAGAGTTTGTGCCCAGGAATTATAATGGAACAATATTTATAAAACTGCTAAGTACTTTGCTTATAGAAAGGTGACATGTGTATCCATCTGATACACTGTAACGAAAGATTTGGGGAACATAAGATTTATCACACATCATTCTTGAGAAATGTTTGCAAACTGGTGTAAGATAACCATGCTAGCAATACAGGAACTGAATAATTTTGGATAAAGATGGGTCTTCAGCTACACAAGTCTGCTTCACTGGAACTGCGCTGCAGTTCATTTTTGCCTGAAAAGTTCAGCCAGACAAAAAACCATATTTTTCCTAACCATATTTCGAAATCAGAAAGAAGAAAGATACAAAAAACTTAACATTAACAGTGGAGATTTCAAATTCCTCTTTCACGAAGAACCATACTTGGGATTTAGTTACCTCAAACTTAGTCACTGGGATGGGTTTCTTTCCAACAATGAAGTCATGGCTTGGTTTCCAGCCTTTCCTCTTTCTTCAACTTGTCAAAAAAAAAAAAAAAAAAAGCATCAGAACACTTAGTGGAAATCTCTGCTACCAGCTAATAGCAGTCTGGTTATGGACTAGTGATTCACACTGATTTATGGCGAGGTCTTAAATCCTCTGTCAAGCTTCATTTACAGTGAAAATGAGCCAATGACTCTTGTCTATTTTCCTTCCCAGGCTATCAGAGCAGCTATTTCCTGACCATGTTTCCTATCCCTAGGGAAGGGCATAATTATGCTGATAATCACTTTCTTGATTCAGTCTGACATGCAATTTCTCTTCTCTTCCAAGCCCAACATGCCCTTTTTTAACACGCATCTTCCAAACATGTTTAAATTTTAGATCTTACATGTAGAGATATACACTGTGTTACAGAACCTAGTGTTCACAGATATTCAATAGAATTAATAATAAATTTTACAAAAAGACCTCTCTACTTCCCTCTCTTCATTAAGATAGTAGTATAACATTATCATGTACATGTGCTGCTCCCTCTTACTTCAGACTTCTTGCCTTTGTTTGGGAATTGCCTATTTGAAAAAGCATCTCTTCATGGCAGCAGTACATTTGCTTCCCACAAGTCTGCGAAGCACCTAGACAGCTTGAGCAATAAAATTAATAGCTAAGTAGTAACAACTAATGAGTACTGCTTGTGTGGGAGTTTTATTGTTGTGCTAGCTACAGTAAATAGAATCAGCTGAAAATTCTTCCACAGAAATGTTTTTTGATAGAAAATCAGTTATTTGACTGAAAGAACACTTTCATCAAAAAAGATTGTTTTCTTTAGGGAGGAAAAAAAAATAACACAACAATAAAATTCCGCAAGAATAAATTATTTAATTCCTAAATGCTTGTAATCTAGAAAGCCCTAGAAAGCATTGTTAGTTAAATGAAAATTGGCTTTGCTTCCCTCACTGACATACATATGTAACTACACACATTGACATTTATTTATTTACTCATTCATTCATTGTGTTCTTTTTTTTCTCTCACTTTTTCTTATTATGATTTGGGGAGATAAAAGAAGTGTGGAAGGCTGAATCTTAGAATCTTTTTCACCACGTAAATGTTTGTTATGATCTATTTATCTGAGATGATAAAAGCTGTTGTATTTGCCTTGCATGCTCTGATAACATTAAGTATAAATACATATATGTATGCATGTAAATTTGAACATGTATAAGATATATTGGGCTTGAATTGTCATATTTCCCTTCATTCTGTTTTAAAGTCAGGCATCATTAGGTACCATACATGACATCCCAAATCCAGTCCAAATTCCATAACATTTTGAAATCTTACTGTTTGAAATGAACTTCGGTGGAGAGATCTTATTCAACTGCAACAGAATGGTACTGCTTCATGCCTTGTTCAAGGTGATGGTGCTAAACGACCCAATCAGTTCTGAACTACATAAACCCTCATCCTCCAAACACAGCTTTAATTCTGTGAAGGGCATGGTCAATCTCACAGAGCCTGTGCTTAGTTTTTGAGCTGAAGCTGTGCAAATTAACAATGTTTCACCTACATCTTCATTTAAAACTATTACCATGTTCCATTAGTTTTGCACATGTTCATTCAGAGAGATCTGAAGTGAATTTAATTTTGAATGTTTATATTTTATTTTATTTTACTTTTAATTGAAAGAGAAAACATGCAAAGAATTGGACTGAAACATTTGTTTAGTTTTAAGAAGACATATTTATCAAAATCTATGTAATCCTCTTTTATTCATAATTTTTGGAGCACATGTACATGAACAATGCTCATTTGTACATTTCCCTATTCCTGCCGTTCCATACTGAACATGAAGCTGGGTCAAAAAGACATTTCTATGGCTGCTCTATGTTGTTTATACAACATACATCAAAACCAATTTTCTCACTCTCAGCTTTGCATAAAACTTATTTTATAAAGTATCATGGAGATGATAGTTCATATCTAGACTTAAAGTTATTATGGGAATACACAGAGCTGTGAAGTCCAACTACTGGAAGGAGAGAGTTTTAATTGGTTTGTAACCAATAACTGAGGTCACAATTCACCCCAGTTAACAGTTCAGGATGAGAAGGGTCATGCAGTAAGGTCAGACATAATTTGTTTCAGAGGCATAAGATTAAAATTTTGATTTATGTAATGTGCCTCTTCGGTCACTCCTACAGGACTGCTAGCTGTTTTTAATGTGCCTTTCTAGATTAGGCTGTAATGATTAAAATGATCTCTCCCACTGAAAATAAGTGCTTAAAACTGAATATTAAATGATGTACTTAAAATTTTCAGTATGAAAATTCAATAATAATCACACTTTACAGCATAAAACTTCAGGGTCCGATTAAGTTTGACATTAGCGAGAACTTTAGCAAGATATAAGTAGGAAAAATAACACACTTGAATCAGACTGTTCAGCTCTTACTACATTAAAGAATAAGCTTCTAACATTTCTACTGCAAGACATAGTAAAAATTAAAGAGTATCTTTCCTGTCAGATGTTTCACAGAATATCTAAACAGAAAGGAAATGAATTTATTATTTTTTTTAAAGAGGAAATGTAGCCTAAGCAGAAATCAAACAAGAGTAACCAGAAATTGATCTACATTTGAAAAATAAAAAAGTCCAACAGCAGCGCTCATTGGAACACCATTTCAAATATTTTTCATGCCTCCCTACAAAATGATGATTATAAAATCATATAATGTTTTGGCTAGAAGGGACCTTAAAGATCAGTTATTTCCAATCCCTCTGCCATGGGCAGGAGCACCTTCCACTAGACTAACTCAAAGCCCCATCCATCTGGACCTTGAACACTTCTGGATATGGAGCATCCACAGCTTCTCTGGGAAACCTGTTTGAGTGCCTCACAGCTTCATAGATAATTTCTTCTTTGTATCCAATCTAAATCTAACCTCTTTTGGTTTAAATCCTCTACTGCTTCTCCTACTACTTCATGAACCTGTGAAATGTGCCCCTCCAGCTTTCATGTAGGCCCCTTTTAGGTACTGGAAATCTGCTATGAGATCTGCCTAGAACTTCTTCAGGCTGAACATCACCAACTCTCTCAGTATCTCTTCATATGAGACATGCTCCAGCCCTCATGGACTCCTCTGCTCTCCTTCTAGCAAGAGCATGTTCCTCTTTTGTTGAGGATCCCAGAACTGATGGACTCTGAATCAGTGCAGCAGCAGTTGTGATGATCTATAAGAATTATAAGTAACATGTCTCAGAGGAGACTGAAAACCTCCCAGTCCCTTCTCCTCTTACTGAACAGTATTTCCTCCCGTCTCAGATCCACGTGCAAGGACTACCAGAGATCAGTGAAACTGCCTTGTTGTTTTCCTCCTCTGTGAGCAATATTATTTTATAATTAACCTCAATCAGACTTCATGATTTTTTTTCGCAAGTCTGTTAGTCACAAAACCTGTTTCATCTTGGCCCTTGTAATGGGATTTGCAATGCAATTATATATACCTGTCGCAGTTGATGTGCCTTGGATTAAAACCTTACGCCCGACTGCGTTAGTTTATCACAGAAGTGCATACACTCTATAACACACTTCTGCTACCTGTCACAACAGTCAAAGAAATAAAAATAAAAAAGAAATCTGGGAAGTTTCAAAGTGTTGTTGCTATAGATATTTTCCTAGTTAGTCTCAATTAATTTCCTTTAAAAATGACAATAGCCTGTGTTTTCATCCAAGATCTCAAAATTCTTTCAGAAGCCTGGGAATGTATTTGTACTTCTTCCTTAAAGAATAACTAAAGATAAATAAATAATTTCCTATAGAAACAAAGAACTGTAATCAACAAGACAAACATCTAATGAGCTACATAGAATCAGAGAATTACAGAATACTTTGAGTTGGAAGAGATCTTAAAAATAATCTAGTGCCAGTTGTCCTGCTTGGATAAACCAAATCTGTGGTACAGTATGGGATAAAGACCATCTGCAGGATCCAGATTTCAGCCAGAATATCTTTAGATGACAAAAAGACAGGCAGCTTTTTTGTGCAGTTATTAGACTGAGACACCTAGCTATTTAAAATGGAACTAGAAAAGATGCTGTTTAAATTGCTGATAAACTGTTACAAGGAAACAGACACATGGCACGTAAGATTTTCCATGAATCCAGATTAATTGATGTCAGAAAATAAAACAAAAAATAAGTGTGTTTTTTTTTTAATAGATAGATAGATGATAGATAGATAGATGGATAGGTAAATAAATAAATTCTGGGCTTTTACTGAGACTTTTACTGAGTTCAGTGAAATTTCTTCAAAGCATGTTACTGAATGAAGTCCAGCATGATTGACCCTCTACCTCTACTCTGCCCTGGTGAGGCATAACCTGGAGTACTGTGTTTAGTTCTGGGCTCCTGGGTACAAAAAAGACAGGGATCTCCTTGAAAGAGTCCAGCGGAAGGCTACAAAGATGATAAGGGGTGTGAAACACCTCTCTTATGAGGAGACTGAGCAACCCGGGTCTGTTCAGCCTGGAAAAAAAGGAGATTCAGAGGAGATCTGATCCATGTCTATAAATATCTAAGGAGCAGGAGGCAAAAGGGCAAGGCTGGACTCTTCTCAGAAGTGTGTGGTGATAGAATGAGGGGAAATGTCCACAAACTGATCCATAGGAAATTCCGCAAAAATATGTGTAGGAACTTCTTCACAGTGAGGGTGGCAGAGCACCAGAACAGGTTGCCCAGGGAGGTTGTGGAATCTCCTTCTCTGGAGACATTCAAGACCCATCTGGATGCCTACCTGCACAACCTTGGCTAGGGAGCTGCTTTGACAGGCGGGTTGGACTAGATGGTCTCTAGAGGTCCCTTCCAGTCCCTACAATTCAGTGATTCTGTGATGACTGGAGAAGAAACCAGAAAGAAAAAGTATCTGTTGAGGACCAGCAGAGCAGGGATTCTGTCTGGGAGCTCCTGAAGTTGAGGAGAGCCAACCAGACAGGAATCTTGAGTTTCTTATATGCATTTTTTTATTTGTTTGTTTGCTTGTTTCCTCTAAAGAGGGTAGAGGTAATAGAAATAGCTGTGATCATATAATGCATAAAGGTCGGCATATGACAACTTCCCAAACAACTTATTTTTCTCTGTATTCTGACCTGCTCTCTTTCTGTTATCTCTGTTATATGTTTCAGTACATCTGTTTTCCTTGCTTATTTTCACTGCAAGCTGGTAGGATTTGTTTCTCTTCCAATATATCAAGTGAAAAAAAATAAAAATCCTCCATTGTATATAAAAGTAATTCCCATGAGATGCACCCTCTCCTAATGAAGTCAGGTTTTTTAAATTATTTTTCTTTCATACACCAAGTCATTTACTCAGAGATGATATTAATTTACTACTGGAACTACAGTAGACATCTGGCAGTGCACTAAACAATATGGGCCTTCCAATCTATATCATTAGTTGCTCATGGTTTGCTGAATTTCTGCTCATTAAGCTCCAAACCCTATTTTCAGTGAAGTCTCAACTGCTTGTTGGTCACTGGAGAATTCCTTCTGAAATAAAGAGGCAGGGTTATTCCACAAATGAAACAAAATCAAAGGCTAGAGCAGATCATCTGTCCAGATGCTTTTGCCTCTGGCTTCATCTATTCTGGCAGAAAAAGCTGGATATGCATGATGGTGTAGCCATCATTCACACTTTTCTCTTCCCTCAGTTCCAACAAATCCTTGACATATGCTGGCAGACACAAGCTTTAGAGATGAGCTGTAGATATTCCATTTGAGCTCAACCTTCTCCAGTCAGCAGAGATCTTAGCTCAAAATAGCGATCGCTTTCCACAAAGAGAAGGATCAAAGGGAGATACATCCCAAACTGTAAAAAGATATAAATACATTTTTGGAGTAAAGCAGTTAGAAAATTTTGCTTTGCTGCCTTACTACTTTACAAATTAGCTGTGGCCATTTTCTATGACTCAGAACTTAACTATGGGACAAATCTATA
The DNA here is from genome assembly GCA_023055505.1 of Callipepla californica brunnescens. Taxonomy (NCBI): domain Eukaryota; kingdom Metazoa; phylum Chordata; class Aves; order Galliformes; family Odontophoridae; genus Callipepla; species Callipepla californica. The sequence continues at coordinate 5,424,682 of JALIRH010000002.1, read as the reverse complement.
AACTTCCATAGATGTTGGTATTGGTACTGACATGTGGCTGTACAAAGAAATGAATATTATTTAACTGGAAACTACAGAGGTCTAATTGGCTTTGTGGTCTAGTATTTGTCATTGGTAATTGTTTCTAGACCAGTCACTGCAGGAACACTGAGTCATTTCACAGAACCAAAAAATTGTAGGGGCTGGAAGAGACCTCTAGAGAGCATCGACTTCAGCCCCTATACCGAAGCAGGTTCCCTAGCCCAGGTTGCACAGGTAGGTATCCAGGTGGGTCTTGAACGTCTCCAGAGAAGGAGACTCCACCATCTCTCTGGGCAGCCTGTGCCAGTGCTCTGTCACCTTTACTGTGAAGAAGTTCTTACACACATCTGTGGAGAACTTCCTATGCATCAGTTTGTTCCTGTTTCCCCTTTTCCCATTGCTACACACCGCTGAAAAGAGTCTGGCCTCATCCCTTTGCCTCCCAAACGTTAGATACTTATTGACATTTATATTTATAGACATTTCTTACGGCAGAGACAAACTACTGGCTTCGTCCAGAGGCAATGCTGCCTTGACTCATCCAGCAATGTTTTCTGACTGTAAACTGTGTTGCTAGATTAGGTCTTACAAGAGGCAACATAAAAGAACTAATAAGAACTACTTATATCAAGATCAACTATAGTCTAAGAAGCTCCTTTCTGGCTCAAGCTCCCTTAAGTGTTTTGTACCAGTGGGCATGTACCACATAAGTAATATCAGAAGTAGAATTGGATGCAATTCATGTAATGTGCTGAAGTAATTTATGTTCACAGGAGAAAAGATGATTGTAAAACAAAGAAACTAACAAAAAAGACCCTAACATTATTAAATATTGATCTCTAAAGCGAAGAGAGCCTTGGAATGCAGAGAAGGGAAGTTTTGAAACTGCTTTCAGAAGCAATGGAATTACTTAAGGATTAAACAGCAGTTGTCACCATCTTCCTGGTCTGATCTTTGCAGTAAGGAATCCACTGTCTCTGCTATTTGGAGACAGATCGTGGGACTAAAGAAAATACCAGTTTGATTAAATTTATTAAAGGACCCACAAAGTGTAGGAAGTGAGCTGTTTAGGTTTGTATTTTATCCCTCTATATATTTAAGAAATAAACATCTGGGTTGTGAGGGATATTTTTATTCCTATAACATTTGACAATTATACAGAACATGAAAAAATCATCATTGACTGGAATTAGATAGACAGGATAAACTCTTATCAGATTTCACTTCTAAAAGAGTATTAAATCCACCACTAAATTAATCTATGGTAAGTAGAAAAAGCAAGGAAGATAGAGGGATGGAAAGTCAGCAAGAAGGATGGATGGATGCTTGGAAAGCTAACAGACCTTCAGAAATTGTGCAAAAATAATAAGTGTTTTTCTGTCTGTAGTTCTTGAGTTCCCTGTGGATAGATGAGATTCTTGTCTTAGATTTATGAATTTTAAGAAAATCCAGCCTACTTATTGTTAGTTGGCTAAAACTGAATTTGGGAAGATCTGTATTTCTCATGGAATTTGTTTTAGGATTTTTTTACTGAGGAAAATTTGGAAGAAATTTTTACATTGCAGAAAACTCATTTTGTGATTCTTTGTTACACTTTATGTTCCCATATTCTTCCTTTAGTTTCATTAAAATAGTTGAAAATAATCAAGACTGTTCTTTGATTGTCATATAATTGTTTTAGTAAATAGTTTTTCCTCTGTTTTAACTTAAGAATTTCAGAAAATCCTACTTAAAAGGGATTTCATTTTTTATCTATATGAGATACCTTTATTATTACTCTTGACAGGAAAAGACTGATTTTATTTATTATTTATTATTGAAAACAAGGCCTTTAAGAGGAGATAGTAGATATATGTCCACAAACTTTATCCTAGTCCTTTGTTCATTTCTGCTCAAGATCTTCCTATTTATTCTTGATATGAGAACAGTGGAAAGGGATAAACTTTTCTCTTTCAGAATAATGTCTCGATCCAATTATTGAAGGAGATGGTCTGAAATATCTATGCTGAGATATGCATCTATTTCTTAGATGCATTCGAAGCATCTTAGAAATGTAGGAAAGATGGGAAAGTTTGTGATAGTAAAGAGAGAAATCCTAACAAATGAGGATAGTAACATCCAGAGATCCAGTGATGTCTCATTGTTCTGTAGGGAGGCACCAACTTACTCAACAATAACTTGTTGACCCGTGTGGCTGCAGATGGGCAGAGGGGATCACTTGATGCATGGTGGGCTGCTAAGTATGCACATTGACTGCATGGTGCTCTTCTCCTCTGAGATGACCCCAATAAGTCAGCTGGAATGCCCAACAGAGCAACAGACAAAAATGGTTACCCAGCCACATATGCTTCCCTTACTGCTGTGTTCATGTGTTCCTTACTGCATGTTGATGTCCATTAACCCCAAAAGTTTGTCAAGGAGATTATGATTCAGATGGGTGCTGCTGAACAATCTTTGAGCCAAAAATTTTTCCAGCTTCTCACAAATAAACCAATGACTGTTAATGAACTGTTAATGAAGTGTAAGCTGAATTGCTAATGAAGCATAAGTTAAATGGGACTGGTTTACTTTGAAAGAGGATAGCAATAAAATAAGAATAAGAATCTGAAATCTGAATAAGAATTCTCAGAGTCAAACAAATAGGCAAGTTTATACTGAATCTCAGTTATTGATGACTAGACAATAATTAAGGCAACTGATTTAAGTAATCAAGTACTAAAGTTTTAATTAATCGAGATACTAAATAAAACTGGAATAGAAATTCCTCTAGGGCAGCAGGGTAGTCTTTAGAGCTGTTTATTCCAGTTCAGCTCTTGGTAAGTAGCACCACCATATGAAACAGTCAATGCCAGGTGACACAGGTGATGTTGTAGTGGAAATGGGCTCAGATAGCACATGTGATTACCTGATTGAGAATATCCAGAATTAATCACAGTTTTTGAGTGCAGACAGAGTAAGGGTCAAAATATACAGCTTATTAACACCATCACTATGGATAAAATATCTAGACTATGGAAATGAGCAGGAAGCAGGATGATCCCTACATAAAATGAAAGTCACAAACAAAGCCTTCAGTCTGTGTGAAATAGGATTTTTGTCGACATAATTATACAGGACATGCAGAAGTACATTCTGTTCAGATTTCCATGGTGTGTGTGTATCATGCCATTTTCTTTCTTTTATTTTTATTTTTTTTCAAAACAAGTATGCTATGTATGAGGAAGACTCTTCCTTTCCAATAATTGATTTGAATCTGGACAGCAAAAATAAAAGAATAAAAATAAATCACACCAGTTCTGGGAAGATTATTAAAGAACACAAGCTGGAATGAAAAGACCAGTTCACTAAAGCACTGTTGCTTTTTCTTAAACCAGCTTAAAAATTATTGCAGATAACAGATTTGCATTTGAAAAGGAACAGTTTATAAAGAAGCAGTAAGTAAATAAAAATTAAAAAACCAAATTTACTCACGTAACAATTATTCAATCCAATATAGCCACTTTTTACTGTCTTCATGCAGTTCTTCTTGCATTCAAATTCCAGAAAATAATTTTGAATATTTATCAGCAGAAATGAAAACAACGTGTAATCCAAAATAGGTTTTGTTAAACTTATTTTAATTACCTGAATATAATTCTATCACTGATTCTCATGGCTTGGGCTGTACAGTATTCTCATTACTAAAAGTATTTCTTGTGATTGTGTTATCTCTACTTTGTCCTGTGCACAGTTAAACAAAATCCTTTTGAAGCTCTGCCATGGTTCTTTCTGTTCAATAACAACTGAATGAGGTTTTGCTGTTTGTGTGCCAGTATGACATGTACAGTAGCATGCCTGCTTCTCTAGCCATTAGATTTAAATGCTCCCTCAGCCTGTGAACTGCTATTTTCCCTCAATACATATGATTTATTCATATTTCTCTTATAGTACCCCTCTTACAGTACATTTCATTGCTCACTGCTCCCCTGCCCTCCTCTACCCTACCCTACCCTACCCTACCCTACCCTACCCTACCCTACCCTACCCTACCCTACCCTACCCTACCCTACCCTACCCTACCCTACCCTACCCTACCCTACCCTATCCTATCCCATTCCATTCAACGGCAAATGAAGTTAAGTGGCATACAAATAGCTGTATTTTGAGAAATAATAGGTTCCTAGGCCAGTAACACCCAAACATCTCTTTCATCCATTACCATAGGTGTATTAGAGCAGAAATGAAGTTGTGGATATTGTTTCTTTGCTTACTATCTACACTTTTTGGAGTCACAATCACTTCTTGCCTGTGTTAATTTATCACTGTTCACAGAAGATAATGCATTTGGGAGAAATCACTGGCTTTCTGGCAAATTTATTTGAAATTTTACTTAATTTATCTACTCTTACCACCACAGCATTCTTACGTGTTCAGCATCAACAAATTACCTTAATCATAGAATTCAATTATCATCATTTTGACTCAGTCCCTGTATGGAAGATAAGTACACACTTAAAGTTAAGGACATGATCAAAAGCTTTGCTAAATCAGGGTCATAGTTAATGATATTATTTCACTCTTACTGTTTAAAAACAACCTCTGTTTCCTAAATGGTGTGATTAGACTGTGCCTACACTCTTCTTTTAATGAATGGAAATCCAAGGACAATTTCATCATTTACTTTTTTCAGTACACATCTGTTTTATGTAGTGCACTCTCTTTGTGTCTGAAGAGATGAATTACTATAAAGACATTGATTCTGTTTAATTTACTTTCAGGTTCAACACAACACTTTATTCTTCAAACAAATATCTCCTTTGAGCTGATAAATAACACTTTCACTAGTACAATGCTGCAGTTATGGCAGTGTTTTTCGGGTCCATGGCCTGGAGTTATCTCTACATTGGGTTATCATTTTGACAATGGAACTACTTATATCATACCTAGCTATCTGCTGCAGCACCATGATCTAGGAAAAGGGAATAGGGTCACAGTTTATAATCAATTGTCTTATGTCAAACATTTGTGTAAGCATTATCACTCAAATACTTAGGGTGATGCTTGTACCATACTTAAAATATATAATTAATAATACGTAATAATGCAATTCTGCTTCCAGAACTTGACTAGCAACATAAGTTGGTTTCTAATTTGAAAAAGTAATTATTAACACACTCATTAGAGCCTCCACACAGAAACACAAGAAAACTAAAATAAGATTCTTAGTGCCTAGTGACCTAATTTTCCTCAGACTCAGAGATTAATTAGTTTAGGAACCAAAATTTGTATTAAAGAGAGAAAATAAAGCACCAACAAGACAGATAACCAAGGCAACAGGCAATACTTGATTTATAAACTCTAGCTGTAGTGTTTTTAGTAGTCTTTCTCTTTGGGGAAGAAACTGATTTTGTGGTCTTCATTACTTCCATTCTATAGGAATTCTATATGGATCTTCTTGGAAGTATCCCATGGAAGACAGTCACAGATGAAAGAAGGATCCTGGAACACTGATTGATGTCAAAGAATCACTTCCTCTAATCTGACATACAGGAAGGCAAGAAAAGACAGAAGAATTCCAGTGTGGATGAGGAGATTCTGAGAAATCTGAAAAGAAATGAGGTAGAAGTAAGATGATCCAAAAAGAAAATAAGAGGCAATGGCTGATAGTGAAGGGGTGGGATAAGAAAAGCCAAAGGAAAGGTGAAATTGAATCTGGAAAGAGTTGGAGGGTGAAAATAAATATTTCTTGAAGTTATATCGACAACAACAGGAATTCTAGTGAAAATGTAGACCTTTTACAAATGAGGCAGGAGACCTGATGACAAAGAACAGGGAATGGGAAAAGTAAAGGTAATTGGTGCTTTCTTTCTCCAGTCTTTACTAGTAAACAGATGGATGTTCAGGCACCCCAGGCCAGTGAGAGCAAAGCAAGACCTAACTTCTATGGTGAAGGGTTAGGTCAGGGAGAATTTAAAAAATTAATTGTGCATGAACTAATCAGTCCATGAAATCTCTCAGAACATAACTGCAAACTACTGTAGGGAACCTGCTTTAGCAGCAGGGTTAAACTTGATTCCCAGTGGTCCCTTCCAACTCTTATGATTCTGCATGACTGTGACAATTCTAAGTGCTGTGGGACCTCACTGATATAAGATACCACTTTTGACCATCTCTGAAATGTGCCAACTGGGAGAGATTCATGAAGCCTGGAAGAAAGAAAATATCAATCCTATCTTAGAAAAAAAAGATGCAGAGAATTGTAGGCCAGTCAGCCTCACTTCCACCCTGTGGAAGGTGATGGAGTGATTAGTTCTTTAAAACATTTCCGAAAATATAAAGGTCATACATACATGCTGACTAGGAGTATGAACGTATGATGTGGAAATAATGCCTTACCAATCTGCAAAGACAAAATGACCAGATGGCTAGATGAGAGGAGATCAGTTCATATTTTTATTCTTAAATTTAGTGAAGTTTCCACAGTGTCCTCTGTAACAATCCCATAGGGAAATGACTGAAGTAACGACTACGTAAGTGAACAGGAATCTATACTAAATACTAAATACTAAATACTGAATACTAAATACTAAATACTAAATACTAAATACTAAATACTAAATACTAAATACTAAATACTAAATAAATACTAGCTGAGCTGTGTGGTTGGAAAGTTGTAATAATAGGCACAGACTCAAGACAGAGCTCAAACATTAGTGATATAATCCAGAGTTTGATACTAGTCAATGGTCAGTGCCATTGAACTCATTTATTAACAACACAGATGATGCTACAGTGTGTGGGTAATGAGTTTTCAGACAGTACTAAGCTGGGAGGAATAGCTGATGCACCAGGAAACTGTTTTGGCATTCAAAGTGACTTTCAAAGACTGGACAAATGGGCTGACAGGAATTTCATGAAATTCAAAAAAAGAAACTACAGGGTCCTGCATATAGGAATACTTCAGCAGGTTTCTTCATGCCACTAATAGAATTGTAAATGGTATACAGATTTTTCTAAAACATATAGTTTTGTAAGTGATTTAGACTTCTTCATCACTACGGAGGAAATAGTCATCAGCTGTTAGAGTACATTTCCCATTATGTCTGAGTCTGATTTGTGAAACTAGCAGTTTTTACATAGGGTTACAAATGTAGTAAGGAGAGAAAGATCCACTGCTTCAGGGCTTTCTCTAACAGCATTCTCCATACTGGTTGAACTGTACTAAATCTTGTAGCTTTTTCGTTGACTTTAAATTACACAACTGTTGTTTCCTGTCATACAGCACCAGAAAGTGGTTGATTGTTTAGTAAATCCAGATTTTCTCTGAATAGATTTAAAGAGCTAAAAACACTCATTTGCAAGTTGGCTGTATATTAGAACTTATATGTATGTACAGTATATGTAGAACATATCAACTAAGCAATGCTATTTTCTTCCTACTTCTGGAAGAACTGATCTTAATGTTTGGTTTTGCTGCAGTCTTCTTGGACTGGTTCTTTGTTCCCTTACATGTGGAAAGAATAATGGAAGGGCAAATTTCTAAACAAAACCATTGAAAGAAAACAATAAAAACCCTTCATAAGTATAGGGAAGCACTGCTCCAAAAGCTACTTTCCATAGAAGTATATGTGTATGTGTATAAATTACATAGTAAAAAGGTTAGCAGGAAAGTCTGGAAATGTAATATTTTTCAGCAAAACTTTAATCCCATTGCAATTGGTAGTAGAATTTCTATTGATTTCCTTGCTGCCATAATGTCAACCATAGACAGGAAAAGGCAAAAGTACAAATTTCCTTCTCATTTGCTCATAAGGATCAATATGCAAAAAGACACGTAACACCGTGGAAGATTAATTCACATTTTCTTTCACCTTGGCATTTCAAGAACTAATATGGATCCCTTCCCTCTACAAACATACTATATTGATTTGTCCTAGTCTTAATAAATCTTAAAGTAGCACAGATTACTGTATGCAGTAATAATTTGGGCTCCATACACAAAAAGATGTAGTTTGGATAACAAGTGTTTAGTTAGAATTTAGGTATCTACACCCAAATCTCTGAATCAAAGATCTTGCTTTTACACCTCATCATCCACATTTTTGTTGTTCAGATCTAACATAGCTTTGCATTACTTTAGTCTATGAATTCCTAAACATGTTTTCTGAGGTATGGTCTGGAGGTTATCTCTGCTCTCCCACAATCAAATTCACTCAGAAGTTACTTAGCTGTCTGAGTTTTCTGAAAGCATTTTGTCTCTAATTAAGACGGTTATCACAGTTGTTTTCCAAAAGTGGTTTTGAATTAGTGTTTGAGAAAATCTTGACCAGTTGAGTACCTCAGACTTGCAGATAGAGGTGATCAAAGGAAATCTGGATGTCTCAATCCATTTCTGAATCTAGTGCATGTCTAGAGTGCTCAGAGTGAATATCTATTGTTCTGAAACCATAAAAAGATTTTAAAAATGATGGAAAATATAATTTGTGTTTAGAACTTCCTTTTTCCTGTATCATAATTATGAAAACCTCCTCAATGCAAGTAACAGGTTCCTTACAGTAAATTGAAATTTGCTTTGACAAGCCCCAAGGTGGTTCTCTTTCAAGTCTCTCCCCACCATTACTTAATAGAATGTTCTGTGGAAGGTATTCCTTTGTACCTAATCTAAAAACCTACCATACTTACAATTCATAGATTAGCTTCTCTGCCATTTTTTTTCTGCTTCTGAATTATATGGACAGTTGTATTTCTGATATCTGCTGTTATTTGTAGCTCCTGAGTTCATCTGTGTAAGAGTGCATTCTTTCTAGATAATGCCTTTCCCATACTTTTTGCTGGTATGAATTATCTACTGTGTTTTAATTCTATTGTTGACCAAAACTCTGGACATTTTCACATTAGGAACCCTACTTTCTGTTGCTCTCTATTCATTTACAGTTTTCATGAAATCTCTTTGCCCTTAATAGCTTTCAGACCTCTGCCCATTCTCACAGACGGCTGAAGTTTAAAATTAAGTTTTAAAGATATTTGGAGAGAGGACAAGCAAATGACAGACAGATAACACAGGTGTTAATTATACAAATTTCAAGAAAACAATTTTAAAAATACGACAATTTTAAAAATCACAAAAGAAAAATTACAATATCACAATGTTTTCAATAAGCCTGAATTATCATTTTCAATAGAGCATAAAATGTGCTTGTTCTATCACCAAAGACCCTGATGAAGCTTTAGTCCCATTCTTTCCTGTAGTACTCCTTTAGATACTGAGAGGCCACCATCACATTACCTCACAGCCTTCTCTTCTCCAGGTTGAACAGCCCCAGCTTTCTCAGCCTGCCCTTGTAGGAGAGGTGCTCCATTGTGTGGATCATTTTTGAGGCCCTTCCCTGTATGTGTTCCAACAGGTCTCTGTCACTCCTTTACTGAGGACTCCACATCTGGATGCAGTTCTCTGGGTGAGGCCTCAGCAACGCAGAGTATAGAGGCAGGATCACCTTCCTCAGCCTGCTGGTCATGCTGCTTTTGATGCAGCCCAGTACCCTTATCATTTTTCTACATTCTTCTCAAAAATGCTTTCATAACCACAGAGCTCATCTGATGAATCTGTTCTATATTTTCTACCTGTCTCCTTGTTCATACATATAATATTAAACACAGAATATCTGGCTTCCCTTTACAGTGGTGAGCATTCCCTGAAAACAGTTCCCATATCAGTGTATTATGATTATTGAAACATCTTCTTTAAACTGTCTTTCTCCATTAAGTTTACAAAATATCTACCAATGACTGGAACTGTTATGTGGGGATGAGTCGATGGATATCGCTGAACTATTTCCTTGTATTCTCTTCTCTTCTGATAATTGCTTTTTGCCTTGAGTCTTAAGGAATGGGAAATGAATGGAGGCACTGTTACCTTCTTGTTTAGCATTTATAAGATGCAGAATGATATCACAGTTTATCTGTGAGACTATAAAAATATTATTGAATAATCTTGTTAAAAACAGGGATTAAATAGGACATGCTCTTGTTATGAGCAAATCTGTTTAGAAAATACAGGAATAAAGATGGCTAACAGTCTGGCAGGAGTGGTGGATTATCCCATCTTTAAGATCTAGAAGAGACAGGAGAACAGAGCAGGTGCAGTCATCTTTGTAGATCAAATCACATAATTATATTCAATGGAAATTATTCCCCACTGTAAGTTGTGTTTTTCCAGAGAAGTCTGCAGAGATCAAATTTTACCTATAATTGTAATCCATTATCTGTTGATCTTTCTATTTTGATGCTCCGTGGTCCCATTACTTTTAATGCTGCCTAATGATGAGTCTTGCTGGCTGCAGGCTTTGATGTGTAATGCATCCATTAATCACCTTTGATATTCACCTCCTCTGTAATGTAATAGGTTACTGTGTTGTGGGATGTTTTCCACTTTTCCAAGATCTGATGGCTTGGTCAACAAACTGCAATCAGTGACTTCATTACATTCCTTTTCATCTGGTACGTGCCTTTTCATCTGGATACCCTTACATACAGCTAGGCTGTAGTTTGTTGAGTCTCATTGCTCTAGTTAGGATTCACTTCTCCTCTTTCTCCCCCTTCTCATTTTAAGTAAATAGTCATTATTATTATGTCTTAGGAATGCTTCTGATTCTCTTCAGGAGAAAATGATGCGACTTTTAGCACAGTATTTGTCCAGCGGCTTGTCTAGTCACTGATGTGTGAAATTTTCCTCTCACTGAGGGGCAGTCTACATTTGCAAAGGAAGGGGATGGTTTAGGTCATGAAATGTGAAAGGACTTCTTTGTTACGCAGCTCTTCTCTGATTCAGATTTCTACTTTTCTTGTGCTGCTTGCAATATATTTGGTTGTTCTGTTATTTATGAATAAGGCATGTTTCCTTAACTACGGATGACACGCTTTTGCCCAAGCCTGATTTTCCTCCTAACTGAATCAAAACACTCTGTAGCATAGTTGCTTTGTAAGTGATAATGCAGCTTGAAAAAAGTGAGCAAAGCATGCCTAAACACATCTTTCACCCTAATGTCTATGTAGAACAGATGCTGCGGGGTGCAATTCCATGTATTTGAGTGTGAGATCAGCTGTAATGCACAAGCTTGCCACTTAGGAATTGTGAGAAAATATGTGCTAAATGGCTCATCGCCAGAAACTGCATATATACCAGAGTTAGGCTAATAGTATCTGCAGTTGTTACTTTAAAGAACATGGTAAATCTATGTGTGGAGTGTAAGAAAAATGTTAGACTCGCTTGTAAGAAACATCTGACTAGTCTGTGAAAGTCATAGTAAAAGTGAACAAATCAAGTGTTTGTAATTAAAATTAAGTAGCACATTTTTAAGTTGGAGTCTAATCAGAAGTTGTGAGTAGTGTGTTTCTACACCTCATAGACAGAAGAGACTTCTTAACTACCCAAGTCACTACGAAAGTTATGTCTCCTATTTATTTCCACTGAACATATAACAAATAGAAAGAGCACAATAATGCTAATTGATAGAGTAAACTTTCAGCAGCGGAACACTGTGTTTCCAACAGAGTCACCATCTCTAGCTATACATTTTCACTAGTGATAAACAAAAGCCTGCACGACATGCTCATAGAAGTCTGCACCAACAGATGTGGACACTGTCACCACTGCTGAAACACATCACCCACTGCCTCACCTCGCATGCTTACATCCACCGTTTGGTCTCTGTAAGTGTTCAGCAAGCATCAATGAATGTCAGTGAGTGCATTATTTTCTGCTTGCACGATCTGAGTTATGTATCTTTATTTCATACTCACTTCTATGCCAGACGCCACTATGTCAGATTGCTTCTCTGCTGCCATCTGCCACATGGCAACAAAATGGAATGGAATGCTGGTGGGAAGGATCAGCCTCTATTGTCATACCACCAATATCCATCTCTGATGCCATAGGACAACAGAACATACATAAAATGCATGTAATAAGATGCATTACTTTCAGAGCAGCCTTCACATTGGAACTTTATCTTTTCTAAGCTTTCCAAGAGTAGGGCATAATCCTGACTGCTTTTCAAAAATCTTTTAGCACAGCTTCTAATGTTTTAACTTTCTACTTATATTCAGTTTTACATATATGTGTAGATACATTTCTCTATCGTTCTCATTTCTTCACCCTATAAAAAGCAAGCTTTCTGCAACACAGGTTCAAAAAAGATATTATTGTGCATTAGAATATAATTCAATTAATGCTCACAAATTACCTACACCATAGAAAATTTAGTGTCAAGCACATGAAGAACAAATTAATATTACTCCTGTACACTACGGTGGTGTATGTCATTGTTCGATTGCAGTACAACCCTCTAGCTGAGAAAACCTTGATGATAGGCAAGGAAGTAGGGGCAGTGATATGGCTCTCTATGTTAGAGATTTTGATGTTGTTCACCTTTGGGCTGGGAATGGTAAGTTTGAATCTCCTTGGGTAAGGATCAGGAAGAGGGCAAACAAGGTGGACATCATGGTGGGGGTCTGTTATGGACCACCTAACCAGGATGAAGAGATGCATGAGATGTTCTGTGATCAGCTGGCAGAAGTCATCCAAACACCAGCCCTTAAAATCATAGTGGGAAGGAGCCCCACTAGACCTGCTGTTCACAAACAGAGAAGGACTGGTTGCAGATGTGGAGGTCAAGAGCTGTCTTGGACCGAGTGACCACAAAATGCTAGAGCTCTCAATTCTTGGTGAAGTCAGCAGGGAGAGGGGGGTGGTTCTGTAGATGTGCTAGGTCCTGCACTTCGGTTACAACAACCCCAGGCAACGCTACAGGTTTGGGGCACAGTGGCTGGAAGACTGTGTTGAAGAAATAAACCTGGGGGTAATAGCTGATGCTCAGTTGAACATGAGCCAGCAGTGCACTCAAGTGGCCAAGAAAGCCAATGGTATCCTGGTTTGTATTATAGACAGTGTGCCAGCAGGAGCAGGGAAGTGATCATCCCTCTGTGCTCAGCTCTGGTGATGCCTCACCTTGAGTACTGTGTTGGCTTTTGGGCCCCTCACTACAAGGAAGACACTGAGGTCCTGGAGTATTTTCAGAGAAAGGCAATGAAACAGATGAGGTGTGTGGAGCACAAGTCCTACAAGGATCATCATCTGAGGGAACTGAGATTCTTTAGTCTCAAAAAGGGAAGGCTTAGGGGAAAAATTATCACTCTCTACAACCACCTGAAAGATGATTTTGTCAAGGTGGGGGTTTTCTCCCACGTAATTAGCAATAGAACTAGAGGGAATGGTCTCAAGTTGTAGCAGGGGAGACCTAGGCTGGACATTAGGAAAAATTCCTTCTCCAAAAGATGCTGGAACAGGCTGCTCAGGAAGGAGGTAGAGTCACTGTCCTTGAAGGTATTCAAGAAACATGTAGATGTTGTACTAAGGGAAATGGTTTAGTGGGAAATATTGGTGGTAGGTGGACAGTTGGACTTGAGGACCTCGTCGGTCTTTTCCAACATTGTTGATTCTATGATTCTGTGATTCCTTTAGAGTTTCTTTCTGCTGTCTTTCTCAATAAAGGCACTTCCCTTGCTGAAAGGAGATCAAGAAACCGATTTCTATAAGATATGAAGATATGTTAGGCCTTATAGGCAGCCCTTTAGTGGACTGTGCCAGGAATGGCAGGTGCTTACAGTGAAATTTTTTCTCATAAATGACTCTCTAGCTCATGCTGCCAGGGAGACAAGGATTCAAGAGAAGTTACAGTCAGAACTCCTCAGCACTGCCTTTTGATTCTTTTGTGTGTTTGAGTCAATATCATCATGACATTTTTTCAGTAATAGAATAATTCTATGCCTATATAAATGCATTTCCACAAATGAGAAAATATGTACAATACAAAGAGCTATTGTTTAAACTGATGTAGCAAAGTCCCAAAGGAAAAACATATATAATAAGTTTTTGTCTTCTACTTGTCATGTTTTTTGACAGGGTTTGAAATATTTATTTCTATTTTGAGCAGTAAAAAATTGATACCATTACACTACAAAGTCTAAATTTTTGTTCTTCTGTTGTAATACAACATTTTGGCCCCAGAGTCATTTTAACAGTGCATTTTTTTTTCTTTTTCTACTCTCGTGTTAAATGCATTAAAAAAAAAAAAAGCTTTTAAAAGAATATGATTTGTTAAGAAAGTTGAGATTATTTGGAAGCAAAATGAAATTCATTAATTGCTTTACTTTAAATATTAAATATTAGGCATTGTTTCTGTTTCTTGTATCTCCAAGATAGCTCTCATAAAATTTGGAATTCAATGGAACTGGTTTCCCAGGGTAGTGGTCATGGCACCATGTCTGATGGAGTACTACAAGAGCTTGGGCAACACTCTCATACGTGGTTTTGGGTGGTCCTTTGTGGAGCTGTGGATTGGATATGATGATCCTTGTGAGTCCCTTCCCACATTATATTCTTTGATTCCATTATTCAAGGAGTTCTATCTCACAAGTTGTTCTACCTACCACAGGTGTTTTAATCTGACTTTCATCAGACGTTACTCTTGAGTTCTTCCTTAACAGTAAAGAAAGGAAGAAAAGCAGCACCTTCTCCATGAATGTTATATGTTGCTTTTTCTTCTATTAGATATGGAGGGTAAGTATCAACTGTGTAAAACCAGTGGTTGCATTAAATTAGTTTAGACTGAGAAAATTAACCATTGTACAGTGCCTTCTATGATAATGGAAAAAATCTGGCTGGATCACAGCCCATGTACTGTTCTAGAATGTAGTAAATATCCAGTCACTGAAAAAAAACAAATACACTGACTGTCACAGAATCACAGAATTGTAGGGGTTGGAAGGGACCTCCAGAGATCATCAAGTCCAACCCCCCTGCCAAAGCAGCTCCCTAGACCAGGTTGCATAGGTAGGTGTCCAGGTGGGTCTTGAATGTCTCCAGAGGAGACTTCACAACCTCTCCGGGCAGCCCGTTCCAGTCCTCTGTCATCCTCACTGTGAAGAAGATCCCACACATATCTGTGCAGAACTTCCTGTGCATCAGTTTGTGGCCATTTCCCCTTGTTCCATATCTCCACACACTGCTGAGAAGAGTCCCACCTCTTCCCTTTGCCTCCTGCTCACAAAAGACAAGAAAGCACTTGTTTAGGAAAAAAGCCTCTGATCCTGTCTCTTCAGGAAGTGTGGATCAGATGGTTAAAAATGTAGCAATCATTCTTTGTGGGGTTGTTATTTTCCAGAGGGAATCCATTTGTCCCTAAAATGATGGCAGCTGCTCTGCAAGCTCTGAAAAGGGAAACAGATTTAAAAACTGCCAAGGAAAATTTGAAAAGCATCAGAAAGATTGTGCAGCACACAAATAAAAAGAATGATGTAAAGAAGTACAGGATTCCTGACCTGTTTTGTGCAGCCTACTCCTAAACATCTCTAATGATGATTGGACAAGGTCTTGCGGATGCCACCTCCACCATTAACAGTTTTCTAATGTCTGAAGTTCCTTTTCCTAATCAGAGTAGACATGGTAGAAAACATAGTAATACATGAATCTGTTATGATAGCTTATTATATTCCCGGTGTGTTTGCATCTACTGTCAATTTTCATTCCTCTAACCTAAGCAATCCTGATTTCTTCAGTCTTTACTCGCATATTCTCAGGGACTGATTTTTCTTGTTGATCACTTCAGATCATGTCCATCAGGCCCAAAACCTCATTATTACTACTATTATTATTATTGTTGTTGTTGTTGTTGTTAAAATATAGGACACACAAATGAAAACTAATAATGTGAATTTTATTTCAAAGAAAAACAAATAATTATTAAATTCCCATTATACAAACCAGCAATACTAAGTTCACTTCTAGATATCTAGAAACATTGACCAGCATATTTTCATCACAAAGAAATAAGACTATTACAAATAGACACTCCCAGGACTACTCTAAGAACAATCTTTAATCACTGTAGTGAAACAGTTTGATCCACAACAGTTGAAGAGCTTGAATAGAACTTTGTCATTAATAATTCTCATAAAGGTTTGGGAAATGTAGGTAGGCTATCTGAAGTAAATCCCACATGAAAATGATTTGGAAGCAGTGTCCAAAATGACAGGGACCTCACCTTCATTAGCAGCAGTATCCCTCAAACCACACAAAGAAAGGCTGCACGGCAGTTCTGCTATCACTTCCAATTTCTGGGTTTAATATTTCAGCAATTTAAAATTGCTTGGCTCTGAAACTTGAACAGTATGTGTCAGTCCACAGAAGAGTTTCCATTATTTAAAAAAATTATTTAAGTCAGCCTTTGAAAAGTGGAAGGCACTTTTGTGTTTGCTTAAAATGTGTTTAAGACTTTCTTCTCATCATATCCTAGATCAATAATAATCCTCTGCTGATAGGTAAACTGTAGAGGAAGTAAGCCCTTAACTCCTTTCATGTCTTTGCACTTTCTTCTTGTTAGTGACACTGCAAAAATAGAGAAAAGGCAATCATAATGTATTTGACAGTGCTTAGACAGTTAAGCACTTTTGTGCATCATTACTGCAACATCTGAGCAGCACAGCCTTTAGCACCTTCGAATGCAGAACCCCTGGTGCTTGGATATCTTCAATAATGTACAGGGAGTTATCTAGAGAGGTCCTCATCAGGTAGGAGCCATTTGGAGAAGTTTTCGAATGGGTATGCATCTAAGCCATCCAAGGTTTTATTTCTAAAAAAATGGATCTGAGAAGTAAATAACACAACAGATGTAGACTGAAATATGTTTATAAAATGTTGAGTGTTTCTCCACCAAGAAAACTAATTTGTACATTCTACTTGTATTATCTCATACAGAGTGTGGGTGATGAGTAGGTCCATTGAGTGAAATGAGATCTATCTAAAGCTCTTACATTCTGTTATGCAAACTTACATCTCCATCTATTGCTGTCAGAAGTTACATAGTTTTACACAAGATAAATAACCTCCTCCAAACATTGGAATTTGCTATTATTTATTATGTATGACCTTGTATTTATTATTTATCTCTATAGCCAAATGTTTCTTGTACATTTTTCCCAGAGAAGACAACAGTTCTTGATCCCTGCCCCAAGGAACTTACAAACTGGTCTGTAATTGCTAAGAAAAGGCTAAGTCCAGCAATTACTGATTTTGTGCAAGAGGCACTTTATAGTCCCCAGAGAATTTCAAGAAGGAAGGAAATGGAGATTAGAAAATGCTTAATCCTTAACCACCAAATATTTATTTCTTTAACTATAGCAATGTATATGTGTGTTGCAGAAAGATAAAATAATTTCTCCACACATTTAACAATTAAGTCTTTTATGGATTTTTTTTTCTTGTTACAATGTATCTTACCTCTTATTTGAAGAGCTATGCACATTGTGATTGTTAGTATATCCATTGCATGTACGCAATCTTCCTTATTTTAAGCTTCAGAAAACACAAAACAAGAGAAGCAAAGAAATGCCTGGCTTCAGATACCTCATTTTGATCTCTTAATTAATTTGACAGAATCAGTAGTTCCATCTCAGCCTTAATTAAGTCACATGCTTGTGGCAGAAATACACATACCTGTGGTTAAAAATATTTATTTTTTTGTGACAGAGATGAATTTTGCTTTCCCATTATATAGGCTAACTCTCTAAACAAATATAGGAATATTCTAAATTGTGAGAATAAAAATACAGCAATATAGCCAAAATCAGGTGACCTGAATATACTGTGTTATGTTTTATGACTACAGATACCTGTATGCTTTGTAGAGCCTGGGTCTTGTGCTTGTAACTACCCATTTCCAGATGTAATATCACTAGAGAAGAAAATGGCAATTTATTTGCTTCTGAGTGACAGCAAAGGAACATCATTCTGTGCAAGTTAATTGTTTTCTTTAGATAAGGAGGTCACATACTTCATTGTCTCTCCTTTTCTCACTGTTTTTATAATTCTATTTCAACTAAAGAAAATGTAAATTCAGCCAAGCTCTTGATTACTATAGATGTGATACTGTAAACAAAGATGTGGGGCAGCGTAAAACAAAGGGCTGAATGGTACTGCAGTACAGAGAAAGGTAAAAGGAAAGGAAAAAATCATAAGCCGGTAGAAATCTGCATTCCTTCATGGCAAAGAAATTTAAATATAGTCAACTAGGTGTTAAATAATACTGTAATTTGGGAAATACCATGAACTATACAATTGATTTTTTCTTCAGTTCAAATACTGTCCCTTATTTACATGATCATAGCTTTCTGGCCACTATCAAAGTGTATCAGGGAAAGTCAAGCTCTCTCTGTTGACTTCTAGTGGAGTCTAGTCAGTCAGCTGGGATTTGGGCACCTACACATGCATACTTAAAGTTATGTAAAATTAATTGGATTTAAGGTTTTGGTTCAGTTGCCAAAATATATATATCTTGTGCCTGGAAAATGTTCCCTGAGGAGGTGTCAGAAATTTTTATCTTGGCATGTATGATACAGAACATTCTGGTGCGGAAGTTGGAGGTCTAAATCTGATCACTCTTAGTCTATGTACTTAAGAGAGCTAGAGGTGAGATTTCTTTGATCAAATATTAATTTAACTTATGTTACAAACAACATTGCCTTTACTGACCAGCTCTCCTCTGAGTGTAAAGGACATCCACACTTCTGCAGTCAAATGAATCGTACTCTTGGCAATTCATACACCAGAATCCTGGACATAGCAATGTGCACTTACAGTTCAGAAGGACAACCGTATCCTGGGTTGCATCAAGAGAATTATGACCAGCAGATCAAGGACAATTCTGTCCCTCTACTATGCTCTCATGAGACCCCACCTGGAGTACTGCATCCAGTTCTGGAGGAACACAAGGACATGAAGCTGTTGGAGCAGATCCACAGAAGGGTCACAAATACGATCGGAGGGTTGGAGCACCTCCCCAGTAAAGACAGGCTGAGAGTGCTGGAGCTTTTCAGACTGGAGAAGAGAAGGCTCTGAGAAGAGCTTATAGCAGCCTTCCAGTACCTGAAGGGGGCCTACAGGAAAGCTGGGGAGGAAATTTTTATAAGGGCACGTAGCAACAAGAGGATGGGAAATAGTTTTATCTGGATGAGGGTAGACTAAATATCAGGAAAAAAATTCTTCACTGTGAGGGTGGTGAGACACTGAAAAAACCCTGGCAATATTCAAGGCTGGATGGGGTTTTGAGCAACCTGGTCTAGAGGGAGGGGTCCCTGCCTATAGCAGGGAGATTGGAACTAGATGATCTTAAGGAGCCCTTCTCTATGAAGAAGGAATACTCACTGATTAAAACACAGGCTCCTAAAACATGAACTCTACAGCTAAATGAAAAAGGGGAGCTAAATCCATAAGTATAGTAATCTGAGAGCATAGCTTACTATTCATTTTTAGTTTCCAGTCTCATTTTCTTCAAATTTGACTTGAATTTATCTAATTTTGAATGTATATAGACATCTAACTTTCTACACAGGCACACAATTCTGTGTTAGTCTTGTGAGTCAAAAACACATGGGTGTGTAGTATGTGGTTTGGTGCCTAAATGCTGCTCATTCCTAACAGTCCATGACAACTTGTTCTTCAAAGAGGCTGTTCATTTCCTGGAAGTTTCTAGTGTCATGAGTACTTGATTAAAACTTGATCTATTTTAGAAGAAAAGCAGTTATATAATAGTGCATTTGCATTTACAATACTCTAAATAAGGCAGAGTGGCATTGTTCTCTATTTTCTGCAAGAATTCATATACAGATAGACAGGGGCCTTACTGTGCATGAGCAGCAAACATCCAGATTTCATTTTACAAGTCACAGCAGCCAAGCAGATGTTAATGCAAGGTAGCCAGAATCTGTGAGATGCAAGGATGAGAGTGATATGCTGATGTTCTAAAAAGCCCAAAAGCAAGTAGTCCCACAGTGTGGAAACTGGACTTATGTTCTGTATTTTAAAGTCAGACTATTTATGTAGTAGCAAAGAAATATTATAAACAAATAAGTTTGCAGTGTTACTGGAAGGAGACAGAGAGGCATATATATAAATTATTAAAAAATGTGTACTCACATACTTGAATATGTTTTTCAGACAGTACAATTAAAATCCTGATTAGAAAACCTGACCACAATTCCTCTTCCATATACTTTATGGAGGCACCCTCCGAGCAGGATTGCATTTTAGGTAATAAACAGTAACTTTCCACTCTAGTGGCTAAAGCACATTAATTTTTACATTATCTATTTTAAGCAAGTGGGCATATGCAATTCACACTTTTCTTAATAGCTTTGGATTTTCTCTAGGAAACGTTATGCAAAGATTGCTCTGTGACAGATCAGCTGTGTTTATGGTATAAATTAGTGTGAATGCTATGTTAGCCACTGTAATTATACACCTTTGAAAAAGAAAACTGTGTGAGAGAAAATTGAGTATGCTATAAGAAATGGGTTTAACACATGATCTACTTGCATATTGCTAGAAATTCTATTTTTACATCATTTTTAACAAAGATCTTTTTGGACGAGAGAGCAGGGATTTGAGGGGTTGGAAAAAGTCATGCCTGCTGCTAAAAATATTTTAAGGTACTTATTCTAAAACTGCACAGACCTCATAAATTTGTAATGTGACAAATGATACTGATACTGAGACAGGAATTTTGATTATCTTGATTAACTTTTCCAAGACACTGTGAGCTATAGGCCATTACACTGAACTATAATTTATTCTAGAAGAAAGTTCACTGCTTTTGTTGCGATTGCTCAAAAAATTAAATAATATTTTCTGCAAGTTACATTCTTCTGTTAGCTGATTATTTAGTTGTTTTTATAATCTATATCTATGACTTTTGCTCCAGGCTGGATATATAGTAGCTTAAAATAATAAATAAAATTAGAGCATTTGAAGGAGTTTCTTGCATTTCCCAGCATTTAATTCATAGAGAAAAGAAAGAAAAATAAAAGAATTAAAAACAAACAAGCAAACCAACAAACACAAAAAAGTTTTGAAGGTTTCTTATGATATTCAATGCAAAAACTCACATGAACTAAATGAAATTACTGCTGTGCTAGTCAGTATTTCTCCCTTCCCTTCCCCTCCCCTCCCTCCCCTTCCTTCTAATCTATTACCAAGTCTGCAGCAGAAGCAACTCTGAGGCCACGATCAATTCTAGAAAACCCTGAGTGAAGCTGTCATTTTTCTAATACTTAGAATCACAGAATTGCTCAGGTTGCAAAAGACCTTCCAGATCATCAAGTCCAACAGCAACTTAATTTTTTTTACTTAACCCTAGCAGCATTTAGAGACTGATGTAAACACAAGTGGGAACATTTTGCATCTAGTTTCTATTGACCAGTTCCCTCAATTTCATAAAAGTCTTCTAGAGAATGAAATAAAGCTGGAACTTAAGTAGATTCATCTAGTGTTTTCACTCTTCTGTTTTCCTTTAAGAATTTTCTTCCTTTCACTCTTTTCCACCTCATCTGAAATTATGAGTATTTTCCACATCATAGGTGCTTTCTTTGAGTAAAAATATTCGTCTATTTTTAAAGTCATGTAATTTATTCCTTTTTATCAATATCCTTAATAGTTAGATCTCTTGGTGTTTAAAAAAACTGTATTATCCTCTGCAAACATCTTCTTTCCAACTATCAGACAGCTCCTGTGACATCTTTCCAGTTCCTGCTGGCAGAAAGGTGTAGACATCTTGCTTAGATACTATTCAGTGAGAATACCAGTAAAAGTGCTAAACGTTAAACTATAAAAACAAGTATAAGGAACATGTGATTAACCAGAGTAGCACATTTTAATGGTATTGTAAGAAAACTCTGGCAAGCTGATTCCATTCTGTTACAAGAACTAAAATGGGATCTAATATACAATATTTCATTAATTACACGTACAACCATTGAATCTTTTTCTGAAAGTTTGCTTAAGAGCAGGCTACCTCTGCAAAATGATTGTACAGCACAAAGCTGCAATATCTGGCTACAAAACACGCTGCTTCCAGAAACTTCAATCATTTTAAACAGTGAGTTCACCAATATGTTTTTCTTTAAGCATACTTTATTGTGGATTCAGCATTTTTCTCACAGATGGTCCTAATGGATGTGAATAGAAGAGAATGCAAACAAAGCTATTTCATACAACTACTAAAAAACTGCAGGAAACTGTCATCTGAAGTCCCAGCATTAAATACTGATTTCACTGAAGTTAATGGCAATGATTTTTATTGGCATTAGGAAAACTGGGATTTCAACCTTTATAGATTCTAAAGACTTTTTGATACTTAGACATATGTATATTTGATGTATAAGCATTCAGAGATCTGGAGGATTTACTCTGATTCTTTGTTTGTACTAATGTGTCACAGCCATTTTATGAGAGATTTTGACAGGCTTAAGGGTATTTTATCACAACATACACAACGGCATCTCACATAGGAGTGCATTTCAGACTATTTTTAGGGTGAACTAGATGTGCTGAGGAACAGGGGAATCAAAATAATACAGCAAAATTAAGAGCATGACCAAGATTATATTTCCCAAAGTATGCTAGGGAATAGGAATATGGGGGACCCGCTGCTAAGGATACATCATAATTTTTGTGAGATTATCCTGAAGATGGTTCAACAGTAAATTATCTCTTAACTCAGATATTTCCAAGTTGACTTAGTGATGTCATTGAACAAATTCTATAGAGAAAATGCACATAGATATGTTACACAGACATGGATGTTTTCATGGATAGCCCATGAATGAGTGTGACACACTGTCTGGTTTGTGCCTTTGCATAAAGTATTTAATCTTATATCAATAAACTGCTAATGTTAATGTTCCTTTATGTTTATTGAGCAAAGTCCTCAGCTAGTCTGTCTTCATATCATCCACTGTGTTTTCAAGTAATGAGAGATGTTTTCCAGGTAAGTACTTCCATGAACAGTCATCTTTAGAACTGCATGTAGAACTAGCATTCAAATGATTCCTCTCTAATGTCACAAACCACAGCTGTCTTCAATTTCTGCGATGTGTTTTTCTTACTCAAATCCTGAGTAAAATTCTTACATATTTCATAAAAGACTGGTTGTCACTTTCTTTTTGTTTAATGTTACAAACAAATGAATTTTATTTCCCCCTCCATCCTCTAGTCTTATTTTGGAGAGCTTAGTAACTTAGTAAGAAATACTGAGAAATGGAACAGAAAGTCATACACAAACATTATAAAGATCTGATACCTTAGATTTAGGATTTTATGATCTAATATATTTTTGTTTTAAATATATATGAAGCATATCATAAGCAACTTAGAAATATAAAAAGGAAGATTTTTGTTGTAAAAATTGTGTTTCATGTCAATTTGGTTGATGGATTTTGAAGAGGAATATTTCAAGAAAAAAACATTTGAAGAGAAAATATGTTTTTGAAATGATTTTTATAGAGGAAAATAAATGTTCTGACCTTCCTTTAGGAGGTACATTCTGCACAGGCAGTCATTTAGGAAGAAAAGATGATATATGGCCTGTGATGTGGGAATGAAAAGAAAGGAAGAAAGAATTTCAGGAATTCACAGATGCCACTAGTAATTGGGCTACCATATTAGTTTGTTTGGTAGCCAAATGCCACATATTCCAGACAGTTACTGTTTGAAAAATATTAATTAAAAAACAATATTCTTAGAAATTCAAATATATCAAAAATATATTTTGTGGGTAGGAATCAGAAGGGTTGATTGCTCAAAAATGCAACCTAAATGTCCCAGCTCTCTATTAGATAATATACAAATTAGTGATGACAAAAGAAGTCCTGTGATTACACTCCAGGTGTAGGTAGCAGAAGACACAGGATTGCTGTTCAGATCTGTAGAATGTCTGCAGTATTCTGTGTTGTTTCCCTTTATTTTTGGTAGCCATAGCTCCAGTGCACCAGCTGTCACTTCCTGATAATCTGATGCATCTCTTGCGTGATTATTAGACACTAAATGCTAAATGTCATGATTTCAGTCTTGCTATTATATCTGTGTAAGAATCTCATACTCCACAAATAATGGAGTCCTTAAATGTAAGCTTTTAAAAACTGGGGTCATTTAAAAAAGCAACATTTTATAGGGATTTTTTGTTGTTCTTTTTCCAGTGAGAGGCTGTTGAAATGAAGCATATTTTCTTCCAGAGAAATCCTACCAAAGCAAAATTACAGTACGGTTAACTTTTAAATTTCACAGCAAAGTAGCACTTAAGGGTTATTGCAGTGCATTAGATTTAAAACCAATTAAGTACAATGCTAGATCAGTGTAAACCACATTTCTGAATTTATCTAAAACATAATGAATAACATCTGCAAAGAAAAGATTTATACTGAGCAGCAAAACAAAATGTGTTGACAATTTCAGCAGCTTTTATTGCCTTATGTCATATGTCTTCATTATTTGGTAAAGCTTCACCATAATCATCCTTTGTTAGAGCAGTAAAAGACAGAAAAAAAAATTACAACACGTTCAGGTAGATTCGTGCTCACTTCATTTCTCAGCAAAGGTATGTCTTATTTACCTCAGGAATTTCTCCAATTTGAAATCTATTCAGAATTTGAGAAGGATCACCTTTTTTGATGAGTGTGGAAGAAGCAAAGATAATCTCCTGACCTCTGACGGACATTTCTAGTACTGTCATCTCTGAAAACCAGCTTTCAGTAAGATCACCTGGTTCACTTATCTTCCTAGATGCCATTTGGCAAAAAGTTTGGCAAAAGAAACCAGAAGACTCCAGTGCTCTTAAATACAACAAAATACCACCTCAACTGAAATGAAATTCCTCAGTAAGCCTGCTTAAATTGTGAACTTATAGAACCTTTTTTTCTTTAATTCTACACTCTTAAAAGAAGGTAGAAATTATATTTTATTTTGAAAACTTGTAAAGCTTTTATCTTTCTGACATTCCTAGTTATGGACACGTAGAACACTCAAATCAATGAAACAGTAGTTTAGTCTGAACTCGGTAACGCAGTAGTGATTATTTCATAGTAGTGTCTGTTTTATGACTGTCCTACTGGCAATGCTACAGACTCTCATATTTGTTGACAATGCACATTCAATAAAACACAGAGTAAAACAGCAAAAGCTTCAATTGCTGCTACTTTCAGCTCACTGTCAGCAGTGCACTTCTTGGGGTAAAACAACATTATTGTCATTTCATTTTCCTTGTTTTTCATGATGGAGAACATAGAACAGTGTCATGAGTATGAACCTCAGTTTTTCAGTGAATATTTTCCTTACTTCTTTTCCAAGAGGTGTTCAGCTGGCAGGAAAAGGGAGGTGACTGTCCTCCTCTACTGTACCCTGGTAAGGCCTCATCTGGAGTACTGAGTTCAAGCCTTAGGCCACCAGAACTGGAAGGATTTGGAGCTATTTGAGAGGGTCCAGAGGAGGACCAAGAAGATGATCAGAGGGCTGGAGAACCTCTCCTGTGAAGAAAGGTTGAAGCAGTAAAGCCTGTTTAACTTAAAGAAAAGAGACCTCACTGCAGCCTTCCAGTACTTCAAGGAAGCTAAAAAGCGGAAGGAGGACCAACTTTTTACACAGTCCAATAGTGATAGGAAAAGGAGGAATAACATTAAACTAAAAGAGGAGAGATTTAGATTAGATATTAGGAAAAAAATTTTTACTCAGTGGTGAAGCACTGGAACAGGTTGACCAGATTAATTGTGGATGACCCAAGGACAGGTTGGATGGGGCCCTGGGCAATCTGATCTGGTGGGTGGTAATCCTGCCCTTGGCAGGGAATGGGAACTAAATGATCTTTTAGGTTACCTCCATCCTAAGCCATTCTATGATTCTATTGTTTCCATCAATATGGTCATGTAATCCTTATATGTTTCTAGAAATTATAGTGCTTACTTATCACAATTGAGTTGCACCAAGATTAACCAAAACTGACGTGAAATTTTATTGGAAAGCTGAAATCCTATATCATCTGTACTCCTAACACCTAGAGTTTCTCTTCTTCAGAACTGGGATGCAGCTCAAACTGCATAGCAGGAGTTTGTGTTGTCTTGGCATGAAGCAAAAGATGGAATGCCAACAGCAGGTTCATTTAACACTCTATTCTTCTTGGATGGCATTCTGCACTGAAAATGCATGTAAAAAAGATTATGACTCATCCAAAGCTCAAGAAGGGGGAGTAGGAGTGATGAATATGCAGAAGATGGAGAAGAGGAGAATAAAAAAAAAAAAAAATCAATAAAACCCTTAAGGGTAAAAAACAATGGAAGCCATAAAAATTGTAGAAAGGAAAAATAATGTTTTATCTACCACAAAGTAATGACGCTACTGCTGCAAAGGAGAGTTCTGCTCTACTCTTGATTTATTACATGTGGTGCTTTCAGGATATATTTATAGCATACAGTGTAGCACTGGGCAGAAACAACTATCTTTCCTACAGAAGTGCCTTTTGATAGCTTTTCTGCTGCTTCCAGAGCCAAAGCCAGTACTACTGTCTTACGTCATATTGTGCTACACAGATATAACAGCTTGTTCAGAGTCATCCGGGTTGGAAACAAATGGAGTAGTACAATCTTCCTGTACCAAGACATTATGGACCAGTCATGGACCAATCTGCATGGAGACAAATCTATATTGATATAACAGGTAGCCCAGAGAAGTTGTGGATGTCCAACCCCTGGGAGTGTTTCAAGACTGGATTGAATGAGGCTTTGAGTAACTTGGTTTAGTTGAAGGTGCTCCTGCCTATGGCAGAGGGGTTAGAACTAGATGATGACTAGGTCTCTTCCAGCTCAAAACATTCTATGATTCTATGATTCTACATTGTTGGCTTTCATGCATCAGAAATTCACTGATATCTACCAGAGAATACTATGAAAATCTATTATCTCACTAGTGAGTACAAAGAGGCAAATAAGGTTTAGAATAAACAATCTTGTTTATGCTAAAAGTCTTGTCTATCTAGTCTGTAATATTCCTACACAATAACAAATAAATGCTTTTATCTGTTGAAAAATTTTCTGTTGCAAGTTTTTTGAGTGTCATGTCTGAAGTGTGAGCACTGTAGCTTCAATCACATTCTGCAGATTGAGTCACATCAGAATACCCAAAACATCTTTCGGAGACTAGCAGATGTGTTCCTAGATCTCTAGAACACCTAGATCCTTCTGAACTTGCATCAGAGAGTCAGGAAGGACATATCATAGCACCCTAAATGTCACCAAATGTCTACATTTCAGCAAATGGATTCTCTCAACAGTATCTTGTCTGAGAAAACTGTCAGAGGAAATGAAGAAAAATGGGGGAATAAAACTCAGCAAGCCAAGAAGAAAAATTTATCAATGAAACTTTGTAGTGGGTTTCCCCACAGGACACTGCTGTCAGAAGAAAAGCAGCCCCCCTTTCAAAGATACTGCAATGTGTGTTTGTGCTTTTAGCTGTGGAATTCCATTTGCAAAGGCATCTAACGGGTTTTATGAAAAGACACTGTGCACATTCTCTGCAAAAGTGTGGTCAGGCTATTGTCAAAAAAAAAAATTCCCTTGAGCACAGGTCTTTGGTGCCCTGTGAACAGATCTGCCTCTCCCTATTAATCCATGCTGGGTTTGAATGGGGAAGAGAAATTTTATGGTGACTTTTTTTTTTTTTTTTAATGATGCTGTGCTTTATACCACTTGGGCTTAAGAATAGCTTCATTTTACCACTACCTGGTAATACTGCTATGGCAATTTGCTACCAGAGAACTGAGCAGCTGGAAAGTATTGAAGTCTTGATAAAAGATTATTTGTGTTAATTTTCTCTCCCTTGTTTTCTTTTTTGGACAGCCAAACATGGTATCATGTGTTGTTTTTAATGGGTATGACATCTGAAACTGTTTCAAAAGTCCGTGTCAAGATCATCCCAATAAACTGAGGTAATGTAGCTTTAATTTTAACTTCAATTATATCCAGGAAGATTAATTGTTGGGGGTAAATCCTGGTGTGGAGCCAAAAGGGAGTTATAAATCATTCAGTTACATGATCAGGTAATTTTCAAGCTCCTGTGGGTTTCAGAAAATGGACAAGAAATGTTTTAGCCTGTCTCTTTCAGAAAGAACCGGTAGCATGTGATAAATTAGAATCTGTCTTTTTCCCCCTCTTCAGTGATCTCCCTGGATGTGGGTGAAATGTCCACTACCACTAATTTAATTGCAAGTGGAACCCTCTACTGCCTGAAAGTAATTCACATTTTTCAATACCAGGTAATGGCAATAGTGAAAGTGTCTCCTTGCTATCAGGTCATTTTATTTTAAGTCAATGACAATGGAACTATTATGCACCAACTGATGAGAATTTAATTTTTTTAAGTACAGAAGAGGATTTCTTAGCAGCAATATGTTAGTATAACTATAGCTCTCAACTCAGAGGTGTTACATATGCATAGGACAATTTTCCCTAATCTAAGCAAATCTAAATTAATCTAGGTAGATGTGTAAATATGGATTTCATTTTCCTTTCACTGAGTTCTGCTCCAGGGGAGATCTGCAGAGCTGCAGGGGGATCCTCAGGCCTGGAGACTTTCAGCTGCCT
The DNA here is from genome assembly GCA_023055505.1 of Callipepla californica brunnescens. Classification (NCBI taxonomy): domain Eukaryota; kingdom Metazoa; phylum Chordata; class Aves; order Galliformes; family Odontophoridae; genus Callipepla; species Callipepla californica. Next base: position 5,396,170 of record JALIRH010000002.1, on the reverse strand, counting down.
CTCTCACACTGTATCTCCTCCTCTGTTTGTGCTCACTGTGCACATGCTGAAATCTGTTTTCCTGAATGTGCCCAACTTGGGCTCAGCCATGCTCTGTGATGGGGCTATTGGAGGCAGCTGGAACTATTTGGAACCTGCTGGAATCACCTGTGCTTAACATGAGGCAGCCCTAGCCTCTGTCCACAGAGGGCCTACAGACCCAGGGCATGGTCACATGATATGCCACACAATTTCAATTTGCTGTGGTGATGTGACCTCTAAATTGTCTCCTAAAAAGGAAAGATATTGTCTCTTTCAATGACTTTAAATCCCAAGAGGAAGCAGCATCCTCATACCAGGTTATACTCTTCTTTCAGTGAGTTATTCTTAACTCTCTGCCTCCTTGCATCTTGTCCATTTACATACTCAGGCATCTCTTCAGCAGCTTTACAGAAACTGAGGTGTCCTCCTGATTTGGTATCATAGAATCACAGAATCAACCAGGTCGGAAAAGATCACTAAGAGCATCTAGTCAGCCCATCCCCACCATACCCACTAAACTACATTGCTCAGTGCCAAATCTGTCATTTTCTTGAACACCTTCAGGGATGTGTAAGAGACTATTATTTTATACCATTGCCTCAAAGTTTGCTGATAAACATGTCCGAACATGTCCAAGCAAGTCCTGGGCAAGAGTTGTGAAATCCTTTGTCTAAGGGACAAGCAGATGGGCATGTCCTGGGGCAACGAAAGAGAGATAAGCTGCAGCTCAATGGCCGCTGAACACTCTTTTGTTTGGTACTCATCTCCGTGGGGAGATAGCCATCTCAAGCATGGGGTTTTTCACGTAGACCAGAGGAATCTGGAAGATAAATAGAGGGGTCCTGCAGCCACGAAGCTGGGGGTTTTCTCTTTGGAGAGACTTCCCGAGCTGATCACTGCTGCTTCCTGGAGAGGCCTTCTCTTAGGAGAGACCTCACGAGCTGATTACTGTTCGCTGCTGCCCCTCTCGGGGTTGACTCCCTCACTGCTTCTCCAGGACAACTGCTTGCTGCTCAAGGCTGCCCATCGCTGCTGCTGTTCTCCCCGCTTCTGCCACCCCTGCCCTTCTGCCTCACACCATCAGAGCCTCTTGAAACCGGACCGCCCCTAGGATCCTGGCTGGTGACTTTCCCTGCGTTATAGAAACCCTTGCTTCTTTCCTATCTTTCCTATCACTCGCCTTCCCTTCCTCATCACCCTTAACAGTGTCCGCCTTCCCCTTCCCCATCTCCCTGGTCAATATTGGTAATAAACTGGTCGGACCAACATCTGAACCGTTGTTTCTTAATCTCACGCTGGGTATACACATAATCTTAAAGAACCTCGTCTCCCTCCCTTAAATTGCAGCGTGACAGGATGGTGATATAATATAATATTGAGAACCCTATTGTATATTTTGGGATTAGTCAAAAGAAAGATTGAGCAGTCATTATAAGGATTTATATATATAAACATATAAACATTAACATATTCCTATTTAACTAATCTTTATAACATACACTTATGAATATTTCATCATATACTTTTAACCTCTGAAAGAAAAACAGATTTGATTTTATATATATATATATATATATATATATATATACTTAAATGAACTTGAAAGAGGCTACTAAGAAATCCCTGTAGCTGTTTTATATGTCAGTAATAGATGACTGATGCTGAACTGAGGACACATTCTGGTATCATTTTCTCTCCACTAAAGCTGGTGGTTATTCTAGCAAAAAATAAACAAGAATCTATATCTGAATCCTCTTGGCAAAGATTATGTTAGCCTTTTCAAAGATACTTTTGAAGTTATGCCATTATGGCTATTTAGTAATAAAAGTTCTATATTCTATGTTCTCACTCCTGTCTTTTAACATGATAGTTATTTAGAAAAGAGAAATAATGACAAAGACCATCATCTTGCCCGGCTGCTTTCCTGATATTTTCTTTTCTGGTTATACAATCCATTTTGAATGGCAGCTTTCACATTGTGATGTAAAAAGCATCAAAATTTCTTTCTAGGTATTTAAAATGTGTAATTTTGGAACACTGACAAGATACGTAAAAATAAGACACTGAATTCTACGAAAGTTATCAATATGAAAAACAAATTCTATGATGATAGCTTTCATTTTTATTTGGAAGTTTCAAGAGAGAAAACAATAAAAAAAATCATCCTGTTTATTTAAATATTTTTCCTATCTATAGATATCTGTATACCTACCTGTAGCTATGCAGTCCCCATAGCATTGAGACTCCGACAGTTATGTTGGAGGCCAACATTCCATAGCAAGTTCTTATTTCTTTTTCTTATTTCTTTTACTCTTTTCCTTTTCCCTTTTTTTTTTTTTTCCACTTTGTCTTTGCCAATGATTTCTGTTTTCAGTCAGCTAACCATTGCAATTTTTAAAATCAAAATTAACACCAAGATCTCCAATCAAGCAGTCAAGTGTACAATTTTGCAACAGAGATGATGAGCTTCATATTCACACCTAAGATGTTCTTACAGAGAAAGTGACCTCTTTTCTTAATAGTAATATTCCTTTCTGTCCTGAAATATTAACCATTTGGGGAAAGAATATGTGAGCATACCACTTCTACTGCATCTTATAGCAACTAAGATCAGACCACCTTTATTTTTAAAACAAAACAAATAGAAATAACTTTGTTAAAACTAATCGGCCTCTATTCTACACTAAGAACTTTTGGATCAGTACAAAACATACATAGGAAGCAAGAACAAGTACCTCAAAGTATTTTTGAATTTCTTTGTCAGGGAACACAATAGAGCAGGAGTGCTTTCATGCTGATACTTCTCAAAGCAGGGGAAAATGATTGTTTTGATACGCTGGATAATGGTACTATTCATGATCCCTGAGGCTGAGTTCAATTTTGTTTTCTGTTATCATGTTGGTACTCCAACTCCAAGCATGATCATAATTTTTCAAATTTCTTTTTTTCCATTTCCTTTTATTTCCAATCCCCCCCAAAATACATAACCACTTAAGAATACATATATCTGTAGCTTATCAGTTATAGAACTAAGCGTCTATGAAACATTTCGTGCAGTATGTTCTTTCCCAGGTATGTTATTCAAAACATTTTTTCAGTCCTCAATAATAAGAAGGGGTCTGTACTGCTAACTCTGAAATGTTTCCTCCTTTCCATAAGTATAAATATGTTTATTTTTATGTATAGACCACCATCTGCTGTCAGTGTTTTTCAAGGAACACACTGACAAAAATGGAGTAGATGTTAAATCTTGAGATGTCCTCTTAAAAATTATGTTTTGAACTATTACAGTGAAATATAAACCTGAACGTTTACTTTCAAACGTTTATGGTATTCTAAAGAACAATGAAATAGGTAAAAATTAAACCAGATCAAAGATTTCATTCCAATCATTTGAGTGGCTGAAGTTATGTGACAGGTACAACATATCTGGCACAAAGACTTGGTACAAACTCTTACTGTGTATGTGCTATATTGTGTCAGTTGGACAGCATAAGATTAGACTTAAGTTCATTACATTTTTTCATTCTCCCAATTTACCTCAGGGTCAGGTTTGAGACAAGGTTGGCCATTTTTCTAAGAATGTGTTTCAAATAAACACAACTTGGAGAAATCTCATTAATTCCTCCTAGCGAACAGCATTCAGGAATCCCATTGTGTGAAATAATGCACAGTGGTAGAATGAAAAAAAAAATATCAGAGCTCACTGTTTTGGATATCATTCTTTAGATTGATTTATATGTTTATAATCTGATTTGGAGCAAGATGAAGTGTGGCAAATATCTAATAGAGGAAGATATAATGTGGAATATTTTTAAACGAATTAAATTGATACACTGAAATGCTAGGAATTGCCACAAGCCTAACTCATATTTGCAAGCATTATAATTTCACAGACAAGTCCATACTTCCATTTGAGTGAAAGGATTTAGCCCTGATCCTGCTTAGGAAGCTTGGGAACACATCTGGGACATCATCTTTCTGAATTATGTCAGGCCAGAAATGGTTCATAAGCAATATTTACTTGAACCTTTTCTAAAGTCCCAGTTTTCAAAAGCAGAGTGGCATTTTATGAACATTCTTGACATATAAAATGTACACGATCCTTTGGGTACTTCGACTTCATTACATTTAGCATGCATTCTCTCAGAGCTTTACTGATGTTTGTAATCATTTGACTGTGACCAAACGTATGTCAAGATTTGAGTTAAACATGGGAAAGATTCTTCATTTTCCTGTAATTATTTTCTTTGATAAACTACTTAGAAGCTTCTTCTTGATCAGTTTTTAAAGCTTAAGTGACTATGTTTACATCATTTTGTTAGGAAAACCAACCAACAAACAGAACCAATTTTTATTTATTGACATTCCTCTTCATGCTGGGGAATGGAAGGATTGAGCACAGCCTTGTAGAAAAAAGATCTGGGTGTACTGGTGGATGGGAAGCTGCACATGAGCCAGCAGTGTGCCCTCATAACCCAGAAAGCCAACTGTATCCTGAGATGCATCAAAAGAAGTGAGGTGAGCAGGGTGAGAGAGGTGATCCTGCCCCTCTACTCTGTACTGATGAGTCCTCACCTGGAGTACTGTGTTCAGATGTGGAGTTCTCAGTACAGGAGAGACAAGCTGAGGGAACTGGCGTTGTTAAGCCTGGAGAAGAGAAGGATGTGAGCTAACATGACGGTGGCCTTTCAGTATCTAAAGGGGAGCTACAGGAAAGAAGGGGACAGACACTTTAGCAGAATCTGTGGTGATAGATCAAGGGGAAATGGTTTTAAGATCAAAGAGGGTAGGTTTAGATTAGATATAAGAAAAAAGTTTTTTACAGTGAGGGTGGTGTGTCTCTAGAACACGTTGTCCATATATGTGGTTGATGACCCTTCCCTGGAGATTTTCAAGGTGGGGCTGAACCGGGTCCTGGGCATCCTGATCTAGCTGTGAATGTCCCTGTTCATTGTTGGGGAGTTGGACTGCATGATTTTTAAAAGTCCCTTCCATCTCTAATTATACTGTGATTCTATAATTCTGTGATTCATCCTTATTTAAGTAACTGCTTTTTCATTAGTAGAGGGATACTTTTAAGCTATCCTTTTACCACTGCTTCTTAGTTCTCATTTATCCTTTTCCAAGCCTTTAATCCTACATTTGAAAATGGAAAATAAGGAAAAAAAGTAATGGACTTCATGAGCAATCTGCAGATTTTAAAAACCCACGTTTTTCGTGTGATGTAATGTATCATAATTCTTCTGAGTTTAAGCAGACAGATTCAGATTATTGTGATCCTGGCTTTGGTTATTTTTTTTTTCTAGTTCCATTCCATAAATATCTGTAGGTAATACTGACTTAATTACTTAAGTTTCTTCCTAAACTCTTTCCAGTTTACCCATTAACTTTTTTTTCTTCTCAGAAAATATTGATCCAAGTAAAGATACAAGATGGTGCATGAAATACTGTTATTGTTCCCTTTCACTTAGCCCTTTAGGTAGCTCATAGTTGACTGCAACAAGCTATTGTGTATCTAGTTAGTGATCATTCTCTCTATAGACTAAGAAATATAATCAGATTAGAAAGATACCTAATTGAGCCTGGACTTGTACTTTTCCTGCCTTGTGCTGATCTGATCTCAGTATTCATTTATGTTCTGCAGTGGAATTCTGATTATTCTGTTTCTGAGAATTAAATGTTTAAAGGAAGAATTTCAGAATCGAGCTTGCAGGATGTATCCATGGCATCAATTAAGATCCTGCCATGTTGTGACTCAAAAATTAGTAGCGCAAAATCAATCTTTGAGCTATGGTTAGTTTTCTTTATTTTTTCCACTGTGTGTTTTGTGAGTAGGTAACAGACTGGGCGGACAAAAAAAATAACTGCTTTGAGTTGCGGGTGTATGCAGAATTGACAGAAAATGCACTGAAATATATTTGCCTAAAGTAAGAGTAAGAAGTTAAGTTGCTAATTATACATTTGGATCTTCGGAGCATTCTTGCTCAGCTGTGGCTCCAGAAGGGTATGGATTTCCACAGGTCTTTGCCAGAATCCTGAAGAAGTCTGCAATATATCAGGTAATTTAAAAGGTCACTAGGTTTATCCGCTTGGATCAATCTTGTAGTGGCCACAGCTCACTTGTAAATAGCAGTTTATAATGGGAGACAGATTAATAAATGTCATCCAGAGTTCTCTACTGGATTCATATTCAGGTATACAGAACTAAAATTATAATATAGGCAATATATCTTTATTGTTTTTATTTTTTTTAAACTGTTTATTTTCTTAAGAGCACACACAACACTCCAGAATATTTTAATGTCTTATATGTGGGAGTTATAAATTCTAGAGCAGACAACACTTCTCTGTAGAAATACTCTTTAAGTGAAACTGTATGCAAAGTTTTCAGGATTTTAATTTATACTTTTCAGTTTCTCAAAGAAGAAAAAATAGACTCATACATACAAGACAATGAAGTTAACTGAAAGGAAAAAAAATCCATAAATTCATATGTTGCTTAAGGATAAAACTTTAAGAGAAAAAAGAAGCAAGGGGAAGAAATAGTTACTTGTTCTTAAATAAAACTAAACAAACAAAAAACTGAAATAATACACATTAAATAACACTTCAAGAGATTCTGATTTAAAGATGACATTTGTTTGTAAAAGGAAAACCACAGCAAATAGATTATCTTTTTGTCTGTTGCATTTGATGTTTTTATTATCTTCACATGTAGTTTTTAAAGTAATGTAACAGAAAATTTTTGTGAAAAGCCTTAGATGTTCATATCAATGAACTTAAGTAATAACCTGGTACAAAGACTGATCTTTTGACCTGTTGCTTATGAAATTTAAACTTAAATAAACTCATTCTATGTTGTTTGCCTATTTTAATGATAAACATTGAACTAGGAAAAAAAACTCAATGGTTTGTTGAGCTCCTTGTTTCCCAGGGCAGTGTGAACTATACAAGTACTATTCCTGACAAATGTCTAACTTGTTCTTTTGGATGTCTAAGAGGAACTTCATAACATCCCCAGGCAATTTATTTCAGCATTTTATACTTCCTGTTAAAAGCTTCATTTTTTTTATTTTTTTTTTTCATGTTTACCCTGAATCATTCCTTCTTCACTTTAACCTAGCTGCTTCCTTCTTATTATTCAGCATGGACAGAGAAATCAGGATTTTTATCTGTTTTCTAGTGATGTCTCTGTAGTAATGGACAGTTACTTTCTCTCCATCTGGAGATAAAGTAGCTCCAGACATTTCAATCTTCTGCAATTATAAATTTTCAGTAGTTCTGTGGAATATCCTGCACCCTTCTAAGTTGAAGAATGGGCACCAAAACTGGAATATCTACTTCATCTGAGAACTAAGAACAGTCCATTAGTGGGAAAATATCAGTCACCACACTTTTCAGGGTCACATTTTTGGTTCAGTCTGTCAGTCGTGGTAACCTCAATGGAATCCGTTGCTGATTTTTGGTATCCACTCCGTGAAGCTATAGTCAGATGTTTAGGAACCTTACACTTTCTTGCAAAAACAATATTGAAAACCAAGGAGTTACGCACTGTAACTTGACATTTTTATTATTTAAATCACATGCATCCACCTTGTTAATTTTGGGGAAAACTATTCAATTTTCAAATGCTAACAAAGATTTTTGTCCTGTCCTTTCAATTTTCTCTTTCTAATGTTGTTGAAATGGAGCTCCAAATGTAATCCTGTTGTGTTTACAACTGTGGAAAAAGTTCTGTTCTTTTTTTGCTGCTCGACATGTACAGAAAAGTTGTATAACATCCATCTTATATTTTAAGTGATCGTATTTTAAATTATGGTTATTTGTCAAATACTCTTAAAACTCTAGCTGTGGATCTATAAGTACCATGACCTGTCTCCATTGGAAAGTGCTGATGTAATTAGAAAGGGGCCTATATCAATCACTGAGATAATGGGTCCCCCTTCTCTCTCTCTCTCTCTCTCTCTCTCTCCCCTAATCATCAATTACCCTTAACTATTTTAGACAAAATCTTGGACAATAATAGTTTCTTTTATTACAGTGGTGTCATTGCTGTTAATGGAATTACAATATTTCTGCTAGTTATAGGGTTCCATGAGAGACTGTTCTGAAACTACAAATTAAGGAAAGTGTAATTTGTATAATCAGAAATAATTATCAATGAATTTAATAGATGTGATAAAAGTTGTCATGTCTGGCATGAAATGATTCTTCTGACATTGTCTATTTGAAATGTGATGGTTTCCTTTTAGTGCCACTTTCAAAGAAGAGTACTTACCTGTGTTAAACTTCATGTCAAATTATAGATTTAAATTTAAGATAATACTTGTCATTATTATTATTATTATTATTATTATTCATTCTGAAAATGCTTCCAAAGATTTTGAAAGAACACACCTAGAAAGATACAGGATAACTCCTAATTCTGAGCTATTAGTAGGTTCCAAAAATAACTCTCCCAGCAATGTCTTTCATAAATTAGTGCTTAGATGTCAGTTTGACAAAGCATGGAAGTATAATGAAAGTACCTGCTAGAACTTAATCGTTTGCAGAATGGTGACAAATTTATGTATAAATTACCTAAATGTGCTTAAAATCAAACGTGAAAAAAACTGGTCTGGGTTTTGAAACTGAAGGTGTCTATAACCATAGCATATAAGGCAGTTTACCTTGAGGAAGCCCAGCAAATAGAAATAATTGCCATCAGTGATATTTCAGATAGACACTGTGCCTTCTAGGTAAAAGGGGAGGTGAGACTACAATTTATCCCTTTCTCTCTGAATTCAAAATACACTTGTTAGAGCCAAAACGATCCTCTGAAAATGATACAGATTGATTCTTCACCCTCTAAAGAGTGTAACTGTCCTACAGCTGCATTCGATTTCAAGGATGGTTTACTTAACGGGGAAGCAGTGCTTGATTTTGTTATTCCTAACTTTCAAATATATTATGCATTTGTAGTATAATTTCTAGGTATTCAGAGAAATGCAAAAGATAAAAAATTGCTTGCAGCTGAAAACTTCTGAAATTCATCATTTCAACCTTTACCGGGAAACTCTGCTTATCTCTTCCCAATAATGAGAACATTCGTTATCAATCTGCACAAAGGGCACCTTATAAAACATACTGAAAATGTGTCAGATGCTTACAGTTTGTGGCTTGGCCTATTGACTTTATACCAACTGCATGCATTAAACATTTTTCCCTACTTTTGTGCTACTGCTTGTGAATGTATTAGTACAACATTATTTTTATTTTGTTACTTTTAAATGTTAACTTTATTCATATGGCATATAGTTACCTTAAAAAGAAATTCAGATCTGATAAAAACTTTCTCCTTGTCTCTCTCTGTTAAAATTTTCTGAATATATGTGTCTGTAAATGTCTCCATGTTTCTTCAGTATCTGTGGCCATTTAAAAGGTTATAAGAAAATCCAGCTCATTGCAGTGAAAAAAATAAGCCACAAGGAAGCATTTGGTGATCTAATCTAGTTCATACAGACCTTTGTCCCTGAAAGAGACAGTAATAGTGACTTCTCACACTTAGAGAACATCTGGGGTTTGGATTTATTTTGCAGTGAATCTGATTTTTCCAACTAGTATTTTTGTCTAAAATAGTCAAGGGTAATTACTCTCTTCTTTTATCTAGGAAGTTTTGGGGAAGGCTAATATTCTTTTTGAGGTTATATACCTGAACCATACTTTTTGTTTTGATATCTGATTTCATGATGATCTATTTTTTCACAGGGAAGTTTTGTTGACTAAAGAAAATGTTAACCTGCTTATAACTCATTTCTTGTATGTTTTACTGTTGTTGTTGTTTGTCTGATGTACTCATTTAACTATGAACTATGGGCTCAGGAAGTTCTCCTTCAATTTACTTGTGCTGTAGTCATCAAAAATTTTTCCTTATCTGGTTCAGGGCTGTAAGAAATACTATTCAGATCTTGAAATCTTTATGAGGAAAGAGCACATTTCTTATTATCCAAATTGTTCAGTAATGTATCAAGAGATGGATTGAGATCCTCTCTTCCCTATGTAATGACTATGGAACTCAGGCATTTTTCACCGTAAGCCCTGTGCCCAGTATAGGTAGAGAAGGCACTGAGCCTTCTTCTGGTCCAAACACAGTAAGACCTGTCTCATAAGTGTAGATCATATGAGTAGGATTGCTGTCTTGATGTGTACATAAAAGCCGCAAGCAAAAACACATTAAAGCGAAATACAGCTCCATGGAAGTGAAAACCTGAAGAGACAGAACATCAGCCCCATTTTACAGTCTGAAGAGAGAAAAATTAAACTGTGCTCAAATGAGGGCAAGGAGAACACCGTTGCCAGAGGTAGGAATAAAATCACAGATTACTCTTTTAACCGTTAGAGTAGCTTTTCCTTCTGGCTTTTATTTAAGCCCATTTGACAGAAACTAGCTGAATTATTCTTCGCAATTAATTTCCTGGATAACATTTTTTCCCACTTATTTTCTTGTTTGTGTACTGATTGCAAGCTGTTAAGGTTTAACCCCAGCAAGCAGTTCAGCACTACAGAGCCACTCACTCCCTCTCGTGAAATGAGATGGAGTTGAGAACTGAAAACGTGAAAATTCTTAGCAACAACTAAAACATGGGTATATTATCAACATTATTTTAACCAAAAATGCAAAATACATCATACACATACTATTATGATAGTTGCATCAAAAAAAGTAAATTAGACCTTTCTAATTCAGGAAACTGAAGCTATCTATAAAGAATAGCTATCTCCTCTAAGGAAAATGTACTAATAAAGTTATATAATTAGCACAGAGATTAATGTGATTTCAAGAAGATATTCTTGGACTTCTACTTAATAAAAAGACAAAGAATAGGGAAGCAATCATTGGATTTCAAAAATAACCATTAGTCTTGTCATAAGCCATTCAGAAATGCAGAAGCAGAAGATGCATAAATTTTGTTGAGGCCGATGATTGCTCCCCTTGGCTAGAAGTTATACACATGGCAACATAATGATATAGAGAAAACAATTAGAAGGGATTTGTAAAATCATGTTTCCTTCAGGTTGCCTGGGGACCTTATTTACCTATATCCCTTCAGTTTATTTCTAAGGAGTTTTCAACATTACTACACCAGTATTAAGTCAAACACTAGTACAGCTACATATCATCAGCAACTGTGCTGACAGTGAGAAGAGTAGCAGAGAAAAATGAGGAAACTTCAGTGCACTGTAGTGCATGTTTCCTGTTTGTACACAGGCAAGTATCCCACACTGCTATTGCTAAGACAGAATAGTATGTATCTCTTATTATTGTTTTACTGTATAGGATAATTATTATTCATAAGGAAAGGGAATAGAAGGAGGAAAAATGAAAACAGGAATTCAAATCTTTCATGCATTTCAATGAAGACAAATGCAAAACAATAGAGACCTAATAATTACTTAATTTTAAATAAAAACACAATGTTGGTGTAGCTACCTTCTTTCAAATTAAACAAAATGACTACTGTTGTCAAAGACAAAAGTTCTTTAATGTTATCCAACTGGTGGCAGTAAGGATAGAAAGAAAACATAACAGTTCTTCTTCCCAAGTGAGCAATATTGATGAAAACAGGTTTGCAGATTAATGGTTATGTATGAGGAATATTTTAATGATTATATTTCAAGAGAATTTGAGTAAGTGTGTGCTACATGAAAGAGCTTAGCTATTGCTTTACACCTTAAGTAGCTGCCAGTTCTACAGAATCATAGAAACATTGAGGTTGGAAAAGACGATTAAGATCATCTAAACCAATTGCTATTAGACAACTGAGCAAGGCAAAAATATATGTAACTAAGAGAATTTATTTGGTTTCTGAATTTTCTGGACATAGCTAAGACACTCTGAAGATGGATTTTGTTTCTTTTTTTTTTTTTAATAAATAGAAATATGGAATGCTCTAAAATGTCATTTCATCGCTGCTAAACTAAAATAGCACTTCATCACTACTTCTCTAAGATTTTAACACTAGGTAAAGTAACTTACCTTTATTTATAACATCATAATCTCAGAGTTAGCTCAATCAGCAGAGAATTTTGTAAATAAAGAGTTCAGTTTTCTGCTCTTCTTGTGGATTTATCAGCCATATTTATGGCAATTTTGTTGCAAAGCTGAGAGTTGTTTCTGCAGACACCTACTCAGTTCAGAATGAGTCAAGAAAACTTCTCAAAGCAGACAGCTTGTGGCTTTGAGATGCATGACACTTCTGAACTTTATGCGAAAACACATAGCTAATCTCTGTGAATCTTTTTGAAAGTTGTAAGCAGAAACTTGTGCATATGAAAAGATAGTGTTAGAAGAGTTCTCATATTAGATTTTTATCTGGGCCTTTGAAGTCAAATGCAGTCTGATCTTTACCTCTAAGTCAGATTTATATTTGTGTCTTAAACATCCACTATTCCCTGCTGTTTTTCAAACAACATCATTTGCTTTTGCCACTTCCAAGAGGTGTGTGTGTGTGTGTATGAATGAGACAAGCTATTAGTCTGATCTACAAAGACTGTTACATCTGGAAAAAAAAAATAAAAAACAAAAAAGGAAACAAACAAATAACAAAATGAAACCATAAACTTGTTAACAGTAGTGATCTTGGAAGAGGCACAGGCAAACTGCGTGTTGTTACCAGCCAAGCTGTTTTCAAGAAGAATTTTTGTTAAAGAATCCCTCTGGGAAGAAAAGGAGCACAAAGCAAAACAAAAACTGTGCTTAATTTACAGTATTTTGATCTTGAGAAGGCTGTCAGATATTTCACCTAATCGTCTAACAAAGTACCTTCATAACTGTTCAGTGTAACAGGGTTGAGCTGAGGGTGCTGTGGGAGTCTTAAATCAGAATTTCATTGCCTAGATGTTATTAGAGTTTAGTTCCTTGTCTGTTGTAAACAAAGATTAGGGCTCTAAAAATCTCGGCTTCCACAGCATTTATAAAAAGATTTTCTATGCTATCCTTATTCGTGGGTTCTCTGATTCCCAACATTTTCGTTATATCTGATATTTCATTTAGGCTATGAGTGAAAAGATAATCACTGTTATAACTGGGAAAAAGGACCCTTTCCCCCATATTGGGGCCATCAGATTATTCTAGATTGCACGTAGAGAAATAATAACCATCAGCTATGTCTTGTTTCCCAGGACTATTAGGGCCATTTAGAAATTTGCAGTAGATACTAGGTGGTGTTCTTTTTCAAAAAAGTTCTGTTTTTCAGGAAACTGGTTTTATTAGTTGTTCAGAAGTGTGGTTTTTCATCAAAAATTGCAATTTTTCGTAAAAGCATGCTCTAACCTGAAAGAATTTGGGAAAGTGAAAGAAATCGTCCTGGGAGGAGAAGCTGAAAAGTGATTTCACACTTTTCTTTGAAATATGTATGTATTCCTTATTCTCCTCTTGCTCAAACACTGGAGTATGACTCTGAGCTGGATCCTTTCTCCACATCTCTAGACCTTTCTTATTTTTCACCAATGTCCTATGAAGTATCTCCATCTAGGAGATGTCTCCTTCCAGTGAATAGCCCATATTTTTTGGCTTCTCAGATTCATCGGGGACTGAGAGAGAAAACAGCTGTATGAAAAAAGATACTATGATTTTAGATGACAATTAAAATTTCACACAATTTACTTGCAAGGCCCTTCTTCAAAAAAATCATGCTAGAAAGAATGATACCCATGTCTTATTCAGAAAAGTCTTTCACAAAGCACTTTATATTCCCATCACCTGGGATGTCTGTTATATCCTACAATGAAAAAATCAGAGAGGTCTGCAGAAACTGGTTATGTTAGTACTGTATAATACTTTTATTCTTACCTAAATTTAGAGAAGAGAGACAATGGTATCCTTTGAAGTAATACTGTCAAGATTTAGGAAAATATATTAAAATCAGTTAAAATTGTTGGAGCAGGGACCATCTGTTTGATGTATCTTTGTGGAGCACCTACAATGATTACTTGCCTCTCTGCTGCTTAATACCTTACGTTCTCATGATGTTAATTGCAGTTAATTGTAATAATTTATACCTTATCTGAAAAGTGAGATGTCTGGGGAATTTAATTAGGGGAAAAACCTAAAAGAAATTGATGCAATAACAAGAACAACAAACAGAAAATTATAGAAAAAATGACAGGTTCACTTCATCATGAACTCTTCTTTGAGCACCACAGATTTTCTTTTCAATGAAAAGACAGATACAAAGCGATGGTAGAAGTGAAATGGACTTAGTAAAGAAATGATATGTGGAATCAGAGGGCTAAGCAGACTGTTCTCTCCCGAAGCTCTTGTACAATATTGGGATGAAACTGCCTTCTCAGTTGCATTATGTCAAAGCAAAGAAAAATCAGCTGACCTTAAATAGAATTAAGAATAAAATTTCATTCTCCATTTTTGCAAATAACCCATTATGGCAGGAAAAAGCCCTGAGAATTTACTTTTACACGTATGTTTGTACCATCTATATATGTAAGTAGTTGTATAGATAATCACACTAGTTTCTTAAGTTTATAAAATGCTGTGTGATAGGAATGCCTGTTCATTGCATAATCACCTTTATTGATATAATTGTTAGCCTGTTCATCGTTATCTGTTTTGTAGAAAATGAATGGAAAATATTTATTTTCTCTCTAGGTGCTGTTATTATTGGAAGAACAACCTTTAATATGGTTTGGGGGCTTTTAAAGGGGAATTGAATGCCCTCTCCCTCCCTTTCTCCAAAGGACTGTAATTCCATTATAATCTAAAGCATTCAGCGATTATAGTCACTTAAAAAATCCTATATAAACCAATCTCTGTACACTTGGCATCTTGAGTAACAGTCATTTAAGTCCAGAATGTATCTTCCACGTTACTTTGAACACCTAAGACACAGTAGAAGTGTGTCACACACAAAAAGCACCCTAGTTTATCCTAACACCTTTTATTGTTATTACTTTTGACTTATCATTTTTAGTTTTTTCCCACCAGTTTCCAGTCTATCTGGCATTTCTGTGTGATACCAGAAACTTGAATGTTTCTAACTATGGTCACATATTTCGAGGAGAGTGATTTGAAACAAATTTTCTGACCCTGACTTTCTAAAATGCTGGTTAATTGCTTTTTGAATATCTGCCAAATAGTTGGCTGAGCGTCTGACTCTAGGGTCTGCTCTTGTGCGGACTTACAATAAAAAGCTGGGGCAAGCCATTGTACTCTGTTTCCAATCTTCAGCTAATGGCTCTGTTCTGTTTCATTCCTGTTTGGGGGATAGAAGCTGTTAACTTTATTGGGTGCTCAGATATTGTGGTAACAATAAACACTTTAGTTTTAGCACTGTGAGAGTCTGGAATGTTGAATCATGGCAGAGGGAGATGGCAACCCCTTTTCATGGCTATACATAGCTAGCAGAATGAAAGAAATGCTTTCCATAGGAATCTCTTTTACTTTGTAGTCACAATTACCAGGTGAAACGTCCCTTAAGATACTGCAATGAAGAACATAGCCAATATAATGTCATGCAGTAGCCATTCTTTTCTATTTCTGTCCTATGTCAAAGGAGTTGTGCTTGTATATAAAGGACACTTTCTCAGCATGAATGCAAGCCAGTATTTTGGTGTATGGTTTATGTGGCCCTATGCAATGTTTCTTTTTTTTTCTTTAAAAAGGAAGGAAATTTTTTGTGAAGTCATTGAAATGAAGAGAGTTCATAGGATTTGAAATGCACAAGCAATTCTCTTTTGCAACCAGTTCCATCTTACAAACAGTCCCTAAGGTGTGAACTCTGAAGGAAATCATCCCATTCAGCCCTGAGATCATGTCAGGGAGGACAGAGAACAAGACACAAATTGCTCAAGCTCCTGAACTGCCATTTTTAGAAGCTGCAACTTCCTCTGTGAAGCATCAAAGACTGTTGTCATATGTCTTTCAAACATTAAAATTTCCAATTTTACTCTGTCTTAACTGCTACTTAAATGTACAGTTATTTAAACGGTTATTTAAAATGTTATTTTTTCAGGGCTATTTAAGGAATATCGTAATATCAAGACAGTGTATGTGTAGCCAAGAAAATGCTTCTGGAAGACTATGCATTTACTCTTGCTTTGGATTGTATAAGGGGAGTGGTTACCTCAGAAGAAAACTCAATGCTTTCACATGTTGAAAAAGGAGATCTTTAGATGTTGTTTTCAATTGTTTCTGGTGTCTGTCACCTTTTACTTTTAAAAATGCCTGCAAGGAGAATGCAATCTTTTATGTGCAGCCCAATGAAACAACACAAAGGATGTGGCAAAGGGACTTCAACCTCTAAGGTAAAGCTGAGCACATTGGGAATGCTCAGCCTGGAGTGGAGGCACAGGAGGATCTCACCGATGTTTATAAATATATGAAGGTGGGTTGCCAAGAAGATGAAGAAAAGCTCTTTTCAGTGGCGCCCAGTGCTAGGAAAAAATGCAATGGGCACAAACTGAAACACAGGAGGCTCTGTCTGAACATCAGGAAGCACTTCTGTGCAGTGCAGTGACTGAGCCCAATAGAAGAGAGGCTGTAGAGTCTCCTTGTTGTAGATCTTCCAAATCCACCTGGACATGGTTCTGGACACCCTGCTCTGTGTGTCCCTGCTTGAGCGGGGGTTGGACAGATGGACCCAGAGTTCCCTGTCAACTACAGACATTCTTTGATTCTGTGACTCTTTCAAGACTCAAGGATAGAAAACTGAATTTGGAAGGAACATGCAGTGATTGGTTACTGTGTTCTATGACCTACAGAAACAGTGATCTCTATGGAAATAGAATATGTTGTTTATTTCTTCAAAAATACTGAAGATGAGGGTGGACAGTATGTATACTACACTAGATATGTAGCATTATGGTCCCTGTGTGGGTGACTTCAGACACTGATACAACGAAAATAGAATTCTTTGCAAGAATTCTCCAATGATGGTGTTGCAGCTGAAATAAGTCAGCTTAAAATAAACATGATTGATAAGAGTTATGGACAAATAAAACAGCTGCCATGTTGCAGAGGGAACCTGGTAATCTTTTTGCAGCTCTATATTGTGCTATATAATTGTAGATACAAACACATAATTTTTAAAATGTTGTATTTTGTAGAACAATTCCAGAATGTGTTAATGTGATGTTATGTATTCTTTACTTGCAAATATTTTGAAGACCTACAGACAAGAACAAAACAAAGCAAAGAAACAAACAAACAAAAAAGAAGCTTTTGAAGTATTTGTTTCATGTTCATGAGAACATCTCCGTGATTCTGTGATTCTTGACTGCTCTTTTGCCGGACTGCAGGGAATTTAAATGTGGTAATCTTTTTTAAAATATGAAGCTCAACATATACAAAACAATTAGTGAACTGTTCAGACAAACATGTTTAGGTAGATATTCCTAGTTCATACATTCACTCCATGTGTAGCATTTTGCTGAGGAATGGCAAACCCATTAAGCCACCAAAAATTCTGATTGAACCCCTACTCAAGGTTTTGAGTGGGTCCTTCAGTTGCCTCCTTTTTGGATTGGTTTGCATATAGGTGTGAAATACTATATTTCTTGTAATTGTTTATTTATTTCAATGCTGAAATGGTAACCAGATACCCTCACAAGTGATGTATCTTTTTATCCAAAAAATAGTGAAATCTTAGGGTGAGAATGAGCCTCTGGATCTTTTCCAGTCTGACTCACTGCTAAAAGCAGAATAAATGAGGGCACTACAGGGTGTGGTCATGGCCAAGTACAGTCAGTTTTTTTTATTATCTCCAAGGATGAAGACTACACAACCTTTCTAAATCAAATTGTTCCAGTATTTAACAAGTGTTACATTACAAATGCAATATATATATAAAATCCCGTGTATTTTAATTTGTATCCATTTCTTCTTGCCCATTCTCTAGGCACTAAAGAAGAACATCCAGCTCTGTCTGGTTTAGTGTCTGTGACCAGTATTCTCCAAGTACCTTCATCCTTGAAAAAGTGAAATTATCTTTTTCAAATGCCTATACTATTTCTGTCTTTTGGTGGCTGTTCATCAGTATTTCTGCTATTTCTCTTCCTTTTTTTATTCTTTTTGGTGTCTTTCATTGATTTAATTAAGAGTTGAAATAAGTTCTCTCACACTCAGATTAAGACAGATTAACTCTCTAAGAGATTGGGTCTGATTCAGAAATTGCTGTGTAATATTTTATCACCAATGTTACACGTGTTAGACTGGAGGGTCACAACAGGATTTTTTAGCCTTTGATTGTGATTCTCGTTTTTTTTTTCTTTTTTTTTTCTCTGAAACAGAACATATTTATTTGGCTGTAATACTTTAACATTTTTCATCAGTAGACGGATCAGCTTTCATCATTCGTCTTGATAGGGGAATGGACAAAAAAAAATACAACTCTACTGTGAGAGGAAGATAAAACAAGGAGTATGTCAAAATTCATAAAATCTGTTATTTGAGTTTGAATAGTAATTAGTAAAGCTATTTGGAAAAGCAAAACTGAGATGTGTCACACTCTGGCTTTGCCTCCTGTTACTGTTGAAGCAGTTGATTCATTTTCTCTTCTGCCTCACCTCCTGTTGTATGAACACTAGCTCATCAGAGCCAGTGACCATTAAGATATTTATTTGGCATAAACAGAGATAAACTGGGATCAAGATTTTAACCATCTACATATACCACTCTTTCCATGCCTTTTGGGTTTATCAGGCTCGTGGTGTCAGAAGAGTGTTTAGCATTTAATTCAATTTTTGCAGTCTTCATGGAGCTCACAGAATTTCTTTTTATTGACTAGAGGGTGCAGACTCAGAAATCTTTTCTTCTGGAGCCTGAACATATTATAAGGCTCCACATTTATTGGCAACCACACAGCAGATATAGGAACCAACACATAAAAACTGGTTTGCAATATATCTGCTTTGGATTCCTTTTCAGAGCTCCCTGATGCCAGTGAAAAGCTTGTTGATTTTCCTGCCTACTTAGTAAGATTAATAAATGCCCAGGTAATAAGTGCTAATAAATGCTTTGAACAGGTTATATCACCCAAGTTAATGTCATATAACTCATAAGTACAACCTCTGTGTTTAAAGCGCGTTATGAGCCTGGTTGATCATTTGAAATATTCTCTAATGGAAAACTCACTTTTTTTCAGATATTAAGTTTTGCTTGTTGTTGTTTTTGTTTTTTACTTGGGAAAAATGAGTGTTTTTTTTTTTATTGTCGTTGTTTTTCCCCACTCCCTTTCAGATTCATTAAATCAAGGTCTGGACAGTCTAGATATCTGGGCTGAGGCCAATGGGATGAAGTCCAACAGATCCAACTGCCAGGTTCAACACTTCAGCCACAACAACCTCAGGCAATGCTACAGGCTTGGTGCACAGTGACTGGAAGACTGCATAGAGAAAATGGATCTGAGTGTACTGATTGATGCACAGCTGAACGTGACCTAGCAGTGTGTCCAGGTGACCAAGGCTTGTATCAGAAATAGTGCAGACAGCAGGAGCAGGAAGGTGATTATCCCCCTGTATTCCGTTTGGCAAGGCCTCACCTTGAGTACTGTGTTCAGTTTGGGGCCCGTCACTACAAGGACACTGAGGCCCTGGAGCATGTTCAGAAAAGGGCAACAAAACTGGTGAGGTGTATGGAGCACAGGCCAAATAAAGAGCAGCTGAGGGAACTGGGACTGTTCAGTCTGGAGAAGAGAAGACTTAGGGGTGACCTTACTGCTCTCTACAACTACCTGAAGGGAGGTTGTTGTGAAATGGGAGTTGGTATCTTCTTGCGTAACTAATGATAGGACTAGAGTGAATGGCCTCAAGTTGCACCAGGAGAGATTCAGGTTGGACATTAGGAAATCTTCTCTGAGAGGGTGGTCAGGTGTTGGAGTGGGCTGTCAAGGAAGGTGGTATAGTCACTGTCTCTGAAAGTGTTCAAAGAAATGTTTAGATGTTGTACTGAGGGATATTTTTAGTGGGAACTAATTGTGATTGGTGGATGATTGATTGGTTGGTCTCGGAGTTCTTTCCATTCTTGGATATTCTATGATTCTAAGATTTTCTTTGAAATATGGGCTTGGGATGTCTCATGAGCCAGAGTCAAACCACTTTAAATCTGCTTACCCCACCACTACATTATGGTGCATCTCATCATACCATTAGCGTCCCCAGCAGTTAAGAATAAGTCTGGAGGTCTAATCTAAGTTTTCTTAAGCATTCCTATAAGCATTCCTATTAGCATTAACTATTATTGTTATAATAGTTAATATTAGGCTAGGTATGTCCTGAGGTCTTCATCTTACCACTGATCTTCTAAAATGCATTTGTAAATTATATTGCAAAATACATTTATTATCTCCCTCCCCAACTCCTTTGATCCAAGCAAATTATGCCAGTATCCTTGTTTCACTGTTCTCTTAGAGGCTGTGTATAATGAAGCTCATAGTATTCTCAGCGCCACGATAAGTCCTGTCAGGACTTTTCCTAGTATCTCTGTACTGCTAAACATTCTTAACATAAGCCACTTATTTGTAACTTTGAACTAATGCTTTATGAGATAGATATTCAACCTTTACTTACAGAATAAACACTTTGCTGAGCAGAAATTAATACTCATGACTTATTCCTCATTCAGATATTATTAATACGCCAACTAGTTTCTCAGTCACTTCCTATTCAGGAAACTAAGCATTTATCCTTTCTGTGATCTTGTACATTTATCAACAATGAATTTATAATAGGAAGTTCTCTGTAACATTAGTAACTTCCTTAGAACAGTCCTTAAGACACACAGCTACTCAAGTCAGGTCCACCAGATTTGGAGTTTTTTAATGTCAGTAAAGAAAATAAAACTATGTGGCATTTTTATATGATTAACTAAAAAAATAAATAACAATTAAGAATAGAGAACATTTAAACCCAGCAATATTAGAACTTTATAAGAGACACACCATCGAACATATACACAAAACATTAATTTGCATATTCATTCACAGAAAAAAAATACAGAATTAAGGTATCTAAAATACCTGTACATCTTTATGTTTCTAAGAAGCATATTATGTATGATCCAAACTTACATCCAGTTTTGAAGATCTTGGGACGCTAAAAAATATAATAAAATGAAATAATAGCAAGTCAGATGCCAAGACTACCATTTGACAAATTTCCTAGCTTCAGAGAGCAATGTGTATTAGCAAAGACAAAGAGAAGAGATAATTCACAAGATACAAATAAGTAAGTAAGTCCACTTATTCTGAGCATGCAGTAATCTTTTGTCTCTATAAAGAAAAGTAAGTCATTAAAAAAAATTGAAATCACAAAAAAAAAATCTGATTAAGTTGATGTTATAAACAATATTAATATAATTCATGATTTCTTATCTGAAAGGCAGATTTAATTCAAAAATTCCAGTTTTTTATCCACATTCTCACTAAATATTAGTAAATATCTGTTTTAAAAAGTCTTCTGCTTTCACTGAAATGGTCCTGGAACATTCACAGGGAATACTTGCAAACACTTATTCATGAAAGTAGGCTTATGAGGTATGTTTACGTTAGCAGACTCCGCTGGAACAGCTCCCTCTAATCCAACTATAGGATCCATACTCATAACAGGACCACAATCAGAGTAAATATTCAAGCACTATGAGTAGAAGAGGCAGGAAAAAATGCAACATTTCTACGTTGTGGTAAGAAATAAATGAAAGGTACAGAAACAAATACCTAACAATGCAGACTGAGGGTAGCTAGAGTAGCTATAAACAATAGTGTAATTCAACCAAAAAGCTTTAATGGAAATAAGGCTCTGAGTATTGCTTCTAGCGTGAAGTTAGAAACCATTTGCCTCGTAAAATACTTATGAAAGGTAATTAGTGTTTCAATTAATGATCTATCATTGTTCTATAACACTCACACACAAATGATCATTCTCTTCTCTGTTTCATAATTGCTCAATTATAGTTCTTTAGAAGCAGTAACATTTGAAATGGAATAGAATCTGTGTAAAATATGTTCTATAACCACCTAATTTTCACTCCCCAATTACTATTTTGACACTTTACATTCAGTTTTATTTTATAAATTCAGTTACTCTTTCAATTCCATGGACTTAAACTGTCTGGAGAATTGACTTAAGAATCAGACCTATTTCCATCTTTCAGAAACTGTGTTAATTATGCATTGCAGGTTCACTTAGAGCATATTAGGAGTTCATAATGTGTGTAATTGGTGGCCATCCTGTCAGAAACACAGCCATGTACAAAGAGATGCTTAAGACTGATGATAAACTTCATTGAAGGATTGGTGGCATTACATTAGAAGAAGTAGAAAATCTTGGTAACAGTATCACAGTTCTCTTCTGAAGTTAAATATGCCATCAATTGCTAGGGCTGTCAACTTCTTCTGTCTTTCTCAGGCTTAATGTGGCTCACCTCCTCCTTTTTACCCAGAAAACCTCATTTTCATACCACTGCATATCATGACAAATTATTCTGGTCAAGAGCTGCAATCTAAATACTCATCAGGCACAAATAACTGACTCATGAAACATCTGATCTCTTTTTCATTACTTTCTGATCAACTACAAGCATTTTATTAGTTTAAAAGGAACTTGTACAGATTCAAGATATGTCATTTTTATTTACAGTGAATAATAACCTAAGTCTGCTCTATCTCTCTCAGTGGTTCAAGTACTATATCAGTAGTATTTCAAAGTGAATATTTACTTTTGCAAACCTACATATAAAAAACGACAACTGTGGAGCAGAATCTTGATGTTCTTTTCTGCCAGTGTCTCTATTTTTGTCAGAAATTTAATTATCTATATAAATCAAAAAGGAATTTTGAAACAAGGACTGAACAGCCACTGTAGCTGACGTTAAAATCCCTGTTCTTTCAAGGATACTTTTATTACACTGATGAAGATGTCTCTGCTCCTCCTCTATACAGTTGGATATACTTGCTTTTCACAAGCACGATGTCATATCAGGTGTTATTGTGACTATGGCAGGAGAATTTGCTTTGCATTTGGAGATGTCATCTCAAAAAGTTCAGGACAAGATGTCTGCCTTCCAAAATATTCCAGATATTGTTTGTTACTAAAGCTATTGAGTGCTAAGTAATGTTAGGATAACTTGACTTCTAAAAAGAAATAGATGAACAAGCAAGCAAACAAAAATCCCAAACAGCAGCAACAAAGATAATATCAGCCCAAAAAAAGAGCAATGCTTTAGGATTCATCATCTTTTTCTCTTTGTTTTTAAATTCATATACAGTTTTTCTCCACTTAGTCTGAATTCACTTCTTTCTTTGTACCATGATTTACATTATGCATTTTAGCAGTTTTTCTCTACTAAAAATATAATTGTGAATAAAATTAAATTTATTCCACACAATTGCAAGTAAATGTAATTCAGTGGCATTCTTAGAACTTCTTATTAATATATTGGTATCAAGGTATGTTTAGAAATTTTGTTTTTACCTAAGGTCATGCTCAAGCAGCTCCAGAGCAGGGCCATAGGAGCTGCAGCACTTCTAGGAAGATAGTCCGAGGGAGCTGGTCTTTTTCAGTCTAGAGAAGAGAAGTCTCTGCAGAGACCTCATTATGTCCTCCCAGTATTTGAAGGGAGATTATAAACAGGAAGGAAATCAGCTTTTTACATGTTCTGATAGTGACAGGACAAGGGGGGCAGTTTTAAACTGACCTAGCTGTTGGCAACCCTGCCCAGGGCAGAGGGTTAGAGCCGGATAATCTTTGAGGTCCCTTCCAACCCAAACCATTCTATAATTCTATGATTTTTGATAAATTCATCTATTCTTACATGACTGTCCACAATACAGAATACACTTCTATTATCAGAGTATCATTCTTCATACTTGAGTTTATGTTAAAATATAAAATATATATATAAAATATATAAAGAGTCTTTTACCCTGTAAGACTGAACTGACAGTTTCAGAACTGTAATTCTGAGTTTTCAAAATTTGTTTTCAGTTTGATATTAAATACTGACACAGGTTCCCCAGAGAGGATGTGGGATCTATATCCTTGGAGGTATTCAAGATCCAACTCGGTTTGCCTCTGAAGAAGTTCTACTAGCTGATTGTGTTTTGTGTAGAGGAGTTGGATTAGATGATCTCCAAAGGTTTCTTACATCCTCGACCATTCTGCAATTCTATGAAATAAGGAAAAAGCAAATATATTTTCTTTCAATTTCAGAGATGTTTTGTTTTAGTTACTTGATATGAAGAACTATTCTTCAGAATTCCATCTCTGGTTTTATTTCCAACTCAAAAAAAAAATTCTTTATCTGTCTTTTTGTCATTGTCTTTTTTTCTTGCTCTATCTGTGCTAGTTCTCCTGAGGAGGAAAGAAAATAAGCTGGCAGATCAGTCAGCAGATGTTAAAGAAATGCTGAAAACCTCTCAAGTTTCACAATAGAGACCAATTTCAAGTCAAATAAGATCTCTTGCTACGTATTTTTGCCATATTGAGAACAATGGTGTTTTACTCTCTGTATCAATGTGTGACAATCAGAGTAGAACACTGAAAATTGTAAGGTGCACTTTACATCATTGTAGAAACACAGGCAAACTTGTTAGCAATATGCAAAAGGGTAATATTCACATATTCTGTATGTCAAAAAAAAGTTCTGAAAAAAAAAATCATTCTAGGAAATTGAAAACATTTTAGCATTATCTTAATATCACAGCTTTAAAGCTGTCACAAATGAAATGTCATGTACCAGCTCATTTATCTAAGATTTACTGTCATCTGGGGTCTGTAATTTGTAAGTTTTTTCATCTGAGTCTTTTTTCTCCTGAGATCTAGCATCTCATGCATTTCTTGCCATTGGGATGTTTATCTAACGAGAAGTACTGCTCTTTTTGTTTCCACCATTCTCAGGAAAGTGAGGAGAAAGGGGAGAGGAAAAAGGAGAAGAAGGGTAAGGGGAAAGAGAAAAGAGGAAGAGAAAGGGAGGAGAAAGGAAGGAAAAGGAAGACCACAGGAAGAAAGATGAAACAAAATACTTCCTAATGCCTTGTTTCCTGGATTCACAGGAAATAGAAGAATACTTGTTTATTTTTGTATGTTTGCCATGGTTTCATGATATTTTGTTACTGATATTCCACATCATAACATCATGTGAGGCACTGGGAGTTAAAGAGTTGCTGCTCCAAGTCTGCTGTCTGCCTGTCTCTCAGAAGAGAAGAACTACATACTCCAGAGTACTTTGTGTTCCTGTTTTGCACACAGAGGGAAAGACAAAACTGCACACAAGTCCCAAGACCTCCTCTTTTGCTGATCATCTCAGCAGTGAAGTTTCCCTAGCCATCCTGCCTTCAGTGTTAGCATAAAGCCTTTGATTTTTGGACACTCTCTATCTCATTTTATTTGATTTGTTGTCTTCAATTCTAACTATGTTTTGTAATTTTGCATTCTGATATCTTATTTAGTAAATTAGTTTTCCTCCTCAGATTGTTGCCGCTGTTGTATTTTTTTAGGCTCATCTCCCTGCCCTCTCCCTTTTTCTCCTTCCTCTTTCCTGGGGCATTGGTCCACGGATCCCCTGCCCTATTAGTCATGGAAATGGGATGAACTGGCCCGTGAACAGTTGACAGTGATTTTGTATAATTTTGGATTTTTTTGTTTGTTTTTTTTTTCTTTAATCTACATCTTCTCTTTTATCATCCATTGTCATAAATATTTTCTAGTTTCAATAACTGTCTTACATCTTGTTTTCTTTCTCTTGACAGCTCTAAACACAAAATCTACATAATTCTCCTTCAGTGTTTTGTCAGAAAAGTATCCTATTTTACAAAGTCCAAATAAGCAAATAACTGGTCTGCAAGTACATTATAATTACAGATTACAGAGTAATTAAAGAGTTATTTATGCCTGAAGATTGCGTACTAATTATACATGAAGTTATTATGGAAAAACTGGCAAGTGCTATAGAGGCAATTACTATAAAATTATAAGTAGATGCCATTTGATTTTATGATTATTTGCACCATATGAAATAACAAGTTGCCAAAATTCGGACCAGGCTGGTTTGTTGCATCTGAAATGTTTGACTTTTAGTAACATCAAGTCTCCAAGCATGCCAAGAAACATAATACATTTGCTCTGCAAAGACACAGGCATCTGAGCACCATCTAGTAGTACATTAAGTGCCACAACAAACATCTGCTATATAGTTTGTTCCATTCTAAACTTACCATGGGGGATAAAATGTCTGTATAATCTTTTTTCTTTTTTCTTTTTTTCAGTCAGGTTTCTTTTTTTTCCTTTTCCTCTTTTTTTTTTTTTTTCCCTAACTGTGGTTTAAGGTGCCTTTTGGTCTCTGTTCTTGTCAGAGAAAGCAAGTTGTGTTCTTTCATGTAGGAATGGAAGTAGTGATGCTTTTGAAAGGCCTGGAATCTTGTTTGAGTTCATTTCATAACTTGAGGACAAGCCAAACAAAGAACTGTTTCCTACACAAATGACTGAAATTGTCCTTTAACCTAAGGAGAGACAGATCCAGTATCGGATTTCTAAAGTTTTGTTTTTCAGAGGATAAAGGCATTCGTTTGTTGATAACACTTTGAATAATCAAAGAACAAAACAAAGGCTTAATACCTTCAATTTTATTAAATACATATATGTATTTTGCTTAATGAACTAAATCTCCTTAATTTAGAAAGGCTAGTTCAAGTAGGCTAGTGAATAAATCATTGTTTCAGTGCTGAGCAAAAATAAATAAATAAATATCCAAACAAAAATGTTCATGGACACTCAAAATGAAACGCACTGTATGCATGCAAAAAGTATGAGCTTTCCTGCTAAAAAATGTAATGTTTGGATAAGAGAAAATATTTTGTAGATCTGAAACAAAGTAGCTTATATCTGAAAATTTGTATTAAAAATTAAGAGAAGAAACAGTGCCAGAAGTGCTGAAAGATATTGTTCTTAAGGCACTTTTTCAGGAGACTGAGAAACCCAGTTCTCCACTCATTCGTTCCAGGAGGGAAGTCAAACTCATGATCTCAAGTGACCATGAAGCTGTTTCATAAGTTTCTGACTAAATTAGCATTTAAATATTTTATACTAAATGGGACAGCATCATTAGGAGAGATTGAGGGACATTTCAGAATAGCTTAAAAGGACATGAAAAAGCTTGTTTCAAACACTTCTGCTGGTTCAGACAGTCTGCACAGAGACTTGGACATCTTATCCTCAGTAGACCCCAAATGCATAAACTGTGGGTGTATAAGGAAGGTCCCTCTCACTCTCCTGTAAAAGCTGCTCTGCTTAGTATATCTATTTTATTGTTCATTCTGCTGTATACTTCTGTGCTAAAAAAAACATCCTGAGGGACAAACTGCCTAGATCCTAGTTCCTGTTTAAATTTGTATTTTATGCAAAGGAGCACAGCTTCAAGAGGAGACAACGGAAACATAACCAAAAGCGGAGATGTTGGAGGGCTTTCCTTATGGGCAGTGGGAGAAGAGCTCCAACAGTTTTATAAAGAACCTGAACTGATCCCTCACAGGCTGGTCAGCACTCACTTGGTCACCAGATAACAGAGAAGCAATCTCTGCTCTAGTTATTTAATGAGTCTAGCTGGGAACTGTGTTTTTCTTCTCTCCATACGCCCTGCTGAAACTATTCAGTGAATTAAGGTCAAATTATCAAACCAGTTTTAAGGTAGCTACAACATGATTTCTGGTGAAAAATTTATGCTCTGAAGAAAACATACACTTAAACTGCGCATTTCATCTGCTTCAAAAGCTAATTAAAAGCTCCTAATTTGAAAGAGAGAGGAGGGAATAATACTAGTCATTGTCAAGTGAAAATTGGTCTTAATTATTCCTTTTGTCATATTTTAGATCAATAAAACAACACAATATATTATTCATCCTATTGGCAAACTGATCACTGTCTTTTGTCTTACATAGCTATCATTTCTGGAGGTTGTACCTGAAACAAATTGATCAGGTTTTCAAAAAATATTCACTAATTTGTATTGTTCCTGTACTTCAGTATTCACTGTAAAGTGATTTTAAAGAATTTCACTTTTTGGAGCAGCGACCAACTATCGCTCCTACTGAACACAGCTGGTGGAATGGTGAAGTAAATTGTATTGCTGGATGGGCTTAAAAATATTAACTATTTATTCCTCATACTTAGCCAGTCTAAACAAGAAGATTTTTGATCATTTCAAAAAGGCTGTTTCAATTGAGACTAGTTGAAAGTAATTTTTTAATCCATTATGTATTTTGACCCTTCACCAAGGGCAAAACCTGCCTAATCAACCTAGTGGCCTTCTATGATGTTATCACTGCACCAATGGACAAGGGAAGAGCCACTGGTGTTATCTATCTTGACTTCAGTAAGGTCTTTGAAACAGTATCCCACAATATCCTTCTCTTCAAATTGGAAAGATGTGGATTTGGTGGGTGGAGTGTTAACAGATGAAGAACTGGCTGCAGAATCAAGTACAAAAAGTGGTGGTTAATGGCATGGTGTCTGGATGGAGGTTGGTGATGAGTGGTATCCCCAAGGGGTCAGTGCTGGGGCTAATACTCTTTAATAGCTTCATCAGTGACATAGACACTGGAGTGTCTATGTCTAATCTGTGTCTATGTCTAATCACCCTCAGCAAGTTTGCCAATGATATCAAGCTGTGGAGTGTGGTTAACACACCAGAGAGAAATGGTGCCATTCAGAGGGACCTTGACAGGCTTGAGCAGAGTGCCAAGGTGAACCTCATGAGGTTTACAAATCCAAATGTGAGGTCTTGCACCTGAGTTGAGGCAAGTACAACTACCAGTACAAACTGTGGGATGAAAGGAGTGAGCACAGCCCTCTAGAAAAAGACCTGGGGTACTTGTGAGTGGAAAGCTGGACATGGGTCAGCAATGTGTCCTCAGCCCAGAAAGCCAACTGAATTGTGAGCTGCATCAAAACATGCATGGCCAGAAGGGCAAGGGAGGTGATCCTGCCCCTCTACTCTGCACTGGCGAGGCCTCACCTGTAGTACTGAATCCAGATGTGGAGTCCTCAGTACAGGAGAGACATGGACCTGTTGGAATGCTTCCAGACAAGGGCCACAAAAATGATCCAAGGGATGGAACACCTCTCTTGCAAAGACTAGCTGAGAGAGCTGGGGCTATTCAGCCTGAAGAAGAGAAGACTGAGAGGTGACCTGAAAGTAGCCTTTCATATCTAAAAAGAAAAGAAGGGAACAGACTCTCTAGCAGGATCTGTGGTAATAGAAAAAGGGGAAATGGTTTCAAGCTCAAAGCAGGTAGATTTCAGTTAGATATATGGAAAAAGTGTTTTACAGTGAGAGTGGTGTGACACTGGAACAGTTTGCCCAGATATGTTATTGATGCTCCATGCATAGAGACTTTCAAGGCAGGGCTGGACCAGGTCCTAAGCAACCTGATCTAGCTGTGGATGTCCCTGTTCTTTGCAGGGGAGTTGGACAGGATGGCATTTGGAGGTCCGTTCCAAAAGGATTCTACGATTCTATAATTCTATGATTTTCACCTAAGTGAAGTGCTTGAGAAAGTTCCATACCTTTGAATAAGTTCCTTACACTAATTCATTTAAGGTTATAACTAAAGAAAAGGACAACACATTCATAGCAGCAAAGCTACATTATAAAATCAGTGTTTTTTTCTTGACATTGTTATTACAGGAAAATTGCTTATACCATAAGGTCATCTTTATAGAGGTAGAAGTATTTAATATCACTTCCACAAACAATTTATCAGATTCAGAGGGACTAGTTATTTTAATTATGTTTGTTGTGTGTAGTGCAATTTTCTAGTGTTTTGGATTTCTTACTGAGAATTCTGAATTTGGTGTTCAGTATTGTTAATAAAAAAAGAATAGAAGACTATACTTGCGCTGTTTGAGCTCTGTATGTGTCTCCCTGAATACCAGTACAGAAGAAACCATGTGGAATGGAGTCTTGATACTGACAGAGGGGAATTATGTTGCCCATTTTCTTCATCTCTGGTGGTTGTTAATGTTTTATGAAGGGAAAAGGAACATTTTGACATTCAGTAAGGACAGTTTCTAATTAAGGCTTGGATTCAACAGGCCACTTAAGTTCTAATGGGACTTATAAATATGCCTGACTGGAAACCTGCCCTGCCCTGTCCCAAATTTTCAGTCTAATCACTAGAACACAGAACTGTGTTTTTCCTTATTTATTCTTCTGACTGAACCAGGATTTTGCACAGCAGCCTACCTTGCTAGGCAGGCTCAAAGACTGCTACTATTCCGTGTATGTTACCAGCCTGTGTTATACACAATCTACATTTCAAGCATCCTGCAGAGGTAGGAGATAGTATAGAAAAACAAAAGTTGCTGAATGTGGCTGCAAGATCACATTACTCATGCAAAGCAGGTCTTTATTGTGGAAATACATCAATATCTGTGTTATCAGCTTGGCCTACTACACACCGTAAATATACACATGAGCATTCTTCTGAGAATGTTTAAATCAAAGAAGAGGTTTTGATTTTCAGAACATAGTGAGCTACAAACTGAAATGAAATATTGAAAATGGTAATACTGGTTAGAGTATTCCAACATGGTTAGAATAAACAAGGAGCTAATAAATAAGAACATATTAAGAAATAAAAAAATGGGTTATCTTTAAATAAGCTTTTCTGTCCAGCTGTGTATCATTTCTCGAAGACAATAATGCAGAACACATATTTCTAGTGCTCGGCCTAGAAGATAGCTAGTTTGTTAGGATGTTAGATGATCAAAGTTACAAGTGTGAAATATGGCATTGAAATTGTATAGCATGAGAATTAAACAGCATTGTCTTTGGATGTAGGAAGCTCACACTGCCCTGTTTACTCTTTGGATGCTTTATATAGCATTTCCCATGCTCTGTAATACCAGTATTATAAAAAGAAATTTAAGTGAGTTCTGTTATTTTGGTAAGGCTTACTTACCCAGGTACAGGGAAAAAGGTAAGAAAGTGCTTGAGAAGAAAAGTCAAGGAAGACTATGACATAAAGTTGATTGATGGCACTGCTGCTTGCCAGAGTGTTTTAAGGAGAAGAGTGAAACTTTCTCAGTCCTTTAGAAGAGTTGTTACTGATATATAACAAAGAGTTTTGTGTTGCATACATTATAGTATACTTTTTGTAAAGAAATGTAAGTTCCAGAATGTTTATGTTTTCAGACCCAGCCATTTGTCTGTTTCCCATTGGCTGCACTGTGGTATCTCTTCTCTCAGAATAGAGATATTTCTGAGCTGGCACACAGAATTATTTTGCTTTTTCCCTTAAGTCAGTTGTGTTTCTTCAGAGATTTCTGATTTACTACCTACAAACCTGCTGTATAAAATCTAGACACTGTGGTATTCAACTGTATTTCTGCTTTTCTTTTTTTTTAAATATCTGTGCTTTTGCATGTTCACTAATTAAATTTTACCGTCATTCCCCTGTGAAGACAGACTGAGAATTAAGGCTGTTCAGACTGGATTAGAGAAGGCTTCAGGGAGAGCTGATAGCAGCCTTTTAGTATTGAAAGGGGAACTATAAGAAAGAAGGGGACGGATTCATCACTTAGTAGTGATGTCAACGGTTTGTGATAGGACACTGTGATAGGACAAGGAGGAATGGTGTTAAACTAAAAGAAGGGAGATTTAGATCTGATGTAATGAGGAAGTTTTTTTTTTTTTTTTTTCATGGTAGACATTCAAGGTCAGGCTGGACAGGGCTCTAAACAACCTGATCTAGATGTATGTGTCTGATCATTGCAAGGGAGTTGGGCTAGAGCTGGACTTTGAGGGTCCCTTCCAATTCATATGGTTCTTTTTTGGGGCAGGAAAGGTTTAGCTATAGAAAGCAGGGAGGAAATGAAGGACTGGTGATGACTTCTCTCATGCAGTAATATCTCAGACATTCTCTGACATGCTATCACTTTCACAGATGAAACAGAAAGAACAGTTCTATCTGGTATATACTCTACCTCTCAAAATGTCCAAAATCCCTTAGTCCCTTCAAAACTTGATGGGAAACTAACTCCTGAATTCCTGGAAGAAAAATCTTTGGGTATTTTCTTTTCCCTAGACAATTTTTTTTAACAGTCATAATTCACATATAGTTGGTAAACTTTCACTAGCTGTAGTCGGTGTCTAGACAGGATTAAATATAAATGTTCACAGCATAGGCAAATCAATTAGAACAATAAAAACAAAAAAAAAGTAGTATTTCTTGTTAGTGTGAGCAGAGCTCTTCTCAGCAGTCAGTGAAATAGAATCCTCCATGAAGTAGATCTCTTTCATCCATGGGATTTTGACTGAAGTTGCAATTATTGCATTAAGTAATCTAAATCTGTCTCAAATACAATGGGAATCAGGTTAGCAAACTTAGTCCCTTGCAAAGAAAGGTAATGGAGAGAAATTAATTTTCCCAGAGTAGCATCTAGTGCCATTTTTGTTTTTGAGATCTTGAGTGACTACCTGTCATGTCTCGTTATCTGGTTTATTTCACCCAGCAAGAAGATGGTGACTATGGCACACTTCACTGGCCTGTATCAGTTGCACCAACTAGTCCATTAAATTTATTCTGAACAAGCTGTTGTGCATATGAACTATAATCACATGTATTCTAAGCAAAGAATATATGAGCTTATTACTAAACAGTAATCCAAGGTAGTAGAAGTGAGATGGGGTAGGTAAGGATAAATTAGGTTGGATAAGATTATACAAATTCTGATTAAGATAAATTAAGGTAGGAAAGGTTATGTGACCTGTCCTGTAGATGTGCCTGTAGCAAGATGGGGTTTGAGGGAGGCACTTGAAAGATGAGAGCGTCCCAGGCCAGATGGGGGGAGCCTTGAATGCTGTCCTCCAGCATCCTGACTTCATACCCCTATTCCATGAGGCTTGCCTTGATAAGCAAGAAGACGGCCAATTATTCCAAGTTATTCAGATTAAGATATAAGCAGGAGTATGAAAAACACATGATTTTGTAGAAATGGCATTACTATGAATACAGGTAGTATTACAACACTTTGTGACAGTAGACAAAGACTTACCTGCCCTAAACAAACAGATTTTGAGCAGGTGTTGGGGGATGAGACAAGAATGCTTTCTTGTTTATAACCATTCAAAAAATAAATGTACTGCTTAGGAAATAGGAACAGGATACACTGGAAAAGCCAAATGATAATAGCTGAGCCAACTGCAATACTTGCTCAAGCTGCAAAGCTCAATTTCGGGACTGATGGAAGACAGTATTTAAATGAAAACTGAAAGCTCAGGAAAACTGAGCTTTAAGAAAAAATTGAGACAGAGATGGGCAGGCTGTATAAAGTAAGCTCTAAGCAGTGCAGAGTAAAAAACAACAACAAAAACAAAGTGGAAAAAAAAATGAAGTGGAAAAAAATATCCAGACTGCCACCCATCTCCATGTTTGTCAACCTCAAGCTGAATCATCACAGTCACATAGAGACACTGGAGGTGATCATGTCAATGTAATTCACCAATCACAAACTTTATTTGAAAGATAGTCCCTGAAGGAACCAGGAAAGTTTTTTTTTCCAGGTTATTTTATTGTCTGAATGTCCACTCACAGTGAAAAATGGTATTACTGACAGCAGAATAAACCAGCATCGCTGTTTATAAATATGCTATTAATTTCAAAGTCCCTAATTACCGTGCTTAGGAACTGCAGTATGTTGCTAAATATCTTCTTCTTTAGGATTTTGAAAACACACAACTAATAACCACTAGGCAAAACTTTGCTGAAATCAATACTCAAAATAGAGTTGCAAGCAATTACCAGCATCCCTCTTTCACTGTTGAAAAAGAGAAAGTAGAGAGCAGCTAGACTTTTCCTGAAGTTACAGAGGGAATGCTGGAGTCAAGAGAAGGATGGGCGAATCAAAAGGTTAGGACATGGAGCCAGAATTAATGCAGCCACTTGTGGAGATTTAACAGTCCTTGTCCTATCATTTTGAAGCAACTTACTGAGCGTAAAACCTGGCTAGTTACAAACAGCCTAACTGTGTTAGATCTACATTTCTGATATTAAGTCTGAGAATTCTCACTCTGGCTATATAACCAGTCTGCACCATCGGGTTTGTCAAATAATTAATTTCCTTTAAAAATATATAAATATTGATGTGACTGAGTAGATCATTTCTTATGAAAGGGAGAAGTAAATATTTTTTCACCATAAGAACCTTTCTTTGAAATTCTACAATCTATTGCTGATGAGTTTTTACAATTTTCATTGTGGTACCTCTGTTTACTTTGTACAATACGTGCTCACACAGCCTCCTTGGTATATCACAGCATCTGGTGTTCAGGCAGAGGATCTGTCTCTCCATTTCCCTTCTCTGAAGCAGGCCAATGGAACAGTTGTGGGTTCTCTGTGTGTGTGTTTTCTTTTTGTTTTTTTTTGTTTGTTTTTGTGGAGGGACAGGTGGATTGTAATTTCTTTGGTTTAAAAATAACAGCTTTTAAATTGACACTGAGAAAGTGGAAAGCTATGACAATAGAACAGAAGTGAATACTCTGTAAGAAAATGGAAACTGAAATGGAGAGATATGATCTGACATACAGAATCAGCACAACTGGCACATGATTTATTGATTATGGCCTGTCATATAAGAGGACCTCAGCTAGCTGAAAAGCACAAAGCAAAGTAATATTTTTCTCTCTATAGAATTTGGCATTTGGAAATTGCATACACTTTAACTTTACAGTGATTACTCTCTCCACACAAAGGAATATGTGACTTTGCTTTCACAGGCAAGCATGGTGCAAACTGCGTGATGTTTGTTTTGTTGTTGTTGTTGTTTTTTATCTGGCAGCCTATAAAAGCTGTGAATTGCATTATTGATTCACACAGATAATTTTGAGGAAATGCAAAATAATTGACAACATGCAGATGAGTGCCAAATCCAAATGCATTTGTGAAAATGCAACAACTTACTGTAAGAATACAAAAAATAGCACTACAAATAAAAAAATCCATGTATCTCCTTGGAACACATCCGACTTTTGTTTGCATGAACTTCTGAGCCTTGCTTTTGTAATTCTACCCTCTTTCCCAATTTAGGCAGTCAAATGTACAATCTGTTCTCTTCACTCTGAAAATCGAGATTGACGTGATGAATCTCTGCCTAAGTAACCCCAATGAAAATATTTAAACTGAGTGATCCAACTGCCTCCCCTCTGAACTTTGTCTAGAATCTTTGATCCAGCATCAATAAACTGGAAGATCAGTGGAGGTAACAAAGATACTTGGTGCTGGAGAATGTGATCTGTGAGCAGAAGCTGAGTGGCTGGGGCTTGTTCAACTAGGAGAACCATGAACCCATATGAACCTCATGAAGTTCAGCAAGGAGAACATCATGCTCTTGGGTCACAACAGTCCCAAACACCAGTGCAGAGGGATGAAGGAGGTTGAGAGTAGCCCTGCAAAGAAGGACTTCAGGGTTAGGGTAGATGAAAAGCTGGACATGAATCAGCAGCTTGCAACTTGGAAGGCCAACGTCTTAAGCTGTATGAACAGAAGTGTAGGAGCAGGGAGAGACAAGTGATTGTCCCTCTCTACTCTCTACTCTGTCCTTGTGCATCCAGACCTGGGACCTCCAGCACAAGAAGGACACAGAGCTATTGGAGCAGGTCCAGAGAAGGACCATAAAGATAATCAGAGTGCTGGAGCACCTCTCCTACAAAGAAAGGCCAAGGGAGCTGGGCTTGTTCATCCTGGAAGAGCAGGTTTTAGAGAGATCTTATGGGAATCTTCTAATACTTAAAGGGAAACTGGAGAGATATATTTTACAAGGACATACAGTGATAGGACAAGGAATCATGGTCAAGAACTAAAAAAATGTAGGCTTAGATTAGATATAAGGAAGCTATTATTCTCTATGAGGATGGTGAGGCACTGAAATATGTTGCCAGAGAAACAGTGAATACCCCATCCCTGGAATTTTCAAGGTCAGACTGGACAGTACTTAAGGCAGCCTGATACAGTGAAAGATGCCTTTAACTGTTGCACAGAGTTGGAACTACAGGATTTTTAATGGTCCTTCCTAACACAAGCCATTCCATGATTCTGTGAGATGAGGTAGCACTGGGGTAAACTAGCAGCAGCTCCCAGGAAACTGTTGGGAGATCACTAAGAAGGTGGAGTCAGACTTTTCACAGGAGCATGTGTGAGAGGGTGAGAGACAGTGGATCATAAGTGTAAAAAAATATTCAGACTGGTTCTAATAAACTTCTCCTTGTGTGGCAGTTCAGTAAAAGAGCAAGTTCTTTACAAATATAATCCTTGAAAGTTTACAAGACCCAACAGGATACAGCCCTGAGCAGCCTGGTCTGACCTCATAACTGACCTCTTTGAGCAGGTATTTGGGCTAGAGTCTTCCTAAGGTCCCTCCACACTTGGTTTATTCTATATTTTTCATACCTAAATGTTTTCA
Organism: Callipepla californica brunnescens; assembly: GCA_023055505.1. NCBI lineage: Eukaryota > Metazoa > Chordata > Aves > Galliformes > Odontophoridae > Callipepla > Callipepla californica. The sequence continues at coordinate 5,359,705 of JALIRH010000002.1, read as the reverse complement.
GAACTCATGTTAGCTTGAAAATGTATTAGTGATATGCATACTTAGTAGAAGATTAGGCATAGAAACAGCATTGAGATTTTTTCTTTTCCCCCTAAGTTTCCCATATCAAATTTCAGCATCAGAATGTTTTATTAAAATGCACCTGACTTCTAGGAGTGAATGTAATTCTCTATACTAATAACTCTGTCTTTCACAGAAGTTGGCACCTGATGTTTGTATGCTCATGGGCTTTCCCAAATATAACTGGTATCCCAGAAACTATTGCAAAGTTGATATTAATATGTCACATATTAAGAAATTTATAAAACTTTGCACAATGACTTTATTTTTAATTGAGAAGAAGATAATAATTTCACTTTTTTAGAAAATGATTTTTAATCATTTCAATTTAAGTATTTTTAGGCTATAAAGGAATGTGCACACTACGAGTCCAGCAAAACCATAGATTTGGAAAGAAAATACAGTATTCCATAAAAGTATCTTTGAATTAAGTTATAGGTATCCACATAAACAGATAAGGGTGCCAAATTACTCACTTTCAACTGGTATGCTTCAAACAAGAATAGAGATCTTCATACATAACAGTGCAAAACACTAAAGACTTTGCCAAAGAATCTGGCACCATCTTGTATTCCTACAGCTCCCAGAACTGTCTTCTTTGACACAGCAATTCTATGAACAATATCCAGCCTACCTATCAAATATTTGAAGTAATAGTTTTAGTTTACTTTTACAGGGAGATCAAACACTACCTATAGTTGTAATTAAGATAAAATCAGTGTTTCACAGAATACTTATCCTATAAGCATTTTGTAGTATTTTCTTTTTAATGTCCCCACTATTTGTACTTTCATGTCCTTAGAATGATTTCTTTTTCCTTTATGGACATTTAAAAGAAGTAGATCTAATCTGCTATTAATCTGCAGGCCTTCTGTTCAAATGAGTAACTGAGTGGCCAGATCACCTAGAACTGGACCTTATCTCATATAGCTAACTAATCTTAAATTTCAGTATTTGAAATGTAGCATCTGGTTTTCTATCTAGACCAGCAGATGCCTGTTTGAATGATTTTTTAGCAGGAGTTCTAAAGGATAACCCTTAGTTCCAAAAAAACTATTTCAATATGATGCAAACATGCACCATTGAGCCTTGACAGAGAATAGAAAACTAATAAAAAAACATGGGAAAGAAAGTAATAACATTTCTTCAATATTTCCTCAGGAATGCAAAAATGGAGAACAGCACTGACTGATCAGTTTTGCTGTAGAATTAATTATAATTAATCAGTATATCAGAGAGACCCATCAATTTTTATGCCTTTACCATTTTGATTCATTAACTGACAAATTTTCTCGGCAAACAGGAAAAAAAATACCCATGGCCTAAGAAAATTACACAGCACATCTATCAGCTTAGTGGTTAGAACAGGATCAAATATGGTCCTGTAAATCATGCAGTTTTTAAAACCTGAGTTTATAGTTTCCCTTCTTGTTTTTGTTCTATACTCTATTTCACCAGACCGAAGATTATTTAGTTTCTGGGTTGTGATGCATTTGGCAGAGTGTGGCTTAGACAGACTATGCCTACTTCAACTGTGATTTTTTGCAGTGAACTACTGAACTCTTACTAGAGTCCTTAAGCTAGCAGAAAAGCCTGCAGTGAAAATAATAGAAGCTTTGATGCATATTCTGGACTAACTGGAAATCATAGGGTTCAATTTAAAAGTAGTACTAAAAAATGATAGACTATCATGATCTCATAGCTAAGAGAGAGACAACAGTCCCTCTTGCAAGCTAACAAAAAAAAGCAAGCTGGCCTACTTACAGACTTAGCAAGAGGGAAGTAAACAGATTCTAACACTTCTTTATACTTTCCTTTTTGACACAGTTTCATTATGTGAAATATTTGTTTTAGGAAATTACAAAAAAGAAAAGGGGAATTTTGCCAGTTTGGGTGTTCACAGATGTAGCTATAGACAGCATCAGAACCTAAATTTGAAAGCAAAATGCCAAAATATCTCCAGAACCTCCACTCCAACGTAAAAGTATTGAACATAGAGTGGAAATTCACAGCAGGAAACAAGGACCCTGGGTAAAACAGTGAATGGCCTATTCATTTAAGCAGCAGAAGTGAGTCAGTGACTGCGTGTTTTCAGTCTGGTTCTCTACAAGTGATGTTTATGAACTTTCTGCACATCTTCCCTGTGACCCTCATCTCCCCTCAACTTACAGTTTGAATCCATGATCCAAATGAGATCAGATATGTTAAAGGAAGGTAAAATGCAAATATATTAGCCCTTAGAAATGTAATGAAGAAAACACTGAGTGAAGAAAATCAGCCTCTATTTGGCAGCACTAAGACAAAATTTTGAAGGTCCTAAAAAATGACAAATGCCTTTACATATGCCAACAACTGCAACCACATCACTTGAAGCCATTATGAACCAGAACTGCAGTGCTCCTGTGGAGTTCTGGGTGGCATAGAGAAAAATAGAGGGACATAAATATTTTCATTCCTGCTGGTCAGGAACTGAAGGCTTATACAGAAGGAGATAATGCCTCTATGCCATCTATCTGAGAAGACGTAACTTTTCATTTTAATAATACTTTTATTATGGAAGCAGGAGGAGTGCAGAGCCCCTTCTATTAGACACTATACAAGTAGTCAATTCAACATATTATCTGGTTGAAAGTGCTTGCAAAATGAATAAAAAATTCAGATCAATTTAACAGATCAATGTTAACTAGAGGGGAGAAGGGAAAGGTTACATTTAGCACAATATTGTGTGATGTTTGTTCTGTACTGAATTAAATTATCTTAAAATATAACCATTATAGCTAATTAACATGAGAGGAATGGAGTCACAGCCAAACTGTCAAGAACTGAAGAAGAAATCTGTAAGAATTAGCAACTCACCCCTTGATATACAACTCTGGTTTAAAAATAGATTTCCCAGAAAATTCATATATTTTAATTAAGGATGTTTGCTTTCTTTTATCATTTAAAGTCTGAATGAGTACACAATTTTGTTTAACTTCTATGTTTATTCAGATTAAGCTTACAGAATTCATTACATTCCTGCTACAATCACAAAATTTACTATGAAATTTGATCAAAGCAGTTTAGAAAAATATGTCTGCTAATTGCTGAAGGTTGACAAATTAAGAATACACCTGTCTACACAATACAGGAATTGAATCATTCCTCTTTCCCCTTAGTAGTAGATTAAATATTTCTAATCCATGTTCTAGCCTTAAAAGCATTTATCCAGGCATGGATATTATTGTCTGATTTTATGTCTTTCTACACCAAAGAAATGCATGACACAATAATAATAATAAAAAAATTAAAAAGCAAAAGCATAAATAACCCTTCCAGACAAAGCTTCTGCAAGGAAAATGGGAAGCAAGAACATTGCGAGTTTTGTTTTATTGGTTTGGAACCATAAGCACCAGCCTGTATATAGTACACTAGTTCAGCCAAAGATTTCAATTGCTTCTGTAGTTTGGTGATTCATTCACAGGTTTTCTCTCAGCTACACAACTATTTATTTATTTCTTTTTCTGTTAAATCATCTTGATCCTTTTCCTTTGGCCTCTTTCTATCTGCTAATTATGAGTATTCTGTCTAAACTAAAATAGGAGCAAGAACAGCAGACTGAAAAGATCAGTATACAAATGTTTCCATATTCTGTTCCGGGTTTTACTCTTTAGTTTACGGTAAGGTTGACCCAGCTGAAATGCTGATGATATAGCTGTTGAAATTAATGATGTCTCCTTGTGAATCACTGGACTCCCTGCTTACTTGCTACATGAAGTATATTTAGGTGGGTGGTGACAAATATGTCTTAAGTTTGGACAGTACTATTCATTTCAGAAGATTGACTTTTCAGTAAGATCAGAGCTTTCACCTTAATCTCTCTGCTGCTTGAGGCTGCACAGCCAAACAAAGAAGCTTCCAATCATTTTTAGAAAGATAAAGACACTGAGATTTGACCTCTCTATCAGTTGAGTCCTCCATGCTTCAAGAGTATCAGAAGCCTTAGTCTCATGGGATTTTAAAAGGCAGCTCTTAAAAAGCATCCCTTGAAAGGCTGCCCATCAAAAACCTACCAATTTTATCCAAATTCTCAGCTGCTGTAAATTGAGATGGTACCACTGATACAGATGATTAAATTTACATCCTCTCAGAGTCTGGTCTCTGTAATTTGTTCTTTGCTCTGTACTGTAAGGAAATTTTTCTAGGTGCAAAATTATCAAGTTTTTCTCTAATTATAGAATGATCAACTGGAAGCCAGAAAACACTGTCTCTGCAGCACTGCTCTGAAGCATTGAACACTTCCTGCTGACTTCCTGTAGTCAAGAGCTTATTCATATCTATAAGCATTCACACATATATTTATTAAAAACCTGTAGTAGAGTACTCCAAAAATCTACTTTATAATGGTAAAAAAAAAAAAAAAAAATCCTTTCCCAGTGATGGAGAATGATTAAATTATAATACATGCATTTTACATCTGAGAAAGTATGAATAATTTAAATGAGATAAGAACTGAATCATTAAGAAACTGGAACCATCACCAGTTATTAGATTTCATTTCACTGAAATGAACTGAGCTTGAGTTAATTTGTATCTGATTCACCAAAAAGTATCATAGTTCGGCTGTGCTGAAGGCACTTATTTCACCATACATAATGCAGTGAGACTGTAGGCTTGAAAGAAATAAGGTAGATGAGAAAATTTTGCATAAACTCCTGCATATTTTCTAAGGAAAATAAATTTTCAACAGCAGCTTTACTAATTCAATGTTAACAAGTCCAGAATTTATCAAAATACTCAGCCCCCATTAGGGATTCATACGTTCTTGTGCTAGATGTTATGGACAAATGTTTCTAAAAGATGGTCTGTACTCTAGAAAGTTTATGAGTATAATTTATGATCAAAAGCAACAGTTGGGTAAAACAAATAAATCTAATGAGTGCAATCTGTTTCATTTACAAAAAAAAAAAAAAAAAAAAGAAAAAAAGATAACTCAGAAGCAACTTGATTATGGTTGATAAATACCACCAGAGGGAGGAAGTAGAAGGTACTAAAGAAGTAACAAGGAGCAGTTGTTGGAACTGAAATCCAAACAGATGCAAATGAAAATCAGCTAGAAAACTATAGTAAAGATGATTAGACCGAGAAATAATGTATCGAGAGGAATGACAGGTTCTCCATCTTTTCAAGATCTCTAGCTAAATCTGAAAGGCAAGGTTTGTTCATACAACATTTAGAACATCACCATACAGATTTTGCAGGCAGATGTGAGATTTTATAACCATCTGAGGCAGCTGGAAGCAGTGCTTGAGTATCAAAAGCCTTTCGGCCAATTCAACATAGCATAGCTCTCAGTAAGCAACTGTCACAAGTTTAACTCTGCAAAAGACTATGTGGAATATGTGAGAAGAGGTAAGATTTTACTATGTACATGAAACAGAAGACAAGTCCAGGTGGTAGCTGAAATAAAATCTTCAAGGTAGCTGTCAGTTTAGAAGAGTAACAAGAGTTTTCAGCTACCAGCTTGCAATGACCTCAGAACAAAACTGAAAGGCCATGTTTTAGCTATTTGAATCTTATGATGAGCTTTATTTTTGGATAAAGCTTGTGAAGGAAAGCTATGAGATCATAAATAGGCTTTGGTAAAATTTACACTTTTCACAAAGCCGTAAGACTCAACACTTCTTTTGATTTCAAGAACAAATGTCAGTGTACCTATATCCTTTGGCCTCCTGTTTTGACACTTGTGTAGTATAACTGACACTACTCTTGATGCGTTGCATGAGTTTCTCAAGGTATCCATTTCAAAAACCATGTCCCTCTCTTCACTTTTGTCCTGACATAGTTAGAAATAAGTGGATAGTGCAGTTTTTGGCATAATATAGAGGAAAGGCTCAGGACTTCTAAAAAAGGCACAAATAATAATAGAATAACAGAATCATAGACCGGCCTGTGTTGAAATGGACCTCAAAGATCATCTAGTTTAAACACCCCTGCCATGGGCAGGCTCACCAACCACTAGACCACTCTGCCCAGAGACACATCCAGCTTTGCCTTGAATGCCCCCAGAGATGGGATATACACAACCTCTCTGGGCAACCTGTTCCAGTGTGTCACCACCCTCTGTGTGAAATACTTCCTAGTATCTAACCTAAATCTACCTTGCCTTACTTTAAAACCATTCTTCCTTGTCCTATCACTTCCAACCCATGTAAACAGTCATTTCCCCTCCACTTTATATGCTCCCTTGAAGTTCTGCAAGGGCATAATGAAATCTCCCCGAAGCCTTCTCTTCTTCAAGCTAAACAAGCCCAGATCCCTCAACCTTTCTTCACAGGAGAGGTGTTTCAGCCCTCTGACCATTTTAGTGGCCCTCCTCTGGACCCATTCCAAGAGCTCTGCATCTTTCTTGTGCTGGGGTCCCCAGGCCTGGACACGTTAGTCCAGATGGGGCCTCACAAGAGCTGAGTAGAGGGGGGCAATCACTTCCCTCTCCCTGTTGGCCATCTCTTTTTTAATGAAGCAATTTAGTTGCTGTAGATTTCAGGGCTTTCTCTAAATGAATCTCCCTGGATTTCCATCTCTTGGTAGTGTAGCTTCATAGAAAGCTTTGTTTCTAGAGGCAAAAATTCCATTCAGATCCTTGAGAACCAAGATGTGGAAGAGAATTACAGTTTTTATCATTGCCATCAGTTTCAGTCTGTGTCTATATTTGCAAATTAAATCATGCCAGCTACCATTCTTAATGGACAGGCTACTGAAGGGCAATCTGTTACAATCACATGCAAATAAGCCACGCATGTGGTCCCATACATGTCCAGGCTACAGGCATAGGCAGCGCTTCTACACTTAATTCCCTAAAAGGGAGGGCTTTTAAAAAGGAGAAAGAAGGAAAAAGTATGCTTTATAATTAAAACCTTTTCTTTTCCCACTCTTTCTATTCACTTCCTGCCATTTGTTTTTCAACAAAGAGTTGCACAGTTATTTCCATGAAGTAAAATGAAAAGGGATTAATACTTTAATGTAGTAGACACAAGACAGTATTTCTTGTACACTGTACTCTTTGTGGAAAAAAGTTTAATAAATTCCTTTACATGGAATGGCTAACTCTTAACTTCCATCCATGATTTAATCTTAATCAAAGAGAATGGTACCAAATGTAATATTAGTACAAGGGCTGGAATGCAATAGCAGTAAAGTATAGCAATTAATATCCCAGACAGATCTTCCTCTCTTTTTTCCTGATAGAAGTCAGAAGCTAAGCCTTGCTACTGAATGTAGTCATGCTGGGGTAAAACTGGTGTAAACAAGAGTGGACTCCTGTCATCTAAGCTGAAGTGATTTCAGGCTTGGCACTGAATTCTGGTAAACGTGTTAACAGTGCAACTATATATTAAATAGCCGATACAGAACAAAAACAAACCACTAATGCCTACACTTTTCTTCAGACTAATAGGTGGCTAAAATACAGTATTTCTGAAACAAATGACAGGGAGTGCTGGATTTTGAAACATGTTTCCTTCAGTTGCCTATAATAACAGTAGAAAATGAAGGAAAATTGCCTTAGATTCATGTGGGGAAAAGGTGCTTTTATGTAAATTGGACATCTGATTCTTGTATGTAGAGAGCTTAGGACAGCTGTGCTGAGATCCATAAAGATGTTTAGATACCCAGCTCTTGTTAGAGAACAAATGAAATCTCAACTGGGGAAAGGCAGAAGTGGCTAGAGGAATGTTTCAAAGCAGAATATACACACCGTGAGGCACAGTCTGATTCACATGAAGACACAATGTAGAAGTCAAGGAGCAAGGATAAAGGCATTTAGTCTTCGCCTTTGGGGTAGAATCCCACAGTGGCCGGAGTATTTTGCGAAGACAAATTGCCTTTCTAAGAGGATCATGCCACAAGTGCAAACCAAGCACTCAATATCCAGAAGTCCATTTTATTTAAAAACAAAGAAAAACAAAGCACATCAAAAACAAACAAACAAGAAGCAACAAAAAAATCACATTTCACTGGTCATATGTAAAAACAGTGAAAGAATCACAAACAGGAATCTCCTTCCTGCCATACATCTTTTGGGCATTGATTCTTTTTTAAGTGATCTCAAGACAAGATTTCCAAAAGCTTCTTGAGCTTCAACAAACACTAGGTGGTCTCCTACGAAAAAAGCTTCTTCGTATTACAGCCATAGTGAACTGGAAGGGTACAATATTCTTCCATGAGAGCATTTCACAGCAAATGCAGCAGCTAAAACACAGCAACTGCAAACCTTCCTCTGTCGCTCTGCCACAGACCATCAATGAAAAAGCAATACCCTCCAAACTAAATTTTCATTATAATATTTAAAAATCTGGCTTCATCTATTATCCACATCTCAGATCTAATTTTAGTAGCTAATTTTATATTGAATATGTCTCAAGGCATCCCCCATGTCTCCTGGCATCACATAAGCTATTGGTACAGGCAGTCTTTCAATAGTTAGAACTTATATAATTTTCCAGTTATGAATTCAGGTCTTCCAGTCCCTGAAGAATGCTTCAGCTACTGGGCTATAGTGCAAAAGACAAACATCTCTAAGCACTGCTTAAGAGAATGTAATCATGCTAGCATGATTCCTAGAATCACTAGCACCTCTTTGGGTACCTCTTTGACATTTAACGGTGTCATGTAACATAAGAATAGACATCCTGAGATCTCCTCTAATCTGTGTAGAAAAACAAGCAGCTGCTAAAGGTGATAACTTTAATAAGGAGCCTAAAGAGGTAGGAATCTCATGTAAATGCTCATAAGGTGGCTTGGATGCAAGCATTAAACTCTGGTCTGCTGTTTTCCTGCATCGTGCACAGCTTTTAACCAGCCAGTCTCATAGATCATGGTCTACTTGGGAAGGTACAGCAGCTTCCCCATTACAGTGCTCTGTTGCAAAGGATAGATGCTAAAAGAATAACAACATGGCAACATTACCATATCAAGACATTGTAAGAATAATCATAAACCAATGAACTATAAGATTAAAACAGCATCTTTCTACATTTCTGTTGACCTTTTTAAAATAGATCCTTCTGAAGAGTTTTGAGATGCAACTCTAACAAAATTCAGCAAGTTTGACAGCTGTCACCTGCTCAGAGATGTCAGTGAGGATCAAACAGTTCTCACAGACATACCTCACGAGTCTGATGTTCAGCTATGTCACTGTGGTTTATGTGAGCAGCCTGTCACATAATCAATCTCTCTTGCATTGGAGAGGTCTAGAGTGACTTAATTGCCGTGGTTAAGTGTATAACACTAATCACAACTTATAAATCAGAATTGTTGGCATATATCTCCGAGAACTGAAACATGATTTTGATATTCATCTACTAATTTTGAAGTCACTGCAGGACTAAAGCGATGTTAGGTTGTGCATATTTGAGAACAGTACCACAGAAGCATAAAGTGAACAGCTTTTGGTAGTACTATTGTTGCAAAATCACACAGGTTTTGTGTTATTTAACATTTCCTTGAAGGAACATCAAGCAACTGCCTCTAGGCATTACAGATACCTAAAATGCATTTATTTTATTTTTTTCTCCTAGAAACAGCTCTCCTGTATTATTTTGAAATAGTTTCTGAATGGGAGCAGAGTATATGGGAATACAATGGAAGAAGAACATAAGTAACAGCCTTCCAGTCATTAAAGGGAACATGTAAGCAGAAGGGAGACCAACTTTGTACGTGGTCCAATACTGATAAGACAAGGGGAGTGCTTTATACTCAAAGAGGGGAGATTTAGGTTAGATGTCAAGGGCAAATTTTTCACCAAGAGGGATGTGAGTCACTGGAACAGTCTTCCCAGATAAGTTGTGGATGCCCCATCTCAGGAGGTGTTTGAGGCCAGGCTGGATGGGGCTCTGGGCAGCCTAAACTGGTGGTTGGCAACCATTCTCATGGCAGGGGGCTTGGAATGGGATGATCTTAGATAATTTTTCCATGTTTCTATGATTTTACCTTTATCACATAGCATGAACAATTCTATCTCATGTTATAACTGATGTGATGAATTTACATAGTCCTGACACTTGTTGATTTTGATGCAGTAGAAACGCTATACCTCATTAACAGGATTTTACTCAAATTCTTATCAACCTGCAGAAAGACTGCAGACAAATCAAGAGTGAGATGAAAGAAGATTTGTTAAAGATATTAGGCTAAAAGCACTAAGATTTATACAGATCATGCAGTACAAGAACGCATTTTCTGATCATTGCTCTAATTTCTTGTTTATGACAGGTCAAACAGTAAAATTTTTCAATTTTCTGAAATCAGACTGCTACCTTCAAACAGAGAGCAATTATTTTTACCATGTTATCTGCTGCATGAGTGTTCCTGGATCAACAGCAAAGTTGTCATGATTTTATGATTTTTTGTTATCAGTATTCCACATCATAACATCATATGAAGAGTTAAAAAGTTAATGCTCCACGTCCTTTGACTGCCTGGCTCTCAGAAGAGAAGAACTGCATACTCCAGAGGACTTTGCATTCCTGTTTTCCACCCAGAGGGAAAGATAATACTGCACTCAAGTCCCAAAACTTCTTTTGCTTTTCATTTCAGCAGTGGAGGTTCTCTAGCTATCTTGCCTTCAGCTTTAGCATAAAGCCTTCGGTTTCAGACACTCTCTCTCTCTCATTTTATTTGATTTATTAGTTTCAATTCCAATTATATTGTGTTCTTTTGCATTCTGATATCTTAATAAATTAGTTTTCCTCCTCAGATCATTGCTGCTGTTTTGTTTTTAGGCCCATTTCCTTACACTCTCCCTTTTCCGGGGTGTGCGTCCATGAGTCTCCTGCACTGTGAGTTGTGTAACTCGGCCGAAGTGGCCCAGAAACTGTTGACAAAAGTCTTCATGAAAGAGAGTTCAAAGCAACTTAGAACACTGGACACTCATTCTATTTTAATGTGTAACTATATCAGCAACTTTTCACCATGCTTTCAGAAATCCACAGTAAATATCCCCCTACATCATCCATCCTCAGTTTCTTGCAGTTTGCTACAATCTGGCATGCAAAGCTTACAAAAGTTGTGGAACAGCCTATTTTGAGAGAACTTGTAAGCAGGAACACATTAATGGGTATCAGGTGCAGCTATGAATTTAATGAATGGTTTGTTGGAAATCACATTTAATAGCAACATCCGTCTGCAGATGAGCTCTGCAATGTCCTTATTTCAAATCCAGGCAGATGGTGGATTTGCAACACACTTACTGTTTTCTGGTTCATGCAGCATTGCTTGCTTGTAAGTACATTCACAATCATGCTTGAAAAGATTTGGAGCTTGTCTGTCCACCCTTTTATTTTTGCCACTTCCTCTTCAAAGTAATGAGTATATCAAGAAAGCAACAAGGTTCATCATGGGAATTAAACTAGTATAGTATTTTTTCCTGTTCCAAAAATAAAAAAGCAAACCAACTCATGAAACCAAACAAACTACTTCTTTTGTCTTTTTTATTTTTCCTTACAGCTTTCACCTGACTAATAGAAGTGGAAAATGTTTTTAAACTGTCAAACTGACCTTAATTTCTGATATTAAGTAAATTTAAAGCTTTGTATTTAGGAAACAAAAAGGGGAAACAGTTTTCAAAACCAGTGACTTGCTACCATGGGAAATCATATCTTCCAGCCCTTTGGGAGCATTGAATTAAATAGGTTTTAATGCAGATATTCTAAAGTATCAGAATTTATTTTCATTTTCAGCCATTTGCAATCCAACTATCTCCTTACCACACTTCTTTACAGCTATCTGCTGGCAGAGTAGGAGGTGAAAACACTTCCCCCAAGATAATGTTTCTATTGTATGTGCATGGGCTGGCCAAACTACAGAGTAATGGAGGCTTTGCTATTGAAGGAGATGACATAACCTCTTTGGGCAATCTGTACCAGTTCTCTATCATCCACTCAGCACAGGACTGATTCCTGATGTTCAGTCTCCTGTATTTGTGCCCATTACTTCATGTTCTGACTCTGGGCACCTCTGAGCAGAGCTTGGCTTCATCATCTCCACACTCTGCTTTCAGCTATTTATGGACTGAGACTCTCCTGAGCCTCCTCCTCACCATGCTGAACAGTCCCAGCTCTCTCAGCCTTTCCTCATAGGAAATTGTTTGGCAACCCTCTGTCCCAGTCCTGAGCTGTCTCCAGTATATCCACATCTGCCTTGTACTCATGAGCCAGAATGCAATGCAGGACTCCAGGTGTAGCCTCACCAGTGCTGAAACAGAGGATCACCTCCCTCGGCCTGCTGGAAACACTTTCCCTAGTGAAGACAAGAATACCATTTACCTTCTTACCAGCATGTGCATACTGCTGACTCATGGTCATCTTGATGCCAGCCAGGATCCTCAGGTCCTTTTCCACAAAGCTGCTTTCTGTCTGTTTTTCCACTTTTTATTAATGATATCTGGAATATAAATGACTTTTTTTTTGAATTGCCATTCAGTATCTGTACTCAGTTTAGTAACCAGTTTCACCTCCTGCACAAAGCTGTTCTCTCTCTTTTACTCTAGAGAGGAGAAAATTTAGACCAGGCTTTTGAAAGACTATATTACTGAGCTGATGAAACAAGATTTCATTGAGAGAGACAGAAAAAAAAAAGAAAAAAAAAAAAGTAGTGAAAATGTTAATTGATGAAGTTATATCAATTTATTTACAGGGTATAAAATAACTTCCTATATAATTCAGTTTCAGGTGGAAAAAATATTCTTTTTTCCTATCTCACTTCTATGATTTTAACATAGCTTCATTGAGTTCACAATTATACCCAGTAGACAGATAACATAAATATATAGGACTATTGAACTCAATGGGCCTCTGATGACTCACACCAGTTGGAGCTGCCGTTCAGCTTGTTGCTTGCAGAAATTTCCAAACTTGGAAGATCTTTCTCACATTTCCAGCAAAGTCAAAATAGGTCTTTGTGAAATAACTGCAGCAAACAGCAAATGATGTATGAAATGAAATATCTCATCCATCCCATACAAGAAGAATGTGCAGGGGAAGCTTTGTCACTTTTCACCACACAGTTTCAAATGAGTCTCTGATGCAGAACCATCATTTTCCCGGAGTAATGGGAGGAAGGGGGTGATGCTGTCATTCTTATCAGATGTCAGGTATAGCACTTCCATATAGAGAGATTCAGATGTTATCCTTTCCCCATTTTATGAAAGAAATGTTGTCATATTTTTTCAGCAACTTCTACTGAGGTTAATGGCAGCTAATCCTGTGGTGCTGAGGATATACAGATCTCTGTCTAAATATATTTAGCTATGTATTGTAGATTTGATCTCAACACATATCATAGAATCATAGAATGGCTTGCATTAGAAGGGACCTGTAAAATTGTCTAGTTCCATCCTCCATGCTATAGGTAGGGACACCTCCCTCTAGACCAGGTTGCTCAGGCTGGCTTTGAATGCTTACAGGGTGGAGGCATTCACAACCTCACTGGGTAACCTGTTCCAGTGTCTTAACACCTTTAAAGAATTTCTTCCTGATATCTAGTCTAAATCTGCCCTCTTCAAATTTTAAACTATTTCCTCTTGTCCTGTAGCTATATGCCCTTATAAAATGTCCCTCCCCAGCCTTCCTGTAAGCCTCCTTCAGGTGCTGGAAGGTCTCTATTAGGTGTCCTCTCAGCCTTCTTTTGTCTAGGCTGAAGAGCCCTGGCTCACTCAGTCTGTCCTCCTAGGGGAGGTGCTCCGGCCCTTTGATCATCTTTGTGGCTCTCCTCTGCACCTTCTCCAACAGCCTCTTATGCTTCTTGTGTTAGGGGTCCCAGAACTGGATGCAGTTCTCCAAAGTAAAGGAGCAGAATCACCTCCCTCGACCTGCTGACAACACCAGGATATGGTTGGCCTTCTGAGCTATAAGTGAATATGTTGTATCTTTCATCAATTGACACTCCCAAATCCTTCTCCTCAGGATTATTCTAAAGCCATATTCTGCCCAACCTATATCTGTACTTAAGATTTCCCCAACCCAGGTGCAGGACCTTGCTTGTTGAACTTTATGAGGTTGGCATGGGCCTACCTCTCAAGCTTGTCCTGGTCCATCTGGATAGCATCCTTTCAGTGTGTCAGCTGCACCACTGAGCTTGGTGTCGTCTGCAAACTTGTTGAGGGTGCACTCCATCACATAGTCCATGTGGCCTGCAAAGATGTTAAATAACACCAGTTGAAGTACCTGAGGAATGTCGCTCATCACTGGTCTTCACTTGGACATTGAGCCGTTGACCATAACTCTGAGTGTGAATATACAGCCAATTCCTTATCCACTGAATGGTCCATCCAGCAGATCAAGTTTTCTTCAATTTGGCAACTGGAATGTCACGTGGAACAGTGTCAAATGCTTTGCACAAGTCCAGGTAGATGACGTCACTCACTCTTCCTGTATCCACTGATGCTGTAAGTCCATTGTAAAAGTTCACCAAGTTGGTCAGGCATGATTTGCCACTGGTGAAGCCATGCTGGCTACCATCAATCATCTGATCTTTATTTTCCATCTGCCTTAGTAGGGTCGTCATGAGGATCTGCTCCGTGATCTTGCTAGGCACAGAGGTGAGACTGACTGGTCTGTAGTTCTTTGGATCTTTTTATCCCTTCTTGAAAATGGGGGTTATGTTTCTCCATTTCCAATCAGTGGGAACTTCACCAGTCTACGACACATAGTGAAGTGTCAAAGATTCCTAAGATTTCCATCAATAAACTTGCATATCTATTGTGTTGATGTACAAATGTACTTGCTTGGGTGACAAAAGTATTACTGATTTACCATTAACAAATGTTCTTATAATTCTGCACCAGGAGAAAAACAAGTTACAACAAGTTCTGAAATTGAAATAATTAATAATAATCATAGAATAATTAAGGTTGAAAAAGAACACTAAGATCATTAGCTACAATCATCAGCCTGTCACCACCAATATTTCCCCAATAAACCATGTCCCTCAGTGCCATATCTACTCTTTCCTTAAGCACCTCCATGGTGGTGACTCCACCACCTCCCTGAGCAACATGTCCCAAGGACTCACTACTCCCTCTGAGAAGAAATTTTTTCTAATATCCAAATTGAACCTTCCCTGACACAGCTTGAAGCCATTCCCTCTTGTCCTATGGAACCATAATAGCAGCAGCAGCAAAGTCGAGAATCTTCTAAAGAGGAACCAAGGTTTCCTGTCTTACTGATTTTGCAATACTTTGATCACTTCTTGTAGTGTGAAGATTTCATGTCCTAATGCAAAGGGAAATGAGCTTTACAGTATGGTCATGGTTTTGAAAACCTGATTGTGCAGATACTTTACATCTTTATTGACATCTCTGCCATGACAACATCAGGCTCACAAAGGTTATCACTTTGAACATGACAGTTCAGCCATTCTATGCCTAAATCTCAAGTCAGCTTTTCTCACTGTAATGTTACAAGTGGGTATGCATTAGATTATATGTGTGGGGACCAGTTTCCAACAGCACCCAAATAGTCATCAAAGCAGCTCATAATCAGAGTATGGTCATTTAAGCATCTTTCCAAATCAAACTGTTTTTATACATTACATCTCTAAATTCTTAGCATCTTCTATTTTTGTTTGAGACTGTTTGTTTGGCAGAAATGTGGTAAGAAATTTAGCCATTGGGGTTGGGCTTTTTCTGATTTCTAGTGTGCTCTTCCTGTAGCTTTGTCAGAAACTATTTGTCTGTCTGTGAAAGCAGAGTGATTTGATGACTCTTGGCAGCCACATCTTTCCCCCCCGTATTTTGTTTTCTTTTCTTCCAAGAATGCCAAGAAAATGTTCTCTCTCTTAGAAAATAGTCTTCTCCCTGCAGAATTCACATTAAGATGATTTCTCAGAGGGCTTGGCTGTCACCTTCTGTAGGTTAAAAAAGCCAGGATGTCTCCCATTCCTCCCCCAGAGTTTGAAGTACCTCACACTGTGTTGACTTGAACAGCTTTTGAGCTAGTTCTGTCTACATACAGTAAGTATTGTGCCAAAGAGCAGAATCTGGAAACCTGAAAACTGCATTTCTGTTTCAGTGGAAAACAATCAATGTGCAGAGTTATTAGATTTTCTCAGTCTCTATTACTCTTTAGGACTGTTACTGTAATTTATGTGCAGTGTAGACAAATCCAAGTCAAGGTATCTTAGCAAACAAGCTTTCCCAAATACCATGCTTATAAACAGGAGAGAAATCAAATTTTTACATGCATAGTTAGTGATAGGACAAGTGAGAATGGTTTTTAACTAAAAGAGGAGAGATTGAGATTAGAGGTCAGTGGGAAACTTTTAACTGAGAGGATTGTCAGGCACTGAAGCAAGCTGCACAGAGAGGATGTGGATGCCTTCAGGGCCAGGTTGGATGGGTTAGTCTGATCTGATGGGTGGCAACCAGTCCATGTGGGGTCTGCAACTAAATGAGCTCTGAGGTCCCTTCCAACCCAAACTGTTCTATGATTCTATGATCCTATGCTAGATGCAGTGGGGCAGTGAAGATTTATGACAATAGGTAAGAAACAGATTTCCATAGCTTATGTTATTTGAATACTTATCTACTTATTTCCAAAGGACAAGTAGCCTGAAAAGATGTTGGAACTGACCAGAGCTCCACAGATGTGATCACAGATCACATGTGATCACAGAGCTTCACAGATGTGAAGTTAAAAAGTTCAGATGAACTTGAGGAAAGCACAGTGACATAGAATGAGCAAAGAAAGTATGCAACCTTCAGAGTGAACCTTCTCAAAAAAGAAAACTATATTGGCCCCTGCAGTTTACATCACTGATCCAATTTAATGATGCTATGGCACAACTTAGGAAGTTAGATCTGTCAAAAAATGAAACAAAGAAACAAGCAGACAAAAGATTATGATGAATATTAAGCAAAAGAAAACAAAAGAAAGCACTTTAGAGTATTACAGTGAATTACTAAGAGAAATGAGGGAAAACCCAAAGCATACATTACTCTGTTTTTTTTTCTTTTCAGCTAGAGCAGTAGAAAGTACACTTTGGAAAGAAGATCTCACTTGTCAGGGGAAATAACTGTACTTACTACTATATCTCAGGTTTCTATGTGTATGTGGGATAAGTCAATAGGGGAAAGCAATCAGCTCCAGTGCTCTGCAGCACTGTTGCTTACAGAGTAGATGAAGTTCAGTTACTAGTGATTATAGATTATTTTCCTTTTCTTTTTCCTCTTGATGACAAAAGAATTCTAGGTGACAATAAGTTGTGTGGAGAAAAAAAAAAAAAAAGAAATGTATATAGAAATATAATTACATTCCTTTTTTTAAGTGATGTTCCCAATCCCAGCTTGAAGCATCAGTTTTCTGTGAACATAGCTTGGGAAATATCTGTGCAATTACTTCAGTAAGTATGCCCTGTTTTTCTAAGTAGTAGAGTAGATTCATGCTTCTTTGCCACTTCACTGTGAACTTTAATCTTCATGCTCATGTATGTCTGGTTAAATAGCTTCAAGGCTTTTCTTTTCTGTTATTTAAGACTGCATTCCTATTAAATCTGGCATTTCACTGTTGTTTCAAAGAGATTGAATGCAGAATCTCTTATATATAACTTGAACCTTTGATATTTGCATCCACGTGTGTTCAAGTAATATTACTGTATAGTTACAGAAACATCCTATGCAGCAACCACCTTATAAGAAAACTCCAAAGGTTTGAATTAGAGTATTTTGTTCTCTGAATAGATGTATTGCTTTTTATAACGCCTCTACGCTGTTTACAACCATATTTCATTTCAGATATTTTGTGATAATTCAGGGAAGCTGTTCCCTTTTGACAACAAAAGGATATTTCATTTGCTCCTCCATAGATCTCTTTTATCTCCTCTCTTGTCCAAAGAGAAACAGAATCATACAAGTCCAGTCACATGAACTTCAGCTGAAAAGAAATTTTGATAGCAACAGGTTATCAATTGGCAACGATATATATATTAAAAAATAAAAAATAAAAAATAATGCAATGTATTTTCCAGGCAGCCAACACTAATGCATAAATGAAATACTAATAGTTAATATGGTTTTCATTGAAGTACATTGGCACCTTTGGCCAAGGGGATGGAATACAACCCCATGCTAGAATAAAATTATTTAGGACTGGATTTATTTGAATGGCACTTCAGTTGCTTTCTGATTTTTGTTACACAATGAAAGGTATTGACTCCACTGTCTCTGATCCTGTCCAAATGTTTCTGTAACTCTGTTACAGACTGGAGTAATCACCCCCTCACAGTTGATTTTATTCCATCAGATGCCAAGTTTTGGGGAAAAAGAGCTTTGGATAATCCATGTTCTATCCAGTTCCAGAATTAAGGTATTAGCTTAGGCACAGTCTTTTGTTTTAAATAATAATTGACTTCCAATCGAGTATCAATATATCTGCATCTTGTCTTGAAATGTTTTATAATTCTCAAGCATATAGTTATAATTATCAGCCAGGGGAGTCCATCCATAAGTAATAATGATTTTAGGTAGAGAACAAAACTCTATGATGATGTATAGAGTCACTGTAAAAAGAAACATAACTCCTCTGGCCATATCTACAGACCAGAGATTTTTGCTTTTTTTTTTTTTTTTTACATAATCATGCATTCCTCTGTAAGGATACTTCTTTTCTGGAGTGTCAATATATAATTAGAGATGTGTGTTTTATGTCACTGTGAGGACATTACAACAAAACACGAAGATTCAGATCCACTCTTGGAAGTCAGTAATGTTCTACTAAAATTAATAGAGCTTCAGGGATTTGATCTTGTAGTGCATCTGAACTTCATGATTTTCTTCCTTTCACAGTAAAATAGATTACTTTTTTCTGAACTCAAATAATTCGTTTATCTTAAATTTACCCAATAGAATGCTTAGTCTTTTACATAAATATTTAGCTATAGTTAACAATAGAAGATTAAATTATAGATTTTTATGCCATAGGGAAAAAAAAATCAGAAGTGATCTGACATTCCACTCTAATTAAAGTATGTTAATTATGGGAACAGATTTATTTAAATCACACTTTGTGTAATTTCAATATATGGCAGATCTTTAAATATTTCTGCTAGCATGGAAATAAAGTAACTGAAATCCCTTATCTTCCTTTTTTTGTTAGATTTGGCCAATTCCCATTTTCTAACTCCATACATGAAGCACTATTTTAGAAATAAAATGCTGAGTGAAAATGATAAGTTACTGATATTAGACTACAGAAGATGATTTTAGCACAATGATTTTGACAGTATTAATGGGGTTTTGGTATCATTGACTGATTCCAGATTTGGGACATTTAAAAAGAAATTCTGAACTGAAAGAAGTCTGCTTAAAGGCACTCTTCTGTGTGTGTATGCTGGATGACTTGGTCAGGAAGTTGGGAAGTGACAGACACAGACAACTTTAGAGCCAGAGTTTCCCTGAAATAGTCCTTCCAACGGTATCAGTGCGCTGGGGCTCACAGGTCTCATCTCACTTGTTTAAGCACAGTCAGATAGTGCCATTTGAAATGCCTTCAAGGTATCTGAGATGTTAAAATTGTACTAGTGTATATGATCCCATGACTTTTAGGAGTGACAGCTGAATCTAGACATTGAGGACTCCCCTCAGGCACAACAAATGACATTAAGTGTCTCTACTGACTTACTTACCTAGTGGCTCATTTTAGTAGCCATTTCATAGCACTTCATCTGCTTACCTTGCAGAACATCTTTGTGTGCTTGGACCTTCCTGCTTTCCTGATCAGTGTCCCATAAACCTAAAAAATCTGATTAAATCGAAGAGATTTATGGCAAACTCAGATCTTTGACTCCAGCATTGCAATCACTATGTAGACTGTGTACATAATATTGATAATTAGTCTCAATCAACCACAGGAGAAAGGTCATTATGGTTCTATTATTTCAGAAGAGGTTTGTTACCATAAGACATAAATATAAGGTAGTGAGATGCTAATTGGAAACCTTGAAACAACTTTAAGGAATTTTGTACAGGAATTAGAAAGACAAAGTCTCAAGAAATACCTTGAATAAGAATGCAAGATGCTGAAATAAGATCCAAGTCAGATAAATGGTTCACACAGCCCCCTCACTGCAGGCAAACTTCATTATGTTTTGCTTTCCATTTGAGTAGAGAATCCACTGTCGTGGGTTGGCCTTGGCCAACAGCCAAGCACCCACATAACCATTCACTCACTCCCCTCTCCTGTGCTCAGGATGGGAGGGAGAACAGAAAGAACAAAAGTGAGAAAAATTGTGGGTTGAAATAAAGACATTTTAGTCAGTGAAGGAAAGAGGACAGAAAAATAGGGGGGGAAAAAAAGAAAAAAGTGATGCAGAAGCATTCGCTCACCACCTCCCACTCTTAGGCCCATGTCCATCCTGTCTCCAAGCAACAGCAGCCTCTGAAGTCAAGCTCCCATCGCCAGCTCTCTTCTTCCTACACCCCAGTTGTATTGCAGAACATGTTGTACAGTATGGAATACTTCCCTGACTGGTTCACCTCAGGTGTTCCAAAGAGTTGTTTTTTTCCCCAATCTCTTGCCTACAGACTACTCACAGTGTGAGTAGGGTGGGAGAAAGAGGAAACCTTGATACAGTGCAAGTACGATTCAGCCAAAACAACAGTGTGGTATCAACATTGTTTTAGCTACAAATCCAAAACACAGCACCACAGCTGCTATAAAATTCACTTCATCACATCCAGACACAGTACAACAATGTCTTTGCCTTCTCTGGGGCAAGGCAAAATCAGAAGTGCTGGAGAACAGCATGCTTTATACACGTGCTACCGCCCGCTGAGGCATAGGCACAGTAAAGGGGTGAAGGGATAAGAATAGTGGAACAGTTCCAGAAACAGAGTGAACTTCTAAATTGTCCTTAGTTCCCAAAGAAACTCAGCTGTCATTACTAAAGGCTAATTTTTTATTTGCTGCATGGACGATCTTAAATGGAAAACCAGATGGATATTCATTTTTGTCACTTTAGATTGGATTCTTAAGGATAGGACAAAGGTTACATTGGCTTATTTTAAAACTATCAATTTTTTGGCCCTATCTGAACATTAACTTCAGTTCAAGTTTAAAGACAATAGAGGAATAAACATACAAGATTGTACATTAGAATTCACAAATCTTCCACTGTGTAGTCTAAGCTTTTTAGCAGGCAAAAAGAATCATACCACTTCTTTTGTATCTGTTGAATTCTTCTCCACTTTGATTTCTTTCCCTCTAAGTAAATGGAGATCATCACTGCCTTTTACTCAACATTTGCCAAGAGAAGGTGCTGGTTGAAATTACAGGTTGTGTAGAAGAACACTCTGCTTGCAAATTTGGAAATTGATTTAGGATGTTTTTCCCCTGAAAGGTATCATATTGGCACATAAAATATATTTCTATTACTCTTTGTGTGGGACAGATACCCAATTAATAGCAAGCTGGTGCTCCCCCATCAATAGCTGAAGTGTTTTGTTTGGCAACTTTGGCCTTATCTGTTGTTTTCTTCGTTTGAAGACACTATTGTTATCACAGCAACCAAGCAACTGCAGTGCCAACCATCCTCAATATTGTTTTGCTTGCAGCATCACTGGCACTTGTTTAATTATTGGCTCATTTCATTTAAACTACCTACTGTAAAAGCATTTTAGTATTTTAAGCCAAATAGAACACTTGAGAACATTTTTATCACTTAGACATAAAGGCTCAGAAAAAGATAGGAGCACCTGGATGCATTTCTCATTTCATATATAGTTAAGTTAATTATATTAGTTAATAAGAAAGATTGTGCATTAAAGCATTGGATACAGCCACGAGGTTTTTATGTAATAAGCATATTTTCAAAATGTACTGATTACATGCTGATACTCTGACTATTCTTTTTGGTCCAAGGAAGTAACTGGAATTGCACATTGCCTTATAGAAGATTTAACATCATCACTGCTTGTATGATGACAGTAAGTCAAAGACTAGAACTGGAATCTGGCATCAATGAGTTTTGCCAGTGTTTCCCATTATTGTGTGGATGGACAGAGTCAAAATGCTGGATTAAGGCATTTTTACACTCCGGTTCATAAGAAAATTCCCATGACTGTGCCTGTTCTCATGTTTAGATGTGTTTGTGAGCTCAGCGTCTAAAGAGACAGACAAAACCAAACAAAATCAAACAACATCCTTTTGTGGACATATAACTGTTAATTTTGTCCCGAAGTAGCATGTATCATGAGGGAAGAGTTTGAATGGTTGCCCATATCCATGTAACATAGTGAAATACTGTGAGGAGGTGATAACTCCAACATCTGGTGAGGCACTGGAACAGGATGCCCAGGAAGATAGTGGAGTCACTGCCCTTGGAGATTATCAAGTAGAGTGTAGACATGGCACTGTGGGACATGGTTTAGTGACAATGGATGTGATGAGTTGACAACTGGTGATCTTAGTGGTCTATTCGGACCTTAATGATTCTGTGGTTCCATGATTCTATGATTCTATAAACTCATTTTCTTACATTCCTATGGGTTTAGAAGACAGGACTGTTGGTTGAATAAATAAAATCTTTCTTGTCATGGCCTTTCCAGGGTGAGTGCATTACTAAGATGACAAGATTTCACTGTATTTTTCTCAAGCAGAGTCCCTATCGGGCTTCAGGTTTTCTTCTACCTGAGGTGGTTTCAGAATAATGTATGTCTGTAGTGTGCCTGTTTTTCTTTTTAGAATTCTTTTACGTATAGGACATACATCACTGAATAAAGCTCAGAGTCAGACTTTCATGTTCTATTTACTAGAATGTGATCAAAAACTTTGACATAATTTGACAAGAAGTTATTCCTGTACCAAGTTTTTCTTAATGAAGTACTACAGTGCTCAAGAGAGAAAATTACACTGTTTTGCATGAAGTTTATGATATATCATTAGTGAGCTTTTTTACTTCAGAACACTCTTAAAAACAAAACAAAACAACCAAAACCACCAAAACCTAGGTGATAACATGATTGAGAAAAAATAAGTTATTCAGGCAATTAAGATGGAATAATGACTAAAATGGAATGTCAGCAATTCCAGAAACAGTTTACTAGGAGTCTGGAAAAAGAAACTGAGACAAAATTTGCAGTAGAAGATGTGTCATGCAAAAGACAAACCCACCTCATAGTTAAAGCTATTTGATCACATGGAAGGCAAAGAATTTGTCATATGTCTTTGCGATAGCCACTAATAACTAATGTGTGCTTCCTCATCATGCTGCTCTCCCTCTCCCTTGTGTTTCTGATTGATATTTAAAATAAATCTAATAGTACACTATGTTGATCCAGCAAGGAGCTCGAATTTGTGCGTGAGATTACCCTTTTTTTTGTCTCTCAGAGACAAAATTTATACAAGAGATATTTATAATTCAGTGACAGAGTCATAAAAAATTGCACCCAGCTTTTTCCCACTTGTCTCCTCCTATAATGTGACATTTAGTCTTTCTGTGAACTTTTGCTAATGTGTCAGACTGCAGAAGATTTTATCAACAGTTTGTCCCCCAGGCAGAAATCACACCCAATACTTACTTAACACAATGTAATTAATTAATGTATTGCTCTTCATCAGAAAAATTTCTCTGGCTGTTTTGCATAATTATTGCTGGGTTCATAATCATCAGAAACCTCGCTAGAACAGCTTTCCTAAGCTCACTGTATCTCATTATGACCGTGCAGTTAATAATCCTCTGTGCCAGCCTTTCTCTGAGACTTCATTCACTGAATTAGGTTCATATATGAAATTTCCCTCAGGATAAAATCTCTGCGTATTAACACTATCACTGAGACTGGAGGACTGTCTGTGAAGGGAAGTTGGAAAATGACTCATTAACCTGTCTGGAGGATGCTACATACAGCCAATGTAACTTCGAATCAGAGAAAAATGCAATATCACAGCGCTGAGTTAAGTCATCTTCAGAGAGACACTTCAGTACATACTGATCCTCATTTGACACTCTTCCCACTTTCCAGCTGCTTTTACTAGGAAGGCTGGTCCTATTTATGAAGCAGTAATTTCACATTTATGAAGCCTAGATTAAATTTTTTGTACTTCTGCAGACTTTTTTTGTGATCTTGAATAAAGCTTTTTAGGAAAAAAAATGTTTAAAGCTATTAAACTAGAGCTGTAAAGATATTCCTCATGCCTTAAGTAGGACCTGGACACCTTTGAAAATGTCACAGAGCACTAAATATCTTATTTTCACTGCTTCATTTTACTCTTAATTCCTCAATTTCTCATAAACAAGTAAGAGATAAGAGCAATCTCCTTTCTCACTGAATAAAAATCCTTCAGGATTTTAAGGTTTTCTACATCCCGTATCAGAATTCTTGCATTGGAAAATTTTAATGCAGGCATTAGATTGGCACAGGTATATATACCATTATTCATCTCATCTGAAAAATTACAAATTATGGTAGCATTTTATTTTATCACAGCAGGACAGTTTTGAAATCCGTAACCTGTGTATTTAGCCGATAATGGAAATTAATAGGAAGAAACATCCTTCTCAACTCAAAGCAGTATTTATGTCAAGAGTTATCTGAAAGAGATCTATTCATATATGTACACGTATTAAATTGCACACTACAAAATAGGTATAAAATGGAAAAGAATGGAAATCATATTACAGCAGGAAGTGACAGTGGAATCTAGTAGCACAGGTGTAAGGGCAAAATCACTAAGCACAGATATAACGACATATTGCTACATAAGGGTTATTTGCCCTTTGAGATATTTCATTCTATAGCCCTTCTCCTTGAATTCTGGCATGCTGAAGCAACAGATCGATATTACTTTTGTCAAAGAATTCAGGTCTTTGTGACCGCAAAATCCTTAGTCAAGAGACAATTGCAAATATGTTTTTGACTAATTGGTTCTTATACTGCTGATGTCACTACAATGTGCCTTTTTAATCAGTATCTTTCATGAGCAGTATCACACGAAAAAAGGCTGATTTGTGGGATAATAGTAAATCAGACCATCCGAACTTAAAAGTAATGCCCTTTGACACAGAAATTCATCTGTCCAAGCTTTTCATGACCATCCTTTTCAATTACACTGTGCCCAGCTTATTTTCCACACACTACAATTCTTTCTACAATTATTTGTTTTGTTATGTAATCAGTTGCATAAGTGATAGATTGCAAATTTGTGCCCATGTATTGCATTGCTTGCTGAAAGTAATGTGAAACCCTACTGTGGACTGATGGTTTATCCTGCAAGGGTGAATTCACACCAGTCTCTTCCCACTTATAAAGAACTCCATGAAGAGACAAGATCAGATGTTGGTCAATTATGGAGAACTTAGGAAAGGCAGGACATCCAGGGGATGGTTTAATTGTTAACTTCTGGCAATTGAAGAGTATTGATGAGTTGAACAAATTTGCTAACCTAATGGAAAGTTAACCATGAAACCAACATACAAGCAAAAAATTCAAAACACAGAACGTATATTTTACTCTTTTGGATAGTAGTGATATGGTGACCTTTCAGCAGTATGATCACTAGTATTTCCTAGATTACAAGGCTGGCATTCTTGCATAAGGAAACAAATGTACATTTCTTAACTGCAAGAATTTTAATCAGACTTCTCTTTAGAACATGCTGGTATTCCAGTTATTAATTTAAAGATCCATAAGCTATTCTCCAGTGTTTAAGTCTTGAATGGTGAAGCGTAAAGGAAAAGTTCCCAGAAGGTGAGGAATTCACCTTCTGGGGGTGTTACAAAGGCACATGGTTTGACCTGGACAGACACTGATGCATTGTGATTTTAAATATCTATTTCCCTTTCTTATATCTTAAATCTGACAGCTTTAAAGCAGAAATAATTACGTAAGCCTCATCCTACAGAGCATTCAGATTCGAGAACAAAGTATACTCTGGGAGAAATGTGTATTAACAATTATAATTATGCTTTGCTTGTGTTAGTGGAAGAGACAGTACCTAGGAATAATGTGGAGATGATTTGTATTTATTTTTATACACCACTTAATTATGTTTATGATTGATAAAATCTAGAAAAGTATCATCAGGTATCTAATGTAATGAAGTCCGTGGCTATATTTCAACATATAAGAGGCTCTACGGACATTATTCCAATTAGCTGCTTGTTAAAGACTGTCGCGTGTCTCAGCAAGGACTGTCAAGAAGTTGATAAGAAAAGCTTGTTCATAGAATAGAGGTGAATTCTGTTTGGGATGGTTTGAATGTGGCCAACAGTATATTACCCAGTACAATGTCTCTCAAAAAGCAAGGTTGTCCTTTTGAAATCTTTCTTATACCTTGCTAGCTCCTATCACTGTCCACAAGTGGATAAGTTACAGATTTGACTGAACTTAAAGAAATGCAATTTTAGACTTAAATAACAAACAATAAAACTAATAGTACATAAAGCATGGTAAGGCAATAATAAAGCTGCAGAGTTTTGATGTAAATGGCATCAAGTTTGTAGCAAATGTTATGAATTTCTCATTACACGAGATACGTTAGGTATTCATTAAATGCCCAAGACTGTTTTTAGACAGCTATGCCAATTCATGTCAGACAAAAGTACAATAAAGCACTGAATTCTGCAGAAGTTGAAGATTATGAAATAAAATCCTACTGGATTTGATCTGTTGAGTGTTGCATTATATATTTTTTGAGATTAAGTGTAGATTTTCTGATGAATCCTGACATGTTTATTTCTTCCACTGCATAAATAAAATATTCAGTAAATGCAAAAAACTTCCCTGTAAATATTGTGATGTTATTCTTCTTCCAGGGCTTGTGTGGTTGGATTTTTACTGCACAATTCATTATTTATTTTATGGATGCTAGTAAAAATATGTAACTAACTAACTGTCTATGCCCACTCCCCACCTCCAGCCTCAACAGGGATGTAAGAGCTGGTTTATTTCAAAAATGTATATGGTTTTTATATGACACTTCTGGGTAAACTTTATGCTGGTTGTTGAAAAGATCCTTAAAAAATTCTACACTGATACATTATTTTGACATTACTACATTGCAATGACTGGAATTTCAGTTGGGTACCTATTTGCCTTTGTCAGCAGACCTTTTTATTTAGGCTACCATCATTCTGCAAAGGTATAAAAAGGCTAATTCACTGCCCACCACAATATTTGAGTCTTGACATGTATGAGCTGTAAAGAGAATAGTCTTGTAAGAAAAAATAAAATACTTCTCCTCTACTTCATACACATAAAACTGTGTTTACTGGAGTACTTCAAGAGCTCCTGTATCATGTTAGTATTATGATTCATAATCTGCAGTAAATAAAACAATAAAAAGTAATGGGAAGCAGACGAAATTGTTAAGGAAAATAGGAGTGGATTAAAAACTATTTGACATAATTGGATAAAGGAGATTATAATCTACAAGAGGTGAGGAATGTGTGGACTGGCTTGACAAACACAGTGTTCAGGCTGATGTGGAAGTGGGACTCTGAGAACAATAAGAAGACTGAAGAGGTTTTTCCCCTAAAATATACTCATTAATAATCAAGTACCTCTCAGTATGGTTGAAGCTTTCATATCTTTTCTTGGAAATCTCTATGATCAAGGGCTCATCTGAAGTTCCTGTACACTAATTCACACGGGGTTGATGTCATGGAAAGGTCACTTTGAACTATCTTTAAAATTCGCTGTGATCAAGGGAAGGTCCTGAGGACTGGAAGGCAATAAATGCCATTCTCATCAAAAATAGCAAGAACACGGGTCTCAAGAACTGAAGAGTGGTCAGAATCATCTCAAACTCTGGCAAGTGTTGGATCTTACATCTTACAAATGATTTACAAACATATGAAGAAAACAAATGAGATCAAGAGTAATCAATATGCCTGTCCAACCAAAGGAATTTCTGCTAGAAGATAACTGTTTTGGTAGGTAATGAGAGAGCAGTAGATGATGTTTATCTTGACTTCGGCAAGGTTCTGGCTTATCCTTCATAAATTCCTTAGACTATGAAGAAAGGAGAAGATTTTTAGATAGTGAGGGAGATTGTAAGATAAATGAACTAGGGAGGTATCACAGGGATCAGTACTGCAGCCAATACCATTTAACATATTCATCAGTGACCTGGATGACTGGGCAGAGTGCACCCTCAGCAAGTGTGGATATGATATAAGACTGGGTTCAGTAAGTTCAGTACTCCAGAGGGTCATGCTGCCATCCAGGGGTCCTGGAGAAGGCGACAAGAACCTGATGGGGTTCAAGAAGGAGAAGCACAAAGTCAAACATCTGTGGAGGAACAACCTCAGATACCAGGACATGCTGGGGGGCACTCATCTGGAAAGCAGCTCTGTAGAAAATGACCATAGGGTCCTGGTGGACACCAAGTATTGTGCCCTTGCCACTCAGAGGGCTAGCAGCCTCCTGGCCTGCAATGGGCACAGTATTGCCAGTAGACTGAGGGAGATGTCCCTCTGCTTAGATCTGGTTAGCACCTGGAATGCTGCATTCACTGTGGGGACTGGACTAGGTGATCTCTCAACCTCAACTATTCAGAAAACCTATGATTCTTTAATGGGATCTTTGTCTAAAATCAGCTTATATAACCATAATTATTTGTGGAATTGTAACCAAATGGGGTATGAAAAATGAATAATGATCAATTGGAACATAACAAGAACATGATTAGAAGACTGCTGATATGATAGTGTTCTTTGGCAGAAACTCCCGTAATTATATAAAGATGACGGTAGAGGAACTTATGAAAAATGCAACACAGAGAGATGTAGGAAATATCAGAGGAGGCAAAAAATAATACAAGATCTCACTGATGAAGTGTAGCAGGAAAATAAGTTAATAAATATAAGAAAATAAAGCTTTTTTTTTTTTTTGAAACAGAGCACTAACAAATAAAAAAAATAGAGATTATAATTGCTAAAATACAGAGAAGAAATACAGGGATTGGACAGTTGCAGTTCCTTTGATTTATGTTTTAGTTCTCCTTCAGTAATGAATTAAAAACTATTTATTTATATCAATTTTAAAAAGAAGGAGTCTGGACAGTTAGGTTTATCTGACATATCTCCTTTGGGGCATACAAATATCATCCTTGTATTGAAGTAAGATAATGTACATAAGCAAATGTTGCAGTAGGAATATTTTTTTGTTTCACACTACAAGAGACTTCAGTTTGTAATAAGAGATCACAGAGTTCTAGCTAGCTGGGGACAACTCAGAAGTGAAATGTTGCATCAGTGTACACAACTGTATGAAGTATAGTCAGAATTTTCCTCACTCTAGTCTCTCTCACTTCACTGTTGTTTGTAAACTATTAGAACGCTCAATTACTCTAATTGGCTTGAAACTGCACTTTGTCAGTTATTTTTTCAACTCAGGGAGGTACAAACTTAAACTTGTCTCACTGTTCACTGAATCTTGTTATCATTTTTTTTCCTGCATTCACCTCATTACCAGATGCAGTGCCAAAAACAGTTTCTTTATAAACTGAATGAGATGAGTTCCTAAAGCTTTTCAACATTATATGTGATAGCACCCTTCTCCTATATTGCTGCCATCTTCCTTCTTAAAAAGTGTTTTTCTGAAGGAGATCTTGACAGCGCTCTCCACAGAGGTGCAATTTCCCGATTTCCATTTGACAGTCCTGCTTTTTGTACTTCTGAAGATGATTTTTGTTCTTTTTGTTTCAACACATCGCTGCCAGCATGTTAAGGTAATTCTACTATTGAATGGAGTTTTCATTGTTTTTGTTTTCTTTTTTTTTCCTCAGAGTTATTACTTTCAAGTAAGGTCCCTCAAATAGGTTCAGCATGAATTTCCTGCTTTTGCAAATGTTAATGAGTGGTTGATCATAGGCAAAGAATTTTAAGATGCTTCAAAATATCCTGCTGAAGAAACATGTCTTCGTTATTTATGTCACCTTTTTTTTTTTTCTTAGCTTCAAGATTTATTTGTAAATATTTGATATAATTTTTGAGATCTTTACTAAAATAATTACAAATTGGTGGGTAAATCCATGGATGGTTAATCTTTTATATCTGCAACAGTAAGTTGCTTGAATCTATTTGGTACTTATTTGTTCCACGAAAAAAGGAAAATATTATGTAGTTTTTCTCAAATGCCCTGAGGAAATTTGAATGTCCTACATCAATATCTTTATCTTGATCAGATGGTTGAATAATAGCAACATGAAATGGGAAGAGAAAATCCATGTCAATGAATATAGCTTTATTTTATTCCGAGCTATAATGTTATGACATACATTTTATAGACTATTCTATAGAAAAGCAGATAGAACTGCCTGATAATTACAATTAGTCTGGTATGTCAAACTTTGCTACTGTTATGATGAAAGTTTTCTTCTAAAATTCTAGCCAAAGCTTATGAATTTTAACAACTCTTGTCCCACTGTTACCATTTATTTTAAGTAATCTGTCATCTTGATATTGAGTCCCAGATATATTTTGAAACAGACTGCACTGTTTTTGTTTGCTTGCTTGTTTTCATTTGAAATGTTAATCAAACACAATTTTCTTCCTCTTGGCTAATAAAACAGTTTAACTGTTCTTAGATTATCATAGAAATTAATGTCAGCATCTATATTATCACCAGAAAAATGACAAGTTTACAATGTAAGCCAAGTAGATAACCATTATTCATTATTTTCTCCTTTATGTATTGTGTAATTATTTTATCACTGCAGTGTTTTCTCTGCAATTTTCACTTTTTGCAAGATATGCCTGCCCTACTTAAAAACATATACTAGACTGGTAATTAAGAAGCCTCTTGGCTCCACTGTTTGCATTTGTGTGTGTGTGTGTGTGTGTGTGTGTTTATTATTTTTAGTACTGTTTCCTGTTCAGAAAGCTCCTCAAATAAATGTTATGTGATACAGATTTCAAAATATTCAAGTTTGATAAATATTGCTTACAATCATCTTTGTTAGAAATTATGTTTTCTGTTATTCACAGCATCACGTCAAGCAAAGATACATACTAAGCATTTTTCTTGTATCCTTTTTCCTTACATTTCCATTCCAAATGTAGCAGTGAACACATACAGTACTTATAGACTCACCTTCATTGTAATATGCCTACTTACTGGGCCATGACTTACAGTTTTTACTGGGCCATTAAAACTTCAGTGTTTGCTTTGCTTTCCTTATCAGCTGAGTGCATTAACTTTGTTATTTGTATTCATTATATTCAAGTGGTTATTTGTACATGTAATATTGCATATAAAACTAGAATAGTCATTTTCACTTCTTCCTTTAATCAAGACTGTGTGTAATGAAAGATTCTCTGTGTTTATGAAACTATGACTTCCTGAACACCCAATAAGATGCCCTTGAAGAATTTTTAATGTCTATTAACACTTCCTTCTTTAAATTTATCATTTCATATAAAATATCATTAAGTATTGGGATTAAATTTATCACTTAATATAGAACTTAATTAGTGTTAGGATGTTAATATAATCTCTTGAATTCAGAGAAGGACCTGCCTTTGCCTGTATTAAGTGATTAGAATTGATGAGAAAATCCAAAGTTTTCCAGAAGTTTGATGATGTTCAAAAGACTGTGTGATGTTTTCTAGATGTTGACACCTTTTCTACCTCCCTGATATAGTCATGTTTGTTTTTTAGACCTCTAACTGTTTACTTTAAATGTGTTACTTTTTTAACACAATATTTTAAACTTTCCACGAAAAACAAAAACAAAAACATGGGGTGCTAAAGCATTTATACATGCATCAAAACAAGAACTGAATGTACGTAAGTATACCAAGAATGTATGCTATTTCCTTAGCAAGCTGTTACAAGAAAATACTTACTTGTTAAATGAAAATGCTAAATATAATGGAGGAAAGTTTTGTTTTGTTCTGTTTTGTCAGCAGTGATACTGCACAGAATCACAGGATTACCAGTGTTGTGAAGGACATCTGGAAATCATCTGGTCCAGCACCATGGCTCAGTGTAGGGTCACTGAGAACATGTTGCTTAGGACCATGTCCAGGTGGCTTTTGAAGATATCCAAGGAGGAGACTCCACAATCTCTCTGGGAAGTCTGTGCTAGTGTTCTGTCACTTGCACAGCACAAAAGGTCTTCCTGAAACTCATACGGAATATGCTGTATTCCCATTTGTGCCCATTACCTTTTGTCCCATGGCAGGGTACCACAGAAAACTGCCTGACTCCATCTTCTTTGCACTCTCCCTTGAGATATTATCTTCTCTAGGCTGAACAGTCCCATCACACTCAGCTTTTTCTCACAGGAGAGGTGCTCCAGTATCATCATCGTTTTTTTCTTTTATTGAAGATAAACCCCGTTAGTCTACTTCTCCAGCCTGTCAAAGTCCATCCAAGTGGCAGAAAAATAATTCCATTTGAATCAGCACAGGAAGGATTTCAGACTTATAGGTCTATAGGACCATGAGACTTCCACACATGTATTTCAGGCGTTTTTGTTCATCCGGTAATTTCATATTCATATTCTGAAATTATAATGTCCTCATGAAAGGCTTCTAAGCTGTGTTTTCTGGTATTTAAGAGCTCATTTTGTTGCTTCCAGGCATCCTGAATTCTTTTCTTTCAAGGTAATGGGTTCATCCCTACTTACTGCTTAGGTACAGAATTGAAAACATCTGTGCTCCTAGTTATAATAGACTGACTAATGGCAAAAGTATGCATCACCGCTTCAATCTGTAGAGAAATTTCTAGTTTCAAGGTCTTAAGTTGAGAAAAAGCATTAGCTCTTCAAAAGAGACACTGAGGCAAAATGGGGAGAATTTGAAGGAATGTTATCATAATCCCTCCATCTGGCAAAAAAACATTGTCATCTGCTGTCCTTATAAGGAACACAGTGATTAAATATGGCTAAGCACTCAGGCTAGTTGTGATTTTTTTAATTAAAAGAAAAGTAATCTATTTTGTTATCATATCAAAAAGATGTATTGTCAACCTTTGTGCACAAACCAATTAAATTCAAATGCTGACTAAGCCTCTTAAGCAGAGAACAAAACCAGCACGGCCTTGTTTAGGCTTTTTCACAGAAATGCAGAAACACCTACAATGAGTTGCATTTGCTAATGGGTGGTATTTTACATAGCAATAAATTCTCTGTTTTTTCTGTTTTAAAAGTACCTATACACGGTCACCTTGGTAGGTGCTTTCAATACAACGCATGTATAGTACAGATTTGGATGAGTCAGGTCCTGGAAGGAAAAAAAGGTGTCAGCTGTCAAGGAGTGTGTAAGGGCTTTGTTAGTCTGATACTTGTAAAATCTCTCTCTCTGCATGAATACGCTCCTTTTTTTCTGCCTTTCTTATTTTCTTCCATTCTTATATTCTATCTTCCAGTTTGCTTCCTTAAAAAAGCTGCTTCAGGCCATCATCAGAAAGGAGATTACTATGTTAGGATGGACTTCTGGAGTGTGCACCACAGCTCTATTTACAAACACACCAGGGAAAAAAAAAAGAAAAAAAAAAAAAAAGCAGTTCACGAAGTCAGACAGTCATACATATAATAATAATATTTGTTGACAGCTATGTCAGAGCATCATCAGTGGTAAGTATGGTTTGTTTTGGTGCCAAATCCCAGTAAAATCATTGAACAGTCTCTACTGATTTCAACAAGATAGTCTGTCTGAAGTAAAAATGTAGCATCTAAAATATAATACCTAATTATTATCTTATATGAGGCTTAATCACCTCACAACAAAAGTACAAACAACTGATTTTAACTCCGGTAATATATTTTCCCCAGTGGTTGTATGCCAGCATTACTGCAAGTGAGTAGTAGTTCTTATCATTTCAAGAGAGTCTGCTATTCTAAAATAAATAAGTTTGTGGATCAGCTCTACTACCTTTCATTCAAAATCATGTTTGGGTTTTTTTCCCATCTGAGCACAGTGTAGTTATTTTCTTATCTATAAAATAAACACAGCAATATCCTGGGAACATGCTAGAGACTATTATTGATAAGCAATATAACAATTCATTAACCTGTAAAAATAATGTGTATATTTAAAGAGAGGGAGAGGATGGAGGATAGGGAAGACTGTCAATAGTAAAATATGTCCATCATGTGGAAGTACTCTCTGATATTTTCACATTGGTTGCTGCTCCCAGTTAATCCTGTTAACTGTAAATGATAAGTCAAGTTGACAGCTTGGTCCCTATTTATGCTTGTATTTTTTTATGCTTAAAGTTTAAATAAATGTAATTTGATGGGGACGAAGAAAACCCCCAGGCATTTTACTGAAACAAGTCAAGGAGAGGCTATTTTAAATGGAAATGAAAGAATGCGAAACCAGAATTACCTGAGAGCAAAATAACAGAGCAATTCTAAAATCCTAAGTACTCTGCCTACCCTACTAGTAACAAGAATTTAAAAGAACCTTTATAATCAATGAATCCACTGTCTAATAATTACAGCTTGATCAGTATCAGAAACTACATAGGCAGGACATAATGAGTCTTTCTTTACTAAGATGTAGTTTGTTAGAGGAATTGAAGCAACAAACAGGCAGACTGAGCATTACATATCAAAATATTTTACTTCCACTAATGGGTGATCTAAAAAGCTACTTTGGCCATTAGTGTAATATGTATTAACTTGTCATTTTATGCTCAAGATATGATTAAAACATTGATTAAAGCCCTCTCCCTTTCCCCTCCCCTCCCCTCCTCTCCCCTCATCTCCTCTCCTCCATGACATGACAAGAAGTAATGGGTACAAACTGACCCTGCTTAGCACAGAGTGTTGGACTAGTTGGTCTTCCTTCCCATGTTGGAGGATGTGATTGTGTGAAGAAGCTTTAGTAACTCCTTCTTTACAAGATGGTGCAAACACACACACACATACGCACACATTCCATTGGCACTCAGCTTTTCAAAATTCCCTCAGCAATGAGTAGTTCTTTAGGAAACAGATTTACACTTCAGGTACTACTGTAAATCTTAGGAATTAAAGCTGGAGTCAGGAAAACTGCAGAAGAGGTACTGTGCAAGTCATATTTTATTCAGAAAGCAGATGAGACAGGGCACATTGCCAGACTAAGTCTTATCAGGAAATAGTAAAATGATAAGATAGCCACTGTCCTCACCACGTCAGTGATCCCACTGCTTTTGTGTGTTTTGTAACTTTTATATTAACAGGATAAGGAGGACTAAACCATCATTGTACAAAGCTCCTCCCATTCGTGAAAGGACGTCAGAAGAAACCATAGAAACATAGGGTCATCCAGAAGCATGCAGGGGGTTGGTATCACTGGGAATGGCAACGAGAAAATTAAATGTGAACATAGACCTAAGCATAGAGTTCAGCTCCTCTAAGACTTGCTTCTTCCCTTGCTCTGACCTGGAATGGGAATCTGTGAGCACATCTCATGTATGAACAATGTGGTTAGACATGAGCCAGGTTAGGCCCTCAACTACATTGACAGCATAGACATAACTGCCTCATGCTGACTTTTTAGAAGTGGGATTTGTGAATTCTGCAGTGCAGGAGAAGAGAGAGAAGAGCTGATAGGCACTGAAAATCAAAGAGAGAAACTTTGATGCTGTCAGAAAGTTTACAGGTGTCTCCATGACTGCTGGAGAATTCCATACCTTCCAGATATATACTATCTGACATATTGCTCTAGACTGTAGAGACATCAGTGCAGACCAGGGAGCTTTCTGTTAGTACAAAATTAAATCATGTTTGTCTAGCTGACATTCATTCACACTTGCTTCTTCCTTCTCTGTGTTGAGAACAAGATTTCAGGAACCAGTAGAAAGTTAGAGTAAAAAAGGAATAAGGAATAGAAAAAAAGCTTTCACAAACTCATTCTGTGCAGACATTAACATCTTAGGAGTACTCCTAAGGGTTCATAAACTCACAGCTCCATCTGAAATATGGATGTCATTCAACCTAATAAGCACTGGTCTCTAAACAGTCATCCTTTGATTTTAATCTTGTTAAATCAAGTTCTAGTTACTCATGAACCAAACAAAGGATAGAATTCCAAAACATAGCTCTGCAATAGGTGGATTCTTCAGGATACTAACAGTTTTACTGAATACTCAGACTACTGAAAAGAAAATTGAAATAATTTAAACAACAGATAATGAAAACTGTAGTGTTTTACAGTGTGGTAACATAACAGAAATAAGTAGATGCAGAGAATGTAAAATTTTAAAGGCAAAAAGTAGAGAAGAATTTGAAACAAGAATAAGAAAAGATACTCCAGTGAAAACTGTTTGCACATAAATATTATAGTTCTGTGTTTATTTTTGATGCATGCATATGAGTTGCTTTGTAAGGCTGCAGTTGCTATCCTCATTTCAGCAGTTGAGTCTCCATTGAAAAAATGGTTTCAATGCCTTTCAGAGAAAATGTGTGCAGTCTAAAAGCAGAAATCAGTCTGAGGTCTGTGTCTTGGCTCCAGAAATGTGACAAACAGCAGATCTAAAACAGATGACTAAGTGCGGATGGGTATTCTTTTTTTTCTTTATTTTTTTTTTTCCTTTCTTTTAGTAAAGTGCAATAGAAAGTGTATTTGCTCAGTGTCAAATGATCACTTTCAGGAAGAGGGAGGGCCTAGGCTGGAGCTCAGGGCTTGGCAGAGTGTCAGGTTGCATCCTGTTCCCTGTTTGCCAGTCATTTGAGAAATAATTCAGAGCAAGGATACATTTCTGTTTCTCCCATTCGTAGAATCATAGTATTGTAAATGTGCTTAGGGCTTTAAGCAAAAGAAGATGACATCATTCTTATAATGGAGAGATAGCAACCAAATTTCAGTGCAATTAATACCACTTACTATCCGTGCTTTGGGTGGAGTGAAAATTAATCCACTAATGCTTGCAAAGAGCTTCAAGATTCCCCAGTGAAAACCAAAATAAGAATTTAAAGCATTAACCTTGTAAGTAACAGCAGACTGCACTCTGGAAGGAAAATCGGCAATAAGATAATTGGGTTAAACATTCCAAACTCAGAGGAATTTTCACATGTTCCTCCCAGCATCTCTTTCCCAGGAGCAGCTCTAGTCCTGACGATAAACAGTACTGACTTCAGATGAACACCAGTGCATCATAAGATTTCCTCCTTTCAATCCTGAGCTACAAGGACGGTATCTTATTGAACTTACTGGATGAAAAATTGCTCTGTTACAAATACATCTCTCCATTTCTGTGGCAGTGTCCACTGACACTTCAGAACAAGTGGTGGCTGATCCAAATTTCTTCTTCTGGAGCCAATTATACAGCAAAATCACACAGAATCACAGAACTGTAGGGGCTGGAAGGGACCTCTAGAGATCATTGAGTCCAACCCCCCTGCCAAAGCAGCTCCCTAGCCCAGGTTGCACAAGTAGGTGTCCAGGCAGGTCTTAAACATCTCCAGAGGAGACTCCACAGCCTCCCTGGGCATCCTGTTCCAGTACTCCATCACCCTCACTGTGAAGAATTTTCCATGCACATTTATGTGGAACTTCCTATGCATCGGTTTGTGACCATTTCCCCTTGTTCTATCACCACAGACTGGCCTTGGCCTTCTAAATATCAAAGAATTCATTTAAGTTCCCTCACTGTCTTTCTGAACCTTTTGGCTACCAATATATTTAGGATGAGCCTGCTGACATTTACTTTTTTTAGCCATTTAACACATGCCATGTTGGAAATAATCTTCGGGAAAAAAATGCCTTCCCAACAACTGGCCAAGACTTTGATCAACTGATCTGTCCATTTCAGTTTTATCTAGTGCAACTGTGCCAGGTGCACATGGTATGACTACACCTTAGAAAAAATAATGTGCAATTTTAACTCTAGGTCTGACTCCAGTGAACACACCTTGGAGCCTTCAATTCAGCAAGGGCAAGCACAAACAGAAAATCCATTGTTAATAGAAGTTATTTCTCGTGCTGTGATTGTTTTGCAATTACATTCTGCCTTTAAAAAGACACTGTTTATAACCACAAGGTAGAAGAAAAAGTAATGATATTTCCTCAGCCTAGTGACTGATGCAGAACATTTTTCCAAATAATCGGATGTCATTATCATAGAATCATAGAATCATAGAATCATAACCATAGGCTTGTGTTGGAAGGGACTTAGAGATAATCTAGTTTCAGCCCCCTTCCATGAGCAGGGTTGCCAACCAGACGATGATGCTGCTCAGGGCCCCATCCAACTTGGCCTTGAATGCTTCCAGGGAAGGGGCACCCACAACCTCTCTGTTTCAGTGACTTACCACCCTCCAGGTAAATAATTTTTTCTTAACATGCAACCTAAACTTCCCTTCTTTTTATGTAAAGACATTCCCCCTTGTCTTATTACCATTAGACCATGTAAAATGTTTCTTCCCTCCTGCTTGTAAGCTCCCTTCAAATACCGGAAGGATGCAATAAAGTCTCCCCAGAGTCTTACTTTCTCCAAGCTGAACAAGCCAATTCCCTCAACCTTTCTTCATGGGAGAGATGTTCCAGCCCTCTGATCATCTTCATTTCCCTCCTCTAAGCCAGTTCCAACAGCTCCACTTCCTTCCTGTGGTGGAGGCCCCAGGTCTGGATGCATATTCCAGATGGGTTCTCACAAGGGCAGAGTAGAGGGGGACAATCACCCCCATCTCCTGCTGACCCTGCCCTTTTGATGCTGCCTGGGAAACTCACTGTGTAAAAAGCTGAGATAAATGAAGTCAAAATCTGCCTGTTCTCTCATCGAGACCTGTGTTTGAAATAAGAGCGAGAAGAG
The DNA here is from genome assembly GCA_023055505.1 of Callipepla californica brunnescens. Lineage (NCBI taxonomy): Eukaryota > Metazoa > Chordata > Aves > Galliformes > Odontophoridae > Callipepla > Callipepla californica. The sequence goes on along the minus strand of JALIRH010000002.1, from coordinate 5,320,929 downwards.
GGTGAGCAGAGAAATCTCTCATGGTTTGATTCTCCCACAAGAGTCAGGTGCATGTGTACTTTCGCAGTTATGTTGTATCTCATCTGGGAGGTATTGAAGGTAATCTTAAGAGTTGACAGCCACATTAGTCCAAAATCTTTGTTCTCTGCAATTCTTTTTGTCTGAGAGCGTGCACATCAGTGACCTAAGGAGAAATCATTTGTCAGTGAAGAGCGACAATCATCCACCAATAAACTAAACAATCAACCCTTTTCTTCCATTTCCTTCCTTCCATTTTTCCCCTCAGTTAACAGCTCAGTCACTCCTAGAGCGTAACAGAAGGAATGAAAGACACAGGAATGTCATCTGTATTTACTGGGAGTGTATTCTCACCTGGCTGAAATGTGGCATGAGCACTTGCAACATGCGTAATGGACATTTGGTTTCATTTGTAAATGTAAAAATAGTTGCCATTTTGCTGCAGAATTACTAGGGAAAAGACCTTCCCCATCCTGGCTATTTCTCTTGTCATTGCTGAAAATGAAATTACTGTTTTCTTTGTCTCTAGAGCTGTCAGGAGGCAGAAACAATTGCTTAAAACCTTCGGACAGGAAAAGTAATGCAGTTTGCTGTAAACATCAAGCTGCCATTATATATTTAAATAGTATGTTAAAATTGTTCTGTCACTGTCATTTCACTAAGGCAGATTTTTATAAAACAAAAAGTAGTCAAAGTACATGCTCAGTGGCCACAGTGCCATTCTCCTTTCTAAGCATCACAATCTGTCTTTTCAAGATCACTGTCAGGCATTGGCAGTGGCCCTCCTGTTCCTCCAGGATTAGGTGCCTTTGTGGCATTTCTTTCCACTCTGTTAAACCTCAGATGAAAGGCAGAGCATCAACAAACACAAGTCCATTCAGTTGCAGAACTATCGTCAGATCATTGCTGAATCCCACCGGTGTGTTTATGCTCACTGCATAAGTGAGGAAAAGTGTGCATGCATGGCAAAATCCCAAACAATTTTGTTTGGTAACTACATATATATATACATTTTCATGGTCCTCTTCTGCAAATGCATTGCTGCAGCCTGCAGGAGGAGGTAAGGACACACAGTAGATGGTTGTCAGAGCCAGGATAGGATCCTGGGGAGCTTGATCTAGTGGTTGACAACCCTGTCCAGACTAGAATGTCTTTAAGGTGCCCTCCAACCTAAGACGTTCTATGATCATATGATTCTATTATGCTATGATCTGTTAGGTGGAAGACCAGGCACTGACACAGCTCAGGCAAAGATCAAGGGCAAGGGCTTCATCTAAATGCAGCTTCTGAACAGGGCAGAAGGTGCATGCATGAATGAAGCCTCCACACAAGGCTTCCTAGAGGTTTTTCTATTGGATTGTTTCACCAAAGTTTGCTCCAGGGCTAAACAGCTGCATCATATGAAAACTGATCATGTACACAAGCAGACAAATTCTTAGGCTGAAAGGAGTAAGGAAGAGTTTGTGGAGAAGAACATGGACATAGCAATGGTTCATAGCAATTAGAGTCTCAGGACCCTGATACTCAGTTCTCCACCTCTGACCTCTGAAAAGTAATGTTAAATGCTATCATCAATTTATTAGACCATGAATCTTTTCCACAGCATTAAAAAACAGGCTATTAGACAAGTAACACTGAGCTATATTTTAACATAGCCATTAGAGCTGGAGTCAGCTGCTGCACTGAGTGTCTGAGACATCTGCAGGAACTGGCAGATATGACACAGGACTTGCAGAAAACCTGCAGCAGGAGAGCAAGCATGGTGCAATAAGGCAGATAAAGTGACTCTAGAGACCTGAGTTTAGGCAATTGAATCAATCGGTTTATCGGGATCACCACGACTATTTTACCTTTGCTTAATTGGACAATAACTTTTGCTTGCGCTGGAAGTGTCTACAGATTGGCACGCATTGACAGGCTCCCCATGAAGTGGAAAAGCATATCTTTTGAAATGTGCTGTGTTAAGCAAGCTGTTGGGGATAACTGTAAATGCTAATGTCTCTGACACTTATATGACCCATTAGCTTGTCTGTCAGAATGAAACCCTAATGTCAAATTGTTCATGTGCTATTAAGAAAGCATTTATCCCTTGGTCCCAGGACTTAATGCCCTGTAGTGAAAATGATAATAAATGGGTATAATACAACTGGGATTGTGCATAGGGATTGTGGGTTTCAAGATAAAGAACTATCTATGCATAATTGGCATTGTTCTCCTTAGTTGGCCTTACTGATTTTGATACCCAGAACCCAAGTGATAAAGTCTTATTAACTTTTTTAATAACAGACTGATAGATGATTAGAAGAAAAAAAAAAAAAAAGTAATGATGAGCTCTGAAGGAAATTCATCTGGCTGAGCATGAAACTAGTTTCCACTGAATGTTAGAGAGATGAATGTAAAGCTGTTTTGTTTGAAGGAGAGTCTGAGATGCCAATTTGCAGAGGAAAAACATGTCCTGTTCCTCAACACCGCAACAGATTTGGATCAAATAACTTTGTAAACATCCTCCTCCACCTTCTTTTTTCTTCACACATTTTTACATGAGCAATGAGCAAACAGGTCTGAACATTTTCATGCAAAAAAAAAAAAAAAAATCTAAACTCAGTCCCAATTTCCTTTAACTTGCACATCAGTGTTTGGCAGGTGAATGTCTCATTAAGTCTCTCTAAAGCTAACATCAGTGCATCAGGGAACAACTCTCCCTTCTCATTATATTCTTACAGGGAACTTATAGTTTATGCCTGAAGGAATTTTTTTTTGTTATTTTCTTATTTTGTTTTGTCATTGTTGTTGTTATTTTCCCCCCACATTTTTGTAAACATTAATGCAAATATCTATACTTTTTTGGCTTATATTTAAATCATGGCACAAACAGAAATTGAGGTGTTTTTTTAATATGTGAGGAGCATCTTAATTTTTCTCGATGGATTAACATGTGAAGCCTACTGTAGGCATGAGAAAAAGTATTTAACAGACTAGATAAACATCTCTTTCTTCTTCCTCACTTTCCAGCCATGGTCCCTGCTTCTCTGCTCAGGAATATCATCATTATCGCAGTCCATATAACATGTTGGTGTTTTCAGAAAATAAGAGTATATAAAATAGATAAAAACTGAATGATTGCCTCAGAAATCAAATTGTTTTAAAATGGCAGAAATTTGGAATGCTTAGCTACATAAAAGAAATAATAACATGAGCTAGAAAACAGTCTACAGTCACTAACTAGCCTATGATATTTGTTAATGTTAGAGGTTGTCAAATCCAATGTTGTGGCTACTTATGTATATATTTAAAAAAAAATGGCATTTATTGTTATTATCCTAATGACATAGTTAAAGAATTATTTGTCTTGGCAACTCAGATCCCTTCTGTTTACTTATTCTCTCTCCAATTTGATTTACTAGCATCTTAATTCTTCCAATATGTGCATAGCATAAGGGGTAACAAGACACAAACTGGAACACAGGAAGTTCCACCTGAAGATAAGGAAAAAGTTCTTTACTGATAGAGTGCTATCAAATGCTGCCCAAAGGGATTGTAGGATCTTCTCTGAATCTATTCAAGATCTGCCTAAATGTGAACCATTTCAATATAATCTGTTACTCTGTTTCAGCAGGAGATGAACCATATATCTCTAGAGGTCTCAACCATTCTCTGTGATTCTACTTGAATTAGTTTCCTTAATTTTTTTAAGACACTGGCTTTCACACAGACAACAACACTGGTTCACATTAGTTCACACTGGTTGAAAATGTACTGCATATTTTCTTCTCTTTTCTGGAGCTAATGACCTCTACTGCCTTGCCTTTGAAGTTGCTACTGAAGAGGGCTGGAAAATTAAAGGCAGTTTAAACTCTTTTTCTTGCACACTCCCAGAACAGGTAGTAGAGGAAGCTCAAGATGTTACTAGCACTTAGCAACATTTTATTACTTTCCTGCTATGCACTGTTACAAGAGCAGCAGAGCTGAACATTATGTCCAGAGTTTATAGCTTAGCTTATAGGTATGCTCCAAAAGTAATACCTCCTATTTTGCCCCATTATCATCACTTGGTGCTATGGCAGTAGATTGAATCTTCCCATCAATATTCCATTACATTTTGTTTCTGTGTGACAGATGGCAGCAAAGGAGCAGTCTGACAAAATGGCATCTGACATGGAAGTGTATATAAAGTGAAGGCATGGGAATGAATTACTCCACGCAGAAAAAATGGCACCTGATGACATTCACGCGTGCTTGATGAACATTAATGGGGACCAAATAGTGAATGTAATCATAATGGAGCAGTGGGTGTTGTATTTCAGTAGCAGAGATGGTGACAGTGGGTCTCCTCCACTGGCAAAAATGAATAACTAATGGTGGTGACTATGTTGAAAATAGTGGCCTGTAGCTGAAAATGTGCTCTACCAATAGTGTTATTGTGCCCTTTCTGTCTCTTGTAACCTCCATGAAAATAAATAGAAGGTATTACTTTCAGAGTGATCTACATATCTTTCACGTATTGGTTTCTGTATTAGACATTAAAATATCTTGAGGATCTCTGAAAATCTAAATTTCATCTCTCCATATGACCACTTAATTCCTGCTTGCACAATTGCAGGAGAAAGATCACTATTCATCTATTGGACAAAAAAAAGAAAACTCAAAGAAACAACTAAGCTCTGCTCTCTTCTTGCATCTACATGGTGCTTCTTGCAATGTTATCCACTCTTTAAATACATGAAAATAACACTTGTCACTGGAAGCGATGAAACCCCCTGGTTCCTACACTCTTGGAGATATATTTGTTTGTTATCAGACCACTAGGGGAAGGCAGTCTACATGTATGAGAAACACTACAGTCTCCCAAATAATCTGTTCGTGAAAATGAGAGAAATATGTACGTAAATTCTTTCAGGAAGCTGATTCTGTGGTCCAATTTTCTTTTTTCTTTTTTTTGTCTCCACAGAGTTCATTGATGCACGTGCCAGCACTGGGGCAGGGACTGCGGAGAAGGGATGAGTCTGTAGCTTTTTCAGCCCATCCAGATCCCTTAATCCTCCCTGGCATTCTCACTCACCATAGTTATGAAGGTGGCCAGCAGGATATAATTCTTGATGATTTTTTCTGAATAACCTTTCCCTGGTCAGCCTTAGCAGAGATAAGATTGCCTCTCTTGAGGGCGACAACCACTGATATATTTGGATACTTAGCAAACGTGCTGTCTGAAGCACCTGTCACTGATAGCAGTAGAACAACACTGGTGCAGAGCTGTTCAAATTATCCCAGGTTCAGAATGATTTTTCAGCGGTATCCACTTCACTGTTTTTTTTTCTCAAGAGGCTTTTCAAATGTCATATCATCCTTACTCTTTAACACAATTGCCTTGATGTTTAAACTAGCTATAAAAATCAGCAGGCTCTACCAGGCAATGTAGGCTGTGCATATTTCTCAGTGGGGGCAATACCAAATAAGAAGCAGCTGGTTACATTTCTGTTGCAGCAGTGAGAGAATATTATTTTTGACTACATTTCTTTTAAAAGCAAGGACATACTAAATGACAAAATTGTCTTTAAAGAGTCAAAAATAGGGTTCCCATCTTTGCTGGCTATTGAAGTGAAGACAATCTGTGATATAAAATGCTACTTTTCCTACTTATTCATAAAGCTGTTTGTACTACTTCAGACATCTCAGGTAGACTAGCTCAGCACTTCCTAACTAACTGGATCTTAAGGCTAGATACAAAGAGGAAATAAAGATAGTGGAAGGCTAGGTGGATCTTGGCCTCTGGACAAACTTGGAGAGCATTGTGACAGCTAGCCTAGGTTTTTGCAAAATGAGATTTGGGGGCCTCAAAATGACAACTGAAAGTGTCAGGCCCTGAGGAGAAAGCAACTTGGAGCAAACCAATGGAAAATACTGATGACAGGGATGATTTTTAACCAATATTCCTCTCCTAAAGGCACATAACTCATCCAGTTCAAAACTAATATCTAAAACTGAAGCAAAGCTGGCACAGGATTGTCTTCCTAAAGGCAAATGTGCCCTTCTGCTTTTCCAAAATCAGAACAGACTGTATCTTCCTACAGAATAGTTTCATGGTTTGAAAAGTCTTCTGGAGTATGGAAAAGATTGTATTTTTTAGGCTGGAATGGTCTTAATCCCTACACTCACACAATCACAGGAAATGCCATATCCATTGACCAGTTTGTATGCTTTTTCTGCTACTAACACTGAACTGACTGTCTTTAAGGGTTTCTCATTACTTGGACTAACAAGCTTGTCACCAGGCTTCACAGTGATAAGCCATAGAATGACATATCAAAAGAGACTGTGTGCTAGCAAGGTCCTTTGGACTGCTCAGTGAGATTCTGAGGATACTATAGCACATTTAAAATGTCTCTACACCAATGTAAGCAGCATGAATAAGAAAGAAGAGCTAGAAGCCTTGGCTCAGGCTCAGAGCTGTAACATTACTGGCATCCCATTATTGTGGGGTTCTATTTCAGACCACTCAGTCAGGATGACAGCAATGATGAATTACTCTTTAAGAAACTAAGAGATATCCTAGGTCACCCACCTTTGTCATTATGGGTGACTTCAACATTCCCAATACTAATTGGCAGTATCACATAGCTGATACAACCAGATTGAGGAAATTCCTAAAACTTTTGGATGATAAATTCCTAGTACAGGTACTAAGAGATACAACTAGAAAAGGTGCCCTGATAGATTTCTTTCTTCTAAACAGAGAGGGTTTTGTAGGTAAAGTGATGAATGGTGGCCATCTTGACCATAGTGACCATGAAGTAGTTGAGTTTAGAAAGTTTAGCAAGAGCAAGCGCTGGATTCCAGGGCAATGGACATGGCCTTGTGCTGCTGGAATTCAAAAAGTATTTGGAGAAGGCTCTCAGAAAAAATGGTTTGAATGTTTTGTTGTCCAGTGTGCAGCCAGGAAATGGACTAGACAATTTTTGTAGGTCTCTTCCTACTCAGGCGTAAGACAGTCAGCCCTTGTGTTTGTGCCAGACTGTGGTACTAATTAATAAATAAAGATTAAAAATATAATGAAATTTCCATACTGCTAACATTCAGCAGCAGCCCTGTGAAGTTGCCTGTTGATGATCTTTCTGAACCATCGCACTGGAATTTCCCAGTGAAAAGCCTTTTCAGGAAGATGGGACAAGTCTTTGCAGGCAGAACCAAAGCTATCCAGTACCCTGATCTCTGTGTCTCTGGAGATTTATAACTCAGTTTCTGTAAGGCCACTCATACTGTTCTAAGCCAGAACAATCATTGTTGTGGTGTTCTCTGCTTAATACCTTTTAAATTTATGAATTAAATATTTATTTTTGTCTATGAACTGTAGCATAATTTTTCATTCCAAAGCCATAGGTAGTTTATAGTGAGAATGTTCTCTAGAAAAAGAAGGAAACAAAGAATTATGCTTAGAGACCTTAACATCACTGATGTTTAAATATGAAAGTGTGGCATTTTAGATTTCAGTGCAGAAGATCCAGTCACTGTTAGCGAGGACAACATTTCATCTAAGAGGAATTATGACATTTATTTATGTAAGAATTTTCCTAAACTTTGTGCTGAGCTGTATATTTTTTACTCTATGAATACACTTATGTCATTTTTTTCCCCAAAGCTAGAATTTAATCCAAAGGGAAAACAAATATATTTAGCATGATAATTTCTGTTAAGAAAAGTTTTATTCATGGATCTAGTCAAGTGATCACAGAATAAAAGTCTGTCTGGTGGGATATAAAATCATATAAACTGTTCTGCCTGTGAAGGAATTCTTCTGTTTACTTCAGGGTGAAAAACTAAAAAGCAAGGCCTTAGAATGAACTGGAGAAAAGTAACCTTTTTCCCTTTCAGCATACACATCCTGTCATTTTTTTTCTATATATTGATGACATTGTGTCTCAAGAATATCATGAGATGATTTGCTCACAGGATATGCTTGGGTATGTTTAAGATATAAAATACATCCATGAATGGAGAAGTCTGTATTAGTAAGCATGCTTCCACACGGCTGAATCTTTGTATGATGTATAAAAATATTGTAAATAGATATTATATTGGCACTCCTAGAGGGGCTTCAGTTCTTCTGACTTAGGAAAATGCACCTTCCTTTCTGCATTTGTTTGTGTTCAAGAAGATGCCTTATTGAATTCCCACATTTTTTAGGGTATTTTATTACTGATTATTGAAATCCTGCAGCTCATCACAGCTAACGAGTCAGACTGCAAGGATATATGTGAGCCAGCCGGTGGTAAAATTGTCCCTTTCCTGTTCATTTAAAAATATGCATTTTCTCCGATGTAGTTCCATCAACTTATGCCATGAATAAATTATCATATGCCAAAGAACAATTCTATTCTTGTTGCTGCTCATTATATTCCTAATTGATCATTAGGACAAAAATAATTCCTGAATGACACAGATTTTGCATTTTAATTGTGAGGCCAGAAGAGATGTTAAAAATTATCAGGTGCTGCTGATTTTCTAGCAGAGTTTCTGAGAGCCTCACAATGATCTCCCCCAGATTCCTGCATATTAGAGGCAGTAACGTGATTTGTGACATCAGCTCCTTCTGAGGTCAAGAGAAACTGAAGTTGTTCAACATTTCACAAAGTCAAGGTTTTATGCTTCAAAGTAACAACCAAAATAAAGCAATAGAGGTTCATGCATGGATGCCTTGTCTTCTGATCATATCTGGATCATGTACAGTGACAGAATCCCAGGGACCTTTCTGAAAGGGAGATTCATTGTAGTCATCTTTTAGAGCAACACAAGAATGTTGACTGTGGCTGAATCAAATAAGCAGTGACACTGAAGCATTTTGTCTCAAAGACAGTTCATATCAAGTATTGTAATGAATATTTTCATACATTCCATATATATTTCAGCCTTGGTGAAATAAGCTTTAGAGTAGTAGGAATGCATTTCAAAACAAATTCCCTTACAACTCTTCTTCCTTTACAGACTCACCACAGTAGTATGGATTACAAAACGATTAAGGGCAGCAGGGAAAAGTGGAGCCTCATTTTTCTTTGCTGATTGACCTCAGAAACACCAATGCAGAAAACCTAAGGACAACTTAAAATTGCATTTTGATAGCTGGGCTGATATTGATCCATGAGGGGGGAGTTAGGAAAGTCTAAGGGAAGTAAAACCTCATCTGTTTCATTAAAATAGTGCAATATTGACCTCTCCCCAAAAAGGGCAAGATAAGTCAGCATCAGTTTATAGTGATTTTTTTTCAGTAAGAACTGACATTTCTACATTCTAGCAGGTAGACCCTTCAGAAAGATTTATTGTTTAACATTTTCTTGATGCCGAAATTAACAAACTACTTACAGAAATATCGCTGAGGCATTTTAGCTTTTTTGTTGTTGTTGTTTGATGGACTTTTTTTTTTTTTTTTTTTTTTTTTTTTTTGCACAGGAGCTTTGATTCAGAGTGTTTTGTGCCAGGAGAGACTTCCCCTAGATGTTTTGTCACTGTCAGAGATCTGTGGTTTTTTAAGATATCTACTTCTTATATGTATCTCTCCTTTCATTTCCTCGCCATGTTGAACAGTGCTGCTTTGCTTCAGATACTAGAGAAATGCAAGGTATATTTAAATAGATTTACTTCCCATTTCATATAATATCATGATAGGCTGTCAGATAGACCAACTTCCATCTCAAAGTGGGATCTGTGGTCTTTTAGTGCCTCCTTTCTTATCACTTACTTCCCTTCTGAGAAGTCTTCTTTACACCTACCCATTAGGAAGATGAAGACAAAACAAAACAATCCCATTTAACTTTCTCTTTTCAAGGTGAAGGCAACAAATCTCAGTATTTTCAAGCATCCACTTATGTAATGCATATTTCAAATCTAATCTGATGATCATCCATATTGCATGCATATTTTTCAAGATGTGATTTGTAGGAAAATAAGGTTTTCTTTTTCATTACAGCTCCATGTATGAGGTGGAATTATCACTGGGACTTTTTCACTCATCCTAACAAAAGCAACTATATATTCTTTTCAAAGAACAGTGGGAGTTGACTAACACTTCCTAAAAAAAGTGTTTTTTTTCACTTGACTAAGTTAATTTGAAAGACAATATGGTGCATAAACTATTATATAGCATTTTGGTGTAAGTTAAAACTGTCTTGTGAAAGTCAAAAGCTTAACAGCTGAAACAATGTGATAGTATATTTCTGAAATAAATATTAGTAACATTTGGAAAACATAATTTTATAAATCTCTGGCACACAAAAAAAATATGTTCATCTAATTAGAGTCATGAAGTCTCAGTTCTTTGTACTATTCTCAGTAATATATATCTGCAGACGGATTATAAGAGACTATTGTTTAGACCATGGGTGTCCAACCTTTTGGCTTGCCTGGAACACACTAAGTGAAGAGCAATTGTCTAGGACCACAACGATGAAGGTTGCTCCAAAAGTAACACTTCTAATTATTTCCATGGAAACTACAACTGGTATAAAGAGCACAGTATTTAATAGAGCAAATTCTCAACTGCAAAACTCCAGTTCAACACAGTCACCACAATTAGCTATACATTTTCACCAGCAATGACCAAGAGCCTTCATGCTCATAAAAATCTGCACCACCAGGGTGACCCACTGTCTTTGTTACCACTGCCGAAACACATCACCCACCATCTCACTGTGCTCACATCAGCTGTTTGGTCTCCATAAACACCCACCAAGTTTTGACAAACGTTAGTTGGTGCAATTTTTTCTTCATGGAGGAATTCCATAACACTTTTGCTTCATACTGACTGTCACTTTGTCACACTCCCCCTTTGCCATCTGTCTCACAGCATCAAAATGTAATGGGAAAGTTTAACCTCTACTGCCATATCATCAACATCAGTCTCTAGTATTCTGGGTCAACACCACAAAATCGGAGCTATTACTTTCAGAGCAGCCTTCATAAAAAATATAGTATTATTAATGTATATAAGAAACAAAACATACTTTAATTTTTAATGGTTTTTTATTGAAACATAAAAAAGGGAGAAACAAAAGCATAAAACCCATGGAATATTTGGCCTTGTTATGTGTATCTAACACAACACTCTGGTTTGATGGCAGTGGTTGCAATTCTTAGCAAGTTATCAATGTTTTCTTCAGAGATATAATTTTTTGCATTCTGTGCTTCATTCTTGAAACAGTTGTTCATACATGTATGTACTGCCCAAAAGTGATGTCATGAATAAGGTATGACCGAAGTGAGGGATAATTCTGGTAAAATAGGGCTTATAAAAGTTTGGTAAAGAGGCGATCAAATTTTTTATTTCAACACTAGACATTTCATTTAAAAATTTCTAAGTAATGTTTTACACTGACTAAAAATGGACTCACAAATAAAAAATTTGGTGATTTTTTTTCAGCACTTTTGAAATCTCTACTCAAATTCTCTACTCAAAACAGAAAACATGACTGTGTTTTTGCTGTTCACAGGAACGTGTATCAAAATCTATAAACTTATTTACCATAACTTGAGTGAGCCCTTCACTGTGCCCTCCCCATGCCTTGGTTTCCTCCCAGATAGGGTTAGTAGTGCACTGAGATTCAACTGGTGCTGAGTGAAAGGTTCTCAACCTGTAAACTGGTGATAAGACCACTCTGTATTCTTGCCACACATCTGCTCAGTTTTCTCCACAATTACAGGAACAACTGAGCTACTAATTTTTGGGATCTGAGAAGTCATCTCATGAACTGAATCTCTATATTCTTTCCTTGACAACAGCTTTGCTCTCTAAGCTTTGTTTTGGTCAGTGTTGAGCAACAGGTTAAAATATCAAGTGAGATCACACTAAACACACTCATAATACCAAACCAATGCCAATAGTGGTACAATTTGGATTAGATTCCCACTTAAATGGGTTTGTGGGAAAAAATATGAAAAAAATAACTGGAGAGTCCTTTTTGGACTATATATGACAGCCATTGTATAACTTCATAAAATTGTCATTCATTATCGGTTTCTTGAAATAAATACTCAAAAACTGTATTATTCCAATCATAATTTTTTGAAAGCAAAATCATATCTTCATCTCAATAAATTGATTTTAGGTTGTCATATCTTAAAGTCTTCATGCTGCTTAAAAAGACAAGAAGGATAGCTCTTTATTTATTCACTTACTTATACATTTAAAATAAAGCCTTGTTTCACTTTTCCATTCCCTGTATATGGCTGGCACTGGTATACCAAATATAACTATCCATATTAAATACTAGGAATGATTAACTGTATGTCCTAATGTTTTCTAGAGGAACACAATATTTTATTCAAAAGTTTTTGCCATTGTATCTGCATTAGACAGAATGAACAGTGTTAATGTAAGATGTAAAATAATGTAAGACCTCACCTGAAGTACTGTGTTCAATTCTGGATCCCCCAACACAGGAAGTACATGGAGCTGTTGGAGCAGGTCCAGAGGATGGCCACAAAGATTATCAGAAGGCTGAGAGGGCTGGAGCTCTGAGAAGTCCTAATAGCAGCCTTCCAGTACCTAAAGGGGGCCTACAGCTGGGAAGGACTTTTTATAAGGGCAGGATGCAACAGGATGAGAGAAAATGTTTTTAAACTGGAAGAGGGTAGATTAAGAATATATACCAGGAAGAAATTCTTTACTGTGAGAGTGGTGAGACACTGATTGCTCAGAGAGGTTGTGAATGCCCCCTGCCTGGAGGAATTTAAGGCTTTGAGCAACCAGATTTAGAGGGAGGTGTCCGTCCTTGTAGCAGGGGGCTTAGAACTAGATGATCTTAAAGGTCCCTTCCAACCCAAACCATTCTATGATACTTTCATTCTATGAAGATCTAAAACAAAAGTAATAGATAATCAAGGTGAGTGTGTCCTTCAGAGAAGCGGTTATTGTTAAGTCTTTGACAACTTAACTACGGGTTTGAAAATTGTGTTTAGGAAATAATATTTGAAGTGCTGGATTTAGGGAGCTAGATATTAACTGAGTATTTAAGTCTAATATTTAGTGTTATCTGTACATAAGAAAGCCTTAGAGGTGCAATTCCCAGTTTAAGACGTACTCAGATACCAATAGTCTTGTATAGCAGAAATGTACCTAAAAGATGAAATATCCAGTAACATATGTTGCTATGTATGCTGAGATTAGCTATAAACTCACAAGCAATATGCTATTATAATTTACCAGTATGGATTTTGAGTACAAGCTCTTCAAAACCACTTAGAGGTTGCATATGCCCAATTCTCATTAATTTTATAACGTGACTGGACATCCAAATCCCTTTGGAAAGCTGAATAGATCATTTTCTGAGTGTCCAATATGTCTGACTATTTCCCCCTGGGGCCGTAATTTGTACATGCTCTAGACACTTGAAAAATGATTTTTCCCATTAACTTTTGATGCAAAAAAGTCAGGACTTAATACTCATACAATATGTATATGAAGCTAAAATGGAAACTTTGTTATAGCAAGTCATGTGATATTAACAAAAATAGAAAGTGAGCAAGGGCAAGACAGAAAAGGATTGTCTTTTCTGGAATATAATTTACATCACGGCAGATAGACCTCTATTACAATGGAAAATTACTCCTAGTCATTAATACTAAGGATATAAAATTATTAATGAAGCCTAACTTTGCTGAGTATACTCTGAAGTGACTGAAAACTAAGATATACAGTTCTAAGAAAAGTTGCTAGCAGATCTGCTATACTTCAGCAGTGACTGTAGCTGGCTATATTGAAGACAAATTTCAGTTTAAAAAATAGTGATTTCATAACAGTAGCATTTTTTTCTTCTGGAATTTCTGTGTTGGTCACTGCTCTAGTTTTGAAATAATGTCAATTTCAGAGGTGCTGGTAAATACTGAGAAATAAGCAAATGCTGTACAACCAAAATTAGGGATTCAATGATCATCTGCTTGAAATTTATTGGAATATTTTGTAATAATGAACATTAAAAAAAATTGTGAAATATTGCTTTTAGTCATTTATGAGTCTTCTGTCAAACCTATATGTTGTTCACAGTTATCTGGGATGTTGTCTCTCTTTTTTTTTTTTTCCTCTCTTAGTTTATAAAAGTTGCAGTTGTCAATAAATCCTATAATAGTTGCATGCTAGGAGTTGATTATGGCATAAAAAATTTCCAGGCTATCATCTGGCAAGTTGGCCACTAGTAAATGACTTAATGAATCAAGTATCAGTCAACTTTCTTGTTTGCCCAATCAATCTATTTTTTCTTGCAGATACCCTTCTCTAAGACTGTTCTTACTATATTTTCAGTTTGACACCATGCCTAACCACCCAGTGGCATTTCAGTATTTTTTCCATCAGTAACATATCCACAGAAAATGTTAAATGAACCTGCAGGTTACTGGTACCCGGAACCATAAAAATAAATAATAGGAAAGAAATGAGAAAACTTTTTTTATTATTATCCACTTATTTCCATTTTAGGCATTTGGTGAACAAGATTTTTTCTTTTTACATAGGCATCCACATCTCTACCAAGCATTCAGTTTCTGTACAATTCATAGCTCAGGGTGGGGTATAAAGTGCTAATCTAATACACTTCATGCCATAGCTTTGTATCTCCCACACAGAATATCAATTTGCACACATTTCTAATTAACATCTAATTTGGGATTAATTTCTGATTCCCTCCTCTGGGCTTTTGTAATGATATAATGAGTCACTCTGGCAGAAGGCTTGTTCTTAAAATGTTTCTATATCATAGAACTTCCTAGGTAGTTAAGTGACAATAGGATTGAAAATATATCTAAAACAAACAAACAAAACAAACCCCCAAACCCTCTGTTAGACATCTGGAGTCTTATTTTTTAATTTCATCAGCTATAATCAAGGAATGAATCTAAATAATTTCAACTCCCAGCAGCTTTCCTTGCCTCTCTTTCCATTTAATAATAAGCTCAATGCTATTATTATGTTAGTTTTATTTTTCTTTAATGTCAAGAGTATTACAGTGATGTGGGTAAGTGAGGGGAAAGTGTTTTTTGTTTGCTTTTAGTTTTCACTGCTATCAATTAGCAATAAATTACATTAATTTTCCCTATACACAGTTCATTTTGCTTGTAATGGTAACTGGTGAATATCTCCCTGTTATGTTCTCAACCCCTGAGCATTTTTCATCGTATTTTCTCCCTGTCTTTGTGAGAAGGGTAAATGAAAGAGTGGCTGGTGGAGTTTAGTTACCTAGTGCTACACCACCAATAGTTTTTTCCTAATAACTGAAGAAAGACTTTTTTGGAAAGCATTGCAAACCATTTCAGACCATTTTAGAACACTTCAGGAAGCACTGCAAAGCATTTTGTTGACTGAATCAACCCATAGAGATACCTACTGGTTGTAAGTATAAGTCTAAATGGTGAATAGATTCTTAACTTTCTTTCCAGTGAGAAGCATTTAGCATCACCTAAGTGAAATCCTCATTTTGAAGTCTGGGTTTTCTACAGGTAAGCTCTACAAGTACTAGGCTTAGTGAGTAGAATATATCTGAGATATCATAGACTTGCAAATCTGTGTTTTGCTGCAGAAATAATTGGAGACTTCTTGGACTATCCAGAGAGACCTAAAATATAATTTGACATTGGCATATGTCTCTCGCACATTTTAGGAGCCTGAATATTGCCTCCAGGGCAGATCTATGAGGGCATTGACCAGGAGTTTGTGTCTGAAGTGCTGGTGTTCCCCCACCTGACTTGTGCCTCTGGGCTCCTCTGTTTGCATAAAGAGCTTTGAATCACATGTAACCTGACGTTGTTAAGCAGCGTGCCTTTTCTCTCACTCCAGTTCTCTAAGGCATTCATTCATAGCTCAGACAACCCTATGTCTTATCTCGACACCTCAACCTCAGTCATTTTCAGAAAATGTCTAGGAGCTTGGATTACAAAATGCACAGGGACAGTAAGCTTAATTTTATATATCTATGAGAGCAATCTCAGTGTTGTGGAAGTGGGAATTAAAATGAAAGGGGCAAAAGAGAGAGCATTAGGTCTCATTGAAACATAAAGAAATTTACACCCAAATATCCTCAAGAGAGTGTGATCATATGTATCATGAGAGACTGGAATTAATAGGTAAACCTATTCGCTCTTAGAGCTCTTCATTTTAGGTAAGTTTATGATGGAAAATAAAACCAAAACCAAATCTATGGAATGGAACAAACACCTCTCACATTACAGTTCAAGGGCATGTCAGTGCAGAAGCCATCATTTTTCCACCTTATACTGAAAAACAAACAAACAAATAAATAAATAAACAAACATGTCTGAATACAATGACTTTTGAAAGAGGCATCTCAGGTACTTTGTTTCAGAAATCTGTTTGGGAGAGAAGACCACAAGCAGAAAGGCATATCATCTCCAGAGACAGGATACATTAAATATAATGTATATTTGTTCTTTGCAATTTCTATAAGCTATTTTAGTCAACTCTTCAGTTAGCACACTGGCTTTAACAACTTTTTCTTTCAGAACTAAAGACAGTGCCTAAAGTAAAACCTTTTGTCTATGTATTTTATGAGAGGTTATTCAATTAACAGAGATGCTTCTAAGCTTTTAAGTATCTGCACTCATCATGTGCAGATCTTCCGTATTTTCCAAACACTCTTAAATTCTTCAGTGTGACTTGAGAATGTGAGTGCGTTTTTGCAGATATTGTATATTCCATGAATCTAAAACTAACCTTATCTTCTTGGAGGATTCAGTGACACAGAGACACAAAAGTCTGAAAGGAAGTGCCACACAGTAGGCCAGGACTATATGACTGAGCCTAGAGCTGAGGTCTTGGTGTCAAAGATAAAGGTCTAGTTACAAACTGATTATGTCCTAAATACACAGTTTTAAACAGCACCTCTGATCCTATTTCAGCTGTAGTCTGTCTTAGTTTTTATTCTGAATGCCTCAAATCCCTTTTTTTTTTCACTATCAAGCAATTAATTATGAACTCTGAAAAAATGCATACTTCAAAACTGGATTACCTTGGAGATAGAAACACTGTCTGCAATAGCTTTCTTTTTGGAAAAGCCGATTTATTATAGATATAAAAAAGCCAAGCAACCTTAACAGAAGGACATTTATAAAGAAAGCCAGGATGATTAATTATTACACCGTAGACAGTTAAATATTTATTAAATACAAGGGATGAATACGGTAGTGAACCAACTAATGTGCACATGAATTGAGTTTATTATCATTATGGCAGTAACTTGCAA
Organism: Callipepla californica brunnescens; assembly: GCA_023055505.1. Taxonomy (NCBI): domain Eukaryota; kingdom Metazoa; phylum Chordata; class Aves; order Galliformes; family Odontophoridae; genus Callipepla; species Callipepla californica. The sequence goes on along the minus strand of JALIRH010000002.1, from coordinate 5,303,680 downwards.
GCCTTTAAGATGCCTTTTCCTAAGAAAGATTACTGCTTTGTATAAGATACTAAAGCATGGGTAAGTGAAAAGAACACATCAAAGTTTTTGTTTGTTTGTTTTCTTATTCATTTAAATAGCAAACAAAAAAGTCTTTACAGAAAGGGTCACTTTCCTGCAGCAAGCACATTTGAGTTCCCTTTCTAGTATCAGAACATGCAATTGAAGCAATTACTTGCATGCATGTGTAAGACAAAGCAAAAAAATTATCTGTAATGACTTCACTCATATGGCTAATGAAAAACATGCATCTTTTTCTCAGTAGAATAAAAACATTCACCAAAAATATCTTTAACACCCACCTCTTCATCCCCAAAATCTGTAAATTTTTTCGTTGTTGTTGCTATCACCCAAAGAAACAAATCTCACATACTACTGAGTTCTAAATGTCATTGGTGGATAGAATTGATTTAATAGCACTGAACAATTCTCTCTCACTTCTTTAGCCCCTATTAAGAAAAGCTAAAGAACAGAGATAGTAGCTGCTAGTGTCTTCACATTTTCATGTGAAACTGAGGAATAGATAGGCTATAGCTCCATATGTCGTACAAGTAACAGAAACCCTGCTCCCTCAAGTTGTCATAAATAAAACCTGAAAGATTTATCTTCAACTTATTTTTGGATTTGAGAATTTTGTTCAATCTGGTGACCTAAAGAAGATTTTGTGGAGCCTCTATGCTCATCAAAATCTGCTCACTCCCTCAGTATGGATTGATTTAATCAAAAACAACACTTATTCATACAAACTTTGCCTTGGTCATGTCTTGTGTATCAACAATACAACTACAATAAATGATTAAACTGATGATTGCAGTAAGAAGAGAAGACAAGATGTAATGGTAATAAAATAAGGTATTTTTTTATTTTAAAGAGCTGCCAGAGAACGTGCAATAGCTGTTAAGAAAACTGAAAGGATTGATGCTGCCATTCTGGTTGTTTAGAAGTATTTAAAGATTCTACATGTGACTTGCGAAATGACACAGAGCTTATGGGAGGGCTACATCTGTTCAAACAGTCATCTGTAGTCTATGTTGATATCTGAGACAGCTCTAGTTTTCAATGCCTGGTAAACTGAAATGATGTGTTGCAACTGAATAGTGTTGCACTTTCCCATAGATGTTGTTTTTTATACTTTGTAGATTGCTTGTTTTGGAGGTATACAAATTTGATTCACTCCTGCTAATTTTGTAAAAATTTATGAGATTCTACTGAGGGATTGTTTCTGAGATGTAGGGATGTGTGTGAGACTATGAGTAAAGGGAAGAATGAGAGTGGGATTAGACCAGTAATAGGAACAAGAAAGACAGAAGAACAATTCATGCAAAAGAAGAGCAGCAAGGTAGAGTTCAAATGACAGGAGCAACAAATCAGTTGATACTGTTGACAGTTGGAATTGGTCAGTGATTTTTGGAATCCCAAGTCGTTAGCCTTTTTCAACTACTTAAAAGTAAGTGCTGCAGTAAGTAAGAATATCAGAACAGTTACTGTTACGTGGTAGTTGAAATGATCTTTGTACACACATACAGGTACACACACATGCACATATCTTTTAACAAATAAAGTCATCTTCATTTTGATTCAAATAATTTTTCTTAAAGGAAAACGTTTAAAATATGCTCTGTGTATTAAGAGTGTTTCTATCTCCAAGAGGCTTTCTTTTGGGTACTGTAAGATGGTTTCTAATCCATTATCTGTAACACAAAGATAATGAAAGTGGTTCTATTGTACTGTATGTGAAACCCACAGGAATACCAGGATTTGACAGTCATGATATATCTCAGTTAGTTTCTAATGTGTAAAGCTATCACAAATCATAGAGCAGACAGTCTGTTGGTTAAATAAGTCTACAAAGTACAACGATAGAGTTCTTCATTTATCTTCATTGAAACAGCTTTGACTGCTGTGTAGTTGATAAAATAAATCTAGTTCTATTCAGAATCTCCTCTTATTGCCCATTGTAAGCAAGCAGTTTCTATTTTACTATATAAATTTTTATGCAGCCCTCATCACCCACAACATTGGAGTATCTTCCATTAGCACATCAAGTAAAATGACTAATGTGTCAGCTGTAGCTCATTTTCATTCTCTCTCTTCTCCCAGGGGAAAGAATTGTGTATGCAGAGAAGGATTTTGATCGTAAAGTTTTTTCACTTTTTTCTATGTGTTCATAAAGGAGAAGATAGGTCAGAGAAGTGCAACAAGTGATGCAGTGGCTCATTCTGATGGTCTGCTTTAAGCAGAGCTCACAGAATAATCCCTGAAAATAATCACGTGAATTCAATTTTTATATAGGATGTTCAGTAGTGCCAACAGAACAGAGCTGTTGATTACATTCTCACAACATGTTTCCTTAAAGTGCCTGTTTGTCTCCATTGCTATAAAAACACTTAAGGTATATGCTTGCATTTACAATGCAAATTTTAAGGTTAGACAAGATAAATACATCCTCCCTCAGGAACTGTAAATAAAGCTTAAATTCTGAATTTGACTCAGTGTTCAATGACAAACAGTGAAAAAAACCAGACAGTAAGTTTATATATATTCTGTCTCCTGAACTCTCAAGATCCAACGCAGGCAGTATTTGCAATTGATGGCTTAATTTCATGCTATATTTCATAGCTGTAAACTGTCCTGAAAAGTGAAAAAATCATGAATACTGGTGTAATTGCAGGAGTATTATTAGGTCATGTTGGGCAGCTGGTGAAAAACAGAAGGTATCACTCAGAAGTGTATGTCAGTAAGACTCCAAATTCAGCAAGTAATAAAATACCGACCATGTTACCAAATTATAGATACATACTCTCCAGCCAGAGGCTGTTCCTTAATACCAACATTTTAAAGTGCTTTCCTTTTCCCATCAGCATCATCAATGACCCCATGGCTTTAAATTCAACAAAATGCTTTCCATGTCAGACTTGGATAAACTTTCCAAGTGTTGCGCCCTGTAGAGTGTATATATATATGGTGAAAGGTTGATAACACATAAGTCTCTGATATTACAACTGCATTAAAATGCCATACAGGACTCAAGAGATCACTGATCTTTGATACCATTTTCCATCATGTTGTTTGGATGTACTTCAATATTAAAACATTCCTTTGGAAATATTACAGATGTGTCAAATGATTCAGAGAGGTCTAAGATAATAATTTCTCCCTGTTAATCATTCCTGGTGGTAGCAAACCATCAATCATGTCACCTACGTTGCTCACTTACTGGTCTGAAACTACTGTCATATAAAGTCTGGAGCATAAATTGCTCAGGCTTGAGATTGACCTTGGATTTTACATGTAATTCTAATAAAAACAATGGTTTCATTTTGGGAAGATGGGCTGAGAAAAAAAAAATATATTTCTTTCCTGAATAAACGTTTCCTTTAATAAAATTGTTCATGTCCTAGTCATTTGATTTTAGGTAGACTTTGAAGGCCATTTTTTAAAGAGGATATAACATTAAACAAAACACATAAGAAAAAAAATAGAGAAAAGGGGGGAAATTACAAAATCAGAGACATTAAAGCGTGACAGTGAATTATAAGGAACCAATTGTTTCAAGTCAAGGTATTTTATTGTTCTTCCATCTCACCTTTAATATCACTGTGATTTCTTTAACATGTCAATGCAGAAGAAACATCAACTTAATATTCAGATTTCAATAACAAGAAGGAAAAATCCCCTCTGTCCTGAAATGGAAACAAGGGATTACACTGAATAATTAGATTTCCATTTAGATTGGTGGAGAACAGGACCAGTAGTGCAGAACTCTGGTGTTTTTGTTTTTTTGTTTTGTTTTGTTTTGTTTTGTTTCCTTTCCCCTGGTCATTTCTTGTGCAGTTATGGTACAAAACAGCAATTTACTGGCTATCAAGAAAGTAGGAAGGCTTTTAAAAGGTTTACTGAGTAAACAGACAAGACAAAAACAAAAAGAGATAACTGCAGGAAAGTTTTTTATGATTCTTTTTCAAGGCTGTGCATAGATTGTTTTTTTTTTTTTCCTCATAAATTAGCGCAATCCAGTTGCTGTTATTCTTTTGTAGCAGAAATCTTATGTTATGAAAAGGTAGCATATTCAGTTAAAAATGAGCAGGGGAACACTCATCTGTTCTGTGTGGTTTCCACCCATTCCATTTTGCAGAGAATCATGTAAAGAAGCTGTTGATTGCACAATGCGAAATACCTTGATTTTTCTTTACCTTTCAAAAATCTTTTGAGGATACAAAGTAGCTGAAGTTTTTAAAACTTCCCATCAAACTAGAGACATTCAGTTCTTGTTCTTGAGTTGTCCTCAAGATAACAGAGAATAGAGACCTTTGAGACCTTGTTGAGGTACCCTGAACTTATGAAGGCTGAGGTACTATAGTTCTGAGGTACTAGGAATCTGAGAAGAGTTCATGAAACTCTGAGTATTAATGAAAAGTAAGTATCTATTGCACAGCTGAATCTTATTTTGAAAATAGATTAGACATCTTGATATTTGTTGCATTTTTAGCTAGGTGAAATATTTTTGCAACACTGATGTCCCTGGTGAAATCACCCAGTTTTAATAGCCTGCAAAAGCTGGTCTGAGTAAGGCGGTGTGTGGTAGAAAGGGAGGGAGGACCATCACATGGCTATTAATGTCCCTGGTTAAACTGGTGTCACTTTGCTTCTTGAATGAACATTGAAGAAATGTCCTGTAGCAGACAATAAACATCATATGTTATACTTAGAGCTCTTTTATTGAAGTGAAATACAGACATCTCTGGGTTACTTAGTTGTATTGCCAGTGCTCCTTCTGCTGGAGACTGCTTAATCACAGAAATAATATACTACTTCAGAACAGAGTTAAAAATAAATAAATGATGACGTATCACAACACTTCCATCAAGGAGCAATGAATGCTACTTGTATACATAAGAGTCAAGGATACACAAAGCTGCAAGTACAGTGGGTTCAACCTTCTTTTTATCAGCAAAATTCAAGGTGTGTGACCCATCCTTCCTGATGTTTTTAGCATCTAATTATGAAAGGTCTGGGTTCTTAAAGAGTTATGTATATTTCTTATTACTTTCGAACTAGAAACACTCATAAATTCCTTTTTTTACAATATATGCAACCTGCAGAGAAATTTTTGTATAATGAATAATTGAAAATAAATTTCTACAAGGAAATAATAAGTGTAAAAAGTTTGCCCACACTGTTCACTGTACTTATTATCAATTCATTGATTCTAAAACTAAAATGGATTAAAATGGATATCTACTCTGGCCTCCCAGTCCTACATAGAAAATACTTAAAAAAATGTTTGTAGTGCCACTCAAATACATGTCTCCCTACTCTTCTTAAGAACTGCTGGTTGGACAAAAAGGTTATTGATGCAGTTACAAGGGGGGAAAAAAACTAAACCAAAAGCCTGAAACTTATTTGCTTGATCAGCTCCACCTGAGGTATTCAACTCCTGCAGCTGCAGCAAGTTGTTGTGTTTTATATCTATGCCTCTATGGGATTACTTTCCATTTTTCAATCATTTGTCTATGAGAAAGAAGAGATAAAAAGGAAGTCAAATGTGATTTTTCATTCTCTGTGATGAAACAAAATACTTTTCCTCTGTGCACTGGGGAGTGGAAAAATGAATAGGTTTAGAAAAAGTCTATAGTATTTCTGAAGAGATACAAACCCCGGAAAACAGTCAAACAAACAAAAACTGAATCATCCTATGCTTTACACAGATTTTGGGTGGATAACAAACAAAATGGAATACATGGAGTGGAGTTTTTTTTTTAACCCAGGAATACTTCAAGCATTTTCAGCTAAGGCTGAACATTTTGCAACTAACTTATTGACCAAAAGGGCAGCAAATTTGATCAGAAAAAAAAACCAGCATGTGTGAAATGAGGTAGGCAACACAAAACACACTGCCCTACGTGAGCTGATGCTTTTCTTAACGGATTCCACCATTGTAGATAAAATTAAGAGGCAGCTGAGATAAACTTCACCTCACCTGGGCAACGGAATCTGGGGCACAGGCTGAGGAGGTCACAAGAAAGGAAGAAGCAGCAGAAGGGCCCCAGGCCCACAGCAAGGGTCCCCCTGCAGAGTCCACCTGCAGACAGGGAACATTTCCTAAAGGAGTTGTGGCTGTGGGGAGCCTTGGGAGAATAGGGTATTCCTGAAGGGCTGCAGCCCAGGGCAGGGCCCCATTGAGCAGGGCAGGGAGTGAGGAGGAAGGAGAGGGGCTGGGGTCAGCTGAGTGCAACTTCCATCCCTTCCCATTTCCTGCATCACTTAGGGAGAGAGGGACCTCTGCCATGTGAAGGGCAGTGATGTGAGCTAGGAAAAGAAACGAGGGGAAAGTGTCGCTTTAACTTTTTGCCTGTCATTATCTACATCTGCATTAAATTGCTTTTCTACAAATTGAGCCTGGTTTGCTTATGATCACTTTGTAAGTGATGTCTTTGCCTTTATCTTGACCCATGAGCTTTTCTATCCTATTTTCTCTTCCTCTCCTGCAGAGAAGGGAGAATGAGAGAGCAGCTGTGTGGATACTTAGCTATTTTCCAGGGTTAACCCACAACAGTAAGCCAGTTTTAGAACTGCAATTTTAAATAATTCCTTTTGGCTTAGCAAATGTTGCTTCTTTGAAGGATTGGAAGGGAAAGAGAATGCAATTTCAGCTTTGGTTTCAATAAATATAAAAGATAATTATTGCTTTTTGGCAAGGAATACACTAACAATGGAAATCTTTTTCATGACATATTTACTCCTGGCTTTTTGCTATAGTAAATACTTTATAATCTTTCTTTTAAAGGGAGACTGAGTGGCTATTGATCTGTTTAGAAGAGTCTATCACAAGATGCTTTACAGATATTATTTCTAATCATGCTTTCAGCTTAGTCACGGGATTTATCTTCAAAAGAAAATAACTAGTGCTGGGTGTTCTTGAGTCTCTCTAGTGAAGGGAGCAGGGAACATTGGCTGTCCAGGTGTGCTGTAGACCAGGATGAGCTTTAAAGAGCATCTGCTAAGCATCTCACACGCCTTATGTAACAGTATCAGTTTCTCATCCCTCATCATCTGTTACAAGACTTAGATAGAAACATGAATTGACAATTTTTTTTTTAATTCAGTGCAATATCAAGCAAGGATAATGTCTCATACACAGGGCCAAATAGCTGTATGGTCCAGCTGTGTCACAGTTTAAATTCAGAAATTCCTGTCTATGATTCACCTTTTACAGACACTTAATCCCTTCTTTATACCTCATTTCATACATCTTCTATTGATTGCTATATTTAATCATACTTTGGTCTTACTCCTTTTAATTAGCAGTTGTGGCTGCACAATGAGCTTTGACATGAATTTCAATCATTTGCAGCACTCTGTTCGTTTCACGTAGTGAATTTTGAAATGCTATGTTTAGCTATTTCCTGGTTTTGATATTCTCTTCCAGAAAATACCAGAGGTGTCTCGTGGAGATCTTCATTAGTCCTTTGATGAATTGCAATCATCCTGCTCATCAGTCTAGTACCAGCTGCTCTTCAGTTATACTGCTGAGTTTTGCTGATGTTGACATTAGCATCTGCAATTCTTTTAAAAATCAACTGTTGCCCTGGTATTCAGTCCGAAAGAAATTTATTTTAAACTCAGGCATACTGTCCAAGCCAGGCTTGTTTTATAACTGATTGAAATGGGTGCCTCAATGTAAGATGAATGCTAATTTTTTAAAAGAGAACCACCCTTCAGACTCTGTGGACTACAGATGATAAGCCTTGATTTGTCTCTTAGGCTATATAGGTCCCAATCTGCATTCTTGGATTTTATTGGTATTTGATCAACAAATTTTGTTTATCTATGACTATCTATTTTTAAATATATGTGATCTACTCAATAAAATGAGCTGAGACAACAAAAGGAAATACTACAGTTATAATGCTAGCTCTAATGAAATAAATGGAAATTTATACTAACCTCTCTATGGGCAAGATTTTTGCTTTGGTTTCAAATCCTGATTTAGAAGTATTGATTACATATATGAGGACTGGAGCTTTGTTATTGGCATTCCTAAGTACTGACTTATCAAGATATTTGAATATTTCTGAGTACTGGGAATTTACCTGCAATCAGTCTAACGAGACAATAAGGAAAGATATTTTTTTTTACTTTGACACATGTATTAAGATGCAACTGTTTGATACATGTATATATATTAAAAAAAAATGAATTATATGTATAAAAAACAATCTGAACAAAGTGCTGTCTACTTGTTCAAAGGGCTATCTGCTCTTTTTTTCTGTTTTTTGACCACATTACATGAGGTTTATAACCCATTAAGACAAATGGTGTCCATTGACCACATCTCTCTCTGTAAGTCAGTTTTATTTGGGAAACTATGTAGTAACAAGTTACAGATATTGAAGAATATGCAATAAGAATTAAGCTGAATAGTCAAGTCTGTGCAACAACCAGCTAAGAACATTAACCGACAGATTTAAGCGCAAAATTTGTCTAGGCACAGACTGAGTTGCCTAGGACAGCCTAACAAGTCTGAAGTTTCTGAGGTCTCCTCCCATTTTCTTCTTGTAAACTGAAGCTTGTTGTTAAGTTAGCATTATTACTTCTTTTTGTTGTTGTTATTTTATTTTATTTTATTTTATTTTATTTTATTTTATTTTATTTTATTTTATTTTTTCCAGTGCTGAATTCACAAATTAATTGGAAATTGACATTTTGGGATTCCTCTCTTCCCTGTGGATTTTTACCATTTTAAATAAATATCTAGAATTCAGAAAACATTGTGAAGATAAAAATACCCGAAGGTACAGAATGTTCTGGTTCACATTGTCTCAGTGATTGTGTCCATACAATATCCAAATTCCTTGGCTTTCATTGATGCATTGCTTTCAGATGGATGTAAACACAACACAACTCAGGATAAGACCATTGCCTTCTTTGGATAAACAATCAATATATAGAAAAGGTGACAGAAATTATTTAGCACTTCTGAACACCAGGTCGCTTCTGCCAGTTTCTTGCTTTGTGTTTGGGCATTTTACTGACTTGAAAATGTTAATTTAGATTTATCCAAGCTCCCATAGCCAAGGACCACGACTTCTGGATCCTTGTGAAGTGATCATCACTTCAGTTACCCTGGGTCTTCATTTTAAAACTTCTGTCTTTCTGCTTCTTGCATTTCTATTGTGTCCTGCTGATATCTCCTAAATTCTGTCAGGAGAGGGAAGTGAAGTGAGATGAGCTCAGAAAATAAAAACGCTAAAATCTCTGAAAGTCCATTAAGTGTTTATAGTTTTCAAACAGACTGTACTGGTCATTAAAATTCTGATGCCTTAACTGACAAAGATTGTAATGAGAATATAAAATGGCATTAAATAGAATCCATTCTGAAGATGATTGCAAAGGATACAAACCTTTTCTATCTCATTAAAACTTTGTGTTGGTGTAATTGTGAGTCTTTCTTGGGTACCTGAATACTTGTAGAGAATTTTATTGTGATTGTAAAAAGAAACTCCTTAATTTTATTTAGAATTGGAACTGTTGCTGCCTACTTTTGTAATACTGCAAATGGTATAGGAGCAGCTGACACTGATTCAGCAGAAATATTTTTCTTTCGCTTAAGCCAATCTACTGACACTTAGAGCAACTATATATGGTTTTAAGATTCAATTTGTGATCATCCACAAGGCTGACATTTCATCTGCTCTAGTTGTGTCATCTATGATGAAACCACACTGGAGAAAATCCTACAATTTTTGTTTGTATTGAAATATGTCCTTGTCTTCATGTGGATGATCTTGTGGATGCTGCCTGGGTATATATAACTTTTGTCTGTTACTAGGTAAACAGAGATACACACATTCAATGTTTTCAAGGATGACTAAATGCATTAAAAACCATGCTTGTAGATTTAAAAATCAAAGGCTTGGGCAAAGAAATCTGCCTTTAACCAGACTGAGATATTATTAGCTTTTAAACAGAATATAATCAACAATCAGTAATCTTCCATACAAATTAACTACTTCTAATCCAATACTGCTACCCAGAATACTAGCATACGATAACAGAAAGCAGAAATGGGGAGGTTACATGATGTTTTGGTGTAGAAGTATCTTGGAAATATGCTCTCACACTTTGTCAGTGTGTGGCCTAATGCAAAGCTTAATCGAATTTGCAATTCCATGCAATAGATGCATTATTCTGCTATAAATATTATTTACCTTTAAAAAGTCAGCCATAAAACACAACAGACATATTCAAATATGATGTGAAGGAACTAAAAGAATTCTCAGAGATTGGACATTGATGTTTGAATCATTTTTGTGGCCCTTCTCTGTTCAAGCTCCAACTGATCTCTCCTGTACTGGGAACTCCACATCTGAATGCTGTACACCAGGATCACTTCCCTTGCCCTGATGGCCACATTTCTTTTGATGAAGCCCAGGATATGGTTGGCTTTCTAGGCTGCAAGGGCACATTAATTACTCATGTCCAGCTCCCCCCATCCACCAGTAATCCCAGGTCTTTTTTGTCAAGGCAGTGCTCAATCCTTTTATACCCTAGTTTGTAATGGTAGTGAGGGATGCCTCAACACACGTAATGTAACATCTTACATTTGGATTTGCTGAATCTCATGAGGTTCATCTGGGCCCACTGCTCAATCTTGCCTATACTGCAGAGTGAAACATTTGTTAAAATTATCTATATCCAGTCTCACGCACTGCAAATGCTTTGTATTCCTCATCTTTTTTTTTTTTTCCTCTGCCTTTTTTGGACAGGCAGGGAAAGGGAGAGAGGGAAAATATGTAAAATTTTACCATAGTGCACTCCAAATTTGACCACAGTAGACAGATTTTTCAAAGCTAAAAAATAACTTTTACATTTGCTGAAATAAAATATGAGTTCTCCTCAAATCAGCTGTTTCTCAATGTTATTTACACAGCTCAAGATTAATGATAGACACTAACTTGCAAAAAATACTGCTACCTTAATGTAGGTCCCAAATGATGCTAACATTTTTGTAAGAAATTAGAGTCAAACATTTTCAACCATCCATTTTTAGTCCTTTTATTTCAATGTGCTTCTTGATGAATTCCAGCACCACCATTTTTTTCTCCACATAGGTAGTGAATTTACTGTAAGAATATATTAATCTCATGAAAACTCCTGTAGTATAGTTACAGAAACCAGCCTAGTAATTGGAGGAAAAAATGGAAATATTGCAAGAAGCAGGAAAATGAGCAAGAATAAAATCTGACAAACAAATTAGGGGAAAAATATCACATGTGTTGTGTGTTCTTTTCAAAGTATAAAACTTAATCAGCTAAAGTCATACAAGGTAGAATACCTACAGATGCTCTCATCTGACAACATGGATAAGTTCCATAACAGCAAACTAAGTGGATGAAAACAAAATGATGCAAAGCAAGCAAACAAAATGACTGTTGTCAGGTGCATAATCTTTGCTTCTAAAACACAGAAGTACAGTTCTCATGGAGAACAATTGCAATTGTACCTGGGTTGTGACACCTCCTGCTATCAATACAAGCTGGTGAATGTAATGTCAGAGTAGTAACCTGGTGAAAAGGACTTGGTAGTACCGGTGGATGGTAACATGGAACTGAGTCAGCATTTTACCCTTGCAGCCCTGGAGGCCAGACACATTCTGGGCTGCATCAAACAAGATGTGACCAGCAGCTCAATGGAGGTGAGCCTCCCCCTCTGCTCTGCTCTTGTGAGACCTCACCTGGAATACCTGAGTAACCTCATATAGCTGTTCACTGCAGGGGAGTTAGATGAGCTGATCTTTAAAGGTCCATTCCATCTCTGGCAATTCTATAAGGTAATAGGGAAACTTGTGTATCTGTTCTCAAGAAAATACTCTGCCACTGTGTAATTGTATACTGTATATTTATTGGTATTTATAATATACATAAAACAGTGAACTTGAATATAAATATATTTTATTTTATTGTACTTTATTATACACTCTGAGGGGAAAAAATAGGTGTGGATCTCACATTTCTTGAGATCCATACTCTTTTTAATTGATTAATAATCAGTATTTCATAAAGATTGATAACAGATAAGAGAGTTCAGCAAAGAAAAAGGAATATTTTTTTAAGTACATAGTTTTTGTGCAGCTCTATGGATTTGCATGTGAACATGTATCTTTGTTGTTTAGACATACTTTTGTGTATATTACATCCCAGGAAATCAATACAAAGCCATGCTTTTGCTTAAGCTTCTGTTTTGTAATATGGATTCTTGGAAAGGGAGATTCATGGCCTGCTAATACGGTGCAAATTGTCTTACAGGATTCTTAGTGGTGGTCAATATGTTTACTGTTTTAAAGAATTAAGCATTACCCTTGAGAGATATGGCTTATGTCCTAAAAAACAAAGAAATGTTTAGAGAACAGAAATCAGGGAATACGAATAGAGAATACATATTAATTTTAAATTCCGTGCCAAGATTCTTCAGCACTTGCTCACAGCAGTTTTTCCTTGACAGAGTAGAACACTTCCTGATTTATGTCATCTTAATAGGATGAGAATCTATGCTGTCATTTAAATATGCTTCATTGGAAAACAATGAAAACAATTCTAAAGGCATGCATTTTTGAAAAGCATAAGCAGTTCAACTGCAAAAGCAAGATATCTATATTGATTCAAACAGTCATTTACGCTGGAGAAAACAGAAATAGAGAAAAGCTACTTTTTCTCTTCTTCTCTGTTTACTGAATCTTCACTAGTTCTATAACCTTTTAATTCTCTCAAAAACCTAGTTAAAAGTGACTGCAATTAGGAAAATAAGCCCCTACATTTGTTTGTTTGTTTTTTATACTACTATATATTATGTATCAGTACTTGCAAAATGCCATAGGCTTTAAATTGAGCCAATCTTGCAAGATTGTCAAGATGTGTCTTAGCATGTGCTAATTTAACTTTTTACTGTGACAACTGTCACACAACAATCAAAATCAAAAAAAAAAGAGGACAGGAGGAAGGAAGGGAGGAAGGGAGGAAGGAAAATAATAAAAAATATCCTCTACTTCTTTTTGAGTGCATAGTATTCCTCACTCCTTACAAGAGATTAGCCAACAATATACCTAAGACAGTATGCTTTTAATAGCCTTCTTCTGAGCTACACTTTACAGTTATAGTCATTTCTGGTGTTGTTTTGCAATTAAGAGCTTCTGAGTGATCCGTGAGTGATTCAGAAATTTAGGAATAAATGTTGAAAAACATAGAAATGCATACTTTGCAATGCTATTATTCTTTTTTTTTTTTTTCTTTTTTTTTACATCTGGAACCATCTGCTTCTTTCTTGGGAGTTTAAGGTGCTGTAGTTTGTGCTACAAAATGAACACAAGAACAAGAAGTGGCCTGTTTGTAATGTTACTACTTCTTGACCTTTTCAGTCTAATTAAATATGAGATGCTTTCTGGATTTCTGGATTGAAACAACCTAGTTACCCAACTTATTGTCTGAATTCTATGGAAGTGCATCTTTTTTACATTATTAAGCTACAAATTCATTCCTTAAATTCATCAGTAGCACATTTTACTGAACAGGTCTTTCTAATAAAACACTGAATATTAACAAAGAAGTGAATTTTGTTAAAGAGTTTGTTTTTGACTCTCATCAACCTAATTTTAGCAGCAGCTAAAGTAGCTTTGTTTTTATATCTAACATTTACATGTGGTGAACTGTTGATAGCAACAGATTTCTAATATGGACAATAAACATGGCATTTCTGGCTTTATATTCTTGACCTAATATAGATACGTGAGAATAATCTTGTGTCTACTTTCAAGATTTTCCTATTCCCATTAGTGCTGAAGTAAGAATTGGCAAAGATTAGTACTGCAATCAAGCTGGAGAAAAAATTTGCTTAGTTCTGTGTGTTTGGCAGATCTTCTATTCTTTCAATATGAGTAGATGTAATCTCTCATTTCTAGCTTGTGTCTATGACAAATTGCTTTAACAGTTACACCAGTGTCAGTAATTTTAGAATTGTTCAGGATTCTTCCTTTTCATGATTTCTTACTTTTCCAATCAATATGTGAGTGACTGCCTTTTATTGCATTTTAGTGCTCCTAAATATATATATTATGTGTTTTCTTGCTAGCAGTCATTATGATTTGGCTCTGGTTAGCACCAGCTCACTTTTAATGACCATCTGATCCCACATTCAGAAACGTCTTCTGTCGCTGTGTAAAACTGGCTGCCATCCCTGGTACCTGTGCGTACATGACCACAGATCATCATAATTGACTCTCTCTGCTCTATTAGTTTAATCACCAGGAAGAGTTTGCTTATAGAACGAGTAGTCAGGCTTTATACCTTATTAACTTTGCTACACTACAGTGCCAGTGTTGTGCAACTCCAGTTAATGTGCTGTCTATCCTTTGTGACCCCACTGACTTTTTTCCACTCCTTTCAGAATTTATTTATTTTATCAACACTGTGGACAGAAGGTCACAGAGGATGTATCACAGTTGGGTGACAATGACAGCAAAGAGCTCTGCACAGTCTAAGAACATGAGAATTGGAAGGCCAGCTGAGACAGCAGATATTGAAAATTCTAAGCAAATCCAGGGGCTCAGAGATACTCAGAAAGCATCTGAGTAATCTTAGTTAGTCACTAAGCAACAGGATAAAGCCACAAAAAATTATTTATTTTTGCATGTGAACATATTTATATGTGGTAAAAGAGCATAATACAGACATCTTTGACACAGTGGAAACCTGAGAACATCCATGGGATAATCACAGCATATGTGCTTTTGCCCAGCTGCGCTTGGGAACATCCTAGGAATATTTGCTGTGAATGGTGTCCTAGCTAATAAATCCTCTCTTTTGGCAGGGATAAAATACCACTCAAACACAGCAAAGAATATCTTTGTTCTAAATTTCATTTTCTCACCTTTCCCATTCAGATCTGTATGCAGACTTAACAGCTCCTTGTATAAAACCCAAATGCTTTACATGGCAGAGCATCAAAAGGCTACAGTGCTTAGTACAGACCTCTTCAAAAATAGATTCCACTTTTATTCCTTGCCCAGTCTATGGACAAAGGTTAATGATTTAAAAATGGTTCCCATTTTACTTGGCCAAACTCCTACCAGGAGATTACAAAAGCATCATTCTTGATGTGAAAGTGAGCTGCACCTGCTCTATCCAAAGCTTTGCAAATGTTTGTGGCTTCTCAGACCCTCCTGTTAAATTATTCTATTAATGGTCACTGATGGTACCCTATTATGTTCTGAGAACATACTCTAATCAACATAGATTTTAAGATTAATTTTGTACTGGATCTTTTGTCACACATCACCATTGTTTCCCTCTAACATACTACAGTTTCTACTATAGGTCCTTAACAATTACCAGCATTGTTGACTGGAATTCCCAAGAGAGTTCATACCAGGCATCTACATGTAGCGTCAGACATTTCTAATGCGTTATCTCTTCAGGTTGTCTGAGAAGTTGCTGCAATCACTGCCATGAAATACAAAGCCTTTCCTGTAATATAGACATGCAACTACTTAATTGAATGTCTTGGACTTTCTTGATGAGTCTACCAGCATCTATTGATCAAAACAGAGCTAAAATTCACGTCATATGAGGATATGCTCCTAGCTCTGCTAATCTGTCCTCTGGCATCCTTTCCACTTTTAAGGTACACAGAATTGCTTTTCTAGACTTCAAAGAATATAATTGTTCCATGTTAAAGTGAGACTGAATTCATTGAAATTGTCACTAAAGATGTTTTGTAATATTTAGATGGCAACTACTGTATATTAGGGAGCCTGCTTTGACAAGGAGGTTGGACTAGATGATCTCTAGATGCCCCTTCCAAACCCTACAATTCTGTGAATTCTGTGAGTTAGGAAAGTGCATACCCACATTTCTCACAATACATCAAGAAACTGATGCTACAGTAAACCTGACAATTTGGAAACTTTAAGTACAGTGCTGCAATATTATAGTTAGGCTAGAAAATTCTGTCTTTAATTATGAGGCAAGTATGTAGGATAGGTTGACCTAATAGTCAACCTGATAATAAGATGAAATTTAAACTGAGATGCTCTATGAAACATCCTACGCAAGAGCCACAGCTGTGTATTCAATGAGCAGAGGTATTGCAGTTTCTGATAACCAGGGATAAGATCATAGGTCTGTTTGACAGATGTCTTGCCTGAATCATTGGACAATACCTGGTAAATGGTGACAGTTACAGCAACTCAATCTCAGAGCTAAATAGGTTTATTATATAACAGGACTCATACATTAAATCAGACAGAAAGATCAAACACTTCATCACACAGATGCACTCATTGTCAGCCCAAAATGCTCACTTCAAAAGTCAATAGTTTGCCATAGGTATCACCGGGTGACAAATGAAACAGTTAATGATCTGTCACATCACATGTATTTGCAAGCAATTTCCATTTGCATAGTCTTCCCAAGATTTCAGGTTTTTTTTCCTGTCCTGTTATTACACATCAAAATACAACTACCATTCAGAAATGAGATACAATTTCAAACTGCCATATAAGGGCAATGCTGCTAAGAATACAAGGGAGACAGTCATTCAGCTGTATTTTGATACTATGCAGTTTAGAGAACAACAAAACTTACTTAAAACAAGATTTATGTGATTATGTTGTTGATTTTTAGCTTTGAAAGGGAAAACAAACAAAAAAATAACTGAGGAAGGTGATCCTTTAATAGGAAAATAACAAGCAAAATACTGATGCTGATGGTCATTTGTCTCCAAAATCCATGAAGAGAAACTGATTCTAACGTAAGAAACTTTGGACTGCAATATGTGGCTCCTTCTGCCAGAAGAATCATCTTCAGCAGTTTTTTACACCAGTTTAGATTACCATGGATAAGCAAGTCAGGTATGTTCTAAGTATAGTTGGATGACTCTAGGTGAAAGATAGTTAGATAGTTCTTGAGCCAAATTTCATCTTTCTTATCAAAGGACCGAGGCCTGCTCCACATTTCGCTGTAGAAACGCCTGCCTCCTAATTCCTGCTTTCATTCCTCAGATTCTTCCAGTCAAGTTGCAGAGTAAAAATCAAAATAAAATAAAACACAAATTTTCAAAGTGCACTGAACTTCCTAGACTGCAACCCTAGACAGGCTATTTTTATGGCTTTCCACAGGAGCCTAGGTGCCTACCTCCAACAGTGATGGTTTGTCTTATGCTGACTGTCATTGCTACCTGTTCTATGATTCCACAACATCATAATAGCCTTGTGAGCCTATGGTGCTTCAAGAATGCTAGCTTGAGGACAGCTTGCAATCCAAAGCTCTGGGATTTTCTAAGATGCACCTTATCACAAAGTCATCATAAAAGATTATCTGAACAATGTAGGTCGCAAAGACTATCTTCTAGCTGTGCCATTAGATAGTACTTTCTCTGTTAATTAACTATACAAGAATATGGAAAAAATTGCATTTAGGGCATTTTACAAATTTTACAAAGATTGAAAAACTAGAAAATTCTTATTTTCTCCTTTTTTCTTATTATTTTTCCTCTTTCTAAAGAATTTTTGCTGGCAGAATTTTGTGAGTTTTATGTTTCGCATTTAGAGTAAGGGAATCACATGAAAGATAGTGTCTAAACTTAAATCAGTCACTATACTACATAAGAAAAAGTATTTATTGCTATTTGATTAGACTAATTTTGAAGTTCATAAATCTTAAATTCATCTGTTGAAGTGCTGGGGTTGGGCAGGGAGTGAAATATGTTAAAAAAGAGAAAAAGAGCAATTATTCAAATAAATGGTGAGGAAATCTCTTGTTCTTTTAACAAGATTCACTGAAAATAAATTCATCTGTCTGCAAGAAAGTTTAAGGAGATAACTACATCACTTTATGGGGTACTGTCAAGAGTGAGTTGTGAGCTTAAAAGACTCAGTTGTGTTAAGCTGAGAAAAGTCCTAAAGGTTATGGGAAATTCTACCCAGAGTTACACTCATGAAATCCGATTGACTTCAAGTTTGAATGAATACTTCACAGTTACAGGATGATTATGAGGACTTTATTACTTGCAAATTGCACTCTATCTTTCACTCTGCTGGGAACACTAAGACCACAACGTAGAAGATTGAAATATCTTCTATTCAGATTCATTTCAGACATTGTCTATTTCACAACAACACACAGAAATAAGATTTTGGGATACTATGAAATGAATGTCTATTTAGCTTATCTTTCAGCTATCTTTCAAACACTCCTATAAGTCTATTATTATTAAGCTTTTCTGAATTGTGTGGCTAGTTAATCACCTAGGAGAAAGAGGTGAATTGAGGGAGCATAAAAGTCTATGTGAAACAAAAGAGAATTAGAGAATAAAAAGGAATTAGACAATAATTTAGAACTTGTATTTCTAGTTAAATTCTGGTACCAAGATGGAGAAATTTTGTGTAAGGATGAAATAATACCATTTTGTTTAATCCATTTCATTCATACCATTCAAAACTCAGCACTTCTCATCCATCTATATTACCATCCAAATGGCCAACTATTTGGAACACTTTGGAACATAATTTACAGTAGGTAAACAAATGAAAAGAATCTTCAGTGATAAAAGTGCTTCTCAAGAACAATCTGATGGATTTAAAATATTTATCTGCTCTTCCTTCCTTCCTTCTCTTATTAGCATAGTAATCTGACTTTCCAGTTCAAATGTACCCCTTGTAGCATTCCTTCGCAGTATGTTTCTGATGTCTTTAGCCCTTGTTTGTCTAATTCACAACTGAAATGAAGCTAAAGATTTCAGAGAACAAGAGAACTGTATAAATCTTTCCTTAAATCCTTCAATCTACCGATAAAACAAACAACAAACAGAAATTGCGGCATTAATGTTTGTAAACCAAATAACGGGACAAGGTCCAATCATTTATAGTTATTTATTTATAGTTATTTATCATTTGTGATTCTTTTCTATGATAACACAAAGATTAAAGCAAGAATTAATTTCCAGCCCAAAAGCCACTGTTTAACAACACAAGCTGTCAGTAGCCAAAGTATGTTTTGATGACCAGATGTGCCAAAACATAAAAATACAGGGAAGATCAAAACAGTCCTTTCTGATACATCTTCTTTGAAACAAAAATTAAAAGCTTTTAAAATGCAACTGTACAGTTCTTTCATGGATTTCAAATAGGCAGACTGCCCAGGCCCTCTGTATGGGCATGTGAAAGACAGAATCTGTTTTTCCCTTCTTTTGTCTCAAAGCTTGCTTCGTAAGGCCTTTTCTGCTGACAAGACTCTGACTGATAACTGCCGGTTACCCAGATGGGTGTTACAGTGCCTCATTGTCTCTGCTTATGGTTGTAAAGATAAGCAGAAATAGGTGCAAATAGTCTTTTCCGGGGGGTACGGCTTGGAGAAGCTGACCACCACAGAAAGACAATGCTCCTGCATGGCAAGGAAGGCAACATCCGCTGCTGGCTTATCTGTTAGGCCAGACATGTCACACAAACCAAGAGAAAAGGAAAAAACACCTGAGAAATGGGGGATAAAAAGACCTTCACCGAACCAAGGATTTTGGAGGAGAACTCCCAGAGAGAAAATCTTTGAGGAGAACTCCCGAAGACGGACCCTGAGGCCTGCTTGCTGCCATCTCCCATCCCCCGCGGTGACCAGACGAGTTCCTGTGACTACGAACCTCGTTGGACCCACGGTGGTGATTATATCTCTCTTGCTTTCTATCAAGACTCCTTGCTTTTTTATCCCTTTTCTATCGCTCACCTTCCCTTCCCCATATCCCTAAGCAACTAGTAATTGTAATAAACTGGTTGGGCTAACATTTGACCCGTTGTGTCTTAATCTCGCCATCGGGTATACACATAATCAAAGAACCTCGTCTCCCTCCTTTATATTGGAGCGTGACAGGGCAAACTATTCTTTCTGACCATGTCTTGTAGAAGTTAAAATATACTAAAGCATAAGCTTGGCGTCTTTATGCCGAGGGCAATTTGACAGTGTTACTGGAGGTGAGCTTCTTCTCCTATGTGCTGACCCAGGGTAGCAAAATGGCAGTCTGATCTGGCAGATAAACAAGTCTGTGACAAATAGCGCTGACATCCTTGTCAAAAGAAAAGACATGACTCAGACCCAATATCTATACACAGCCCAGTGTTAGCTCTCAGTGACAAACGGTTTTAGTCTGACAGTGCATTTCACTACTTGAACTTTCATCTATCAAAACAAGACACAGAAGCATGGGGACACAGACAAGAAGAACAGACCATGACAGAAAATCACAGACAGGCATCCTGCGTTCTTATAACAGCACTTAAGTTATTTCCCATTTTTTTATTACCTTTATGATTCCCTGGTGAATAGTTTGTTTCTCCACCCAATTTTATCTTAAGTTTAAAAAATAAAATGAA
This sequence comes from Callipepla californica brunnescens, assembly GCA_023055505.1. Classification (NCBI taxonomy): domain Eukaryota; kingdom Metazoa; phylum Chordata; class Aves; order Galliformes; family Odontophoridae; genus Callipepla; species Callipepla californica. The sequence continues at coordinate 5,283,231 of JALIRH010000002.1, read as the reverse complement.
ATATAATTTCATTATTTGCACACTCAAGCACTAGAAAGACAGATAAAAAATAAAACATTATATTTTCTGTTTATTCTCTCTCCATATAGGGAACAAAATTCCACTCAGCCATAGACTGTTAGTGTTCAACTAGTGGTCGTGTGGCTGAAAAGTAACTTCCAGCCTGTCATCCACTCTTGCCTGGAAGATATCAGCAGAGAGAGAATCATCACTACACACTTTATTCTTGCAGTTGATTACCCCTGTCTGTTAACAACTTATATCTGGAATTCTAAGTTGGTTTTGTTTACATCCAGCTTTATTTTTCTGCAAACACAGGACATGTTCTAGACCAAAACTTTATTCTTTACAAACAAGAAATCATTAATTCTCAAGTATAACAAAATAATTTTAAAAACCCTTTTCACCACCAACCCCACTCCTTTATTTCTGGGAGGGGGAGATATTTTTGCTTCCTTTTATATTTTCCATCTTCCATTTCCCTTTGAATTCTTAATTTGGAAACTGAACTTGTCTGAAATTTCATACATAATTCATTAAGGCAAGACAGTCACCAGTTTGGAAACATGTGTATTCTTGAGAAGTGGTGGTCAGCATCATCTTACAATCAATAACATGAAAGAAAACTTGTTGGGAGTATCTTTTATCTGCTTACGTTGAATATAATCAGAACATAATCACTAGTCTCTAAGCAACAGTCAGATACTAATCCAGGAATTAATTAATCTTTATCCATATAATGAGGTCCAAAATAGAGCTTCCTTCCGTGAAGCACAACATCCTTAGTGTGAGGGGAAAATATATACCCCACCAATCTGCATATATTCAAGTACTGTAGTGACTAACTACTGGCTGTGTGAGACCATTAATATATTTCTCCAATACTGAAATCCTCATAGTAACAGTTTTCCATTCATTTACATACAGATATTAAAAAGAAAATAATCTGTTCTCTGCTTTAATTTAGGAACCTTTGAATAAATTTGACTCACCTATGGTGAGTCAAATACATTACACTCCATGGAGAGAATCAGTTTAAAATTAAAACGCTTACATTTAGATCACTGTTGACAAACTATTACTTATAATCATCAGTGTTTATGTTTTTTTTCTTTTTGCCTCCCCCAGGTGATTACAATTTCTGTACTGTATATTAGTACAACAGGTAGAATGCATAGTTTTCTTGTTAGTACTGTTTTATTTCTTAACGGTGCAAGTGAAACTCGTGTGAGTCTATACTGAGAAGATACTGAGAAGACTGCCTGCAACTTTTAATTCACTGGTTTATAACTTGCTGAGAGCACTCAGACAGAAGATAGCTGCCTTTTTCTGGATATAGCTGTGATGTTAGAAAAGGCTGTAATTCTCAGCAGCTCATTACTACTCAGCTGGCTGAGACTCCATCCCTCCAAAATCCACAGGCAGAGAATCTTATTTAAGTGCTCTCTAATTCATTCCAGGCAAAATTACCAGGTTTATTAAGACTAACAAACTACTGCCATTAACCCAGGTCATTTTGCCTGAGTTTAATTAGGCAGTGTTCCTGAATTTTTTCTAGGGCTAAACGAAGGAGTAGGTAATATCCAGGGAAAGTAAGTAGAGAAGGTGTAAAAGAAAGCAATCTCCTCTTTTGGTCTAAGAGAATGCTTGAGAGGGCTCGAGTTACCATGTAACAAGCTGCAAATGTGGCACATAATCCCCACACAGACTACACTGAAAGTTCCAAACCACTACTTCACAAAAGAATAAAAAAAAATAAAAGAGGAATGTAACACATTAGCACAGCTGCAGACCAGTTTGCTCCTGTTAAAGATCGCAGTCTCCTTTAGCGCTCCCATTTCTTCCTCTTGTTTCTTAAATCCTTACAGACAGACTTTAAATGTACCTTGGAAACTTATTAGGAAAGAGTAATGGTGAGAAGTCAAAAACAATAAGGAGATTCTCTTAAGTGTTCTGTTTTTCATCTGGGTTCTAAGAGATATGAAGCATTTGGTTTAATGTGTGCCACCACCATTAAAGATTTCTTATTTGTGTTTTAGAGACACACAGGCCACTGTCTCTGTGTTCCCTTCTGCATGTTGTGAGCACTTCAGTGTTCTTTACTGGTTATACTCCGATTTATCTGAAGTCAGAAAAGGGTAAGAAGCCTCAATATATACTGCCCAAAATTCTAATTGTTATTTTTTATTTATTTATTTTTATGTTTATCGTTAATACTCTGAAGCAATTTGAGCAGTTAATTTTCATTGCCTAAAGTCCAATGATTCTTAAAACCCAAAAGTGGGAATTATTTAAAATAATGTTAGGGAACTAAAAATTAGATGTCTAATTGAGTCAACAATATTATCTCCCTCTGCTGTTAATCAAGATATATCTCCAGAGAACAAATCTTTCAATTTATCTTATGCATTTATTTCACAATGGAAAGAGTCATCCTATCGAATCATGAGAATATTGTGAGAACAACTTGAAGAGATATAACCTGAAGGACAGGAGGCTTGCATAAATGCAAGCCCAAGAACACAATGAAGAGGCCACAAAGCTTGTTGTCAAGTGAAGAAAAGAAAGTAGAATAGATGTGCTGTTTTTGAAGATAAAATGGCAAAAGAGATGATTCAGCTCAACCTAACATCAACGGGAACCAGTTCAGGCTACCCCAACTTAAAGGTTGAAATTTTACTGCAAAAGTGATATTAGTTTTAATCCCACGACCACCAGACATGTCAATCATTTCTTGGAATTTCTGTCCATGCCCTCAGAATGTAAGGATGATGCATGTACTATGCCTTTAAATGTGTTATTGTTTCTCTCTTCAGTGTGCATGTTTGGTGAACGATCCCCATGCACCCAGTGCTGTAAATAAAGGGAATACCTGCTTGACATAACTCTCTGGCCAGTCAAGTTACTCTGTCGGTTTTCTCGGCTTCACTATCGAGGTTTCCACCTTCAGCCACTATAGTGGAATCCTAGTTATCCATATTAGATATGTCACCTTCATATAATTAAGGATGGATAAATGAACCCAATGCTCAGTTGCCATGCAGATCATTCAAGGTAAATGGTTCTCATAGAAATACCTGGCATCATGATAATTGCTTAGGAAAATTTCTACTCTAGAAGGTAAAACCATGTATCAGGTGAATTTTATGTTGACAGATATCTGTGGGCTGTTGTCAGCACTCATAATAGGCACCTCCAAGGAGGATTAAAAACTAAATAAAATTTACATGCTACTATTGCATTTATTATTAGAGCAAAGGCACCTCTGCTTTTAAATCATTTGAAACAAATCAAATGTCAGTCACATCATATGTGATTTTTCTTAAATGACTTTTTTTTTTTTTTTTCAGAGAAAGTAGCCACCAAGCTAAGCACAAATATGTGGCATTTTAATAAAATATATTCCTATATAGAGCTGCCCTGTTTGTGGTTAGGGGGTTTGAGCTTGATGATCTTTAAGGTCCCTTCCAACCTAAGCCATTCTATGATCTATGATTCTATATGCTTCTTAAGAATATTAAATTACCTCTGCTATCATACACTATTGAAACTTTTAAACTCATACAAAGATTTGTGACTATTCAAGGAAATATGGTTTCAACTAATCATGTGAATCCTCAATTTTACCAGTAGATGCTTGTAGATATATGACCACCATTTATACCTCTCCCTGGATATTTTCTCAAGGCATATTAATGAAGTAAACTTACAGTTTCATCACTCTCCCTTCTAGACAGCAGGGATATTTCTCAAGAAGCGAACAAAATATAATTTATTTTTGAGACTTCTTTCTCTACAGTGAGAGGAAAACAATTACATCAACTAATATCTTTTTTTTTTTTTCCCAATCACCTGCATCCAGGTACAAGGAACTGAACTGGGACTTTGTGTCTGCCTTAAGAATACTCAAGTATGTCTGTAGTGTCAAAACCAGCCTAACAGCAAAGAAATGAACAAACCTATTCATATGCAGATAACATGCACTGTCATCTTTATAAATTTTTTTTTATCATTTTAAGACAAAGATTGATAGGGTTTTTTATTCAGTAGTATACGGTCCCATGTCCTGCTGAATTTGTATGGAGTTTAATGCACTATTAGCAACCATTATTATAATGACATTGCGAATCACAGAATGACTGAGGTCATAATGGATTTCTGAGTTGATGTGATCCACCCCTTGCTTAAGCAGAGACACCCAGAGCAGGGTGCAGTGGATTGTGTCCAGGTAGTTTTTAAAGATCTCCAGAGAAGGAGATTCTGCAATCTCTCTGGGCAACCTGTGTCAGTGCTCTGTCACCCAGATGACACATGCCTCATTCCACTAATCCTATGTTGTGCTTAGAGGCCATCTGGTGGAAGACATATCTTATAGAAGAACAAAATACTTTTTAGCAGTTTTGTTCTATGGTCAGAATAGTATGACAAAAGGGCATTTAATATACTCAGCCTTTTCAACTGTCTTTAATGGAGTAAGTTGTTATTTGAATGGAGTAATTAAGAATCTAGTAACATGAGCAAATTTGTACATTGTAGAACTTCTATGGTATTCTCACCAGTGTTGCTGCCATGACCTCATACCTCCATCAGTCTGAGTAATCTGGATTTTGGATCTTTGGAAGGAGTTTGTTTCTTGAACAGACAATCCTGTTTCACGAAGGAAAAGCACGCTGACCTCCAGCTGGGATATCCAGGTTCAAATTCACTGTGAGCAAACTACCATCACAGACACTCCCCGCCCATCAGGCTTACAGGAGCCTCAGTGGTGAAAGAAGCATCCTGACAAAGTTGCTCGCTGAGCAGCTTCTATGGCAGCAAGGGAACATCACTCTTCAAACTGCCAGCTGAACACTTATCTGTTCCCTGAACACTATATGCTGTTTACCCAGTGAGAATTTAGAAGGAATCTTTTCAAGCTTTAGGGTTTTCTTTTTTTTCATTTAGTTGTTTTTCACTAGTGTCCATTAAAGTGTCACATATCACATATGCTTTTCCTATCAGCTGTTTGAATACGCTGTATTGTCTGAGAATTTACTTTGACTTGTTTTCTTTTTTCCTTCTATTTTTTTTTTTTTTTTCTCACAACACTGTTTTACCTCTGCTGCTGGGTACCATGTTGGGTGCACTCTGTAAAAGAGCATTAGTTAGCTTTTGACAGATGCTATCATAATACACGGTAGAAAGGACAAGACTGAAATAGAAATAGATCCACTACATTAGTAATATATTCTAAAATTACTGAGTGCCAGACTAAACTTAATATACTATGAAACAATCTAATGACCAATGAATGCGTAAGTCTAAGTGAATTAAGAAGTCCAGCTAAATCAAATAAATCTCATGACTTAGTATTCACAGCTTATTTTTATAACTTAATTTGAAGGATAATAAGGACTGCTCAGGGAGGTTTCATCACTGTGAATCCATGTCCATAGGTGACTTGCAATTCCCTACAATAATCACAGGCAAATTTCCTTTGGATTTCTAATAACTGCTTGAAGTACTCTGTAGTTTCCCTTCACTTACAGTTTGCATCATGTGTAATGAGAACACAGTGATGGGGAAACCATAACACACTGATGAACAGGAGACATGGATTTCAGTATGTAGGAATTCTTCTTATCCCATTTGTAGAAATACTTGTAAAGTGATTCAAATAATAATAATAATAATGATGAAAAAATAACAGAGAAAAAATACAAGTTCTGACTATGTTTTTATCGAAGTATTACAGTGGCCTTTGGTTCCAAAAGGAAGCACTGAAGATTCAGTTTAGCCTTAGAGTTTTATAGTTCACATACAAGCTTTAAAATGTTACTAATGTAGAAATAATTGCCTGCACTGGAGATGATATGTCATAACATCAAGTAGTTCATGTTAGAATATTTACTCTAGCATGAAAACCTATGCTATTTGCCATCAGTTGAGAGTCTTGTGCTAAGTTTCTGTTGAAGATGTTTTCTCAGTTCGGCAAAGGTTATCCAGCTCTGAAGATCTCTGGTGAAGGCTGGCTACCAAACTCTGTTAAGGCAGAATTAACAAAATCTCTGCTGTTGAGCAGACGTGGCAGGAATAACACAAATGTGCATATGCACTCACTGAATAGTCCTTCAAAGAAAATATATCCTTTGATTCTTATTTTGGGCTGGGGATGGTATGCCATGAAAATAACACTGGATTTTCTGCAGTTGGCAGAACTCATCACAGCCCCAGACTTGAAGAAATGACACCTTGAAACAGTATAAGAACTATTACTGACTGATGCTACTGTCATCTGAATCAGGTTCCTGGGCTCTGCCTTTCTTGTCTCTTGTACAATACATTCTGCAAATTGCCTTTCCTTCATTTTCAACATCTTGTTTCTCTTTCTTCTTTGCTTGAAAGACTGAAATTGCTCATTATCTGCTACAAATTGGCTTCAAAGGACTTATCTCAATTTATACCAGCTGGACCAAAGCAGTGAATGGCTATAAAATGCTGTTCTATTTTATGATAGAGTTGGCCTGGATTTAACCTATTATTTTTATATCACTGGATAGTTTCCTTTTTTTCCCATCATCTTGCAACAAAAGTATTTAGAAAATAAACATATCGAGCTGTAAATTTTTTCTTTAACTTAAAAAATATACTTTTTATTGTACCAAGTGCATATCAGCCAGACTGTGTAAAGGATGTTTGAAAAGCTATTGAAGCAAAGAATGTGCTGTTAGATTATGTGATAAAAACTCATCTGCACACTCACAAAGGAACACAGACAATGACAGGAAGGGGAGACCAAGTGCTATCCCAGCCCTGGCTCCTCCAAGGACAATCCAAGGAGCCAGGAGCCATAATTCTGAATATACCCAGAGAATCACACAGGCATGTTGGCAGGGGAAAATCCAAATTAAGGAATCAGAGGTTAGGACACCTTGTCTGGACCTCTCCCAGGGCTGCCCCAGGAATGCGTCAGGCTGGCTTTCAGGATGTGAAACCCATTATAGTGAGTCAGTGCTGGAGCACCTCTCGTACTGAGAGGGTATCTATCCCAAGGATGTAGAGTAATAGAATACCATTAGTTGGAAGGGATCCACAAGTGTCACTGAGCCCAACCCCTGTCTGCACACAGGACCACCCAAAATCCAAACCCTGTGTCTGGAAGAGTTATACAAATGCTCCTTGAACTCTGTCAGCTTGGGTCCATGACCAGTAGGAAATCCATTCCAGGGCCTAACCACCTTCTGGTAGTTTTACTAACACCGAAACTAACTTCCATGATGCAGCTCCATGATGTTCCCTCAGATTCCATTCAACTCTGGGTATTGGTGTACACGTGCATGCATGCATGTATCTCAGGATGTGTGCTTACATGCATTCATATATGTGTGTATGTATCCCACTACATCAGCAATGAGGGGCTGTGGTTCCACAGGCTTGAATATTCAGTGTCAGCAACTGCAGAGACTGGGATCTAGCAGAAGCTGCTGGGCAGATTTAATGCTGCACCAGGAGAGATTCAATCTGGATGTTAGGGAATACTATGACTCTGAAAGAGTGGTCTGGCACTGAAATAGGCAGCCCAAGGAGGTGGTGGAGTCACCAACCCTGGAGGTGTTCAAGGTATGTTTGGACATTGTGTTGAGGGACATGGTTTAATGAGAGCTATTGGTGATGGGTCAATAGTTGGACTGGATGATCTTACAGGTCTTTTCCAACCTTGGTGATTCTGTAATGTTTGAGCACAGCTACTGGAGGGATCCACTTTATACAGATATATATCTACATATGCTCACTAGTAGACCTCCACCATTTCATCAAGAGCAGGATGTGGCCATTGGAGCTGACTGTGATCCGTGTGTCAACTGCAGTCTATATGGTTGGCAATCCACATCTGCATTAATGCATCTATAGGTATATGGTCACACATTAATTTCTGACTACTGGGAAAATACTTTCAGCACCACTATTTGTTGGACATAAGGACACGGAGCAGCAGCAGCGTTGCTTCTTTCAGGCTGCTGAATCCAGCATGATGTTTTCCTCAAAAAGCGTATCACTTTAGCAAGGACATTTGAGCAGCTTAAAGCTGCAGTTGATACACAGTATAAAGAGGAGACACTGCCTTGAAGGGTTATTGGATAAACTGTTTTTTCCATAGCTCTCCATTTCCCAGAGGATGCTTCTCAATGAAATAATATAACAGAATATGCTACTAAGGACTGTGAATATGATCTCTTTGGCTATCCACAGCTGACATATAAGAAGCATCTTTTTTTTTCTTTTTTTCCCCAATGTCTTTGAAGTAAATTAGGTTCTAGAGTACAGTATGCAAAGAATAGTCCATTGTAATCAGTGTGATTACTGGTAAAGTTTCTCTAAAAGGAAGAATGCAAAGAATAGGGAAGATCATTGTGCCTTCTAATTATGTTTAATTTTAATCTATAATCCACACAGAAATTAGAAGCTCACAGTTGCCTCATTTTGAATTAAGTTCTTTTAAAGCATTCTGAAAATTCCTGTGAAGTTTTTCTCCTTTTGAAGTAAAAACTTGGCTAAATTTCTTCTGAGATCCCTGGTATTCAATATGTTTGCATTGGCTGAGAAACTGTGGATGTTTTCTTCCTACTTGCCATAATGTTTGATGTGCATCCAAACAAACAGAACACTTCAGAATATCCAGAAAGTTTGTTGTTATTCATGTGTGAGTGATATTATTTTGGAATAAAACAATAAAACTTATTCCCAGAGGAAATCACTGCCAACCAAAGTGCAACTTACATAAGCTACATGCAGTATATTGTATTGAACAGTGGCAAGGAATTTTTAGGCACTGAAAACTAGTTGTCTGCATTACTGAATTACTAGGACAAGTCCTGGAATAATTTCAGAGCAGTTAACTCTCTCCCATGCAAATCATGGAAGCAAGCTGGGAGATACTATGTGCTAGAAGTGATTCCCTGTACATGGTGCAAGTACAGACATCCACTGGGTCTCCACTGGGTCGAGCACCTAGTCAACACCAACATCACAGCAAGGAAAATTTCACACACATTTAATTTATAGCTATAGACATAACCATCTCAGCTACCTTTTGGTTAATGTTTGTAGAGCTGTTCTGGCTGACACCATTTACTTAGGATCTGTAAATGCAAAGAGATCAGTGCAAACAAGGAGCTGTTACAAAAGGAAGGAAAAAATAATGCTCACCCTTCACCAAAGATCTAAGTTTACAGGGAAAGAAATCCAAAAGGAGGAGTTTCCAACAAAAGGTCCTACCTTACTGGTGGACAGACCTTAAATGAGGCCTGGAGCCCTTAATAGAGGGGTGGAGTCAATTACCTTCACATGTACTCCCAGGGCTGACCAGGTATTTCCTTCAGGTGCTCAATCAGTGGTTCATTCAGTAGTTTCCATACAGGATCTCTGCTAAATTCCTCTGGATAGAATGTTTTGACTAGGGAGAAAGGTGAAGCACCGCAAGTAGAGAGGAGCCCACCTGAATCACGCTTTGTAGGAAATTGTTGCTCAGACTGCACAAAAAGCAGCTTATTTATAAAAGTAGTATCACAATACGGTGAATATGGTAACTGCATATGTGGTGTAACAATAGAACCTGGCTCAGCCACACAGAATCTCAGAACTGTAGGGGTTTGAAGAGGCATCTAGAGATCATCGAGTCCAAACCTCCTGTCAAAGCAGCTCCCTAGACCAGGTTGTACAGGTAGGTGTCCAGGTGGATCCTGAATGTCTCCAGAGAAGGAGAATCCACAACCTCCCTGGGCAGCCTGTTCAAGTGCTCTATCACCCTTACTGTGAAGAAGTTTGTACACACATTTGTGTATAACATTCTGTGCTACAGTTTGTGGCCCTGTTCTATTGCCATGCACCACTAAAAGAGTCCAGCCTCATCCCTTTGCCTCCTGCACCTTTGATATTTATAAACATGAGTCAAATTTTGTCTGAATCGTCCTCTCTCAAGGCTGAACAGACCCAGGTTGCTCAGCCTTTCCTCCAAACAGAGGTGCTCCAGGCCTTTTATCATATTTGTGGCTTTCTGCTGGACTCTTCTCAAGGAGATCCCTGTCTTTTTTGTACCAGGGAGCCCAGAACTGAGAACAATACTCCAGGTGAGGCTTCACAAAGGCAGAGTAGAGGGGAATAATCACCTCCCTTGACGTTCTGGCCACGCTTTTTAATGCACTCCAGGATGCCATTGGGCTCCTTGGCCACCAGGGCACACTGCTGGCTCATAGTGTTTTCCACCAGAACCCCCAGGTCTCTTTCTGCAGAGCTCCTCTCCAGCAGGTCATCCCCCAGCATGTACTGGTGCATGCAGTTATCCCTCCCGAGGTGCAAGACTGTACACTTGCTTTTGTTAAACCTCATCTGGTTCGTCTCTGCCCAACTCTCCAGCCTGTCCAAGTCTTGTTGAACAGCAGAGCAGCCTTCCAGCATGTCAGCCATTCCTTCCAGCTTCATATTATCAGCAAACTTGCTGAGGGTGGACTCTAACTGCCTGAACTGTCAAGAACAGGTAGTAATTAATGGTGCAAACCAGACCCAGGAGTTTTTTGGTGATGTCCCTAACCTGGGCCCCAGGGAGGCAGCATGCCTCCCAGTGGGTTGGGTTTGGTCTAAATATGGGTCCTTCTGTTCCTCTGAGAAGTGAATCACCTACCACAATTACCCTTCTGCCTTCCCTTGCAGACACAGTCTCAAGGCATGGGGACAGCTGTCTTGCCATAGGCTCCCTCCTAGGTGCTTCCTCCCTTACCTCCTCATTCACCTCCCCTTCAACTTCCAGAACCCCAAAACTATTGCTTAGGGGAACCTGGGGTAGGAAGGCAGCTGCTATTTCAGCACCCCACCCACAAGCTGGCAGTGCCCATGGCACAGGCACTACAGTTCTTCTGGCTTCAAAAAAGCCCTAAAAAGAGTTTTTTTGTTTACCTTTTTCACTTCAGATCCCTAATTCAGTGCACTCTTACTTCCCTTGAAGTTGGTCTCTGCAGCCACATACAATGTGCACTGTTAAATAATATTTATGTTAATTTCTAGAGCTCATTTGCTATTGACACAACACTTTTGAGCCATTATTATTTCCAAATCCATCTTAGTCCTAAGAAGAACATGCAGTTTCTCAGAACAGTTTTGGCTATATTCAAAAATATCAAATCCTCTTGGGTCACTTTGACTGGTACATTTGAATCAGATCGCATTCTATTGCATCTAAATGTGTTCAACTATTTCTACATGTTTGGTCAAAACTGAGTTAATCCTCTCTTGTTGAGAAAAGGCAAGTCTATTTGAATCAGGATTGTAATGGATCTATTTAAAGAAAAAGAACAAATCTGTCAGTGAGCTATAGGGAGGAATAGCATTTCTAGCATTCAGCATAATTTTCCCGATAGTACTGAGAAATACATCTCAATAATTTAGCTGGCATTTAGCTACAATATTGTTAATTGATATAAGTAATTTTAGTGCTTTCTTAATATTACAAACCTCTAGTGTGCCATGCAGTGAGTCGCTGAATAGAATAAAATATGCAAAGAACTCTTAACTGAAATTTCTGGGTTCGTTTAAATGCTGAAATGAAATAGGAATATAGAAAAGAATCACAATATCCGCCTTCTAAATTTAGTAAAAAAGTGGAACTACAGGTTATGTAGATGAACACAAGTATAATAGGAGAGTAGACACAATGAATCAGACATTTCAGAGGGGCACCACTGAGCTCTGCTCTCTGATGACAGCAACAGGACCTGAATGAACAGCGTGGAGCTCTGTCAGGGGAGGGGCAGCTGGGGCTTAGGGAAAGGTTCTGCAGCAGAGGGCAGTGGGCATGGAGCAGGCAGCTCAGGGCTGTGGGCATGGCCCTGAGCTACCAGAGTTCAAGAAGCATTTGGACAACACTCTCAAACAGAGTTTGAATTTTGGGTTGTCCTGTGTGAAGCCAGGGGTTGGATTTAATGATTTCTGTGGGTCCCTTCTGATCACATTTAGAACATGGGATGAAATGCAACAATGCTCTAATTAAAATGGCTGTAGTGCCATCTAAATAAAGCTGGTTATACAGGGAATCGGATTCCCTCCCTCAAATCAAGTTAATTTTCTTCCTGGAGCTTATAGAAAGCGATCTTTTGGATTTTTGATGTTTCTGTTAATAAACACAAAGTGCAGAATGTACATCACAACTAATAGAACACACTATACTTACGCTTATTTTCTCCCTTGTAGTCATTTACACTGACAAGAAAATATAGCTGAGTAATAATGCCCTAATTTGATTGAGATAGAGCTAGGTTTCTTCATAGAAACTCATAAGATGCTATGCAAAGAAAGCAGTGATGAGAGCATACTAATTTTTTGCCTATTGCTTTGCCTCAGTTAAGGACTTTTCTGTTTGCCAAGAGACCTGCTAGTGAGTAGGCACATGAAGCTTAGAGTGGACAAAACCAACACAGATGTTCCAGACTGACTAAAGGATTATTTAGTACCACTTGACGTCATGCTTAACAAGAAAACTGGAGGAGCCAGCCAGGTGGGGAACAACTGGCTGAGCACTCACTGACTTCTAGTGAGCAGTTATGTTGTGCATCACTTGTTTCTCAATTTCCTTATATTTATTTACTTATTTTCTTCATGTAAGTGTCTTTATTTGAAACTACAAGTTTTCTAACTTTTTCCCTCCCCCTCATCCAGCATGGGGTGGAGGAGTATGTAAGCTGTGTGGTGCTCAGCTGCTAACTCTTGTTAAACTGCAAGTGACAATGACAACAATCACTTTCCTCTTTTTTCCTCTTTTTTTTTGTGTGTGTTTATTCCTGCCACCATACCTCCTCTTTTCCCTCTCTCCCTTCCTTTCTTCTTTCCTTCCCAAATGTAAAACAAATAAACAAACTCCAAACATAATAACAATAAAGAGAGAAAACATGTAAGGGCAGAACAGAACAGAAAATCATTGTGGGATAAATTTTATTTCTATGGGCAATCTGATTATTTTAACTTCTTGCCTTGATTCAGGATGAAAAAGGATCGTTTTCAAACATTAAAACATCAAAACTTGTGAAATAAAGATTTTATTTTCATCTTTATTTCTTGAAAAAACTGGCATAATAATTTTAGCTATGTGATAGCTGGACTGATGATTTTCTTATACTTAAATACTGCTCTTGAAACCTCATTTATTGAAAATTTTTAACCATAATAACTGAACATTCAGATTTTGTAAATGAGGTTTTTCTAATAAGTTGTCTGGAGAGAGTGTTTTGTTGAATCCTATTCTTTTTCAAATGCCAGCCTATTATGTTGATTAGGGATTTAAAGACTGCATGTTTGCTTGTTCTCTTGTCCTGTCTTATGTAGGTATAACAGAGAAATAAAAAGAAAAAAAAAAAAAAGACCAAAAATGTACTCCCAGCAACCAGTGGATAGAATATTTGCTGCATCTTCACAAGAAGAGTTCAAATTATTGATTCAGCTTACTCAGGTTAACATAAAATCTAAGTTATGTTTGTAGTCTTCATGTGAGTCAGCTAAATGTAAATTGGGTTTTACCCTCCTGAGCAGCTTAACACTAATGAAATGCAATAAGCATGTCAATTTTGACAGTGTTTTGGAGTACATTGCATTTATTTTTTTTGTCATTACTGTGTTCTTCTTGGCCTTTTTCTATATTTGCTTAATGGAGTTACCTCTGAAGGTAGAAGCAGCTCAGGCTACTTCTGACGATTTATTTTTTCCTCTGATTTCTTTTTTCTCTCCAAATTTCTTCCTTTCTTGATCTCTAGAGAAGCATCTACTCAAACTTAAATTCATTCTGTTATTATTCTGTCCTCCTAAGAGCTGTAAAGTTTATTTTATGTGATCTTAATAAAGCTCAATTCCCAAACAGGCAGTGATCGTGTCTGGAGACCTTTCTTCTCTAACTCTTCAGTCTCTTTTACCCTTCCTTCCTTACTTCTTAAGCCATGGAAGAGTGATAGACAAGTGAGCTTTGATGCCTGGAATAGTTAACAGTTGACATACATACAAACACAAGAACAAAAGCTGACAAAAGTTGAGCCAGTGAAGAGAACAGTAAACTATAGCCAAAAAGAGACAAATTAGTTAGGTCCTTCTAGTGAGTTGCATCCTGTGTTCAGTATTTGGCTTGGTCCTGCTTAACATCTTCATTAATTATGTGAATGACTGAAGATGACTAAATAATATGAAAATAAACATAAATTTGGCATGGAACCTAAAATATTTTTTTCTTCTTGTCACAGAAACTTCTTTAGATGTTCTTCCAGATCTCATTTTCTTCTACCCTTGCATCCAGACCTTTCTGAGTTATTTGTATAACATACATTTGCTCTCAAAAGTTAGAACAAGTTGTTGTAATAAGAAAAAATAAATATATATATATATAAAATTCATTTTTTTTCTGATGTTGATTAGTAAAATGAATGTGCTTTTCTCCTTATCTTGCACAAAGTACACAGGATCTTATTTGTCTACGTATAAATGTTTTATGATTTTCATCTCATGTTTCTGACATATACTCACTGATGAAAAACGAACAAAACAGCAAGTTCTGCTTTGTCTTGCTTTGCACATGCTACAAAATAGAAGCACAGTGTAGAATGAAATACAGTGCTCTATTCAGGTGGTTTCACGTGGATCTTCTTAAACATTGTCCTTGAGGCAAACTGCAGGGACATGATGTGTGCCACCTCTGCTTGACACATTCTGATTTGGTAGGACACGGACAGCTTGAGTGTACATTTACCTTTTGGTATTTGTTCTTCATGAAAGCAAGTTGACAACAATATTAGGTGAAGAGACTTCACGCTCATGTGCAGAGAGAGTTACCCTGTGCATACTGGACTGCATGAAAGCAGTCTTGGGAGCAAATGTGTGAATTGTTTTGTTCAAACTGTATCAAGGGAGTTGGATTTGGTCCTGTTTCTGTCAGGAATAAATGGGGCTGGCCATCGCAGAACAGTATGTGTCTCTTTGGTTTCTGCTTCTACAAATACCTGTGATATCAGTTACAGTTATTAAAATAAAAATATTTTAATATTCAGTTCACAAGAAAGTCAAGTGCCATTCTGCTGAGTCTATTGATCTGTACAGTGATATTATGATGCTCTCCTGAAATTTAGTCACTGTGGAAATCTGCAGGAGTGAGGGGATAGGTATTAGAAAAACATCAAATTTCTCAGGTAAAGTGTGAGAGTGGCATGCATGGGAAAACCTAAAGAGTTATTTTAACAGACACAGTGGAGACAAAGCAGTACAAACAGCTAGGAAATTAAGTTACTATTAAATTTAGCCAGGTACCATAATTTGAACTCTGATTACAAACTTCTCTACAACATTGCGTTATACTCCTTGTTACAGATACTATTCTACATAGCCGAGTACTGTGGAACAATGTGACCTTCAAAATGGTGTACAGATTTATCAGGTTCATTTCACCTCACCTAAGTATCCAGAAACTGGCAACTTGTCCTGAATTTGCTACCTCAGCTTCCTTCTATAGTCAGTGGAGAACAAGTATTTCCATTCCTTCCAGAGAAAGGCAACTCAGATATGTCATGAATCACTTTCTGAAAAAAGCTCTTCCTACTGACTATGTATAGAAACAAGAGTAATAGCTTTGTCACCCAATTTGGAGATGGCTAAGAAGAGATAAGATGAAGTCAATGCATTTCATTTGTATCAGTCCTGAATTGCAAGAGGGCAAAGTGAACATTAATTTGTCAGGTCACAACATATCTTTATAAATAACTTATGCAACATGTTCAGGGGTCAGAAACTCCACAGGAGTGGTAGATTGTTTAGGAACTGGCTAATGCATCCTGGGGCATTGTAATGCATCAGTCATTAATATTATATAGTGATCCTTTGTTTGGAGGTCCAGAACCTAAGAAATGTTGAACGTGGCTATACTTTGCACTTTGAAATTTTCTCCTCAGAAAAAGCAGCACAAAAGTATTAGTCAAATGATTCTCTTTTTAATTCAATGAACAGTTAAAAATAAATAGAGAGGCAGCTGCATGTTTGGGATTGAAGGCAAGTTTGTATAACATTTTGTGTTCTGCACTAGGTGCCAAACTTCTTTCCACATACTGGCTCACTGCTTAAGAATCTGAACATCTGGCCCCAAATCCAGCCAGACCTCTCTCTGGGGAATGCAGTGAAAGGGATGATAACCTTTCCATTTCTCATTTCTGCACCTTCCAGTTTCAATCTGTTCAGAAATCATCTTGGTCGCTTTTTTCTGCACTGAAAGGCTCTCTAAGTAGCTTTCTCTGCTAGACAATAGCCTCCCAATCCCTGCTGTTCAGCACAGGAACCTTGGAATAGGCTTGTTTATAGTCCATAGGGTAAAAAATTCCTTTCTGTGATCCCCAGAGGCCTCCAAGTTACTTTCTGTAAGCTTCAGTGGACTCCAAGTGCCCTTGTGTTTAACCTGGGGATATGTCATTGCCACCTGGTTCAACTGAGGTACTTGCAAGCGTCTTCCTGTTCCACTAAGGATCTGCAAGTGTATTTCTGCTCTCAACAGTCTCAACCAAGCACCTTTTAGATCAAAGCAGGTGACTTGTGTGCATTTCTGTATGCCAAAGGGGACACAACGTGCCTTTCAGTTCCATGCAGACTCCTCCAAATGCCTATCTGTGCTCAGCAGTAGCCTATGAGCTTTTGACATGGGTGATTCCCAACTGCGTATTCATGTGTCCAAGAGGCCCCATAGTGATGTGATTTCTGTTCAAGTCACTGTTCTTCAAGAGCCTTCCTTTTTCCAACCAAAAGTTCTCTGACTGCCTTTCTCTGCTTCACAGTGACCACTGCGTATCCTTCTGTTTGACCAAGGGCTTCAAAACTACTTTTGCTGCACCCTAGGGACATCCAGACTTTTTTCTATTTTGACCCAAAGGCCTCAGGGTGTCTTTCCATGTACACAATAGGCTTTGGTGTGTTCCAGAAGTGATTTCCAAGTGTCTTTCTGTGTGTCCAGGGACCTCTGTCAGCTTTTCATTCAATTCAGATATCTCAGTATGTCTTTCTGTTTAACTGAAGAGAAGATAAGCTTGAGAAGTGGGCCTATGTGAACCTAATGAGGTTCAACAAGGCCAAAATACAAGGTGCTGCACCTGGGTCAGGGCAATCTCAGACATAAGTAGAGTAAGAATAGTTCGAGGACTTTTTTGTGGAGGACTTTGGGGTTATAGTGGATGAAAGGTTCATGAGCCAGCAGTGTGCAGTTCCAGCTGGAAGGGCAATGGCATCCTTGGGTGCATCAACAGAATGGTAGTCATCATGGCAAAGGAGGGAGGTGATAGGATTTAGACTGAGGAAAGTAGTTTTGTTTTTGTTTTTGTTTTTTTTTTGTTTGTTTGTTTGTTTGTTTTTTTATGAGAAGGAAAAAGCAGGACTGTCCAATCAGAGGAAGGGAAATATCTTTCTAATTCATGTACTTCATATTTTTGTTTCTGTCTTGTGTAGTTTCCATTCACTTTCCACCTAACATTTTACAAAACATTACACCTTCTTAGAAACTACAATTACTGTACAACTTTACAAGTTAACATCAAGGTTGGCTTTCTCGTCTGCAATGGCACATTGTTAGCTTATGTCCAGCTTCCCATCCACCAGTACCCCCAGGTCTTTTTCATCAGGGTTGTGCTCAATGGTAGTGAGGGTTGCTTTGACCCCAGATGCAATATCTTCCATTTGAATTTGTTTTGAAACTCATGAGATTCACCCAGGCACTATGTTGAAGCCTGTCTAGATCCCTCTGAATGGCATCCCATCCCACTGGGTGTGTCAACCACACCCCACAGCTTAGTGTCATCAGCAAACTTGCTGAGGGTGCACTTGACTCCATTGTCAGTGTAGCTGATGAAGATCAGTCCCCAGTACTGTCCCCTGTTGGACACCACTCATCACTGATGTCTATCCAGACATGGATCTCTAAAGTCCAGAGAAATGAAATGGTGGGTATTTATAGATAAGAAGAGAAATCAGAAGTATTATGTATTAAAATAACAAACAATAACAACAACAGCAACAACAATGACAAACAAACAGGCAGTCAATAAATCAAGATGATATTTGCAAATTGTCAGAGTCGTGAATAGCCTTGTTTTGCTAGTCCAGATACAACTTTATTTTGCTGAAGTCTCTGGTGAAAGAGAATTAAGGAATTTAGATATATTTCCATTTATAATGGTGTCAAGTTCTATGGCTATAAAGAAATCAGGAAGTTACCAATCATTTCAGAAAGATTCAGTTCTCTCTTTCAATCTTCTACTTTTTAGCTATTTTGGAAAGATAAATTTAGAAATTTTTTAGACTTCCCAATAAATAAGTAAAATCATCTAGATACTCTCTAATAAGCGCTGTAATTCCAACTGCAATTTTGAATTATGGCTCCCAGTCCTGTTCTCTAATTCTTCAAACATCACTCTCTTTCACATCTTAAAAAAAAGTTTCCTATCTTTCAAGACAGAATCATCTGAAAGAGAGACAGGCAGATAAAGGGAGGAAAGGAGAGGGAAAGGAACATGTATAAGGAAGGAAGAAAAGAGGGAAGGAGGGGAAGGAGAGAAGAAAGGAAGTGGGGAGGGAGGAAGGGAGGAAGGAAGAAAAAAAGAAAGAAAGAGGGAGAAAGAAAGAGAGAAGGAGAGAAAGAGAAAAGAGAGAGAGAAAAAGAAAGAGGAGAAAGAGAGAAAGAGAGAAAGAAAGAGAGAAAAAAGAGAGAAAGAGAGAAAGAAAGAGAGAAAGAGAGAAAGGAGAAGAGAGAAGAGAGAAAGAGAAGAGAGAAAGAGGAGAAAGAGAGAGAAAGAGTGAGAAGAAGAAGAGAGGAAGGAGGAGAAGAGAGAGAGAAAGAGGAGAAAGAGGAGAGAAGAAAGGAGAAAGAGAGAAGAGAGAGAAGAAGAGGAAAGAGAAAGAAAGAAAGAAAGAAGAAAGAAGAAAGAAAGAAAGAAAGAAAGAAAAGAAAGAAAGAAAGAAAGAAAGAAAGAAAGAAAGAAAAGAAAGAAAGAAAGAAAGAAAGAAAGAAAGAAAGAAAGAAAGAGAAAATATCTGCCTATGAATATAAACTCAGATCAGTGGGCTTGCAAATTTTAGTAGGTATGCAACAGCTATTATCTGTGTCCAGATAAATTAATAAATTCCTTGTTCACCCCTAGGATAATCTACTGATCTATACATCTGACTGCACAAGGTAAAGTTAGTTTATATCCTGCACAGTGTTGATTGTGTGTTTGTGTGTGTGTGTAAAGGATCCAGTTTTACACTGCTGTCCTCTTTGGAGATCCTCTTCCTCTTCATAAAGCCTTAAGCTTCTTCAGCAGAATTATGCCTGTCCTATGTATATAATCTCAGTACCGTAGCATGGATAATTCTGAATCAAATTAGTCTCAACTATTCTGAGTTTATTGGTATCACCAAGAAAAAATATAGGTCAACATTGCACATTTTTTAACAATGAAAACCCTGGAACAGCAGCTTTCTATGTTTAAGGTATATACAGATTCTCAGGTCAGGCTTACATATTTCTCTTAAACTTTTTTTTTTTTTTTTTAATACATTTACATTGGAATTCAGAGTAATAACAAGATATTTCAGAAAATATCTGACTCACATGGGGATATCAAAGATAATTTGTCTTGTTCCCTCTTGCCTTACAATATGTCTGTTTGTTCTTTCTCTGCCAAATTCTCCTATACACTTGAATGGAAATGATTATTTTCTAGATTTATTAGTGTTTTCCGAGTCATTTCCTTTTTTTGTAGCTGACATGCTGTCACAGGCACTCTTCATCTGGTACATCAGTCAGTTCCTGAGGCAATAAACATCCGCCAGGTTGTATTTGGCAAGTGGAAGCGGTGAGCTCACGCAAACAGTGTGGATCCCAAACACGAACTTCCTCTCAGTGAACCGCTTCAAAAAAGGACAGAATTTCATGTCAAATCAATATAACTTAAACCTCTAGATCAGATCTCTAGCTGAAAAGCCAAGCGATCCAGATAACTAAATCACCATAACTGAGGATAATCCACGACAGAAACAAGGAGAACAATAGTTTGAGACTCACAGAGATGACTTATTAAGTTTTCTTCTCTTGATTTATCTGCATTTTCATAAATGAATTATGTCTAGCCTCCTTTGGACACATCATTTTGCTGGTGGACTTTTTCAAGAGGAATTTGTTCCAGGCACCATTCATAAGACTAAATCTGCAAATAGCACGACTTCAATTTAATCTAATCTTCAATACTGTGATTTTAGTAATAAAAATAAAGATAAAATGAGGAAACAAAGAACAATGCTATCAAAAGACAAAGAAATAAATTTGGATTTAGATTCTTCATTCTATTTCCACTTGCAGTTCTGCCATAGTAGAACTTACAGTCTACCTCCCTAGGTTGAAGATGTTCTAGGTATTGAGAGTTATAGTGGCACAGGTGGCAAGAATCAAATCAATTTTGAAAATTCTTGAGGGAGTCAGTAATTTAGAATATTTTGATAACATCTAAAACTGACTCCAAAGGGACAGACTGCACAAAGAAATTGTCATCTGCTAACATTTTTGAACTTTTGCTCTCTATGAAGACAACAAAACCACCCCATATGTTTCTGATATTTGAGTGGTTTGAGCACCCTGATTTAATCCCAGCCTCATTTCAGATTTGAACTTCTGAGTTATCAGGAATGTATCCTAATCACTAGTTTGCAATTTTTCCTAAGACATAACATATTTCAGTCCTTCAGTTACTGTTATATTATTCTGCAGAAATTATTTTGGACATGGTAATGGGAAGATAAATGAAGAAAAGTTATAAGCTTCTAAGTGATTCAAACACTCACTTAAGTATAGAATGTCTGGGAGGTTAATCTGTACACCTGGAATTGGTTTTCACCTGCTTTATTTTATTTGTTTTAATGTCTTCATTAATTTTTAAAGCAACAGCAACAACAAAAACAGATCTATCCATTTGGTAACTTTTAGGTTCAGTTGTAAACATCAGCCAAATCATAAATTTAATGAAATGTGGCATCTGAGTAAATGGAAAAGATAAAAACTCATGTGGGCTCTTAAATTAAAAAAAAAAAAAAGTGAGAAGAATGATCTCAGATTTTTTTGCTTCAGCCTCTTGACTACACAGTAAGCACATATTTGCTAAAGAACTGATGAACCCATATGCTGTTTAGAAACAACTGCAATACTCGCTGCTTCTTGCCAACCAGAAGAATAGAAAATATGGAAAGGAAGGGACTACAGTGTCATTTAGAGAATATCCTGGGTGTTTAAATACTAGTATAAAAACAGAAGCCATAAAAAAATAAAAATTAAAATTAAAAAAAAAAAGAGAAGAAAAAAGAAAACCAAGAAAACAACAACAACAAAAAGACAAAACAGACTAATATACTCAGGTGTATAGCAAATAATTATATTCTATCAAGTGGTTGAGCAATACAAGCCAGAGAAGGTAAGAAGGTACTTATAGGAGAGATGTCAGAGCAATTTTACCTCTGCTTGGAAACTGAACCACTTAGATACAGAGACAAGACCTATTCCTTTTCTCCATATCCCAATCATATTTTGATTTTCAACGATTTGAGTTAGATAATAAAAGATATTTTTTCCTGTTTAGGCTTCACTCCACAGTCTTTTAGTGATAGCAAGAATTTGATTCAGAAAGAGAGTGGTGTGATTTTCAGTCTCTGAAGTGAAGAGAATAAAGCATTGATGTGCTTTATCCAAAGAAAAGATTTAATTTGTATACCTATTGGATACAAAGGAAGTTGATTTAAAAGAAAAAAAAAAAGAAAAAGTGGATAGAGCTAAAATGTCAGTCTTTGGAATAATTTATATGGATTCCAATCCCCTACTTTTGATATTGAAGTTTATGAGTGAGAAAGAAAGTAAGGGACTGAACTCATAATGTAAAGGCACTAGTTGTATCTAAACACCATTTCATGAGTGGATATCATGTTAGTACATTAGAGGTTAAGAATCCATTGTTGTTTGGGTGGCATGGGCCCAATTCTTTCCTAATGGTGGGCTTTTGGTGGCATATTCAATGCCTTTTGCAACATCTGGACGTACTGATCCAAAATAGGACATTCAAGATACTTACCATAAAAAGATGTACAGGGCATCTGAAGTGGTGTTAGACACATGTTTATTGGATGAATCATGCCATGTCCCTGCTTTTGTGAGATATGAATGGCTTACTAAGCTCTACTGATGGTAGTACAATAATAAGCTACACATATGTAGAAATGTAGAAGCTGCTTAAAGGAATTCATCCTTCTCAGATGCTGCAGAGGGCATAATTCTTCTAAAGCTATAGAGCAGTATCTGTCTTCTCACTGTAGATTTCTTAAAAACCCAAGGTAACTTAATTACACATTGATTTTGTTTGGACAATTGAGTTGAGTATCTATGTGGAAGCTGAGTCATCTCTTGTTGCATTTGGATTGAACAGAAAATCCTGAATTTCTTGTAGAAACAGAATATTCTGCAAGAACCTTGAAAAGAAAATACAAAAGAAGAACTATACAAATGATGAAATAAGTCAAGCATTAGGTAAAGATTAAGGATTAATACAATTTAAAGGTACTTAGCTACCTAATTATTTAATTACAAATTATTTGAAGTAGGGTGATATTAAGCCTGAATATTACTTAGCACGGAGTTGTTTTAAGGTGAAGGCTCTATATTGTATCATACTGGAAATAATGCTTAACAATAACTAAGGCACCAATTGCTAGAAAATATGGCCCTCTCCCTAGTAATTAGCTTGTACATCTTTATTATCTACATTATTTCAATTATAAAATTTCATATACAAGAGTTTAAGAAGTCATCTGCTGCAAAATTCCCAAGATTGAAACCATTTTCCTTCTTTCTGAGTTCAAATTCAAAACATGTCTGCACAGATTTCAGCATCCAAGTTTAGGAACGTCATCTGTAAGGAAGACAGTCACATCTCTTTAAAGTACACAGCTCTATTGTTTTGGAAATGCATCTTGTCACAGTGCTAGTCATGCATTGGTCATAAATATTTAAACTTTCAGCAAATGGAACAGCTGTGCCAATAAACACTGGTGTTTTGTTTTATTTTTCAATATTTCATGAACAGTATGCCAAAGTGGGCGACATTAGCACAATTTCCTTCAGCAGCATTGCATTGAAATTAACCAGCAAGGAGAGATGGAAAAAAAAACAAAACACATCAAAAGAACAAAAACTAACCCCACAGTCATATTGTTTCAGTGATTCCTTTTCATAATAATTCCCCCATGCTATCAGACTTGCAAGAGTTGCTCCAACTGGAAAGGGCTATCATGGGCCAATGAGAGGGTTCATTTTTCCACAATGGCGAAATGACAAAGCCTTTCAAGGTTAACAAAGGTTCAAGTATGGGCTTCTTAATATATATTTTAAAACTCTTTCTAATAATAATTAAGGACAGAATAGAAGTTTTTTTACAGAACACATACTTTTCTAATATCTATTTAATTAAAGTTACTCGTAACAGTTTTTCTGATGCTTAGATGGTTCTACACCTGACAAACATTCTGGAAATCTTCTCTGGAAATTATTATGATCACATAGCTATAACCAGGTATCTACCATAAATCCTTCCTTAACACTTGTATGTAGTGTCATAATATGACTTTTTTTTTGATATTATAAAACATATATACAAATATATAAAACAAATATATTCAGTAACCTCTCTGTCCTGGATTTAGCAAGGAGAATTCAGAGTAATGGTAGTAATCCTAGTAAGATTTTGACAGAGAAGATATGAAGTTTATTTTATTCTGGAGTTATCTTTCTCTCATATTTCTAGAGCTCATTTTAAATAATATTGGGGTCAGGGTGATACTTCCATCACCTTCTGTGTATCAAGATTGAGAGAAAGTTTGCTTACTACTAAAGTTGCAATAGGAAATTTTAAAAACTTGAAAATTTCATATATTCACAGTTTTTTTATTGATGGGCCAGCACATGTCAAACTGTATTAATGAAGCATGAGAGTTTCCTTTGGGAGGGAAGAGTGAAAGTGAACAAGAACATGTATCTCTTTATACATATCAGCCATTTAGAACACAACCATGTTCACATTTTGTAGTCTTTCAATCTTCCTTAAGTGAAGAAAACCAGGACTATGCCAAGACAAAGTGAAGATCAGAAGAGGTTTGATCTCTACTTCTACTTCACTGCGTTAAAACTTAGACAGAAGTCTGTAATGGTATTTAGAATCAGCTGGAAAACAGATCTAAACTATTCCAAGATGAACCAAACAGCTGTAATCTTGATGTCCTCTTGTCCAATCTAAGCTGCAAATGATTCTTTATGTTACCAATTTGTTTATGTACAGAGCACACAAGATTTGTCCAAATTTCTTGCATAGAAAGGGAAAATATTTCCCTCTCCCTGTAGGATTCATATCTGAAACCAAATTAAATATCTTCTGGAAATTTTGTGATTTTACTACACTTTGTTTGGCATCTCAGTACAAGTAACATGATACTTATTTCCAAACCTATTGCATAAATAATTTTTCATGGCATCCAGAAGAGGAAGTAATTCCATATCAATTATCGGCAGAATTTCTGGGATCTGAGCTGCTGTTACAGGTCAAGCCTGTAGATATATAAACCTTAAGATATAACTGATCAATGGTGATAAAAATAATGCAAAGCTCAAGTATAGAACTAGCATAGAGCTGTAGAATGACAAAGGTTCAAAGGGACTTCATAGATAATCTAGTTTCAATTCCCCTACAGTGGGCATGGGTTGTCACCTACCTGAGCAGGTTATCTAAGGCTCCATTCAACCTGGCCTTAAACGCCTCCAGTGCTGAGGCATACACAATTACTATGGGGAACCTGTTCCAGTGCCTCACTACCCTCTTGAGCCAAGACTTTATTCCTAACATCTAAGCTAAATCTCCCCTCGTTTTGTTTAAAATCATTCTCCCTTGTCCTGTCATTATCAGACTGCATGGAAAAACAAAACAAAACAAAACAAAACAAAACAACAGTCTCTTTTATGTTTAAAAGCTCTTTTTAAGTACAAAAGGCTGAATTGAGATCTCTCCAGAACCTTCACTTTTCCAGTCTGAACAAGCCCAGCTCCCTTAGCCTTTTTTCATAGGAGAGTTGCTAAAGACCTCTGGTCATCTTTGTGGGTCTCCTCTGGACCCATTCCAGCAGCTCTCCATCTTTTACTTTCTGGGACTGAACATAGTACTCTACCCTCAAAAAGGTAGAGTAGAAGCAGACAATCCTCGACATCTCCCTGCTGGCCATACTTCTTATGATGCAGCACAGGACACTGTTGACTTTCTGGGATGCAAGCATACATAGTGACATCTTTTCTAACACAAAATGATAGAGAACTCCAAAGCTGATTATGATCTTCTGCTTACAATACATTTTTAAGCTTCATGAAAAGTAGTATTCACGCATACTAAGTAATAATAAAGAAGAAATGTTTAGAATATGAATAAAGAGATCCAAATCAAAATATTACTCAAGTGTATATATTAATATACATAATACACATACATGCATCTATAAAAATGCACAGGCTATTTTAATCTTTTCTCACATTGTTTCTGTAATTCACATGTGTTCATGGAGTCAAAAACTTTGAGTGGACTACTCATGACATTTGTATTACATTTTAATCTTGGATTAATTGTTTTTTGTTCTGTATTACCCAATTCCTACAGAGCAAAGAAAGAACTAGCTTAGCTTAGATGGTTAACTATAATATAGCTCATTGATCAAAATTAACTAAACTCATTGGACTTACAGCCTTAAGAAAATAAGAACATTATGAAGTCAATGGACTCTGCAATTCTGGAGCTCTGCAATAGTCTTCAACACATTGATGCTTGATATGCCTAGCCAGATGTTCTCTCAGGTTCTGAGAAAAGTGCCTTGCTGTCTTGCTCCTTTCATTATAAAAATTGTTTTTATTAATATGGTGTGGGTAAAACCAATGACTTTGGTTTCACATTTCAAATGTAAGTACCCTTTAAATGTCTTTGAAATACGGTCAGCCTTCATGGCATTATCTGTATCTTTTGTCTGCTTTTAAGGCTGTTATTTGTTACATTTGGCAATTTCTCATGTCACAGCCAGCAGTTTTTGACGTTTCTGTTTTGGTCTGTTTAACCTTGGGTCAGCACCTAGTCAGCAGCCTAATCATTTGCCTGCAGCCCAAACAAAGAGGTAATCGAATCTGAGTCTATAGGCATCTACCATCTTCATAATGAATATTACTTACTGTCTTCAAACTTGGGGTTGATGCATGTGAGAAAGAAACGAGGTAAAATTGTTCAGCTTTTTCTGAAGATGTAGATGAATGGAGCTCAGTAAGTCTCATATCCGTACTAGAGTGTCTACGAACATAAAACCCAAAACAGATCTTTAATACATTTTGCCAACAGCAGCAGTTATTACAGGTGCATTATAAATTGCAGATGAGTCACATTCCTGTAAATTGCTAGAATTGTAGGAATGTACTTAATTCTGCCATCATCTCATACATTTTATTTGCTTAAGTTGGAATATTTAGTCTTCAGCTATTATAACATGGTGTTTACTTGAAAATCTTAGGAAGCAAAGCACAGTTTGTGCAGATATCTTAAAAAAAAGAAGGAAATATCCTCTAACAGATGATACTATAAAGTATCTCCCTTTGGACTCTGTAGACAATATATCTTGCAAACCATTAGTATTTGGATATTAGAGTGTACTGTCTGTGCTTTAGAAATACCCAACTTATTTGATTTCTTCTCAGAATCAATGGTTTGGAAAGAAAATTTATAGTTCACCTCTTACGATGCAAAGGATACAAACAGATTGTTTTGATTGAACTGAAGATCTTAAAATATAACTCGTGTTTAGAAATAAGGAGCATTTACAGTATAGTTCTGGACAGACAATGTCATCTTTTCTCTGTTTCTTTCTTTTTTCATTTTTCTGCCTCAACTTTCTTGAAGGTCATATTTGCATAACAGTTCAGATTGCCTATTCATCCAATAAAAATAGATTTCAGTCAGGTTAGAGATACACATACTGGCACTAGAGATCTCTACATTTCTTAGAGAAATATTAGTCAGACAGATTTATTTCTTCACTTTTAAAATTGCACCGATATTTATTACAGTGTGTAATGACTGAATTATATGGTTGATTGTTTCCAGGTATTAGTGCAATATGAACATATTAGTAGTCACTTTCTTACTGCAATAAAGTACAAAAGCAAATGATATAAAACAGATTGAAATGGAGCAATATGTATTTACAACATCGTATAAATTAATATCCAGCAAGTATGGAAAATATAGACCAATATGTAATGCTTCTTAACCTTGTTTAAACCATTGTGAAGGACAGCCCTGCCCTAGCTTTTCAGTGATTTAGAAAATAGGCAAGGGAAGCTAATAGGCAATTTTTTTCTGTGTTCATAATAAAGCTTCCTAGTGATAGATTAGGAACTGTATATTGTATCCTTGCTCTGTTTGATAACACTCATTTGGTCAATTTATCACTGGAATTAAATGGCCCAGATAGAAGAGAAAAAAGAAAGTACAAGAGAAATGTTCCTCTCTTGTAGTGGAAAGAAGATTCCTTACAAAATCTCTGGAAGTATGAAAAACAGTTAATTCTTTTGTGAAGTTGTTGCTTACTGTTTAAAAAAAAAACAAAAAGAATTATGAAATATCCATTTTGTAACACCTCTCAGATACTGAAAGATCTATGGTGCAGAGCTACGCTACATATATTTTCTCTATCATTATTTATTTTACATGATTGATGTTTTCATTATTATAACTATAACTTCTTTGTGACTTCTTTGTTTCATTTGATTGACAGTGTCATACTTTCTGGTCTAATAAACTTTTAGAAGTTACTTTTGGATGTCCCTCTCACCATGGAGTATAGCAGCAATTTTTATTTGTTCAGTCTTCTAAATCAGAAAACTATCAAAGGGGAGGGGAGAGAAGGGGAAGGGAAAGGATGAGGGGAAGTGAAAAGAAAAGGGAAATGTAGCTGAGATTTGAATCAGCTCCCTAAGGAAGTCAGTATCTTTGTCCTTTACCATAAATAGCCTCAGTTAATCAGATTTGTTCTTGGAGTTATAAAAGGTCTTTAGTTGACAATGTCTATTCTTGTCTTGTCTCTTGACCTCCT
This sequence comes from Callipepla californica brunnescens, assembly GCA_023055505.1. NCBI lineage: Eukaryota > Metazoa > Chordata > Aves > Galliformes > Odontophoridae > Callipepla > Callipepla californica. The sequence goes on along the minus strand of JALIRH010000002.1, from coordinate 5,255,022 downwards.
CTACTTTTGATTGTTTCTTAGACCCATAGGCCTTGTCAGACCACCTTATATGCTGGAGCTGTGTTAACTGTTATGCTAGTCAAGAGAATTATTGATGTCTTTTTACCAGCACCCTCAGAAATAAATATATCACCAACAGCTGTAAGCAAGTGACTGTTCTGAGGCAGGCCTGTGACATCAATCTACTATACAGTCTGTATGCTCAACACAGCTCTCAGGTTTCACCATAAATAGACTCTTCTGTCACTGGACTTTGTCTTCCAGCAGCAGTTAATCATTTAATGTTGAAAAATATAGCAACAGCTATTGTGATAATAACTTTGGAACTTCAATACTAGTTCTCATCTATAGTAAAGTGAAAAAATGGGAGATCAATGATCTATTGTGCAAGGGACTGTTCACAACCATTATGAAATCATAGCCTGCATAATTTTACAGTATAATACTGTAAAAAGAGACAAAATAGAGAATTGCAGAGAAAAAAAAAATTAAGAGTAATCCAAGATAGTATTAAAACTATTAAGATTAATGAATTGTAGTGCAGTGATTGTACTGCATTGGATCTCTAACTGAACCAAGAGTATCACTATCAGGGAATATTAAGGAATAATTTATGTATCTGTCCTTATGTAAGCATATTTAAAACTTGGTCTAAAACAAAACAATAAGGAGAATGCCTTGAGAATTAAGTGAATCGGTGTTGTCTTGAATTCACTGCGTTTAGATATATTTGTAGCATTGTTATGCTGCTGGCATCTCATGTTATTTTACAGTATTAACTGAACCCAAAGGATATTATAATCCCTCAAAATCTCTGATAAACCATACTGAATCCTTATGGTCATTTAATTTGCTTTATTATATCATTAATTATACCACTGACTAACTATGTTCCTTTTCTTTGGACTTTATATAATTAACAATTGACTGATAATAACCCATGGCATATATTTGATGTTTAAGCTTCTCTGTAAGAGCAATTTAAAACAAACTTATCCTTGTTCTGAGAAGCTGATAGTAAAAGCCCACTTTGATCTAAAGAAGAGAATTTCGTTCTCATCTGCAAGAATGAAGAGAACTTCGTATGATCATCTTTCTGAAATATAATTGCCTCAATCTTTTATGCCGTTCTACTTCAACAAAAGTCTTGCAAGGTGCTTCAGTACATTTCATTTAGGCCTAGCTTAAATTGTATAGTGCAAAACAGGCCAACAGTCATAATATTTAATTATTAAGAACATGTATAGGCTTTGACAGTGACAGACATTAAAATCATTGCAGTAGAGAGCCATTGGCAGTGGTTGATTAACTTCTAAGAAAGCTGCTGGAATAATTAATTGGTTTTCATTCTCCATATAATTAGTGAATAATTTGTCAGTACTCAGATGCATTTCAAATGATATAGACATCTCTTATTAAAAAGCTTTAAAGCTCATTTCTTTCTTAGAAAAAGATAAAATTATTTAATTTATATAAAAGATTATCTCACCAAAATGCTGACCGTTAGCCAAATCTAAACAAATTTGTGAAATTAAAAACTTTATTAAATGGCACTAGTACTAACTTCATTTACTCATATTACCTTTTATTTCTACATCTTTCCTCTTTAATCCAGTCTCTCATGAATTCAGTGGGGAAGGTTTCATAGATATCAATGACATTGGTGTCCCAAGCTCAAAATATTTAGTCAATGTCCTATGCAAACGTAGCAACTGATCCTACTTGTTGGACATCTCCTGCAATCAGTTTTCTAAGTTTCTGAATCACATAATTTAGCTACTGGTGAGCTGCCAGAGTTCAAGAAAGCATTTGGACAGCAGTCTTGAACATAGGGTTTGAATTTCACATGGTCCTGTGAAGAGCCAGGGTTTGGGCTTTTTGATTCTTGTGGTTCCCTGTGAACTCAATTCTATGATTCTGTGAATGTAGAAGATGACTTTTAATTTAGAATTGTCTCTGCCTTTATTTTTTTCTAGTGGCACTATAAAGAACCCATTTGAAAAGATACATGTAAATTGTTTAAAACACTACAATATTTATGAATATCCTAATATACAAATGAAAATGGTTTTATATTTTTTAAAATGCATTTAAATACAGAAACAAATATTTACAAAGATATTTCTTTCATACAGATTTAAAAACAATTCTACAACTGAATAAAAATATGTTAACTGGATAAAATTATATTTCAATTTCAATAAGATTTCTTTTAATCAATCAGGACATATTGGTCCACAACTATATGTAGGTATTTATATGGTGGTATGACAAGTCTGGTCATGATCGGGGCTTTTCCAACTTCTTCAACTGAATTTCTTTTTTTTTATGAAAATAGAAAATATTCTGTTATTCTTTGTTGTGCTCATGACATGTTCAAGCAAAATCAGAGTTGGCATCACTAAATGAGTAATCAGACAGGTGGCATCCAAACTAGTTTTTGATGCGTGTCCAGAGAAGACATGATGCAGCTGGCAGATTATTTTGCATGCCAAATAAGTACAATAAAAGAAAGCAATCCTTTCTAAATAATAATGGAAAACAACAACAACAACAACAACAAAAGGAATGATCAATTTTTGAAAATGGAGGAGGTTTGGTTTTTGGAGATTACAGGAAGCCTGGAATTCTTGGGTAAGGTTCTTGAATACTGCTTATTTTTCTGTAATAAGCAAGAGCCTAGTTCCTCACTTGGCACTGCCACCTCTGTGAACTTTCAGGAATTGCGAGACTTAATGGCTTAGAGTTCTCTCCATGTCATTATGTCTATCTTAACTTCCACAGTAACATTCAGCCAACAGCACAAAATAGAGAAGTACGGGATGTGTTATTAATAGATGCAAATATAGAGGATAGAACAGTGCTTTACTTACATGAAAGACTTAGACTCAAATGTGTTTGGATAGAGTGCCCCACCTTCCAGACATTTTCTGAATGATAATTTCAATTCTTGGAATACATGTAATAGCCATGTGACTTTTTATAATTTTTCTATATGTACATGCAATTGGAATGTGTTACAATAAGGAGGAAAATTCCTTCCCTGTACTTAATATTTTCTCTGATGTCACATATTAAAAAATGTAGCTTATAATGAGATCAGTCCTTTTCTACAAACCACTGCTGTTCTGAGATCTCTGAGGTTTTGATAGATGAATCCATCTGGTAGATGACAGGTTGGACATAAGCCAGCAGTGTGCCTTGGTGGCCAAGAAGCCCAATGGGATCCTGGGGTGCATTATAAAGAGCATGGCCACCAGCAGGTCAAGGGAGGTGATCCTCCCCCTCTGCCCTTGTGAGGCCTCACCTGGAGTATTGTGTCTAGCTCTGGGCTAGTCGGTACAAAAAAGACCGGGATCTTCTCAAAAGAGTCCAGCAGGGGGCTACAAAGATGGTGAAGGACATGAAACACCCCTCTTATGAGGAAAGGCTGTGAGACCTGGGTCTGTTCAGATTTGAAAAAGGAAGACTCAGAAGGGATCTGATTCATGTCTGTAAATATCTAAGGAGTGGGAGGCAAAGGGATGAGGCTGGACTCTTCTCAACAATGCGTAGTGATAGGACAAGGGGAAATAGCCACAAACTGAAGCATAGGAAGTTCTGCATGAATGTGAGTGGGAACTTCTTCACAGTGAGGGTGACAGAGCACTGGCACAGGCTGCCCAGGAAGGTTGTGGAGTCTCTTTCTCTGGAGGTGCTGAAGACCTGCCTGAACCTGTGCAACCTGGTCTAGGGAGCCTGCCTTGGCAGGAGGGTTGGACTAGATGATCTCTAGAGGTCCCTTCCAACCCTACAGTTCTGTAATTCTGTGATTTCTTTAGAACTAAAATGCAATTATTATCACAATGAAAAATTTTAAAACAACATTAAATTGATAGGTCTTTTGAAGTTTATACTGCTGTCCAAATTTCAGAGTAATATGGCTAAAAAATTCAAATTCATAAAAACTGAAAGTCTATTTTCATTATTAAAAAAAAGTCAGTATTTCAAACTTATTTCCTTTCAGAAGAAAATCAATAACTTCTTTTTTTTTCAAAGCATACTTTTTTAAACTTATGAAGATTAAAAACACTGTGAGTAAGACATTCTGTTTTATTGCACGTAATCCCAACAGGTTAGATACTCACATAATGGATTTTAAAAATAAATAAATAAATAAACGGAGAAAGTGACGTGTTGATTATATAAAATGGAAGTCAAAATCAAGAAAAAATCAACAAAAACAACAAGGCTTCTGCTTCAAATTCTGCTTTTGTAAACTTATATGTTTTATTATACCCACAGACTACAGAAAGCAGGAAAAGGCCTGATTTAAAAAGATACTAAGATGTCAAGGACCTTCTGTATTGTGAATACGGCTTTTCCAAGGTCAGATTGTTAGATGTGTCTTATCTCCACTCCTCAAGACTCACTTTATGTAAAAAGTTATCATACTCATGGGTGACTTGTCCCAGAAGATTGCTCAAATTCCAAAGTAAATCTTTTCTTTCAGAAGTTATGATAGTGTCCCATTACTGCAATGATAACAGTTCCAGCTGATATCCTGGGGACTGGTATGGAAAGAGCTATTCTTTGCAACACATGAGCAAAAAGGTCTTCATATCTGGTAGTGGTTCTTTGCATTTCGTTTGCACTATGATGTGTAATCTACTAAAGTAGAAAGCAGTTGATAAAAAGACTTGATATTTAATGCACTCCCATGTTGGCTGTTTGACACCTTGAATACTTATTTTAGTTGAAAATTGATACACTCAGCACATCTTTCAGCAATCTCTTTTATTTTGGTCCGTCTTTTCTCTTGTGAATTGTTTTTGTGCCGTACCTCACAATCCTCATAACATTTATTGTTCAGCATTCTTACCCATCACATTTAGTGGCTAAGGGTACACAAGCAATGCTCTTTCTTTGTTGTTGGTTTGGAAATAAGGACTTTGAAGAGGTGGATTTAGCAGCCATCCTTTTATATTCATTCAAAGTTGTTCAGGGGTTTCTCATCTTTACACGGCTTAGTAGAGCCTCTTTTGTTGTTTTTTAGCACACTGAATTTGTGATTTTTCATTCTTATTTAGCAGTACAGGTTACTTGAAATTTTCATCTTCATAAATACCGCCTTGTCTGAACCTTCACATGCTTTTCAATCACATGCTTCATAACATAATGGAATAAAAAATAAGTCTGATGTATTTATTATAGCAACATTAGGGGTGTCAATCACAAGGCCAAGCAAATGTTATCTATTATATGACTTAAAGTCCACCTCTCAAAATTTCATTACTGCAAACATCACAGAGCTATCAGATTACAACTGAGAGCTAGGAATGGAAAGCAGAACCCTTTTCTATCCCACTTCTGTCATGTGGAAATTAGACTCCAGGTTCAGGCATAACATCAAGTTTCTCCTACAGGTATGAGATCCTGTCCTGTCAGATAACATTCTTCATATGCATGTAACAAATTTCTCCAACATCTAGAGTTTAGTCAGTTAGCTTAGATACGTGACTACAATGAAATGATGTAACTACAGTGAGACGAAGTGAATCCCATCACAATAGCTGTCTTGTGAAATGGGCTCCTTCAATCACCCCTTGCTTTTAACTATATGCACTTTTCTAATCATTTCAGAGAAAGTAAAACCAAATTTGTTCCAGTCATCTGTTTTACCTTGTCCTGTGTGGGATAACATACATAGTGTTTGGAGATACTGAAAAAAAAAAAAAAAAAAAAAAAAAAAAGTACTGTGAACAATGTACACAACTGCCCCCAGAAAATGAGAAAATGTAGCCAAGGAGTCAACTATAGATTTCAACAGGTATTCTGTAAATGTCTCAGAAGTGGATAAAAATTTCCAGTGTGGCTGTTTATCTTCTGTTAGATTTACAAAACTGACAATTTTCCTTTTGTGTCTTTGAGCAAACACAATTTTCTACTGTATCTTATTCCACTTCAGTGTTTTTCAGTATGATTACATTTCTGTATCCTTTCTGATTTGAACAGATTTGTGCTTTGTTTAAGAGGAAACAAAGCTTAGTTGCTTGGTACCATATTCGTAGCTTAAATACATCCATATAAACAGCAGCTAAACCACCAACATCAGCAGGGTTACTCTGGGAGCAAGGTGATGTGACTATGAGGTATACACCTAATTATAAGAACAGACTTTGACTGGTTGAATTGCAATTGCTTTTGTGGGGAACAAATACATCTTGTTCTTCTACATAAGCAGTGTAATAAAAATATGATTATTAGAACTGTGTCAAGTTGTTATGACAACCTGAATGTAGAACCTGAAAAATTGTGTCTGGTTTCATTTGAGTATTAATAAATACTCTCTATCTGAAGAACACTGCTTAAATGCTGTGCAGTGGAAGGCTCTGGAGAGAGACAATATCTAAACCTGAGGCAGGCATGGTGACTGTAAATAGCAGAGGCTCATTGCCCTGGAAAAGACTAGTAGAAATGGAGCACGCTCAACTTCAGCTTATGAACAGACTACAGGAAATAGAATCACAGAGTCATCAAGGTTGGAAAAGAACTCCAAGGTCATCCAGTCAAACTGTCCACCTATAACCAATATTTCCCACCAAACCATCTCCCTCAGTACAACATCTAAACATTTACTGAATACAAAAAGATAATACTTTGTGAACACAATTAAATAAGAGGACAGATGTTCTGGAAGTGGGTTGCTCATATGGGCTGTGGGAATTCTAGTCCTTTTTCTCTAAAAAACATCCTTCCTCCTATCTGCCATGTTTCAGGGAATGTTAAGTTAATTGTCTGCATCAGCTGAGTATGTACTGTTCTCATCCATGCTCAATGATTACATTCCTGAAGGGAGAACATTGTAAGATGGTGTGAGGGTCCTACAAGTCCTAACCATTCCATTAAGCTACTTTTTTTCCCCCTCTCTTTGTCAAAAATGAAAGAGGAATAATAAGTCTTATTATCTCTTTCCAATGCATGTGCTCACACTTTCTGCCACGTCCTAAAATCAATGAATAATAATAATTAAAAAAAAAAAAACAAACAAAAAAAACAGAACAGTTTCTACATAATCCTTCCATTTCATTATTTATTTACTGTACTTTTTTTCCTGCAGAGTAGAACACTAAGATGAACATGTACATAGGTTGCACCCTTATTTACACTATTTTTCAACACTGTCACCACCATTAGCTCGGCATTCTTGCTAGTGATGAACAAGAGCCTGCATTCCACACTTGTAAAAATCTGTACCAGTAGAAGTGACCTTCTGTGACTGCTGCCACTGCTGGAAAGTACCACCTCCCACCTCACTGTGTTCACATCCAGTTTGGTCTCCGCAAACATTCAGCAACTGTTGATGAATGCCAATGGGTACAATTTTTTCCACAAAGAGGAATTTAGTTCCATTCCTTTGTTTCATACACACTTCCAAGTCAGACTGCAGTTTGTCAGACTGCCTTTCTATTGCCATTTGTCACATGGCAACAAAATGTAATAGAATTTTGGTGGAAAAGTTCAGACTCTGCTGCGATACCATAAACATCTGCCTCTGACATCATAGGCCATCATAATAAGATAGTAGGCTTTACTTTCAGAGCACTTTCTGTAGTTTGAGAGCAGAAGGTCCCATTTACTGCGTTTATTTTTTCATTGAAAAAATAAACATCAAATATCTGAGTTAAACCTGTAGGTACTAAACTTTAATATTAGGTAGTAGCCACCCTCTTTAGTGACAAATCTTTTTCTTTGTCACAAAATTAGATGCTTTCTTATGTGTACAATTTTTTGTCTGTCTGCTCAAAACAAAAAATAATATGTAGGTATATATATATATATAAACATTTTTACATTTTTACATTTTAACAAAATATTTAGAATTCAACATTTTGAGACAACATTTTGCTTCAAATTTTCATTTAGCAAATGCCACAGAGAAAACTGGGCAAAAAAAAAGTCTTCTTTCTAAATTGCAGTATTGATTTTGATCAAAACAACTTTCCCCATCCTTAATGTTATTTTTAGATTAAAGATAGCTTTTTATTTTTGAACAGGTGAATTAAAAAATAATATTATCCTTTTTTTGCTCATTAAATAATTACTGTTTTGCTACAATAATTCTGGATAAATACAGTTTTTCTTATGTTAAAGGTCATTTTAGAAATTTACTGGTCAAAATGGTACTGAAATTCTCATATTTTTAACACTTTATTTGAAACTGCTTTAACACAAAGACTAAAAGCCCCACTTGAACAAAATAGATTCCACTCAAATGTTTACAGATAAGTCAAACTTTTCACAGAATATTATTAAATGAGGTAAAGAAGCAGTTGTCTCCAACAGCCACTCTGTCCCAGGACCACTCTGTCTGGTTGCGGGGACATCCTGGTACCAGGTGACCCAAAATCTCTGTCCAGGCCAAAGGATGAGGCCTACATGTTCCCTTTTGAAGAACTAGCCCAGAATGAAGTTTGCTGCAAGCCCCTAAGGCTTTCCCTAAGGGGAAGATGCAGATCTTTGCTCCCTCTGTCTGCAAAGTCCAGATTGATTTTACTGGAAGTGGCACCTGTCATTTGACTGGGAGGTTTGTTTTTGAGCAGCATCTCTTGTTTGCATTTTCAAGACTATGTTTCAGATTTTTAATTTATTGTTCATCCTTTTCTTATCCTCCCGCTCTAGAAATCCTCCACCATACAACCTTGCTTGAATCAACATTCCCACATTCTGTCGCTTTCCTTATCAACAGTTCCCACCAACCAGGTTTGTGACTGGTCATTGTCTCCCAGATTAGAAGTCTTTAGTCAGGAAAACCTGCTGAAATAAACATTCCTATATTCTCACATTCGTTTGTGTGACTGCCCATACTAGGTTTACCCCACTGCTTCCCTTATTGTCCCTTGTTGCTGTGGAAAAGGCACCCTTCAAGGAGCAGAAAATCTCCTTCTATGTCCTCTTACACATTGTCCTTTTTCTGTTTTGCCTTTCTTACAGTCTATACAGAACACTGAATTTTCATGCCTTCTTGAGGAAGACACAGTAATATATTTTTAACAGCCCATCTTAATGTGGATGTACTTGTTATTCATGCCTGGTCAAAGTAGCAGAGCTCCAAAAAGCAAAACTAAGCCATGTTCAAAGTGACAAGTTTTTACACTCTCTAAGTTTTGAAAATAATTGCATGGAAACATGTTCCTCCTGATTATTGTTCCTGTGCTACTCATGGGAATCCATGAGCAATTCACTGTGCTTCCTCTCAGTGTAGCACAGTAAATCACTTTCACACACACACAAATTGTTTCCCACATGAATGATCAAAAGACTTTGTTGCTCCTCAGAATATTTTCTGACGGGACTATCAGCAGCACCTCATATTTAGCAGAATTGTTTTGAGATACTATTGCTTTTTTATTCTGTCACTTATGGAATGAGTCATGTTTTCATTGCTACATACAGATTTCCTGTACTTAAGTATACACATAAATGTGTGTAATTATACATATCTACATAGAATAGGTATGTGTATATATATATATAATTGTCGTATAACAAAATACCTAATAGATAACATTGTTATGGTGGAATTTAAAGTGTATGTGTGCTTCCATAAGGTATACATGTGCATTTCTATATACAGAAAATGTCTGTGGTCTTTCCTGTTTGTATGTCTGTATGTGACTTGATTTATTCTCTTCTCATCATTTAAGTTCAGTAATGAAGCAAAATAGCAATAACAGCTGGACTTTCTACAAAAAGCAGTCGTTCTCCATCAGTTACAGATGAGCACATAATTAAGTGTTCCCTTTTCTGCTCTTCTCCGTTCTACCCACTGGCTATATGGATATTCTCAACTACATTTTGTCCTTTGAATCACACCACATTAGATGGTTGAAGATGTGTTAGCAGTGTAATTTCCTGGTTTTCAGTCCTCTGCTATTTCAGAGGTACAGTTGCATCTTTCATCTACATCTCACAAAATAGCAGTATGTCTGCTAGAACTAGCAAAGCATGGGAATCCAAATATATATTGCAGGTCTGTTTTCTTGACCTCAGAGGGCTTTCACCCTAGATTGGTACAACAGTCCCACAAGCTGAAGAATTATAGCTGTTCAATGTGCGGTCCAAAGGAACTGTACAGTTCCAAAATAAAATAGTATTTCTTTGAGGCTTTTCTGCTGACAGCTTTTAACCCTTGCATGAACTGTTCGCAGTGACAACTCAGCCTTTGGAATAGTTGACTTATGCACCTGTATAATACATGTGGTCTGAAGCAGACATGTGATGAGAGAGGGAATGAGTTGCTCCACTTTGAAGCTGGCAAGAGACAACAGACCCTGGAGTTGTCACCCAACAAGTCATTCATCAAGTCATCTTGAATCCAAACAAGCCTCTTCTAAACCTGTTCTTTCTTTGAAGTTCACTACAGTTGTTCTGTATGACATGATTTCACAAAATATTTTAAATAATTGCCCTCTCCATATGCAAGCCTCATCTGTTTGAGATCTCCACAGTAGTTCCAGATATAAAAGCAACCCTTTTATTAATTCTTTTTTTTAAATTTGGAAACTGATAAGCAGGTTGTAATAGAGAAAACACAAGGATAATTCTGCCCTGTCACGGTGTACATCTTTAACCTTGACAGGTTAAAAACTAGAAATGTAGAAAATGAATGATCAAATATTCTTGGAAGTAATTTCTTCACTCACAACTGTAGACTGTGATCTACTAAGATGATGATTCAGCTGGCAGGGTGGAACATGATGAGAAAAGATAATAAAATGGCTGTAGGCTAACACATAAAAACATGGTAGAAATGTTCCACAGAGTCACATTTCCAAAGCATATATATGCATATTGCTTTCGACTATATGCAAGTGGTATTCAGTAATCAATAATTCTCAGTGCTTAAAGCATTTTGGATAGAGATATTGAAACTATAACTAAGCTTTTTTTTTATAATTAGAAAATAAAAATATCACTTAAAATATGAATTGAAAACTTCACCTTCCTTCAGGAACCATTCACAAAAAAAGTAAAAAAATGTCAAAACCATCATCTGGTCACTACTTCTAATTTGAGTTCATTCAATTGTAGCAGAAAATGAGCTAATGAATATGAGAATTCTGTGGTTAAAGTTAAATATTTTTCTCTTCTTCCCTGCTTTCTATCAGCTGCCTGGGACTCAGGAACTTTCTTGTTTCTGTAACCCAGAACACAACTTAATTTGTTAAGTTAACCAAGATAAATACATGTTGAAAGATACTAACTTTTAGTTGAAGAACTATAAATAGTTGTCCAGGATATGTCAAAATGTCAAATGGAAAGATCCTGTCATGGGATGGAATAAATAATGGATGTCACAGGTTTTGCCTATTTTTATTGTTGGTATTGAGTGAGAAAGGAGTAAAAACCATTTTTCTATTTTGTTATAACCTTATGGTTGCTGTTACTTAACATCTGTGAGAAGGGTATGTTGATGTTTTTACACAGTAGAAAAAGTACCTCAGCATAGACTGCAGCTGCTTCAATTCACAGTATTTGTTAACTCTAATTGTTACTACAGATGTTGCTACTTATCCTCAATGAGATGCATTCTATTGCTATTGCTGTGGAATATGTTAGCACAGCTGTGATTTTCTTTCATTTTCTCCAAATATTTCCCCAAACAAAACACACGCAGTCAAAAAGATTAGCATACATGTATTTGTATATGCATACAGGTACTAAAGTATAAATGCATACAAACACATCACCACTTCAGCAGTTGCTTACAAGTCCAACCATCAACCTGACCAGCCAAGTCCCATCACTGAACCATGTCCCTTAGTGACAGCACCACATCTCTTAAATATCTCCAGGAGCAGGGGGTTAACCACTTCCTTGGGCAGCCTGTTCCAATGTTTAACCACCCTACCTATGAAGAAATTCTTACTAACATTTAATCTAAAACTCACTTGGTGCAACTTTGCAACCTGATACCATTCTCATGTTACCTGAGAATAGAGACTGACATTTTCCTCCCTGTAATCTCTTTTAAGAGGGTTTTAGAGAGCGATGAGGTATCCCCTCAGCCTCCTTTTCTTCAGGCTAAACAACCCCAATTACTTCAGCTACTCATATCACTTGCTTTCTAATCCCTTCACCAGCTTCATTATTTTCATTGTGAAAAATTCTAAATTAATGATTATAATGAAGATGTAGCTTTAATATGAAGAGATTTGTAATCATGTAAATGAGCAAGAAAATTTAAAGACAGAAATTCTATTTGTCACTGCTGACTTTAATACCTCCAGTTTCAAGTGAGGAAGTTATATTCTCTTAAAGGAATGACTACCCTAATAGGTCTTAAAATTAAATTCCTCATTAAACTCTTTTCATGGTGGACTGCAGCATGTAATTTACCCCATACTAAAACCACTGTGCAGTACTGCTTGGCCTTCTGAAGCTGTATAGAACTTCCTTTGGACAACATGTATCAGGGAGCCAAGTCTCAGATGAATGACATTCTCTAAAGTTTAATCCAGGCTAAGCATTTTTCTGAGTATCTGAAAGTACAATTTCCTTCATTTCTGGTTTGTAGAAGCAGTATAGTTTAAATGACCTACCATTCTTCTATTTGCAATATCTCTAAACCTCCAAAACATAAAAACCCTTGCTCTACAATGCAGTATTTCCATGGCTTTTAGCAGATCTCCATGAGGACTGAATAATTGTTTTCTAGGACTACCTGCAGAAAAGCAGACGTAGTACTTTCCCTAAAAAACACTTTTCAGTGTTGTTAACTACCTGGAAAATTCAGCAGTCTGGAGACTATGTGGATCTATATCACATAACTATAGTAGAAACTGTTTGAATCACTCCAGAAAATCAGTAATAGCTCTTTTCACACAAAGATAGATAGATCCATCATTTGATGTATGAATTATTCATATTTCCATCCATTTAATACGGAATAAGTTGATTTAGTATCACTCAAGTTTCCTAAAACAAAATGCTACTCACTAAAAAATCAAATGCATCACAGAATTCTAAGAATACTTTAGTGATGCTATTACCTTTATCAATATAATCATAAAGATAATCATAAAGATGATCATATAATCAAAAAGATTATTTGAGTCATGTAAAGCATCCGCACAGAGTTTCCATGTCCTAGCTCACTGAATCTTTTGTATTCTTGAGAATTAATAATGATTTATCATTGTTGTGTCAGAAGAAAACTCTATTTACAAGTCTTTAAGGAATCCTACAGTCCTTTCTATCTTTCTCTTACTATCTCTTTATTATTTGTTTGTGTTTTTTTCTGTTCTTTTTCTGTGTCAAGTGAAGAATTCCCTGTTGCTTTCATTATTAATGCACACAAGGACCATAAAACAGAGACAGACAGAAAACAGAGCTGCTGAAAAATGTTTCTCAGTTTTATTTTCTTTAATGATGTGAAGCAGCAGTGAAAGTAATGCCACCCACTTCACACTTATTGGAATCCAAACTGAAATAGTGTGAATGTTTAAAGTGATAAAGGGTGTTGTCTACTTTGACATAATAGTGTATGTACACATAAATTAAAAGCACCAGCACTGTGTACTTTTCAACATTCATTTTTGAACTTTCTCCTGTTCATTTGGGCAGGATATTTTGTTTCACAGGAAGATAATAGTATAATTTTTTCTGTTAGATTCACAAATAAATGGAAAACCACAACATCTGCATGCTATAATGAATCTGGGGAGGGAATTTTTTAGAAGGACATATAGCGACCGGACAAGAGGAAAAGGTTTTAAGCTGGAAGAGAGTATATTTAGACTTAGGAAGAAATTCTTTACTGTGAAGATGTCGAGACACTGAAACAGGTTCCTCAGTGACGTTTTGGATGCCCCCTTCTTGGAAGCATTCAAGGCAAGGCTGGATGTGGATTGGCACACTGAGATGTGTACATGCCTATAGCATGGGGGTTGGAACTGGATGATCTTGAAGATCCCTTCCAAACCGAACTATTCTGTGATTCTATGACAACTTTATTTTTATATTTACATACATTCATTAGTATTTTCTGTAACATGGAGTCTTAAGGTTCTTCTATCTGGGGAAGAAAGGAAAAGAAAGATTCTTCTTCCCTCTCTGTCTCTCTCTCTCCATCTGTCTATATATCTACTCATTTGTCTGTCCCTCTGTCTGTCTGTCTCTAGTTATTTCATCACTAAAAACAGCATTGTATCCTTCAGAGATGACACAGGAACAAGCAAGTGAAGAAATGTTAATGGTTCTTGGAGAAGAAAACTGCATCAGCAAATATAGGGAGAGATTTTACTTCATTCTCAGTGTACTAGGAATCAGCAACTGAGATCATATCACCAGATGTCAGGTTTTTGATACATTGATGAGGATTAAAAAATGCCCAAAGTTTATATTTACCTCAAAAACACATATTTTTGTTTTATTTTTTATTTTTATTTTCATTGATTGATTTTCAGTGGCATTCTTTACGTTTGTCTTTATGGTAGAAGAGAATGTTGTGATGCAATCCTCCAAACATGCATCAGTAGAAAGCAAGACGCAACAAATGACCAACAGCAGAAAGGTCCCAGAAGAAAGTTTCAGAAGCTTCTTCAGAGGCATTTTCAGATTCTCAGCTGATAGTCCATGCTTAGTTAAACATCAGCCTAACTATGCTCCTAGAATTATTTTGCTTAGCACAAGTAGAGATAGCTCAAGCCATATTGGATGAGAGCACTATTATACTTGGCAAAGTGCTTAACAAACCTGCCCTCTGGCACACATTGACATGTCTTTTTTGGCCCTGTAAAGCAAATTGATTTCCTAGGGGCATGCCTTGGGTGACATGTCTTGCTCTTTTCTCTCCACAGAATGACATTACATTGCAGTACTTTTTAGTCCAGTGGAACAGAACACTGAATAATGTGTCTGCCTTTCTAAATCCAAGATCTGAATCTAACCTTTAATCATCAGAACATTGGTTCTACAGACAAGCCATCTACAGGAACACAAGAAATTTCTTGTGGAAGCCAGTCTGCTTGGTTATTTGGCTGAGGCTAGAATAAGGAAAAAAAAACTCAATTTCCAGATAAGATGCTATGTAAGGACTTTGCGATTTCCCCTTCTCCTTCTGTCTCTTGAGATATGTTGGCAGCTGGAAAGATAATGTGTGTCGCTGCAATATCTGCAACTTTATCAGAAGGAGCAAGGGAATGGTCACATCCTCGTTGTGGTAATAATCTAAATCTATTCCTAAGGCATCAGTATCCTCACCCAGTCTCTGCCTGAATGACAGCTCAGAGTCCACAAAGGTGTTACAGACTATCTCGGTACACCATGAGCAGTCAAGGAAGTTGACAGTTGTTTATAAAATCAGCATAGATAACCGCCTTTTCTAAAGCAGTCTTCAATCATTTTTATAGCTATGCATGTGCGTGTAAAATATCTGTGTGGTAGCTTGATCTTCTATGTACAATTAAGGAAGATTTCTGTCTATGACATTTTGTTATATTCTTTTACTCTTTCCTTTTAGTAATAGAAAATGTGTCCATCAGAGATGAGTTCCCCTTGTGTCTAGCCACCATATAGGTATTCACAGGGAAGAAAAAAGAGTCACAGTAAGGAAAGAAAATATAGTGTGAGGAAAGCATTTCTATCACTAATGGAATGAAGTAGGGACTTATTAGATGAATATTGCAATAGCGAGGAGATCAAAATAAACTGGGTATTCTGTGACTGGCACAGGAAAGTCTGAACTTCTTTTGAGCATGCCTTTCTTATGGCAAGGCATATACAGCATATTTATGATTTATTTAAGCATATACTTGCTTTCTTTGAAATTTTTGACTGTGATTTTAGTGGGTCAGCCTTTTTTTTTTCATTTGTAGGTTATTAATACTCACAAGCATGCTCAGGTCACTGATAAAAATTGATATCCTGCTTACATTTTAAACATCAGTTGTTAATATAAGAAAGCAGAGTCATACGTGATTCAGGAGTGACTCAAAAGGCATAAGCCAAGGAATAATAAGGATCAAAGCTAAAGCTAATTTCCAAAACTGCTTAAGGAATCATCCTTTCCTTAGCTTCTATGAAGAAGAAACAGTCAGCTGTCTACAGGTCATTTTCTGGTTGTCTTAGAGGTTAAGTGAGCTAGTGAGAGGGAGGATATACTCATCTGTAATTAAAATTACAGTTTGTGCAAAGTTTGAATGCTTGGTTTTGTAACCATGACTGACACACGCACATTCTTGGCAGAGAATAAACTCTGTGCTGTGGAGCATACCTTTGTGATGAAACAGATAGAAGTTTGTTTCCAAGTTCCTTAGCCTAAATCCTGATTAGTGTCCCAGAAAAAAGGCTTGAGCTTGCAACATGATGGGAATTCAGGACATACAAATTAGAAGTTGCCAGTGGTGCATTTGAACATCTCCTCTGTTAGTGAAGGTAACATCTCCAAAACATCTCTTAGAAGGTGAACAGAGAAGTTAGATTTAAACAGTTTGAAATGGGGTCCACAAAGAGCATTAGTCTGAGCAGGAGCTAACAGACTATGTAAGAGCAGCTGAGCTTACAAGCCCATGAAATCCTAATTTCTCTGAAGCATAGACATTATAAACCAAGCATTCATTGAAACCCCTTGTACATTCTCCTGAAGATTAGAAATCAGCTATGTTATTCAGGAATATTTAAATTATTTTCTGACTACAACCTAGAAATATGTGCTCAAACAAGGAAATGAATGTTTTATCTCCTACTCTTTGGTAACAGTAGAGGAACGTTCTTTCTTCCTTGCCTGAACTTACTTCGGTAAATTATTTTATATCAATCCTATAAAATGAAATAAATACTGAGCTGCATTTTTAAGAACAAAAACTCACAAGGACTCAAACTAGTTTCCCCATTATCTGATAGTATTTATTCATTTCCATATGGCTATAGTGAATTCTTTTGTGTAATTCAGCTTTGTTATACGTCTTTCATTACACAATGACTGCCTTAGGTTACTCAGAGTGGTCATAGCACCTTTATGCAACTCATGCTGTATGTGGCAATGAACAAATAAATGCATCTCATTGTATGGCTATGTATTAGGATTAACTTAATAAGCTCGAGTCACTTCTTTAAGGGGATATGAACCCACTGTTTTGATTTTCCTCAAAAAGGAGTTACCACAGAAGCGTAAGACACTATGAATTGCTGTTTTTCTTTATTTTTTCTTGTTGAAACTGTTCTGTTTTGCCTCAGAGGGAAAGATTTTCTCTCCTGCTGACACATGCCTAGTCTAAGCTATATGGACTTTGTTATGTGTCTAGAAAATATACCTTCAGGTGGGAAGAAAGAGTAAACATGGCTCACTATCATACTGAGACTCACTATCATACTGAGACTCTATGATTCTATCAGTCAAGGGGACACTATATGCTATATATTGAGATTTTCAGAAAACCTTTGAACAGTGCACTTCTCAAGTTGTTTAGTTATCAAATCCTGTATCCTAAAAACTTCACACAGATTGCCAATATGGCAGCAGATAAGCTTCATAAATTTACAGGTAAAGTAGAATAGGGTAGAAGATATTTTCAGTTTGCTTTAATTTCTCTCTGTTCTACTCTGCAAGCAGTAGGCAATAAATTACATTCATTTTTTCATATTGAGTCTGTTTTTCCCATGGTGGTAACTGATAGGTGATTTCCTGTCCTTTATCTCTACTCTTGAGTCCTTTTTCACTATGTTTTCTCCTCATCCTCTGTGGATGGAGGAGTCCAGCTAACCAGCTGTGTGAAAACATCACAAGTGACAAAGGCCTTACTGAAGTCCAGAAAGAGAGTATGAACTGCTCTCATCTCTTGTACCAGGTTGGTCATTTTATTGTAAATCTTATATAATTGGTCAAGCATTAATGAATCTGCGCTGACTGCTTCTGATAATTTTCTTGTCCATTGTGTGCCTGAAAATGGTTTTCAGGATTGGCAGCCCCATCAACAACCCAGGGTCTAAGGCGAATTTGATCACTCTGTAGTTTTCTGAATCCTCCATCCTGCCCTTCTTAAAGATAGGGGTGACGTTTTCTCACACAATCTTCAGGCGTTTCTTCTAGTCACTGAGATTGATAAAAGATTATTGAGTGGCCTCACAATGACATCCACCAGCTTACTCAGCACTTGTGGATTCATACCAACTGAGCTTACTAATTTATTAATGTCCAGTATAGTTTATTCTCTGACCTAATCCTATTTCACCAACGATACATTTTCCTTACTCTGGCCTTCTCCCTTCCAGTCTGACACTTGTGATTCTTGAAAGTCAACCTTGCTAGTAAAAACTAAATCAAAGTCATTCAGTCCCTCAGACTTTTCCTTTTCCTGTGTAATCAAGTTCCCTATTTTGTTTAACTCTGCAACAGCACACACATCTCTAACTCATCATGTTTATTCCCCATATTCCATGTCTTATTATTGGACAAGTACACTCTGCTGGGTAAGGAACTGGCTGGAGGGCCAGGCCCAGAAAGTGGCTGTGAATGGAATTAAATCCAGCTGGCGACTGGTCACAAGTCAACGGCTCATCTCCCTTTCATCTTCTCCAGTGCTGTGCAGTGTAAATCCTCCATTTGAGGACATAGTACTTCTAAAGACAGCATGCCTTCCTTCTGCAGGAGGGAAGATCATGTCTCCTGGCGTCTCCCTCATTTTCCATCGTACTTTCTTCATCTATTTTGTTGAGGAGGGAAGAGATTGAGTAGCTGGATGGTCATTTAGCTGCTGGCATAGACTAACCCACCACAACTAATGTGGGGAAATGGGAAACTTGGGAGTCCTTGATGACAATGGGAAAATGCTTGCTACAGTTTGACAAGGTAAAAGTTTCTGTGCCTTATTTCAGAAAACTATTACAATAATGGTATGAGAACTATACGTTATCTAGTTAGTAGGAATTCCTGCAGAAAATTCAATCAGGTATTTTTCCCCTTCCCAAGGACATTAACTATTCCCAGCTTACTTCGACACAGAAACACTGTCTAATAATTGGTTTTGAGAGAACTGCCTAACCATGCTGAACATTAATGATAAAGCATCTTAGTTTTCTAGCCCTAAGCATGAATTTTGAATCTCTGTTGCTATGGGTAAAGTTTAGCATTGAATATCACTGAAGAAAATTGATCCTATTAAATTTACCTGTTTCATGGGTGAGCCATTTTATAGCCAGGCAGTAAGTCCTGAGATAGACTGTTAGTAACAGATAGGATGAAGAATTTTGTTTGCTTTACTATATAAACAATGTCCTGAAAAAAAAAAAAAAAGAAGTTTCAAAATATTGTAGACTGTTGCAAATGAGATGGATGGCAAATATCTTGCTCATGGAGGATTTCTGTCTCTGTCTCTAACACAAACACACACATACACACATTCTTATATATGCAGAACGCTCAGGTAAAAATCTGACATTCCTAAGAAATCAAGGAACTTAGTTGTTTGACACAACTATGGTCAGAAATAAGAACATTGTGTAAAATAAAAGTAGTACTTATTGTTTCTCTCACTTGTTTCTATTCGTTTGATTTTAATGGCTGTCTCTAATGTGTTGTGTGTCTTTACAGGGACTGTGTTGTGTGTTTTTACAGTGTACTGATTTTGTAGGTAACTTTGTTGTGGATAAATATCATGGGGGAAAAAAGAGAATGTAATCCAGTATGTAAAGCACAAGAACAGGGCTCAGAATATTCTGTGTTCTTCTAATATTGAGTTACTCCCTTTCCTCAAACAAACCATGTTGTATCTTACTCCTTGTGTTCTGTTCCTAATGTTCTGCTCTGTGTTCATCCACTGCCTTGAGCGTTAGAGCCCAGTACACCTACAAATAATAGATAGAAAACCAATACATTTTCAAAGTTGAAAAGTAGTTAAGAAGTCACAGGACAATAGTCACTTTTTTGTTCCATAATCAACTATAATCAAGTAGTCTTCTGTGTTTCAGGAGTTCAACTGACATAACCATGGTTTGTAATCGATATTTGTTTTCATTCATTGTCTGACTCCCTGAGGATACTACAATATTTGAAAATCAGGTCTAGAACTGCTGAGGCCAGTAGAAAGAGATGGCTGCTCTCCATCCTTATTAGTCCCTGATTATGTTACTGTCCTGAGAGCAGCAATGTTTAGAATAATTTGTCTATGAGAATGGAAATAATCTCATCATATTTTTGACGGCTTCACTGAGCTCCACTTAACTCTGTTCTAGGATTTCCATATACTAATTGGAGATAAATAGGTATCAACTTTAGGAGGAAATGAACTGCACCCTAGAAGAGCTAATTTCTATCAAGTGGGTATGAGAAGAGCCTAGGTAACTTAGATATAGTTATATAGATCTGTACTGGAATAATCACATTTTGATTAAATGAATCCCAGTAGTACAGGAAGAATTCAAGCTCCTTAACCACTAGGCTATAAAATTATCATCTAAAGGTCAATGCATATTTAATTTCCTATTCCAAATTAAATGGAGTCAAAGGAAGAGACTAAGGTTTATTCCAGCTCACTCTGCAATGCCCAGTGCATTCTCATGGCAGACAGACTCTATGCCAATAACATCTGTCTGAACACATGAATTTCAAGTTAAAGAAATTCTTCTTCCCCCCAAAATTTCTCAGTGATATCTCTGGATCTGACATTTGACTCCCCTGCTAAAATGGGTTCCCTACAGCAGGTCAGCCAGGTACGTGTCCAGGTAGGTCCTTAATATATGTTCATAGAAGGAGACTCCACAACCTCTCCAGGCAATCTATTCCTGTGTGCCGTCACCCTCACCATAAAGTTTTTCCATGTGTTTCCATGGAATTTCAAGTATTCAGGTTTTGTGCCAATACTTCTTGTCCTGTAGCTATCCACAAACAAGAAGAGCCTGGCCTCATCCTCTTGCTTTCCACCTCCCTTTATATACTTATAAACATTAATCAGATCCCCACTCCATTTTCTTCTCCCAGGCTGAACAGACCCAGGTTACTCAGCCTTTCCACATAAAGGAGGTGCTTCAGGCTCTCTTTGTCATCTTTGTCTAGTTTAAGTGTCAGTGTTTTTCCTCTTTGGAAAACCTGTACAGAAGGATTCTGTGAGGGATGGTACCAAAAGCCTTACTAAAATCAAGAAAGATTACGTGCATCACCTTCCCTCCATCAATCAAGCAGATGACCTTATTATAGAGGGAGATCATATTATTAAGGTCAGAGTTTCTCTTCATGAGTCTGATTTGAATTTCTCAGATAATAGACATTATTTAAGCATCTTTCAATAGCACCCAGGATGACCTTATCTAAGATTTCTCTGTGCTGAGGTTAGGCTGACATGTCTGTTGTTTTCTGGGTCTTATCTCATGGCCACGTAGGTATAATGTTGTCTAGCTTTCAGTCAGCAGGGACCTCCCCAGACTTCCAAGACTTTTGGAAAGTGAAGAAGATGAGAATTGGGTCAAAGAATAATGCTTCAGCTTCACACCTTCATATATTTTTATCTAGGAACATTTGGGACCTTTGAAGTACTCGTACTGGTACTTCAAAGCTCATTGCCAATCATAAGAGTGTGCTTTGCAATGAAATCACACTGGATTATTCAAGTGAATCTGTTAAGGGATTTCTTCTATGAAATGATACATGACATGAAAAAGGAGATTATGATGATGATGAGCAGGTAAGGCTGGCTCATGAATATCTGTGCAGCTCTCTGAGAGTTTGGTAAAAACGAAGTTTGAGAAGTTGAGAGTAAGTGAAGATATTACACTTGGCAAAGATTGGTGTTAGTAAATATGTTTGAACGCTTCTAGAAGCACATTCTGAATGTCTTCCAATCTTTGTAGAGATTCGCAAACTAGAAATACTGAAAATGCAGTTCAAATTCAGAGGTGAAAACAAGGATTCAATTTCCTCCTTTTCAGTATATCAAATCATATGCTGGTCATTGAATTCCTTGGTTCACTACTTCAAGCTGTGAGTGTTTGCAATTCAGAGATAAAGCACAGTATTACTTCAGAAAGACTTAAATGATTAGGTAGATTAAAGTCTTCCAGTAACTCTCTTACCTCTCCTACAAAATGTTTTGCTGTCTTGATATAATATGTAACTAGCTTTCTAGTTCTATTCCCGGTAAAAATTCAAATGCAACATGAATTATCACTTTTTAGGTCATTTTTTTCTTGTTTCAGAGCAGATAAAGTGATGGACACCTCATCTCTAGTGATAATCTCTCACTAGAAGAAAACTGTGTGCACCAGAAACACTGTTCTAACAAATTATATTAGACTGCAATTTCAGCTAACATATCTTTTTACCCCTTAAGATGGTGCCTTTTCCCAGCTCTGACTATCAGACTGTCACATCCAACCCTACAATGGTTCTTAATTTTCTTCTTTCAGCTCTGACACATCTATTTGACATGCCAGGGCACAAGGATTATAATATTTTTTTAAATTCTAAATGGGACATGCTACCACAGTACATTTCCAAAGCAGTGCAGTTGACAGTGCTGTATACTGCCTCTTATTAGGAGATGAATGAAGTTCAAGATCTTGCATGTTCCCTTCGAAGTATTTGAGCACTTGTCTCAGGATACTTAAGGGAAAAAAAATAACACCTAAATCTCTGAGATGAAGAATCTCCTTGACAGTTTCAGTCCCTTAGCACAAGGGAGCTGTCTTCAGGTACAGGAGAGCAAATGATAGAAAAATGGAATATTTTCAGGGGGCAGTTCAAGGCTGTGTAGTAATTCACTTCAGAAACTTGGAACTGTCATAAGTGTCACCACTTCTCACTCTAAGTGCATTCTCTAACAATACTTAGCAACATGCTTCTGAAGAAAAGTAAAACGCAAAGCAAAATAAGTCACATCATTTCATGTACTTCTCTCTCAGGGGGTGGTTGAGAGAAAAATCAACAGCTGAGAGTTGTTAGTTGTGCCATTTAAAATACTGTGGAAAGTCTTTGTGGACTAGAAGGATTGTTTGAAATAACACAGAATAGAATAGAATACTTCAGAATGGAAACAGGTCTTGTAAAATTTAACTTTCCATCACAAGAACATAAACACTTGATTTGTTGTGTATAATATATGTATAATATATAATACTAAAAGGCAAAATGCGCACTGACAACTCTTAATGATGGGTGACTTCATCAATATTATTCATTATTGTTCTGCTCTCCAGTCTGCTCATGTTCAGCCACCTGAAATCAAATGCCTTATTCTCAAATTAAAATTTCATTAAGATAAGATTGCAATTTTTGTGATGCTTCTACATCATCCAATTTAATGAGCTTTTGTTTCTGCAGTGAAATTCCTCATTCTTACCAGAATATACAAAGTGTGATCCTCAAGAATTTTAAACTCATATCTTCGTTTCTTTCACCACAGTGTATAGAAGGTATTGAGCTGAAGTAGATCTCTTTAGTATTTAGTTGGGTTTGATTGTGACCAGTTAAGATACAAAATATTTATCCCCTCATACATGAAATAAATGTAGACTGCCTTTTTTATGTAGCTGCCATAATGTCCGTGTTTGTTAACAAGAATCACTGTCCTGTTTCTTACGTACTTCTTGATTGTTTGTTTCAGAACACTTCTTTGTTTGTTGTTTTTTTTTTTTTTTTCTCTGAATAATGAGCTTTCATATTCCAGTTTCAGTGTACATGGACACAGATATTTCAGGTTTCACAGGCAGGTCTGAAACAGCCAAGAATGAAAGTTTGCTTAATAACAATATGGCTGGGGTAGGGGGCGGAATGTGAGACATAGTTCAGAAGGGTTCAGCTTGCTGATCAACATTTGATTCCATTTCTTTGATGTTTTTCATTGTGCCTGGGATGTGTCAGATTCAAGAAAACTAGACATATCTAAACATGAAAAGCATATATAGGGGCAATGTTTTGTCTTGAACACAAGAAAGCTGCTTTTCTATCACTATCTAAAAAAAAGAAAGAAAGAAAGAAAGAAAGAAAGAAAGAAAGAAAGAAAGAAAGAAAGAAAGAAAGAAAGAAAGAAAGAAAGAAAGAAAGAAAGAAAGAAAACTCCATTTTCTAACCCAAACATTGCACTTACCAGAATTCTTTCCATAAAAAAATCGGATGGAATGCCAGTAATGTGGAAAAGCTGCCTGTTGCTTTCAATGTTCATGCTGTACTTCTCTACCTGTAAGGTCAGCTCCACTGCTGAGGAATAGTAGATGGAGTGGATGTAAGAGGCTCTCTTTGCCAGATCTTGTGTCAAGCCCTCTGTAAGACTATACAAGGATGAAAAACAAGGGATTCATAGCAGACTGCAAGTGAAGCAAGCATAAAAAGATATGGAGATACTGCTATAGTGGAATACACACAGGTAGTAAGGCTAGCCACATAAAAACAGGGAAACATTATCTGTAAGACAAAAGCAACATACTGTCATATTTTCTGTAACATTTCATTTTCTGTTATTGCATAAGGACTATGTTGTATCTTCTGAACTTTACTCAGAACAACTAAAAACAAAAAAGTTCATGAGAGTGGCTTAAGCAAATTCACTAAGTATATCCAATAATTGGAGGCTGAGCTGAATAAAAATTGCTGCATTTATGAGCTTTTTTTCCAAATTTTAGTTCTCATATGGTTGTATTTAGGTTGTGGCAAGATGCTGATTGGATACAAATGTAGGTGACAAAATTAAGTGTTATAATCCATTTTCTGATATGCATAATCCCTTTTCTTAGCAGGATTGTCATGTAAACATTCTCTGATATATGAAGATTCTGGCTGTAAATAATTGTCTGCTTTCAAATTACAAAGTTCCCACTTCAAACCATAATCTGAAGAAACGAAAAAAAGCCTGAATATTTCAGATGTCCAGAGACTGTCATAAAGCCCTCTTCAAAACTGCTGTGGCAATGACATCCTGTAGAGATGTTTGTTGGAGTGATTCAGGAAGGAAGAGACTGCTCAAGAAGCACATATTTTTTGCTCCCTCTCTGTGCCTCAATATTTACTGAACTGTTACTAATGGAATTTCACAGTGAAGGAAAAAGAAATGAAACAATAGCACGTTCTGAAGCTATTTGTCCTTTCTGCAGGGAAAAAAAAAAAAAGAAGAGTCATTATGAAGGCTTATGCAACAATCTCAGCTAACTCACTGTCAGGAAGTCAGATTTGTTTACACATATTGACATTATTTCTCGCAGCAAAAAGAAAAAAAAAAAAGATTTGCTATAAAGGACGTGTCATTAACTTGTGAACAAGTATTCTGCCCAACTCAACTACACAAGCTTTTTTGAAAAATTTTGAAACCCACCCACCTGGCAATGACTAAGGCACCAGACACACACTAATCCTAGCGAATAAGCTAGGATTCAAGTTTTGTCCCACAAGGCCAAGTATGAAAAATGCAGCCTCAGGAGATTAAGCTGGAGGTGTGAGAGACATGACAAATGCTAGTCTGGTATATTCTCAAAGCACATGAAAAGGATGTGTTTAGCATTTCTGAGCTCTTGTTAGCACAGACTGTTTCAGTGTGCTCTCTTATAAGAAAGTGGCCTTAGGTCTGTGGCTTTGTTTCCAGGAGAGGAACCCCCTGAATGGTTTTATTAAAATTTGTTTTCTCTTTTAAGGGTGAAAGTGAAACAGCAAATGATCAAGAATCATTTTGTAACTTACAGGTAAATTTTAACTTTTAAAAATATAATCATAGAATCATCAAGTTTGGAAAAGACCTCCAAGATCATCCAGTCCAACAGTCCACCTATCACCAGTATTTCCCACCAAACCATATCCCTCAGAAAAACATCTAGACATTTCTCGAACACATCCATGGACTCCACCACCTCTCTGTTCAGCTCATTTCATGCCTGGCTGCTCTTTTGGAGAAGTAATTTTTCCCAGTGCACAACTCAAATCTCCCCTGGTGCAAGTCCTTCTAGTCTTATTGCTAGTTACACAGGAGCAACTGTGGGACAACTCCCACCTTGACACAACCTCCCTTCACGTAGTTCCTAGTATTCTGCACTAGAAAATTATGTCCTTGAGAATAAGATTATCATCCAGTAGACTAATAGTTCACCACCTTTTATACACAGTAAACATGAACCTTGCTGAGGAATCACAGAATTGCAGGAGTTGAAAGGAATTTCAAGAGATCATCAAGTCAAACTCTCCAGCTAAAGAAGGTTCTGTAAAACAGATCACACAGGTAGACATCGAGACAGGTCTTGAATATCTCCTCAGAAGAAGAATTACAAACTCTCTGGGCAACCTATTCCTGTGTGCTGTCACCCTCACCAGGAAGTTCTTCTATGTGTTTCCATGGAATTTCCAGTGTTCAAGTTTTAGACTCCTTGCCCTTTTGCCACCAAGACAAGCCTGGTCTTGTTCATTTGCTTCCCATCTCCTTTTAGATACTTATAAACATGAATCATATCCCCCCACTATCTTTTTCTGAGGCTGAACAGACCCAGGTTACTCAACCTTTCCACATATAGGAGGTGATTCAGGCCCTTTGTCATCTTTGTGTCCTTCTTCTGAACTCCTTCTGGGAGATCCCTGTCTTTTTGAACTGGGAATCCCAGAACTGGATAGAGTATTTTAAATGCAGCCTCAGCAGGGTAGAGTAGAGGGGGAACATCACCCCCCTTGACCTGCCTGACACTCTCTTTTTAAATGCACCTCAGGGTATCAGTGGCTTTCTTGGCCACAAGAGCACACATCTGAAAGATCCCATTCTTATCTCAGAACAGAAGAACTCATTCTGAGTGCATGAAAACTTTGGTTTAGAAGAGTGTTTTCATCCCAAAGAGAGCAATTGGTAGACACACTTTGGTTACCTCTAAAATATTTCCCAAGAGGTATGGTGTAACCTTCATTATTTTTTAGCAGCAGAAATAATTTAGGAGTATTTCCCCCTGCCATCAGCTGTTAATTATTATTTGGCTTTGTAGTTTGTTTTCTTTCCATAGTGTTACAGCAAATATTGATTACAATTTGATCAGTAAAATAATGTGGAAACTTTTGGTCCAAGGGTGTGGGAAGGATTATTTTCATTAAAGAGAATACTACAAAGGAACATGTTCCTAGCTGGAACTGAAGCTACTGAGGAATGCAAAGGACTGTAACCTCTGGAAGGGTCCCCATGCTAGAACATATGAGGACTGTGAAGAGGAAGGAGAAGCAAAGATAAAGTACTATGAGCTGACCACAACCATTTTTCTCCATTCCCTGTCACTGCTCAGGGGAGAGGAGGTAGAAAAGTCGAGTGAAGCTGAGCAAGGAAAGAAAAGGGTGAAGGGAAAGATGTTTTTAGGTCTGGTTATTTATTTATTTATTTTTATTTTATTTAAATAATTTCTTATTATGCTATTCTGTTATTAATTGGTAAAAAAATCAGTAATTCCCATGCTGTCTTTTTTGACAGACAGTAACTGATGAACGATCTCCCTGTTTTTACATTGATCCATGAACATTTTAATTCTGCTTTCTTCCTCTGTCTTTTTGAAAAGCATAAGAGAAAGAGCAGCTTGGTGGGCAGCTGGTGACAAATAAATCATAGAATCATAGAATCATTTGAGTTGGAAGTGTCTTTTAAAGGTCCTCTAGTCCAATTCCTCTGCAATGAAAGAGAATCCACAGTTAGATCAGGTTGCTCAGAGCCCCATCCAGCCTGACATTGAGTGTCTCCACAGACAGGACACTTGCCACTCCTCAGGGCAACCTGACCCAGTATTTCACTACCCTTAATGTAAAAAGATTTTCTTATATCCAATCTAAATCTCTCTTAACTCACCCATAAGTTCTTGATTTGCTCATAAACATTCTTTAGAGGTTAGCAACCATTCTTGAAAGTTAACTCATCACAACTTAAAAACTCTAGTCTTAACTAAAGAATCATCTTCTGCCATGGATTGATTTTCTGTTGCCTTCCTTCTATATTTCCAGAAAAGATACAAGTAAATAAAGAAATTGGAGTGTCCTTTTAGTTAACTGCAAGGAATAAAATCTAGCCAACAAAGCATGAAAACGAAATGGCAAAATCTACCAGAAAATGTGCATAATAATATAGAATGTTCATGAGGGAATGAGGAGAAGGCTGAGAGACTCTGTGTGATCTTCAGGATGAGTTTAAATATGGGAAAATTGCATATAAAAAAGCAACAACTATGTATAAAAGAACAGCGTGGATAAAGAGGAAAGATGACAGGAATGAAAAAAAGAAGTAATATAGGCAGTAACATCTGCAGAGTAAGTAATACATGCAATCAATGGATTGTGCATAATTCTGCTAAGAAATTGAGTGAAATCAGTTACAAACAAATGAAGCACTTGTTCATGAAAGCAAGAAACGTGGAAAACACTGTGGCAGTATATGAACTGCTGATACAGAATGTACATACTCCTATGATAACAGCAATATTGTACTCTAGGAGGTATGACTGTAAAGTAAGTTGTAGTGGGTTCCTGATGTTCTTTAACAATATATCAGGGAGGCAGCCACACCAGGCAAGTTTGTTTCTTAATGATGTGATAAACCGAGTAGATGAAAGAAAGCATTCTGCATTATCAAGAAAGGCTGAGGGAGCTGGGCTTGTTTAGCTTGGAGAAAAGAAGGCTCTGAATAAACTTCATTGTGACCTTCTGCTGCTTAAAAAGAGCTTAAAACAGGAAGGAGACTGGATCTCTATGGTCTGATAGTGACTGTCAAACAATTCAAGAATAAGAGAAATTATATCTAATAGAAATCATTATATTTAGAGAGGAGGAATTAAGAAATTTAAAGCGGTCACATTTAAACACATGCATAAAAGACTGAAGGCTTGTTCTGCCATCATATTAGGCCAGGATGAGAGCTCATTCAGGACAGTTGGTATCATTCTGATCATCCATTATTTGCAAAATGTGAGTTGAAAATAGTCCTTGCTGAGAGAAGTGTTACTATAATAAGTACAAGCTTATCTGTATTGCATACATAATAATTGTTCGGTCCTGTCATAAGAGGTTAACAAAATGATCTATGAATGTATTGGGAAGGAAAGGAGCCTTTATAATAAGAGCTGGCGCTATTGAAGGAAGCAAATCAGTAAAGCTTGTCTTTGAAACCTATAACAGTGATTAACCACAGTCAAACTATTATTAATAAATGTCAGTGAATATTAGAAGATAGATCCTGTTTTCCATGTTGAATTTTCAAAGCTAATACCACTTGGCTTGTTTGAAGTGAAAGAACCATCTTGTTATCTTAGGGTACATATTTCTTCCAGAGCTATTTCACTGAAGGACAGGTAAACTTACAGCCTGCACACTAAAAAATCCACAAAAATTCTCTGTGTACCCAGAATATGACTGGGCTTTTGCTTTTTAGGCAGAATCTTTCAAGGTACCTCCATTTCACAGTTGTGCTTCCCTGAGTGTGTTACCATGGTGATAAGGAAAGTCTGGGCATTAACTTTGTTTTATGATTATTGTGGAACATTCGTATATGAATTGATGAACTGTATTTGAGAACCAGACCTTGAAGAGACAGTAAGCAATCTGGGGACTAGCAGTTTTCCTATTGCAAAAGATAAAGAACAACTTAAATTAGAGAAGGCCAGATCTGTAAATGATGGATGGATCATTAGTGATTTCACTTGAGTCACACCTGTTTAAAACAGCCAGGAATCCAACGCTGTATACTGTTAACTTCCCTCCAAGTAGCAATTGAACATATAGATACTGCAAAAATTAAACATGACAGCCAGTTAAGCAAACTAGCTGTCACATTCTATATGCTCTGCCAATGACCACCATCCTGCAACACACTGGTCTGTTAATGAAGGCATTCCCTTTGTAATTTCACAGTTGCAGTTACTATTTCTCACTTTCAAGTGCGGATTATAACGGCAATAACTATAACATTATCTGATTATATCTAGGTAAGAAAGATTACTCCTTAGTAGAACTAACAAGACCAGGTTTTGGGGAGCAAAATAGCAGGAGCTTAGTGTACACTATCAAAATTGAAATATGCTTCTTAAAACGATTGAATACATTTGTCTGCTCTTTATGCATATTCTTCCACTCTGCCCAGCTGTCGTTTTTTTTCATTCCCTTAGCTATGACCTGGCTCTCCCCAGCCTCCTTCCCATGTCTATGACTCCATCTTACTGTTTCTCTTCTGTTGTTCCTGACACTTCTCTGAGCATGCACTTGCTGGTGTTGCAATGGATACATCAGCTGTTTCCCAGCCTGAGTGTTTTCTCCTTGCCCTTCTTAGTAACCTCTAAGGGACTGATGGAGTCACTGTGCTTTCTCCTTCTGCCCATTCCATTCCCTCAGCATTCTGCCATTCCTCAAAGTGAATTAGCCCATGAAAATTGTCCAAACTTGGTGTAACCACCAGCAGATACTACTGGGATGCTAGCGGTGAGCTGAGGTGTGAGTGTTCAAGCCGTGTGGTTTTGTGGCTGTAGATTTTAAGAAAGCACATAGGTAGTGTCATGCCTGACTGAAATGCACTTCTAAATACCTTGCTTTAGGAATGGCAGTTCAGAAATGCCTGAAGCTGTATTCCCAAATGAA
This sequence comes from Callipepla californica brunnescens, assembly GCA_023055505.1. NCBI lineage: Eukaryota > Metazoa > Chordata > Aves > Galliformes > Odontophoridae > Callipepla > Callipepla californica. The sequence continues at coordinate 5,224,493 of JALIRH010000002.1, read as the reverse complement.
AAAACAACTTGAGAGGACTTGTGAAATTACAAGTTATTTTTAAGGTTTTTCTCTCTCGGGACGAAGGTTAAATCACTGGTATAAGAACATGATACTATTTTCAGTATGTCGTGCAGTGCAAGGAGAGGTTCTTTACCCAAAGTAAGGAGCTCTGTTCTGCTACTATTCTGCTGGTGATACTGAATTAAACTGGAACTGAGTATCCTGTAACAAAAGGAAAGGAGACTCAGAAATACACTCTGAGGAGCCCAGAATTGGATACAATACTCCAGGTGTGGCCTTGCCAGTACTAAGCAGAGTGGAAGGATCTCTTCTGTTCACCTGATGGCAATGTTTTGCCTAATTTAGTCCAGGATACCATTAGCCTTTATTGCAACAAGGATGCATACTGCCTTTATGATCATTTCAGTGTCTTCCAGAGCTTTTTCTGCAGAGCTGTTCCCTAGTCTATCAGTCACAACATCTGTTGTTGCAAGGGGTTTTTCCTTTCATTTGGCCTGTTTAAATTCTGTAATGACTCTTTCCTCCAGCCTGCAAGGTCCCATTGAGTTGCAGCTCCTGCTCTCAAGGGCATCACTGGTCTCCCAGTTTGATGTTATCTGCTGATAACATCACTAATGCACTAAATGGCATTCACTACTCTTCCCTCGGCCCCATGTGCATACAGTTCATCACAGGAAGCAAACCAGGTTAGCCACACATGATTTACTCTGAAAAAAATTAATTCTAGTTGTAATGAATTTATTCTTTGCTATGTGCCCAGAAATGTGTATCAAAAGTCTATATTCATAACTTTCCTTGAGATGGTTGTTACATATGCTTTCGTCTGGTCAAAGATGATAGAGTGACCTTGCAAGGACATTGGTCAAAGCTCTCAGTGTCCTTGAATGTGGCTCCTTGTGTCCTGGGGATTGAGCTGCCTCAAACAATACCTGACCCTAACTTTGCCAAATGCTGGTACTTTTGTTTTCCTCCTGTCTCTATTCATAGATGCCTGAGCAAAGAAAGCGCTGAATGCATAATAACTCATAGATCTATGTCCTAAGTTTCTGGTTGGAAACTAACATATTCAATTGCATTCTGATCATTCACTTTGCATATGTAAGAACTGGAATGAAGGGAGATTTGTCATATTTGCTGTGCTTAAAAATTGGAAAATAAAACAGAATCACACAGAAATACAGAATCACAGAATTGTAGGGGCTGAAAGAGACTTCAAGATGTTATAGAATCATAGAAACATAGAATGGTTTGTGTTGTAAGGGACATTCAAATCATCTTGTTCTGATCCCCCTGCTTCAGGCAGGGACACCTCCCACTAGATTGGGTTGCTCAAAGCCCCATCCAGCCTGGTCTTGAGTGCTTCCAGGGAGGGAGCATCCACAACTTTGCTGGTCTATATCTTCCATTGTCTCACTACCCTCACAGTAAAATTTCTTCCTAATACCTAGTTTAAATTTATCCTCTTTCAGTCTAAAACCATTTCCCCTTGTCCTATCACTACATGCCATTATAAAAAGTCCCTCTCCAGCTTTTTTGTACCCATTCTTCAGGAACTGGAAAGCCAATTATCAAGTCCAACCCTCCTGCTAAAGATGGTTCCCTAAAGAAGGTCACACAGGTAGACATCCAGATGAGTCTTGAATATGTCCGTAGAAAGAGACTTTAAAACCTCTCCACGAAACCTGTTCCTGTGTGCCGTTACCCTCACCATAAAGTTCTTCCATGTGTTTCCATGGAATTTCCAGTGTTCAAGTTTTAGACCATTGCTCCTTGTCCTATTGCTACATGCCACCAAGAAGAGCCTGGCCTCATCCTCTTGCCTCATCCTCTTGCCTTCCACCTCACTTTAGATACTTATAAATGTGACTCAAATCCCCTCACCATCTTCTTTTCCCAGGCTGAACAGACCCAAGTTACTCAGCCTTTCCACATAAAGGAGGTGTTTCAGACCCTTTGTCATCTTTGTGTCCTTCTGCTGGACTCCTTCTAGGAGATCTCTGTCTTTTTGAACTGGGAATCCCAGAACTGGACACGGTATTCTAAACGTGTCCTCAGTAGGGCAGAACAGAGGAGGAAGATCACCTACCTTGAGCTGCTCACCATGCTCTTTTTAATAAACTCCAGGATACCATTAGCCTTTTTGTCCACAAGGGCTCAGTGTTAGCTCACAGCCAACTTGTTGTCTACCAGAACAATCAGGTCCTTCTCCACTGAGCTCCTTTCCATCTGGTCATCCCCCAACCTGTACTGATGCATGCAGTTATTTCTCTCCAGGTGCAAGACTCTGCACTTTCTCTTGTTAAATTTCATCAGGTTCCTCCCTGACCAACTCTGCAGTCTGTCCAGGTTGTGCTGAACCACAACCCTAGGGAAACCTTCCATTCCCCAAACTCTCTCTCTTACCTCCAAGGCCTGAGATTCCTGAGGGCTAATATTAGCATTAAAGACTGAAGCAAAGAAGGCATCCACCATCTTAGCATCCCCTGTTACCACCTGATTTAGTAGGAGACCTGTAATTTCTCTAGTCTTTCTTTCAATGTTGACATACTTAAAAAAAAACCCTTCTTGTTAACCTTTACCTCCTTTGCAAGATTTAATTCCAAGAGGACCTTAGCCTTCCTTGCTGAATCCCTACAGGCCCTGACAACATTCCTGTATTCTTCCCAAATACAGAAATATTTAAATACGTATGCATTTGAATTCTGGTGGTTTTATTTTTTACTTATTTTTCCTTCTTCAGTCCCATTCTTTTCCTGCTTTTTCTCTTTTAATTTTAAAAGAAACAACAGGACTTAAAAGCATGTTGAAACTTATTTAGAATTACTCTTTCCTTGCACCCCAGTCAGAAAACTTAGTTCAAATAATAATAAAAAAAGTTCTGAACTGATGTTTATTTCATTGTTCTTTCTCAATATTGGTGGTACTTATACTCTGATGCACATGCACTGCTCTGTTTTTAAGAACACTTCAGTAGGAAAATAATTCAGGCCTTGATTCTTCAAGGTTGAACACTTCTCACATCAGCCAAAATGTTCCACTCAGAAATATGAGTTATGACTGAGAATCTTACTTAATTTTTAAAACACAAGATGAAATTGTTTCTTAATGAGATGCAAAGGACCAAGATTTCAAGCAATCAATGCATTTTGTAGAGCCATTCAACATCTTAGATTGGAGGAGACCCTAAAGGTCATCTACCTTTAACATTGCAATCACTAAATCAAGCAGCCCAGGATGTTGTTCAACATGGGTGTAATGCCTCCAGAGGTGGAGCATCCACAATTACTCTGGATATTCCGTACCAGCACCTCACCACAGTCTGAGTAAAAAATTTCTTTCTAACATCTAACCTAAATCTCCCCTCTTTTAATTTAAAGATATTCCTCTTTGTCTTATCACTCAACCCTTTTTCATAGGAGAGGTGCTTCAGCATTTTTTAAAATCTTTGTGGCACTTCTTTGTACCTGCTCCAACGGCTCCATATTATTCCTGTGCTGGAGGACACAGACTTGGATGCAGTACTCCAGATGGGGTCTTAAAAGGACATAGTAGAAGGACAGTCACCGCCCTCTCCCTGCTGGCTACTCCTCTACTGATGCAGTCCAAGATACATCTGGCCTTCCGGACTGCAAATGAACACAGCTGTCTCATATCTGGCTTATTGTTCATTTGAATTTCCTAGCCCTTCTCCTCAGGGCTGCTCTCAATAAGTTCTTCTACCAATCTGTACCTGTATCTGGTATTTCTTCGACCAAAGTGCACCACCTTGCGCTTGTCTTTGTTAAGCATCATTAGGTTCTCATGTGCCCACTTTTCAAGCATGTCCTTGTCCCTCTGGATGACATCCTTCCCTTCATTTTTGTCAGCCATACCACTCAGCTTGGTGTCATCAGCAAACCTGAACACTCGGTTGTTCTTAGGAACCTCTCATTGAAGAGTTTCTTTCCCTCTTTAGATTATAATAGAAACCTATATAGATGGAAGGCATTTGGTCTTACACTATGAAGACAAGGAAAATCTTGAAGGAATAGTGCCATTAAAGGCACAGCAAAAGACAGGAACTGGGAATAATTATCAGCATCAGTTTAGTTTTTAAGTGTACAGAAGTACATAAGAACAGAGGAAAAGTATGTGGTATCTTCCTTCCTTACTCCTTTGGTATATATACTTTACCAGACTCCAGCAGTCTGTGGCTGAAGGAAGAATGCTTATATAAAGAGCTCAATTATATATGAATATACTGCACTACAACTTCTCAGTTTAGCTTTCTCAAGATTTTGGAACATAGGAAGAAAAACATCTGATTATATTTCATACATACAATTTTAAAGGAAAGTGAAGATTCATCTGTAGAACATAGCATTGATCATTTTAAAATGTTTTGCTTTAATAAATATATTTTGTATGTTTTAACCACCAAATAGCCTATAGCTATAGAGTCAGTTCTTTTCCTTATTAATAAAAAAAAAGGTATACATATTTTTTAATTGAGGCGATTACTAGATATTTTTCATATCTAGTAAAGTCTAGTAAAGTCAGGAAACTTTACTGCAGGAAAAAAAAATTTTGAGAGGTGAATGTATTACTGGCAAAATTTCTACAAAAACACTTTCAGACTGTCAGTGTTTAATTAGTCTATTCTTTCTCCCCCCAAAAGAAGTTTTGCCAGAGAAAAACAAGCACTGGTAGGAACAGGGATGAGCATAGAAGGACTGATAAGGAGGAGAGTGGAAAATGACTTTGAGGAGGGAAATCAGAAGAGATAAACTGCAGACTGAAGTAATATTCCCTGTATAAAACTCACAATGCAATAAGATTGAATTATGAGGAAGGTATGATTATGTTGTTAAAGAATAAACACCATTATGCAAACTACTAAGAAATGGAAAATGATGTGTGGCTACTGAAATAGATTCTGTATACGATAAGTTGTGATAATAAAAAAATAATATTCACTTAGTATTCCTAATCTAATATATTCCATATAATGTTATTTATTATACCAACTCTTTTCTCATATTTCTGTTCAGTCTCTAAGACATAAGAGGCTATTATTAATGAAAAAGTAAGAGATTCTCAATTGTTGTAAACTACATTCTTTAATAATGAATTTAATGGAATGCCAGAGAAGGAGTCGATTAGGATTTTTTAATACAGAAGTCAGTAAAATATACAGGAAGGGAAGATCAACAAAAGCAATTATAGGATGATGACAGTCATGAAAAAAAAAATTGAAATATGAACTAACAGAAAGAGGCTGGCTTTCTTCACAGCCATTCTCTCTTTTGTTTTCTAAGCAGTTTTTCATCACTTCTGCAATTTGTTTTGAATGTTACAGTTTATTTGTGTTAAATATTTATACAGAGTGTCCCCAAGACCTTAATCAGCAGAAATGTACTATAAGGGACCAATAAAACTTTTGTATGTGACCCTGCAAGTAACAGTAAAAATGATGGGTGTTCAGACACTTTGTTGTATCCAAAAAAAGACATGAAGTCATCATCTTAGATGAATGCTTTTTGTGGTCCTTTTTTCCAAGTTACCCTCCTACCTTCTATCCACCTTCCTGGGGGATTTGTAAGGCACTTACTTGAAAACTCAGTTATTTAAGTGCACAGTTAGTGCAGCTCCTTTGATTTTCTTTTTTAACTCCCTGTAGTTTCATGACCATATGTTCTTTGACATTCTTTTTAATTAGTGACAGACGGATGAAAGAATTTTAGATCCTAGACTGAATTTCTCACTGTTTTAATTCTTTTTTTTTTAAATGACACTTTCCATGCACTATTCATTTTTGAAAATGCTCGGCTTTTTGTTGGTGTTGTCAACTCTCTAATCTATTAGTGTCTCAGTGTTGTTTTCAGCAAGCAACAAAGAAACTAAAAGACTAGTCATCATTGGAACTCTTGGATTACTTACCCATCACTCAGTGATAGCTGAGGATTCTGCAGGTCAGGTCTTGTCTGCTTCTCATTCTGCTCAGTGTGGTCAGGATTTTTGAAAAATTTTTTTGCATTAAGCTTGAAGTATTCCCAACCATTTATGGAGATATTGATATCCAGCTTCAAAGGTACGTTTAGGAGACAAAACACTGCAAAACTGTAGTGTCAGAGAATCACACAATGGCTTGGGTTGGAAGGGACCCCAAGGATCATTAAGTTCCAACCCCTCTGCCACAGGCAGGGCCACCAACCTCCAGATCTGGTACTAGACCAGATATGTTGTTATTCATGACATCGTGAACAAAATGCAAAGGAAATATTAAGACACCCTCTCTCATATTTCCCTTTAATTTAGGCCTATAACTAAAGTAATATTGTGGCCCCTTGATGCTATTTTGAAAATTACAATCGTTCTGATTTCATATTTTTTCTTTCCTTTTTTTTTAAATTCCCACCTCTCTTTTTCTCCAGACCTACAAATGGGCACTTCAGGTCTTCATAAATTTCTGTCAATATTCTTTTTCTTATGCTCATTAGATAGTACCTTGTTTCCAGTGAAACAGTGAAACCGGTACTGTGAGTGCTGTGATTTTACAGGAATTCTCAATGTTTCAGTTCTATCTTCTGCCAGATAATGAAAATATATATTATTACTTTGTCCTTCACTTGATCTGCCAATTTTCTAAAATGTATTTATTAGGGAGGAAAAAACTCAATAAATTTAGTTTTATGCTTAAGAATATAATAAGTAAAGGCAAATAAACTGTCTGGGAAGCACCAGAGTATTTGCTAATCATGAAAAGTGTTAACTGGGAAGATATACCTTCAAGCCATAGCTTAGAGGTATATACACACAATAATAACCTCCATGGTTACTCAAACCTATGCAGATATCCAAACCCCAAGTTTTTCAGTGGCAGATTAATATGATCAGGTGGTGGCTAGTGTATATCTTAGGAAACGTTTTCCTGGACATCAACAGGATTGGCATGTTACTAGCTAGCAACACACCCCAGATTGCTAGATATGATAAAGTGGGTACATTTTTTTATGCTATATATGTATTGTAAAAAAGTAGCCGCCAGCATCTCTCTTCTACAGAGAGAACAGATAACATTTTGTTTTATTGTCTGTCCAGGAGAAACAGTAAAAAAATAAAATAAAATTTACCATCGTATTCCTAGGACGAACAATCAATTATTACACGAATCTCTCTGTTTCTGTCATATTAATTCATCTGCTGATGTATACGCTTTTTTTTTTTTTTAATTTATTTATGTTTTCTTTCAGTTTCCTCTGTCAGAGTCACTACTGCCAAAGAATAGATAACATGTAAAGGAACTTATTTATCCAGCAGTACATCAGTGACTGACATTTCTTACCAAGTCACTGAGATTGCTTAACTTGATATACATCTTCCTGAGAGGAGGGGAAAAAAAATAGATTGGAGATGATAATGCATCTTGCATAAAAAGCCTTCCAGATGACTTCCCTGAGCATTTACAATGAGAGAAAAAGTTTTTGTTGCCGAGCCTTTTCAGAAGAGCAGAAAGCAGATTGGAGCCTACAGCACAATAGCAAACTGCTGCACCTGTAACTGTTAGACAATTATGAACAGCTGGTGATGATTAGCACCGCAACAACCAATCTAACCAACATATTTCTCTCTGATAAAGAAAAGAATGAGATGCAAAAGAGCTTTAGAGACTATAGCCTTTGCTTTTCCCAACAAGCCTTAAGGAGGCAGCATTTTAAGGGACCTCCGAAACAGAAAACTGTTCACTACATATTTATGTTTGTTTTCCAGATCAGAGAAAGAAAAAAAGGAAGTGCCCCTGAAATCAAACTGTACAAAGTGCAAAAAACATAATTTAATTGTGAAGGATGAAGATAGAAAACACCTTTTATGTGGTACAGAATCATAGCAATGGGTTGGAAAATACTCTTTAAATCATAAAATTCAACCGTCAACCTGACACTACAAGGTCCATCACCTCACCACATCCACATGTCTTAAATATATGTGGTCTCTGCCACTACCTGTTTTAATCCCTAACCATCTTTTTCATGAATAAATCATTTCTCATATCCAATCTAAACCTCCCCTTGAGGATATTCTTTTGTAACTCTTATACAGAGGACCCACCTTTCATAAATTCATGCTGACACAGTTTAACCACCTGGCTCTCCTATGCATACCATGTAATGGCATTCATGGTGATCTGCTCCATGACCTTCCCTGGCTTTGAGATCAGGCTCATTGGTCTGTAACTCCCTGGATACTCCATCCTGCATTTCTTAGAGATGAGTGTCCCATTCACTGACATCCAGTCATCTGAGACCTTTTAATTTAGCCAGGGTTGCCAATAAATTATTGTGAATATACTTGTTATACTGTGGTATACTTTCACAACCCTTACAATATTTGATTACTCTGTGTATGGCTTTGCAGCAGTCAAGTGGGCAGTACCTGGGGGAAAACAGATTTCAACAAGGTTAAAATACATCAAAAGTGGTTCTGGAGCAGCAGTAGTAGTAGTGTCATGAGTTCCACTGAAATCCCTCTCCAAATGACTTTGGACACAGTCAGTTAAAGAACTGGATAGACAGTACCCATTTCTTTTTGAGATCATTCAAATTTGCTTCATATCTAAAAAAGGACTGTCACCATTGTTGACCATTCAGCCATTCACTGTGATTGACAAACTGGTTACACTCAAGAATATCCTCTATTCTCAAAATAAACCTTAGTCCTTTTCCAGTAGACTCAGCTAAAATTCACGTGCTAATACTGCTGTCAACTGGGCTGAATCTTTGCTAACTTTTGCAGTGTGTTAATTCTTCATTGCTAAATGGAAAAAATAAAAAAGTAAAAAAAAATGTGTATGATAGCATCTGGGTGGGCCACTCTTGAACTGAGTTCTAAAATCAGTGAATATTTTCCTATTTTCCCATTTTCTTGGTAGTATTCTTGCTTTTCGAAACCAGCAGAGTTTGTATGGGTAGATTTAAAAGCTTTTTATATTAGTACAAAATAAAGAACTGAAAAGGACTTAGGAAGTCTCCATTTTCAGCATAAACAAAGCTCTTCCACAAAGTCATGTGAATAATTTTTTTGGCATTCATTCTATGAAAACCTCTGAATTTTCTGCTTCTAAACTGAGAGTAAGTCTCAAATGATACAAGAGTAAATCCAGGTTCTATTTCCCAACATGTCATCTCTATCTTTGGAGAGGTTTAAAAGTCACTTAGGCTTCCTGTTCCAGAAACATAAACAAATTACCAATGAAAGTATTTGCGTTTAAAGCAAAAGCACAAAAATAAGATAATAGAAATTACCAAAAATGGGAAAACAGAAATACAGTCACTAAAATGATCTTTGCACACTACAGTGCCTGGGTAGATGCTTTAAGTTGGAAAATGTTGCCAGAAATTTTAAAATACAGATTAATAAGTTTATTAAAGTGCGTTGATCTGCTGACAGAATAATAGCATAATAGACAAGATGGTTACACATGAGACCTTGCAAAGGTGTGAAGTGTTGCACTCTTTTTAGTGAAGACCCTCAAGAGGAACTCAGATGAAGCTACCAGATGCTGAAGGGCTTTTTATTCCTGAAGACAAAAGCATTGCAAGTTCCCCTTGCTAGTTACATTCAGATGATAAATTAATACACTTATTGCAACCTGAATAGAATCTCAAGATAAATACCTGGAAAAAATTGCCCAAATACATTTTTACTTTTTTTTTTTGCCTGAAATATATTGAGTGCAAGGATGATCTGGAAAATCTTGATAATCATCTGAAAATGAATGATAATGTAACTTGGAGAGAATAAAAGGAAAATTTAGATTAATTTTTAAGACAAAAATACCCCCAATAGAATCACATTAGCAGAATATGGGTAAGGTGGGAATGCACCTCTGGAGGAAATCTAGTTTCACATTCTTCTCAAAGCAAGGCTAAGTACAATAGGTTGCCCAGAACATTATCTGCTCCCCACATTACCTCTGGAGTATCTGTTCCAGTGTTTTACCACATGTGCAATAAAATTGTTTTTTGTTTATTTTTCCTTTTTTTGTTTAAAAGGAATTACCCATATTTCAATTTGTGCCTATTCTCTTTTCACAGAATACCACTAAGAATCATTTCTTCTTCCCTTCAGTTGTGTTAGTACTTTTGATTTAAAGGAAATAAAATTTAGTTTTGAAAGATATAATACCTAAAATATACAGAGGAGTTTTACTCTTTCTGCAAACGTGTTTAATTGTTGCAAAATGCTGAAGTTGTTAATATCATCTGGTATTGTTAGTATCATCTGGTATTACAGTATCACCTAGAGGTCCCAACTGAGAATAGGTCTGTAGATAATGTAAGAAAGAGATCTTGTTATTAAGATGTAATATTCTACATAGATAATAAGGGGTAAGAAGGGAGGAAGGGAGGAAGGGAGGGAGGACTGAAAAAACATTTTTTCTTGCTTACATAATAGTCATTTATAAGAAATAGAGAAAATCCTACTTCTCATTAAAGGTGTACTGTGCTTTATTTGCTTGAAGCATCCTTACCATGTAAATTTTGCATTCTACAGTTTTCTATTCTTCGCTATTTTGTCATTTATTGTTATTGTAAGTGAATTTTTGCTTATCAGAATCCATTGGTTATTTCAAACATATTGCTGTTATGTAAGTTCTTTTTGAAATTAGCTAAATATATGTCTCTATTTTAGAATGGATTTATTTAACTTCAAGCATTGACTTAATTTGACTGCTTTCAGAGGAGAACCTTTCATATATTTGAATAAGCTAACAACTCCTCAAATAAGTGTGACTATTTCATAGTTATTTATGCTCATGAGACAGTGTTTGTTCAAAAATAAAGAGCAAACATTGCAACTTCAGTGATGCATGACTTCAGTGATGTACGACAAAGGAGATCTGTAGTAACTATACTATTATCCTCTTATATTTACTTCTTTCTAAAATCAGACTTTTGTTTCAAATGTTTATAGTTAACCTAATGCAGGCTTATATCCTTTTTACAAATATCTTTTAAATTACTTTAGGAGAAATGTATAGATTTATTTTTGCTGATGTGACATTTTTACTCACATCTTGAAGCCATTAGGTGAAGTCCTAGCTCTAGTAATGTTAACAGACATTTTGATTCATCCATTAGAATGCAAGACTGAACTCTGGTTCATAGTAATCTGAACAATCAAAACTATTTTTACTAGCTTTTCATGATAAAATTACGTTTACTGTCCACATATGCCATTAGAACCACATGTCACTGAAAAATTCTGCTAATGCTTGTATTTTGATTACATAATTAAATTCAAACATACAAGGTTTGATCGTTATGTCCTGAAGATAGTATCTGTGTAGTATGAAAAGCTAGCTAGTATTTTAGAATATTTATGTGTATTTTTACATTATGCAAATGAGAGGAAAGGCAATTTAGAGCTTAAAAATATATTTAAAACCTGCTTTTTAAATACCAGGTCTATGACACTAGGGTTGTCTTGAACAGTATCAAATAATTCAGCAACTGAAACATTTAAAGAATTTTAGTTATTTATTGAAAATTGCTTTAATGTATAGAAGTACTTCTGATCCATAAACAGACATCTAGTGCCTAATACTGATATTCTGCTGTATTCTTTTGTCTGAGGATATGGTGCAAAGGTAACAGGGATAGATTACTTTATTTTATAGAATCTTTGGATTCAAAGAGAAGTGATAACTGAAAAATATCGCAACAAATGTGTTGGCTAAGCTCAGTGAAAAAAATAAAGAATACTTCGATATTGCTGCCTCAAAATTATGGTTATGATTGGTATCATTACCTGTGGAAAGAGGCAATCAGAAAACAGTGGAAAATAGATATCTTTAATATAATAAAACAAACAGAGAAGATTGAGAAAAAAAACAAACTAGAAGAACTGAAACAAATAGATGAAGATGAACATTTAATCTTTCAGAAAACAATTGTTCTGTTTTGCTGTCTTGGCATTGAATTGTACATTTTTCTCATAAAAAAAATAATAAATTACTAATGTAGTCCATTACACGACAATAAATATTTTCACATAAAATTTTAACAAATGCAAGTTCATAATTCCCTTCACTTGGCCTTTAGTCTCTTTGCTCATCATTTTCCATGATCATTTCATTTATTACCTCACTGAAAAGCAGTGGAAACTGGTACACATGTGCTTGATGCATTTATCTTTAATCACTGCTAGCAGCCCACTTAAGCATAGGACTAAAACACAAAGTACATCTACACAAGGAACTTTGACCAGAAACCTTCTGCCCTGGTTATGAAACTGTTAGCTCACAAATTGCAGAGCCCTTATTGTAGCTATCTAAATGTGAAACATTTTTTGTTTTATTCTGTGATGTTTTGGTACATTTATCCTTTGTTCCCTGCAAAACTAATTTAAATAGGTCTGAACTTTCTATGATCCATGGCTGAGCTGTCGCTTTTTAAAAAACATCTGGGACAGGAGTAAAGAAACACAAAAATGTGGAGAGACCTAGAGCTTAATGCTGTCCTTTCTCTTGCAGTTTTCACTTTGAATGTTTTGTCATGTACAAATTTGTGTTCTCTGTTTGCAACCCATAGGAAAAGGAAGGGAACAGGGAAAGAACAGGTAAAAATGAGGAGGAAATGAGGAGGAAATGAGAAATAAGAGAGGAAACTGGAAGAAAGAAAGGAAGAGGAGGCAGAGATGAAGGAATAAAGAGACTGAGGGAAAGAAGACCCTTATTACATTCTCAAGAACAGTATTCTTTTATACGCTGTAACACTTACTGTAGCCAATAACCCACCAAGTTTCATTCAATAATTAATTTTTAACTTCCAAGCATTATTTTAGTTGGAGCTATCTTCTATTCAGGATTGTGACTGTAAAAATCTCTTCCCCAATTTTTTCACAAGATGGGTTTATCAGGTACCAGCCTGATTTCAAAAGTAGCCTTTTTCAGTGCAATCTCTTTCATGTTGACTGTTCTTTTGGAAGCTTGTTTTCATTGTTTTCACAAAACATCTCTTTTCAAGGTCAGAATGTGACTTAGGATGAATTTTTATCTCTGACTTCCTCCTTCCTTTCACTTTGCTTTGTAATGCAAGAAGCTTCAAAATTTTTTAAATTGAAAATTAAGTAAATCTTTGCAATAGTTCATAGCTTCTTTAGAAGAGAGAACGATTTGTTTTTTTACAGATTAATCAAATGTGTTGTCTGTATCTGAAAGCCTGTATCCTCATGGACTAATCCTCCTACATCTACATGTGATACTTTTCTGGCAGACAGTGAGGGCTCTATTGCCACAGAACAATCCAGCTTTACTAAAGGAAGTATATACATTTCAGTTCTGTGTCATGAAGAATAACACCTAACTTTGGTAGACTCATTCAAATTTTAAAAGTTTCAAGAACTAATTGCAACATTAGAGATTTTTCTTTTCTGTCTGCAAGTTCTGGGTTAATCGCAGCAACAAAATATTCTCATATCCAACATTTCTGGAGTATTTTAGGTGTGGTTAGAAATACACCCTCTATTTGAGTTCAAAACATACTAGAATCATATAATAACAGGTTGAGATCCCTAGATAATTCATCTCTGTGTGTCACTCTTCATTCATATCTGCAGTCCAAGATGAAGACAGAAATTCTTACAGTTTTCCACAACACAAATTTCAAAGTGCATCACAGAACCAATGAGATTCAAACTGTGTTGGCAGTCCAAAAACAGCCTGGGCAGGAGGTTACCAGGAAAATAGCTGGAAAAATTCTGACCTTGTTAAGACAGAACTTGTTATTTGTTATTTGTATTTACCTAACTCGGTGATAACACAAATGAGATTGGCACAGTTTGAAACCTACAACAACTGAAAGGAAATATGAAGTGAGAGTCAACCATCCTTAACAAATGTGATAAAACTCTTGACAGAAGAAACTGGCTCTGCATTGCATTTAAAAGCTTATAAAAGTGCCTTATGGGTGTAGAAGGAATAAAAGAGTATAGAAGAAAATCCTGATCCAAGAGCATTAAGAACATAGGAGCAGAGCAGCACAGTGCCTTGAAGTGACAATTAAAATCTTTATTATCTTGCCTACATTAGGAAGTTGTTTCTTATTACTGTTTCTGTTGCTGATGGTTTGTTTGTTTGTTGGTTTCTGCTCTTTTTGTGTTGTGTGTGTCTTTTTGTTTTGGTTATCGACTAGGTTAAGTTGTTCAGTTTTTTTGTTTGCTTTTTTTTTTTGTGGTAGAGGTTCAATAAGTTGTTTGTAGTTTTTAACAGTGAAGACACATACTGATAGATCCTCCTAGAACATAAAAATACTTATGCTTTGAAGCCATATGGTAAGACCAAATACTTTGTTGTGTTGACTATGGACATTCTTCTCATAAACCTCTTTAAGAGCCAGTTGCTGAGCAGACTAAAGAGTCTTTCAGCCAGCTGATTGGATGGGTATGTGGCAGCAGGATTTCATTCATAACAAGCCTAGAAACACCGTGAAAAAGTAATATTTTTTGAATCCCTTTTTCCTCATGAGATTTTCTGAAGAAATTGTTCTGATGCTTGCCATGAACATCAACACTAAAATGTGCATTTCCTTTGCAAATGGACTATACTTCACTGAACAATGGATTAGGAACAGCATGCTTTGAACAGCTGCTCCTATGTCACTCCTGGTTGGGAATAACTTCCTCTGAGATGTCCTTTTATTTCAGCACAGCACACTGATTACCTCAGGATATGCAAAGCAGTTAATAGAGGTCTGTGGGTGTTTATTCTCCTCCCAAAGCAAGAGATAAATGGCAAGCATATATGTCTTTTTCCAACAAAGTCACAGTTTAGTTTTGACCTCAGAACCATACAGGAATGACCCTAGGATGCATCATTAAGGATGTGTGGAAATAAAGATTCTCAAAGACAAGCTTAGGTAGCACAGAAACAGAAATGAAGATATTATGAATGCCATGCTTATTTTTTAAGCTAAATAAAATACTAACAAATATGATTTCATATACATAGTAGATGAATCATGAGGGTCTCAGCAGGGCTTTCAACACTTAGTAAAGGGGAAACCTCCAGAAATTTCTGAAACCATGACTAGCCCTGAGATTAGTTCAAATTGCTCAGGGCCTTAACAAATTACATGATAAGGATCAAAATGCTATTCAAAATATTCTCCACAGTATCTCTCAGTAATCTTAACGTCCATTTCAGTAACACTTAACATCTCAGTAATGCTTAACATCCATTTTGTGAATACACAGAGACTGATGCTCTTTAAAATCTTCATTAGTGACACTGACAGGGGGTTTGAGTGCACCCTCAGCAAATTTGATGATGACACCAAGCTATGGGGTGCAGTCAACATGTCCAAGGGATAGGATGACATCCAGAGACACCTAGACATGTGTGAGCAGTGGGCCCAGATGAACCTCATGAGATTCAACAAATCCAAGTGCAAGGTCTTGCACCTGGGTCAAAGCAAAATCCACTACTGACACAAGCTGGGGGATGTAAGAATGGAACACAGCCTTGCCAAAAGGATTTGAGAGAACTGGTGGATGGGACGCTAAACATGAGTCAGTGACATGCTCTTGCAGCCCAGAAAGTCAACCATATTCTCGGCAGCAGAAGAGACATGATCAGCAGGTTGTCTGAATCCTTCTTTTTTCTTGGTTCAAAGCTCACTTTCTGAGTAATAAGACACTGACTTACCTAGGATGCAAGTGGTGGTTGTCACTTTTAAAATGCAGATGTTTTCTTTTTTCTTTTTAGTTTTGATTTGGGTTTAACAGCAACCTATTTCAGAACAATATATAAAGGGGAAGATAAATAATTCCTGAAGTGCTAGTGTAAACAACGTGCCAACTATTTTTTTTCTACTGTTGTATTTTCTGCCCTGAGAGAATGCAGCAAAATACTGTTGAGTGCTAAATAAATAAATAAATAGAAATAAAAGAAGCATTTTTGTACAACAGAAATATAATTGGAATTATTAACTATTCAATTCCAGCAGGAAGTGAATTACAGAAAACTTGCATTCCTAGTTAGTATGCTGTGGTTTCTAAGACAAGTTCATTTAAATAATTATATTTAATGCACAAACAGAGACAAAAGCCTTAATCCACAAGTTTCCATGAAACTTGGAAACTTCATGGGACTAAGAGGCCAATATCCTACTTTCACAATTAGTTGCACTATAAAATTCTTCCTGAAAGCTTATCAAACTATGTATCAAATTAAAGTATTATCTTTCTACATCTTATATCTCTCAGATATCTCCAGAGATTCGGATTTCTGAGAATTAGAAAACATTCATCTTGGTTCCAACTAAAGCATATTTTGAAATTTCATCCTTGTGCCAGAGTTGTCTTCATGTATTTTTCTCTGTTATATTTACCTTTCTCTTCATATTTGCAGAGAACACAGATGATATCTCTCTGCCAGTGATATTAAAGGACTTTGTATTCAATAATGTTTCTTTCAGCACAACTCACTCTGAGCTCCACTACTTCTTTTCATATCTGTTATTGTCTGCACCTCATCATTCATGGCTTGATTAGTATTCGCCTCTATAGCACTGTAACAAATGCTTTTTTTTTTTTTCTGTCCAGAAAACCATGTGCTTACTAGGCACAAGAGGTGCTTGTCTGATATGATCTGCCTTTCTTAAAAGAATCTTACATTTTTCTCTCTGTTGTGGTCAAATCAATTGCCTTACAGTTGACCTGACAACATGTTATTTTCTTTTATATATATATATATATATATTTTTTTTTTTTTTAAAGAAGCCTCTTTTAGCTAAGCAGTTGAATTTTACAGTTGTTATAAATCCTCATATAGAGAGGATGCAGATAGGTGACTTGTTTGCTGTCCCCTAGGAGTGCCACATGCCAGTGTTGCAGGCCCTTATAATAAGGATACTTCTGAAAATCTTAGAATCATAGAATAACAGAATGTCTTTTGTTGGAAAGGACTTAAAGATCACTGAGTAACAACCCTCACCCTCCTCCTTCACGGTGAGCAGGTGTCCTTCAGATCCTCCTTATTTTAAGACTGCAGTGCCTTATTGGCAAAAATAAATCTCTGCTGCATTGAGAACGTGCCACTCCACATCGATACAAATTAAAAGTTGTTAAGGAGTTTATTTCAGCAAATGTTAGCTATCTGTAGTTGAGATATCTATATCTGAGGTAGCTATCCTAGCAATGATAATTTTGCTAAAATAGTTAGCAAAGTCCCAGGAATTATATCACGTTGAAATTAATTTCATTAATTTTGTCATAAAAACACCAATTTTTCTCCTTTGATTATAAAGGGACTCTGGCCCAGTTCACTTATCTACACTGTAGAAGAATCCTAATCTAGCAGGTTAGAAATATCACTTCGTTTTGGTTATTGATCCTGTCCGGCCAGCAGTCACATTTCTCATTGCTAAATAGTATTTTTTTCAGTCCATAATCCAGGAAGATTTAATTCATTATGCATCAGCTGCATATTCCATGGACTAACAACTGAGAAAGGTATATGGCAGTATTTGAAGAGATAATCCAATTCTTTGTTTTCTCCGATTAAAGTCTGAATAGAGGATAAGTAAATAAACAAATAAATAAATAAATAATCGACGTCCCTCCCCCCCCGATAAATAAATAAATAAATAAGAAATTTGATCGTTGCTCACCTCTGTTTGAACTACAGAATCATCAAAGTTGGAGTAGACCATACAGGCAAAATTTGATTGCGTCTCTACAGATGATTTGATCTTGCTTGATAGTGAACAGAGTACTCAAAATCCAAAAATCTACATAAACATTTGATTAAGTAACAAAATAGACTGACAGATTCAAACTGACCTACCTGTACTTAAAAATGTTGCTTATACAGATTATTGGTAGTAATGCATAGACTAAGTTAGAAAAACAAAGGATAGGGATACTTTTTGCAGCAATATCAAGCTTAATTAGACTTTCACTAATTGGCAAAATTTCTGGCAAAATTATGAATTTAAAAAAATTAAGACAAAATACTTGGTGGGATATGCCTTGTCCTTTCATTCATTTGTTTTCCACAGAGAACGACTGCTAATGAAACTATGAAAACCACACCCAGTAATGCAAATAAAAACTTTACGTAAATATTAAGGAATTGTTTATGGGAATATTGGATAGTTGTCATATTAACTAGCTGTGTTATAATATTTGACTAATTGTCTAAAATCAATTAGTCTGATGGAAAAAAAAATCACTGGGATTTTTCTTGCTCTTTTGTTTTCAGAAATGGAACTAAGGAAGAAAAAATGTTGATATTCTGAGTAAAGTATATGTTGAATTTTGAGAAATAAAAAACATTTTAAAATTGAAGTTGTCAGAAATAGAATTTAGATTGATTAGTTTCCTTTTCTATCTCTCTTTATAGTATTAATGTAATTGCGTTGGAGGAACAGAAAAGCAACTAGAGATATTTTACATTACCAGTGGGATGACAGAATATGTTACAACAAGCATTCAGAATACTGTTACACTTGATTACCTTTGTTTTGACTAATGTGATAATGCAGGTAAAAGGCCTTGAGTTAATTAATATGAATTCAAATTTAAAAAATTTGAATAGAGTTTTTCATATTAAACAGAAATCAAGACATTTAAAATACACTGTCCTCAGAAAAGCATAACTTTACAACTAAAACTGTGAAAGCTTATGCTGCTCATTATAGAGTAGTAAGTTCCATCCGTGGGGACAACAGTAGAAAATGAACTCTGTGCCCCAGCCTAAACTATGTGAGTAAAGAACTGGCTGGAGGGCTGGGCCCAGAGAGTGGTGATGAATGGAGTTACAGCCAGCTGGCGACCAATTGTGAGTGGTGTTCCCCAGGGTTTGGTACTTCGGCCTGTCCTCTTCAATACCTTTATTGATTACCTGGATGACAGCACTGAATGCACCCTCAATAAGTTTGCAGATGACAACGAGTTGGCAGGAAGTGTCTATCTGCACGGGGGTAGCAAAACCCTACAGAGGGATCTGGACAGGCTGGATCATTCTGCTGAAGCCAATGGGACAAGATTCAAAATGACCGTGCCAGGTCCTGTACTCTGGCCACAACAACCCCAGGCAAGGTTACATGCTTGGGGCACAGTGAATTGGAAGACTGTATAGTGCGAATGGACCTGGGGGTATTGGTCAATGCCTGCCAGAACACAAGACAGCAGTGTACTCAGGTGGCCAAGAAGGCCAATGGCATCTTGGTTTATATCAGAAAGAGTGTTCTCAGCTGGAACAGGGAGGTGATCATCCCTCCAAACTCAGTACTGATGAGGTTGCACCTTTAGTACTGCATTCAATTCATTCAATTTTGAGTCCCTCACTGCAAGAAAGACATAGAGCATGTCCGGAGAAGGACAAAGAAGCTGGTTGGGTGTTTGGAGCAAAGGCCTTACGAGAAATGGCTGAGGGAGCTGGGATTTTTTAGTATGGATAAGTGGAGACTCGGGGGAGTCCTTATTGCTCTCTGTAACTACCTGAAGATAGATTGTAGTGACCTGGGGATCAGCCTCTTCTTTCTTGTAACTAGTGATAGGACTAGAGGGGATGGCCTCAAGTTGCTCCAGGGGAGATTCAGGCTGGACGTTAGGAAATACTTCTTCTCTGAAAGAGTGGTCAGGTGCTGGAATGGGCTGCCCAGGGAGGTAGTGAAGTCACCAACCCTGGAGGTGTTCAAGGAATTTTTAGATGTTGTGTTGAGGGACATGGCTTAGAGAGAACTATTGGTGATAGGTGGACTGCATGATCTTGCAGGTCTTTTCCAACCTTGTCAATTCCATGATTCTATGATCCAAAATGTAATGACTCCTATTTTATTATGTTGGCTCGTGACAACAGAAGTTGGTGGTATAGCAGTAGAGGTTGAATCTTCCCACCAATATTTCATTTTGCTGCTGTGTGACAGTAATCTGCAGTCTGACAAAATGGCATCTGATGTGGAAGTGAGTTTAAAGAAAAGGTATGCCATTGGATTCCTCTTTGTAAAACAAAAAAAATCACCCACTGACTGTGATCAATGCTCACTGAATGTTTCTGGAAACCAAAGAGTGGATGTGAACCCAATGAGGCAGTGGGTGATGTTTTTCTGCACTGATGACAGCAACAGTGGGTCAACTGTGCTGTAGCAGATTATTACAAGCACAACATACAGACAGAATCACAGAATTGTACAGGGTGGAAGGGACTTCTAGGGATCATTTAGTCCAAGCCCCTGCCAAAGCAGGCTCCCTGTAGCAGGTTGCAAGGGTAGGTGTCCAGGTAGGTCTTGAATATCAGTATGGCAGAAGTTCCAACAGAATCTCCTTCTGTAGCTTCAGATTCCTAACCACAAGAAAATCAATAAGGCCAAATAGGTTGCACCTGAGTCAGGGCAATCCCAAGCACAGATACAGGATGGGCAGAGAATGGCTTTAGAACAGCCCTGAGGGAAAGGATTTGGGTTGTCTGTTGATGAGAAAGTGAACGTGAGACAGCAAAGTGCTCTTGCAGCCCAGAAGGCCAACAGGATCCTGAATTACATCAAAAGAAGTGCAACCTGAAGGTCAAGGGTGGTGAATCTGCCTCTCTTCACTGCTCTCATGAGATCCCCCCTGGAATATTGCATCCAGTTCTGGGGCTCGCAACGCAAAGATATTAAACCAGTTCTAGAGGTAGGCCACAAAGATGGGCAGTGGGATGAAACACCTCTCCTATGAGTTTAGTTAGGGTTGTTCAGCCTGGAGAAGAGAGGGTTCTGGGGGAACCTTACAGCGGCCTTCCAGTACCTTGAAGGGACCAACAGGAAAGCTGGGGAGGAACTTTTTATAAGGTCATATAGTGATAGGATGAGGGGAAGTTGCTTAAAAGTGGAGGAGGGTAAATTTAGACTAGATATTAGGAAGAAATTCTTTACTGTGAGAGTGGTGAGAAACTGGAACAGGTTGCCCAGAGAAGCTGTGGGTCTCCTCTCCCTGGAGGTATTCAGACCAGGCCGGATGAGGCTTTGAGCGACCTGGTGTAGTGGGAAATGTCCTTGCCCATGGCAAGAGATTTGGAACAAGATGATCCCTAAAGGTCCATTTCAATTCAAACCATTCTATGATTCTAAAATTCTGTTATCTTCCCAAGAACAACCCGAGGCTCATCAGCCTGAAGACCAGTTCAATTATCATTCTTTCTCCCTTTCTTGATTATGGGAGGGATGTTTTCATTTTTCCAGTCACTGGGGCTTTGCTTGACAGCAACAGTTTTTCAGATATGATGGAGAATGTCTTGAAATCAAATGTGTAAATTTGATTTCTAAATCCGAGGAAAAAGTAGTGCTAATCCAGGGAGAAATGAAAGATAGTTCTCAGGTTTGGCCATAAAAGACAATTTACCCTGCTATTCGGGACTGTATCAATACACCATCAGATCAGTTCCCTTTTCTCATCTAGGTAAAAACTACAGTGATTTAAAAGGTCAGTTTGCATGCAAATTGGTATATAGATCCACTCCTCACGCAGAATTAGAACAACAATAGCCCTAGGCTTCTCAGGTTGACCAAGGCTAATTAGGAAGCAAATGATTAATTGTGGCAGGTTTTGTATACCTGTCTCTTCAAATAATGATGAGAGTATAGGTCAACTTTCTTCCACTTTCTGATATTTTTGCTTCATTCCAGCAGGGATTCACATTGCTCCAAATCTCCCTTCATTACCCACAAGAAAGGAGAAATGTACTAATATGTACTAACTCATTCCAAATGGCTGGAGAGGCAGATGAGTAACTGAAGTTGTCATTGTGACAGAGTCTGATCCAGCTCAGCTGTACTATTTTGAAGCACTGTTCTTTGAGCTAGACAGTACTACAGAATAAAGGAACTACAGTTTTGGCAGCATTCAGAGAAATATATATTTTTTTTTGGTTGACTTTCTTTTTTATTTTTGGCCAGATGATGGAGGTGTGCTTCAATTTCATTTTAAATTAATCATTTACAGGTAAGTACCCTTGTTTCTCATAGAATATCCCAAGTTGGAAGGGCTGCAAAAGGATCACTGAGCCCAGCTCCTGGCTCTGCACAAAGAAACACTCAACATTCAAACCTAATAAATGAGTGGATTTCCCAAACACTCTGTGAACTCTGGCAGCTTGTGGCCATGACCACTGCCTTGAGAAGCCAGTTTCAGGGCTCAACCATCCTCCAGGTGAAGTACTTTGGAGACTATCTACATACTTCAGCCTGAACTGTATTTCACTAAGAAAGGTCTGTTTCTTTTCACTGAACAGGAGAGGAACTGAGCTGTTTTGTTTGGGTATACACATTCCATCATATGAACCAAACTCTAAGCCTCCATTTCTTTTTTTTTCTGCAGTAACAGATAAAAATTAGCTAAAGTCTGATAATAAACTTATCCTAAATTCAGGCTGGAGAATACCACTTGGATGGTCTTTTTCATTTTCAGAATTTGAAAAAGGCAGAGATAATTTGCCACAGCTGCCCTTAGAAATGGAGACTGGAAAAAACCCATGTCTTCACTTATATTCTAGTAGATCTATGCAAAAGGAACAGTATCACATTGGGTGTTTACACAGATATACTTTAGGGAGCAGTTGTAATCATTACGTAGTGAAGATGCTATACAAATTGTTCTTCACAGTGTGGCAATGTAGCTAATATTGCTTGCATAATAGGCTTTGTGAAAGGTTTGAATGTTATTGCATTCAGAGTTCAAAAGGAAAGTGTGCAGGAACACTTTGATATCTAGTCTTTTATTTAAAAGAGAGGAGCTCTTCTGCTGAGTCTCGTCATATAAATATGCTACTTCAGTTTCATTATTAAGCACAAGCCAACTCAAAAATATATGAGGATTTAAATATAGTCAATTAATCTTGCTGAGTTCTGGGGAACCTTTAAATACATACTTTTAAAACCCTGCATACACAGAAAAAGTGATGATAATGTGTAGAAGGAGTAAGAGAAAGGGAAAAAAAATCAACATTAAAGCTTTTAAATATGTAGAGTATGGAGTAAGAATTTACATTTTAACATCGCCCTACTTTTACATTTCCTTTACTTGGAAAGTGATTTTTTGAGGGAAAAAAAATAACAAGAAAGAAAACAAACTCTATTTAACAATTTTTAAGAAAAAAATATTCTACACAGTAATAGTTACTCATTCTGGGAAGTAAGGGAAGTAACCATCTCAATAACTCATTACTTCTGTAATTGAAGCAATATTTTTTTTTTTCTCCCCAGAGTATTTGGTAGGAGTACAGAGCACATAAACTGCTTTCCTCATTAGGTAAAAATTAGCTGAGATTGTCTGAAGATTTCGTTATTGCTGTAATTAAAGTCTAATCTTATTTATTTTAAGATAGAACAGGGAAAAAAAAAAACCATGAAAATATGGATGGAAGACAACAGTGGAACTACAAATGCAATGGTTCTTTCTGCCACTGCTGATGCTTACTGCTAAACTTCATAATGAGAAATAGACATATATTTGCTTTTATTATGTACTAAAACCAGTAAACTTCTTCTACTATCAGCATGTTTAAAAAGGTCTGAGTTGTGTTTTTTTAATTATTATTCAATTCCTCTTTTCAGTGTTTCTCTGATAATGGGTTCACAACAGACTGTAAATTAAAGAGTTGTGGTGATCTAAATCTTTTTGAACAGAACTGCAAGAAAACGTTAGAAGAAGGAAGGAAAATTTCATTAAAGGAGATGATCAAAGCAGAAAAAGGATTTCCTCAGTTCTGGCAATGTTCAGAATTTACCTCAAAATATCAGAGATCAGTTCTAAAACTAGTGTCAGATATGATGAAAGGTTTATCTCTGCAGGCACAGAAGAGTCCAGAAGACATAAGACAGGCTGGAGAACTCCGAAAGCTCAGACAAAGACACAAGGACCTACACCAATTTCTGCTTTCTGCAGAAGGAAAAAAGCCCTCAATCTCCCAGTGTCCCAGTAAAGCCTCAGCCCCATGGCCTGAGGTGGCACACACCCATTGGTACAATGGTGTAGCCATCTGTGTCACTTAACAGACCAGTGAATGTCTTCAGCATTGGATCCTTCATGAGATGTAGAAGAAGAACACTGAAATGACTGTAAGACTGGGCAGGATGCAAGAGAAACAAGAGGCTTCAAGCCCCTTACTGGAGGAGCTAGGATGTCCAAACCTACCACTGGACATGAAGTCTGAGAATTAGCTTTGAGATTGTGTGATGCTTATATCTCTGGGTGGAAGTTCTTGCCCAAGATGTGGAATAAATCTGGGTGCGACTGCCCGATGGGGTGTTGAGTTGCCACTAAATCGCCATTCTGTGCACTATTTGACAGCTTTCCCTAAGGTCTGATTCTACAAAACAAGACTATTAATAATTAAGAAGTGAGTAAAAGCCTGTGTCGTTTCTTAGCTATTTGGTATTGGCATGTGATGACAGCCACATTTTTAAATGTGACTTAGATGTTGAGCTTTCCATAAAGCAAAATAAAATATGTCTGTCTAACTGAATTTAAACAGTCATCTACTTTTCACTGTTCCTGTTCATTCTCCATAAAATATTTACTCCCAAGACAGTCTTCCCATCTATTCCCACATTTTTAATCTCACATAGTGAGATATGTGTCAAGTTTGTTGCCTCATGATGCCTTTCTCTTTCATTTTATATTATTCTGTTAATCTATAACTAATTATTTTTTTTAACTCGTTTATTCTAGGTTTTGGCATGCCAAATCTGGCCCACTGTAGCTACTCCAGATCCTCGGTTTCACAAATCTGATGTATAAACATTCTCAGGGTATATGAGCAGGAGACTAATTCACAATGCTTATCTTCCAGAAAGAGCTTTAGGAACAGTTCTATGTAACATTTTACATAGTCTTCTACTTTCCTAAGTGAGGCTGTGTGAATCTATGTTGCTTGAAAAACAAATGCAAATAGTAAGAGAGAACCTGAAACACAACACTTTTACTTCCCCATGAGTCTGAGTCCTGAAAGAAAAGCTGCAAACATTGGCACTGAAGAGTGTTTTTCCTTTCTTTTCAAAACAATGACAAGCCACGGGGTTTCATGTCTAATCCAAAATGAGAGAAGCCCTAGGAACCCACAGTGCTTTTCCCCCAGAGGAATATGTAGACAGATATTCTTTCTCACTTTTTCTTTCCATTCTGTGATCAGCTTGATCCTGAATTATTCTCTATAAATCGAAGCAAATTCAACAGGAACATAAACTCACCCTGTCTTTAATAGGTGCCTTATTGGGGACTATGCTGCAATTACTAAAAGCAGTGTTAGAAGTTTGAAAGTCAGACACAGGTGTAAATTTTGGGTGAATCCTCTGAAAAGAAGTTGATCTGTTTTCATGTTAAAATAAAGAGTAGTTGTTACTGTAACTTCTTAGCAGATGAATAAGTCTTTACACTTCCTCTGAGAACTGACAGATCAAACTACTTAGAGGTGTTGTATACCCTGCTTTGGCATGACCTGATATGTTTCTGGGCTGGTAGTTTGGGACTTCTTGATGAACAAAATGAGTGTTCCTGCAGCACACCAAGTGGAGGGTAGCAGTTGTGTTTCCCTGGAGGACAAGGTCACTATTTAGAGGGCTCCCGACAAGCTAGAGAGGTGGGCTGATTGAAAACTCATGGAGTGTAGAAGACCAAATGCCCGAGGGAGGTGCAGCACATTGTGCCTGATTTAGCAGTACTCAGCAGAAAGGAAATGTTAGCTATCTGGATCTGGTGGAGCAGAGAGCTCCTTAAAGGGTTTCGAGTTAAAAGCAAAAAGGTAACAGGAGAGTTCATGTTTGATTGAGTTGGAGAAGCAAAGGTTCCAAGGCATCTAGTGTCTGTTTTCAGCCATCTAGTTGTGGCTATCCACAGAGCATGACAGCCCAGAGATTCCATGAAGACTCAGCTTCTGGAGACATTAGAAATTCAGCTTTGTCAGAGATCTTAAAAACTTAATCTAACTTCAAGGTTAGAGCAACAGAGAGCAGACGGGATGTCCAGATGACCTTTCCAGCTTTTTTTCCCCCTGTATTTCTTCATGCAAACATAAAGCATGCCATTCTGGAAAGCTAAGCTTCCCAGGAGTCTAGATAACAGTTAAATGGGTGTTTTAAGGATCACAAGGTGGTTATTCAACTACTATAAACTTGTCCTAACTCATATCACTTATCCACTAGTGCAAAGAACTGCATGACAAATCAGCACTAAAGAACGGCCTAAAAGAAAAGGATAACCTAATGCGCCTACATAATGTGCTCAGTGGGCTCCCCCTCTGGCAGAGCAGCTTGTACTGTCAACTTCTTTTTATCAGAAGAGCAACAATCAGTTCAGAATATAAGACATTTTAGCCTTCTTTTTTTTCCTCAAATATAACTTTGTCAGTCTGTTTTCAACAGCAAATAAAAAATAGGAGCGGTAAAAGCTGAACCCATATATTGGGTCTTGACAGGTAAGTGAAGAAGAAAACTGATTTGAAATCATTTTGTTTTCAAATATAATTCAGTTCTAGAATTTGATTGGGGATCACAGTCTATTGTCTGAGGTT
Source organism: Callipepla californica brunnescens (assembly GCA_023055505.1). Classification (NCBI taxonomy): domain Eukaryota; kingdom Metazoa; phylum Chordata; class Aves; order Galliformes; family Odontophoridae; genus Callipepla; species Callipepla californica. Next base: position 5,197,960 of record JALIRH010000002.1, on the reverse strand, counting down.
AGTATTTATTCCTTAAGGTATCAGAGAACACTGCTGAACTAAATGCTACAAAATGAAACAACTTTCAAACTGTGTTAGCTTTAAGCCCCATGTTGTTACTCATGACACTTATGCCCCAAGGCCCTGAACCTGTAAGTCCTTGTTCAACAGGGATAGCAGGTGAGACGGAAAGTTGTACACGAACACAAGTAAAATTAAATGATAAATTTATTTTTCCTCACACAGTGGAAGTGAACTGTCTGTTTTCCTCAAAACTGGCCTCTTATTTACAAGAAGAGGTGACAGACTCACAGTTCCTGGAGGTGTTCAAGGGAAGGGTAGATGCAGCACCGAGGGACAGAGTTTACTGGGCTGCTATAAATGAGATGCTGGGTGAACCAGAGGATCTTAGTGGTCTTTTCCTACTGTAATGATTCTGTGATTCTATGAATGTAAGAATGGAACCAGAGAAAAGACTACTGTTCACCAAAAAATACTGCTGAGTCTGACAAGTCAGTTTATGCTGATTTACATCCATCAAGGGTCTGGCCACGTGGTGAAATGCAAAATTCAGTTCAGCAATGACATGTTTACACATATGGCCTTATCAGACCTACTACATCTATCCAGAAACCAATTTCTGTCTGTGTAGCTCTGACTGTCTTGCACCTTCTGTTTCTCACTGTGCCTTCAATTAATTTTGAAAGTAAATCTGGTGGTCTATGGTCAAGTTTTAAACTCATTTTTTAGGATTATTCGTTTGTTTGTGTGTCTGTTTTGTTTTCATTTCCCAGTCAATCAAATTTAGAGCTGGCAAAACTGGATCCAGTTTCAGTTAAGCCCTTTACATGAAATAATTTACTATTATGCAATAAGGCACACTCGCAGTCTTTCCTGATAAGTCCACATTTTGAAAAAGATTCATGTATTTTAAGATAGTGCCCTAAGGAGCACTGTATATTGAAAGATGTTTTAGTGGCCTCCCAGGGGACAATACTGCTTCCCTAGGGAAGTCCAGCCTGCTAACCTAAGAACCCAACTTGCCATAGGCTCCAGATTATATACAGCACAATGTCTATATGTCACAAATTCTGGTTCTGGTAAAGAAACTATTCATATCATTAGTACTGAAAAGAACAAAATAGTATGAAGATTCACACTAATAACTGTAGCAAAGATATGCAGATATTAAAATGCCTACCAAAACTGTGAAACTGGAAATAAGTTAGAAAAGACTTGGAATAATTTTATAAATCTTATGTATTGTGAAAAAGAGATTAATCTTGAGATTGGATACAAGGAAACGTGCAATTAATTAGGCACAGAAAGCATATCATTTAATTAGATTATAACCATTTTATGGAATTTGCTGGCTTGCATCTGAATCTGCTGAAACAAAAGCCCATGAAAATTACAAATGAACAAGAAGCCCATCCCTGAAGTTAATTAACATCAACAATGGGCCTTTTTCAGAGCATTTGTTATACAGCAAGACCTGTTCCTTCACAGCAGTGTTTCATGGAGGTGGGGAGAATAGCTAAAGGTTCATCTGATTGTAATTTGTCAATATAAACTCCAGTTTTTCACCTAGATGTTGAAGAAGTTTTCTCTGAGGTGATGGAAAATCAATGTACTTCCTGGAAGGCAGGATTTAATTTCAAAACTTTGAAAACCAAACAAAAAGTAAATTTATAAGGGAAGAACAACCTATGCTGAGACATTCAGAACCAAGTGCACTTTCCTGTAGATGGACTGTCGCCCTGCAATTTCACTAGGCTAAAGTTGCACTTTTGTGCGATGGCAGATTTGGAGCACTATCTTTTCCTACTTAGTGTCCCTCCCTCCCATGTAAGAATTATTGGTAGAGACTGTAATGGGTAAGAATATGATGATTTTAAGGTCCTCTCTGACTGAAGTAATTCTATGACACTATGAATAACACTTATAGAGAGAAGAGGAAGTTGGAGAAAGGAATTAAGAAAGGGTGGGAAGGAGGGCAGGAGGGCAGGAAGGAAGGAAGGAAGGAAGGAAGGAAGGAAGGAAGGAAGGAAGGAAGGAAGGAAGGAAGGAAGGAAGGAAGGAAGGAAGGAAGGAAGGAAGGAAGGAAGGAAGGAAGGAAGGAAGGAAGGGAGGAAATAATGCTGATTGTGAAAAGAGATGTCTTTCTATCCAACACAGTAATTGTGAATTCTTGATTTATTTATTTGTATTTATATTTTCTGTGTCATTATTGACTCTTCATTTTCTTTAATGATTTAAGGACAAATGCTTCCCTATTGGATCTGACTGAAGTTTGAGCTCATTATTTCTCACAAAGAAACTATATAAATGCTTCAAGAAAGTATAGCAGGTGTATTTTTTTCTTTTGTATATGGGGATGACTTAAGGACATTTCAGCAGGACTGCTGTATATCCATAGTTTACTTTGACCAAAAAGGAGGTAGAAAGGTTCATCAAAAAGTATGCAATAATCTCTACTCCAGAAGGTGCATCCATTTTGAATCACTTCTCTTATGTATTTACCTGTCCCTTTATTTTTTTAGCAAGGTCATAGTACCAGGTATTTTCCTGCGGTCACAGCTAATGCTGGCACTAAACCAGGTATTTCAGCATGCTCACCTCAGTAATAACATATAATTAACATCATTCTTTTTATTCAATGACATCAAATTAGAAGCTAACAGGTGTCTTGCCATTTTTTATTATTATTTTTTTATCTTCTGTTTACAGAGGACTATGGTCCGTTCTTGGTGACTTCCAATTGATCTGCTGCACTCAACATTCTTTCCAAATTAAGGGTAACAGAACTCCTTATGCGATCAGGCTAAAAATGACTGTATAGAAATAGTTATTCTTTAACTCATTTATGTATCAATCCTTACACTCAAATGTTTTGCTACATTTTATTCCTGTATCTTTTCAAACAAAGATACTGTGGAGGAATTTCTTCACCAATATGAATGAGCCTTTTCAGAACCATTGATTTTATGGCTACATGATTTTCACAACCTTTATCCTCTGGATGTTGAATATTTAATTAGGGTCTATTCAATAAATTAAACTAGTCTTAAACCTTAGTGTTACCATTTATTTTTATCTTTTCTTCACATCTGAGTTCAGTGACTCTTTATCAATGATTTTACATTTATTTCAGATGCTTAATGCTATTGTGAATGTTATTTAAGTGGAAAAGAAAAGTGTATGGACACTGGAAGCAAGATCATGTGACATAAGATGACTAAAGAAACTCTGACTTTGTACAGAGATAATCTGAGCAGCCAAAGCTCAATCAGTGTTGAAGATGCCTAGTACTGTCAAGGAGAGCATGTAACGTTTGTTAAAATCTGGGGAGATCCCAGTTGACTGAAAATTGGCAATTATTGCTTCAAAGACAGTAAAAGATCAAAAGGGTAAGAAGTAAGAAAAGCATCTGAAATCCCTTGGTTTTTTTCATCCCAGAGCACAGCAGGCTGTGGGGAGGCCTCATGATGGCCTACAGTTCCTCACAGGGAGTAGAAGGGCAATGTTGAGCTCCATTTCCTGGTGACAGCAAAAGGGCCCAAGGGAATAGCATGAAGCTGTGTCAGGGGAGAGAAAGGTTTTGCCTCAGAGGGCGGAGGGCATGGAACAGGCTGCCCAGGACAGTGGTCAGGGCTTTGAGCTGCCGGAGTTCAAGGAACATTTGGGAAAATAGTGACAGAAATGTGGTTTCATTTTTGGTGGTCCCATATATAGACAGGGCTTGGACTCTGCGATGCTTGTGATCTCTTCCAACTAATAATCTTCCATGATTCTATGAGCCTATCCATAGCATACAAATCCAACTTTTGATCTTTACAGAATCCTGCTGACATGAAATTAAACATGACCTGAATGTTGACTTACTAAAATGTCAGAGAGATATACTTCATCCTTTTAAAACATGAATTATGATGTATATGCTGATATTTTCAAGTTGAAATATCATGTTGAGTTGAAATAAGTGCCTCTGTGTATTAATTTAAAGCAGATACTTAAAGCAGCAAGGTTTGCAACTGAAGGGAGACTTGGATGAGAGAAAGTATTTTATTTCTTTGTATTTGGGCTAAAATATCTGAGCTAGCTTTTACTGTTTCTTAACTGAAAACTTGCAATTTTAATCTACATTTCTATTTTTTTTTCTTCTTAATTATCTTTCAAATTTTTAAATATAAATTTAATTTTTCTCTTAGTCCTACTCAGAAATTTACTTCCTTTGGCCAGCCTATCCCTTTTGTAGTTTTGTATCTCTTTTTTGCTGTTAAGCGTGCATTAAATGTGCATAAGATTTTGATAATTGATTATCTGTCAACTATCAGTCTGCTGTCTGGTGGATAGTGATGAAAACCTCCCAGAAAATCAACATTAAGATTACTTCAGTTACACAGATGAGGAAGAATAAGATTAAATGACTCACTCAAGACTATCCAGAAATTCTTTGTCAAAGACCAGATAGCACAGAGCTTCTCAATCCTAAATTAGTGGCTTCAACAAAGATCATCCTGTCAAATACATAATATTGGCCCTACATCTATCTGAACCCCCATCTGTTTCCACACATTAACAGATGGCGTTTAGAAATTTTTCATGTGCAATCTTATTCCCCAGGTGAAATGCCTTTAAAAAGTTCTATAAAAGAATTCCACAATCATTGCAAGATTATATTGTAGTGCACCAAACACTCACAATGTGAATCTTACTACACCTACTAGTCAGTAGGTATACTATCCCAAAATATTATGGGAAATTTATTGATTGGAATGACAGAGCAATCATTTAGTTGCTCATTAATTTTTTATTTAATATAAATTCATGAAATGCATAATTGAATTTAAATGAGGCATACTTGTTAACCTACACAGTGATATAGTATTTGGTAAAACATTGCTAAATATATTTATCTGAATGTCATTAATACCTTGGTCTTGCTTGAGGAGCACGAAGTTTGAACATGACATGACCTCTTCATTTTTGAAAGCCAAAACAAGCTGTAAATTTCAGTATTTGTGTTAGCATGTAAGAAATACAAGGGTATAATTGGAGCTATGTGGAAGATGCTGTGTTCAAAGAGTTAGTAACCTTGAGTTACTACCAACAGTCATTGTCAGACTTACGCTAAGGCTCAATATATTTGAATGTCTGTTTTACAATTCCTCATATGTAAGAATATAGGGGAGCGTGCTGGAAGACTCTAGGTATGAACAGTTCCTTGATACAGTTCCTAGACATATGGATAGTTATGTTCTGGTTGGCATTAAAAAAGAATAGTCTTGTTAAAAAAAAAAAAGTATATAGTCTTATTTGTTGCACTGGATTTAAGAAGTCATGTCAGGGGGGCGAAATACTCTGTTGATGGGATCTACTCAGCATTAAAAAGAAAAAAAACACAAAAACTTTATTTTAGTTATGAGACGTTTCCATGTTGATACTGCAGAGTAGAAACAGATGACAGTGAAAAGGACAGCTGCAGTGTAAATGTTATGACTATCATGTTGGCCATCAACCTAGATTTTTAAAACATCAGACAATGCAGTACAATCTCCAATAAAGGGCAGGTGAACACTTTGCATTGGCTAAATAAGTCAGTTTTAGAACATTCCTAGCTTGTAATATGTTACAAGCAGTAGTGAGAGAGTTCTAGTTTAAAAAACATCTAAATTATTTTGTTTTTATGAAAGAGAAAATGCAGCTGCTTATAAAGGCTCAAGCCTAGTGAGATAAATGGCATGGTAAACCTCATATGTACTGTTCTATATATGTGAGGTAGAGAGGGAAGGGAAGGCTATGTTAGGAGTAGGAAAAATTGGTAGGAAATGAACAAGTTCCTTTAAATGAATTATTTTAACTTTACAGCTAGTCAGTAGAGAGTACTAAAGTGTCTCTGACAGCCTGCTTAGCATTACTTAGTTTCACAAAATGAAGTCCCTGCATAAGAAAAGACTTATGAATATAGTTGGATATTTACCAGTCTGCAGAGCATTTAAGCAAACTGTGGTGAACACAAACCGGTGTCACACTGAGAACAAACTACACCTTCTGAAGGTCAGGATGCAAGAATGTAAAACAGTAGAGGAAGTATAAAGCAGCATGCTTTATACCTGGTCTAGGGAGCCTGATTTGGCAGGGGGATTGGGCTAGATGATCTTTAGAGGTCCTTTCCAACCCCTACAGTTCTGTCACTCTGCGAAAAAAAGTAGAAAGGAACAGAATAGAAGAAAATAGTTCACAAAAGTAACCATCAATCTCTAAGATTTTTTTTCTAACCCCAAGCACACTGAGAATTGTTATGATTTTCTGTCATTCTGTCCACTCAATACAGTGAAGAAATGTACAGTGATTTATTTTTTGCAGGTAATGTTAGTATAATAAATAACAATATTAAGGCTATGTATGTATTTTTATATCATTAATAATATTAATATAAAGTTTCTGTAAGTTTCTGTGTGGGAAATTGACCTTTGCTGCATGTAATGCACGAGTAAAAATAGCTACATAAAATCCTACCAGGGACCACTCTACTCAGCTAAGCTAGATACTCATTTGCACACTTGCTTTTTCTCCCTGTGGAATACAGAAATATCTGTAAGTTAAAACTGAAGTTATATAATTTAATTGCTTAATATCAATATTAAAAGAAAGATGATATTAAGTCTTTGTCAACTTTGGTATCAAAAAACCTATAGTAAATTCCAGATGACTTGTTTTCCCCTTCCCTTTCCTTTACTTTTCTTTCTTTCTTTTTTTTTTTTTTTTGAATTTTTCTGTTCAAATTCCCATCATTAATTCAGTCAGATATAAGTTTGCTATGTCCAGACTAAGCCACACATGAGATGTTAACTATCCTACTACTGTACAGAAGTATTAGCTCAGGTCTGTGCCTCACTCTATGCTTTTAAACTCTCTACAATATCTTTGCTGTGCAGAATACCATTTGTGGCTGTCCCCTAAATACCATTGAGTATATTGTTGCATATCTTGACAGATGCTGCATATCTTGGCAGCAAGCTGGTTGGACTTAGTAGCACAGTTTTAAACAAGATTCACCAGAGGGAGGGTACGTTTCTGGGTAACAGAGAAGAACTCAGCAACGCCAATAGTGAAGGAAGCAATAGAGATACTTGTAAGTTGGCCCGAGGAAAGAGGTCTCCTCTAAAACAATTATGCATTCAAAAGGCTGAAATGCCCCTAAACCACTGCATACAAAATAAACAGGATGATTTACAAACCACAGTGCTATTAGAAAACTGAGACCCAATTGCCTTGATAGAAACATGGTGGTACAAACCATCCAACAGGAACTCTGTAGTCCAGGGCTACAAGTTTCCAGAAGAGACAAGCACAAACACCAGAGTGGGGACGTTGCCCTCTATGTTAAGAAATGGATAAATTACAAAGAACTGCCCCTGTGAAACAAAGAGCTTGCAGGTAATAATTAAGGACTGAACCAATAAATGCCTTCTGGTGGTTGGAGTCAACTACAGGCTGCCTGATCAACGTGAGTATGTTGATAAAGTCTTCTTGCTTCAACTACAAATGCATCACACTTGTAAACTCTCGTCTCATGAGACACTTCAACCACCCAGATGCCTGCTAAGTGGAGTTCATTGAGGGCAAATTCCTGGTCCAGTGAGATCTCATTGTATCCTTATATTATTCCTTTAAAGGGAACTCATAAAAAAGATAGTGATATTTCACACAGACAGTGATAGGACAAGTGGGAACATTTTTAACTAAAAGAGAGGAAGATTTAGATTAGATGTTAGGAACAAGTTCTTGCTCAGAGGATGGTGAGGGACTGGAACAGCTTGCCTAGGTAAATTTTGGATACTACATCTCTGGAGGTGCTCACAGACAGGTTGAATGGGATCCTGGACAACCTGGTATACTGGAAGTGTCCCTGCCCATGGCGACAGGGTTGGGACCAAGTGATCTTTAAGTTCCCCTCCAACCTAGCCATTCTATGATTGTACAATATGAACTCCTTGCACATAAACTGCTTTGAGTTAAAGAACAACTAAAAGATAGAAAGTAATATGGGGCCAATTCAGCATAAAGTATCTGCTGTTTTGTCACTCTCCAGAGTCTCTTAGAAGTTCAAGTTGCCTTGAAGTTTGTCCCATCCTATGATATTGTATACTTTCTGCTTCAAGAGAAAACTTCCACAGCCTGGGTAATACCAGCACATCCGGCTGTATCCTTCTAGCATCATTTCAAAATTCATTCATAAAATCAGGATTGTGTGCATTTATTTTTGAGAGTCGTAAATTAATGCAGTCTATATGACTTGCCTTGCTTATTCAATAATTGTCTGTACAGATCGTTTCTTGAAATATCTCCCAGCATTGTCCTATTCCATATAATGTACAGCCAGAACTATTGTTTATCACTGATATGTTGTTTTCCTCCTCTGTGCCCCATGACTGGTCAAGCATGAATTCAGCACCTCCAGCTCATCTTTCACATTTAGAAAATGAAAACAAAGGCAAATGTTAAAGATATAAATGCACTATATCTTGGATAGAAAAGTGTCTGTGAGCTGTGCAGCTATGTCAAGAGAAGAGATAAAGATACTTCAAAACGCAGAAGAAAGATAAAGTCTGCGATCACACAGTTACACATCTTAGTTCATTTTAAACATCTTCTTGGAGAGTTTTGTTGGCTTAATCTAAGAAATTAAATTAAGCCTCTGTAAATGATTGTGTTCTTTTTCTTTGTGTTTTTATTTGCATGCTTCTCTATTTGTTTTTCTTCACTACACTGATTTTTTTCTAATACAGTTGTACCTTTAAATATGTAATTACTTTCCCTACTGCTGCAGAGGTTTCCATAGGGGAAAAGTATCAGAAGAACAGTTATCTGCACCTTGGATGAAGTGGAAAATTTAGTTGTAAGTGGCATTTACTGCTCTCTTCAGTAGCAATAATCCAACCATTGAAATGTTACTAAGATTGCTTCTTTTGACCCTTTTTAACAAGATCACAGCTTTCAGCATTTCAAGTACCCTTATCAACCAGACCCAGCAGTGGCTTCAGGAAAGGCATTACCGGATCCAGGAAGCTTTAAGGTGTCAGAGAGAGTCAATCAGCCTCACTACTAAGCAATTCTTATAAAAAATCCTTTGCTCTTTACTTTGTGCAATTGTTCCCTTCCTCACTGACATAGGGGCTGTAAGGTTGGTTGAAGAAAGAACCTTGTGGGTAATGTACAAGATTTTTCTCTACATAAGTAACTTTTATGAAAGCTCAGCTTATTAAGGCAGCTACTGAAGTGTGTGCATTAGATGTTACGAGATTGAAAAGCCTTCCAAGATGAGGTCAGCAAAATATTAGACAACCTTTAAGGCAGTCAGAATACTAATCAGCAGGTCCTATCAGCATGATCTGTATAAGGTTTGTATTTTGGCACAAAATGTCACAGAAAACTCCCACTCTCTTCTAATCTTAACTGAAGAATGCCCCTATGTTCAGTGAAGTGTAGGTTGATATTGATATCTATGACAGCAGGTTAAGGTACTTCATGATAGACGATTTTATCATTAAAATTTAGTGGTTGAAGAAGTAGGTATTGAAAAGAGTTATTTCTTTGGAATAATTGGGCAGTGCATTCAAAGTTAACATGGACTTTTGGACTTCCATAGCTGGTAAGAACTAGAAGGAGAATTTTGGGAAATTTACCTTGCATTTTCTGTTCTTTGAAGATAAAAAAGTTCCACTGGGGAAAGAAAAAAGTCAAGTGTTTGTGTTCATCTGTTGCCACCTTTTCCCATCAATCACACTGTATTTGCTGAGTGTGCTGTATGTCTTGCAAACTTGCAATTTTACTCATGCATTTACTAATTTTAAACACATTTACCAAGTTTTTCAAGATATACAACAGAAAATGTTGGCTAAAAGATGGATATTCTAATCACACTAGTATGGTAGCGTGAAATCATTAAATTGTCAATTAGATAAAACAATTAAAAATTAATAAATTATTGTACATTTCTTACATCTCAATAAGCAAAGATAGCAAACTCACATCTCACAGTATTTTAATTTTTTCATGTAAATCATGCTTTTTTAGAATCCAAAATGATTATTATTGCAATTATTTATAAATGTCACATTTTTGTGGGACTCATATTTTCTGTCATTTGAGGCTATTTAATGCAGTTAGAATTACATTCTATAAAGCCAGCATCTCAATGGAGTTGACAGAGAAATTACTAAATGAAGAAGCCTGCAAATGGCAGAATAAAATCCAAAGTCTAAAATAAACACAGTTGTGAATATTCACCAGAAAGCAACGCTTCAAATGTTATTAACTATCACTGACACTTGGTACATCCTAGAAAGCTGCTTTGCAGAAAAGGACCTGGGCATCCTGGAAGACATTAAGCTGAATACGACCCTATAGCACACCCTTGCCTCTGAGAAAGCTAATGGTCTCTTGGGATACACTAAGCAAAGCTTTGCCAGTAGGTAATCATTATCCTCTTCTCTGAATTTATGAGGCCACACTTAGAGCATCCAGTTCTGTGCTACACATGTTCAAAAGCCATCTTGACATGGATCAGGGAAAATAACTCTGAATGTCCCTGTTTCCTCAGGGACTGGACTACATTACACTCTGGAGGTCACTTCCAACCTCAACCATTCTTTAATTCTGTCTACGCAGAGATGTGTTAACTATCTACGGCTATACTAATTAGAGGCAGTTTGCAAGAAAAATGAAAAGGAATGTGACTGGCCCAAGAAGCACAGGCAAATAGTTTGTTTGGTCCATGTGACCAGAAGAACTCTGTGGAGCAGCTCTGGGCTTGTAGAAGGGCCACCCAATGAAGAGAAAGTGTCTCTAATACCTAGGTTGCTTCCTGAGTGCTGAATAGCCAGAGAGACCCTTCAGCAGTTGGGTTAGTTCAACTCCACTTTCTCTATATGACTATAGGCCTACATGTTAATACTTTGCCTGGTATTGTCAAGACCATATTAGAAGCAATTTCACTTCTTTGTGAGCAGAACACCGGAGTTTCTCAGTCTTTAGAAAAGTAAGAGGTATTAATTCTCTGCAAGCTCCATCTCCCTCCCTCCCTCAACTCCTCCACCCAGCCCCCTGGAAAAAAAAAAAAAAAAAAGAAGAAGAAGAAGAAGAAGAAGAAGTAAGAATATAAGTGGGATAGATAAGGGAATATTCTGAAGTTGTCTGCAAATTCATTTGTATGTGGGACTTATTGTAATGGGAAAGAAAACATAGATTTTTTTCAGACAACTGAACTGGTAGTTCCTTTCCAGCATGCATTTTAGAAAATAGGTTACTACCCTCTGAATGTTACTAATCAAAATTTGCTTTTTGTTCTTAACTCAGATGAGTAAAATCCAGATCCTTCGGAAGACGATGACCTCTCTTACTGACTACACTAAACCTTGAATGAAATTGCAAATATTGTCCCTATTTTATTTTATTTTATTTTATTTTATATTTCATTTCATTTCATTTATTTATTTATTTATTTTGAACGTTGCTCTACTTTTCAAGGTTAGCTATTTCTCTGCTTAGGAGTAATACTTTGTTTCCTACTACAAAAAATTTTGGAGGTGTACACAGCAATGGTGTACTTCTACCTCTCTCTTGTAAGGGATATATTTTGTGAATACTAAAATTGATGTAAGTGGTTTTAACCTCTCATCTTGAGCATGTCCAGTTAGGTTCAAATAATACCTTATATTCATTGCAATTTGGGATTGGCATTTTGTCACCAACACTGTTATGTAAGGTAAACCTGGTACTGCAAAACTGAATGTTGGAATTGTATATTACTTCCTATTTTCTGAATCTATATAGAGACTTTGGGAGTGCTCAATACTGTAGTATTCAAGGGATTTATTTACACTTTCAGTGGTGATCAATATCTTTTCAATATGCCTGGAATAGCTTAATGAGTGTCCTAGAAACCTTATGCAAGATGAAAAATTGATTGGATGCAATTCTCGTTTGAGTCCACCTATGAACTCATTGATTTTTGTTGGATGTCAACTTTGAGAAGTGTTTCTTTCAAAGTTTTCAACTCTGAAACATCTGTGGCAAAATTAAAACCCACCTGAGTCAATATAAAGCTTAGATATACTTCTGGTGTTGAGAGATTTCAGCAAGTATGCATATTTTGAAAAATCTAATACAAAATATGCAGTTCATACTGAATGTTAGATGAGTTCACAGTGCCACTTAAGAAAAAAAGAAGGAAAGGAAGACACTTCAGTCTTCACATGCAGTAAGGATTAATGAATTTTCTTAGAAAAGGGATTTAGTGATCCCTACGCAGGCTCCCCTTTTTAATACCATAGGAGATATGTGCCTTTCAACTAGTGCTCTAAGATAAAAAAAAAAAAAAAAAAAGAAGGCCTGTTTTGCTGACTCTTTCCTAAAATTTAACTTCCAGATAGCTTATTCCATTCCAGTTTTATGAACCGATCTTAATACTGAAAGTAAATGCTAAATTCTTTTACAAAACAAATAAAAAAGAGAGTCACTTCCCACTAGATGGGAAAATATCTCCACTTATAAGAAGTAGTTAAAAGGTTCACCCCTTCCGGTTACACAGGTGAATTGCTTTCATCTGTGCACTCAGGACTTGCTATGCCCCTTCATCAGGTGTTCAATTACAGGTTCAGGTCATGACCTAATGGATCCTGTATACCACCTTTTTTAAATGACTACTCAGACAATTAGAATATGAAGTATTTAAAGAGAATATTTTTTCTATTTCTCTGCCATTAGAAACATTTCACTTTGTAAAAATATATATAGATGAATAAATTAGCAAAAATTAGCAAATAATAATCTTCAGCTACTTTCAGCTCTAAGAATAGAAAATGAATCTTCTCTCTTCTAAATCATTGCTGTTATGGTTTATTACAGTCTCAGCTGATTATTGTTTTTTTTTTGTTGTTTATTTAGCATAGAGAAAGAACTTAAGCAACAACAGCATCTAGGAAAACGTGATATCTGAATGACCGTGTCTAATCTCAAGTCAGTCACTGTAAGTTGAGTTACTTTTTTGAGTAGTTTTTGAGTTACTTTCTGATAAAACTCAAGTTGTATGTGCCTGTCCTTTATGAATGTCTTTATCATTAAATTAGATGCTCAACTTTCTTTTATTATGTATGTAGCCAAATTTATACTTGTCTATTTAAACATGGATAAGCTCTATGAGAGAAACTAGTGAGCATATTCTGTGATCAAATGATATATGCATTGAAATTGGGATGATGGATACTGGGATTCAAAATCCCTGCTTTAAGTTAGAAAACAAAATTTAATTGTGGTTTCATGTATTTCAGGTGATTATTTTTAATGACTGGTTATTGGTTAACAGAGCTGAATCCACAGTGCTATTTAGATCAAGTGGCTTGGTTGAATTATCTGCCTCTCCAATAATAAATAATCTATTAATAATATATTTATTTATTATTTATTTATTTATAATAATAAAACAATAATAAATTGCAGGAGGAAAGATACACCAAAATTCCTGAGAAGCATCATCTTGCTGATGGCATTTGCAGTTAACCTTTTTTGGATTGATTCTGGGGTATACTTCTTTTTTTTATTTTTATTTTTTTCTTTTCTAATGTGCTATTAAAATCCTATGTAGGTGGTAACACCAGACTGCAGACATTGCCTTCTAACTATGTACTACATTGCAGGGGTGTGCTTGCCTACAGACCTATGATGTCGTTAGTATCACTGAGATACGGTGAGATGGCTCTCATCTCAAATTCTACAGGTATATCAGTGATAAAAGGAAGGGTAGGGAAGATGTGGGCCCCCTACAGAAGGAACCCAGAGACTCGGTCACAAGGGATACAGAGAAAGCTGAAGTGCTCAGTGACATCTATTGCCTCAGTCTGCACTGGCATGGGCTCTAGCCATGCCACCTAAGCTGCAGAAAGCAAAGTTAAGAAATGGGAGAAGGAACATCTGCCTGCTGTAAGGGAAAATTGTGTTCAAGACCATCAGTAGAACCTGAAGTCCACTGGGACCTGGTGAGATACATCCACAGGTTCTCAGGGAACTAGCAGATGAAGTTGCCAAGCTGCTGTCCATCATATTTGGAATGTCAAAGCAGTCTGCAAAAGTTCCCACTGATCGGAAAAGGAGAATCATTACTCCCATTTTCAAGAAGGGAAAAAGAACCGAGGAACTACAGGCCAGAAAGTCTCACCTCTGTGCCTGGCATGATCATGGAGCAGATCCTCCTGAAGGCCCCACTAAAAACACATGGAAAACAAAGATGAGGTGATTGGTGGTAATCAACATGGCTTCATCAGAGGCAAGACATGCCTGACAAACTTGGTGGCCTTTTATGATGGAGTAACAGTATCTGTGGATAAAGAGCAAGTACCTGGACTTGTGCAAAGCATTTTACACTGTCCCACCTGACATCCTAGTCATCAAATTGGAGAGAAAAATGGTTCTGATGGGTGGACCTCTTGCTGGATATTGAATGGGCTGGATGGTTGCACTAGGAGAGTTGCAGTCAATGGCTCAGTGTCCAAGTGGAGGAGACCCATGATGAGTGGTATTCCTCAGGGATTAGTCCTGGGACTGATAGGAGGTCTCCCTGTCCAGAGTGGGAGAGGTTGAAACTAGGTTATCTTTATGTTCTGTTCCAACCCAAGATATTCCATGATTTTGACTGCTTCTTGTGGCTAGAAGAGTATGAAAGGGATTTGGGAATCTCTTGGATAATATAACCTTGAAAGCTTCATTAAGTGTTTCGAGATATTAAACACACAGACAGGGGTTTATCTTTCACCTGAGATAAAAAGCCTGGAGTGTGGCAGATCTCCAGTAGCAATAAGAACACTGGTTCTGAACTCACATGTGTAGACACAGACCATGATACATCATCTAATTTTTCCTGCAAACGAAGATCACTTTTATTTGTCCAGATGATGCCTGAATGTCATTTCCATTGGAATTTGATGAAACTACAAAGCCAGTTCTCTTTATAAATATAAGAACCCTTGTACATGCTTAGCTTACTTTCACAAGTTTATCTAAAACCAAATCACTAGGTTTCAATTCTCTCAGAATGACTGTTCAGGCCTCTTTTTTGTATTTTAATGATTGCGCAATCTCCATTTGTTTGCTTTTAGTTTTATCATGGGTTTCTTCCTTGGTAGTTTATTCTTTTTCTGTACTTTTGAAATTTCAATGATTTCCATTCAGTTCAGGGTTTAGACAAGTGGAGGGTGTCTTGACTCAGGTCTAACCAAGAATATTCTCAGAAAGAGCTCTGAAATTAGTATCACATAGGAATGTTTACAATTTATATGTTTCCTATAAAAAATAACAATTGGCAGAGAAAGTGTTATGAAACATATAGTTCTTGTTTTGTTGCTAAGTATTTGTTAGACTAGATTAACCATAAGACTTCAAATTATGTCAAGTAAACATGTAGCTTAATATCTGATCTAAGAGCAGTGTTTTTCCAAAGTAGAGTGTTTTCCCCCAGGAAAAGTACTTTGCGACAAGAAAGAAAGATACTAAATCAAATTTGATGTTGACAAGATCCCAGAATGCTTGGACTGTGTCACAGAGAGAAAAAAATCTCCTCACAACTTCTGTCTAAATCTTAATTGATCAAAGAACTCTATGCTGTTCTGCATTCATTGTACTGCTTAGAGGACCTTGAGACCAGTAGGAAAGAAAATGTGACACCAAGGAAGAAACAAAACAAAGAAAAACTCTCTTGACATTCACTGTGTGTACCATTTTGAAGGAATTATTTATCCATTTTAGTAAGTTATTTTACTTAGTAACTTGAGAAGGTTTAATATCAACAAGAATTTTCTGAGGGCAGTTGTAGTGCAAGATAGATCCTCAGCAGGTATAAATTAGTATAATTTGGTGGTATCATAGCCTGGCCTCAGGCTTCCCCAGAAGAGCATCAGATCTATTGCATATTGTGTCTTTTACTGAGCTAAGTATCAAAACTAAGCTATCTTAATAAGCTTTTTTTATTCATGTTTTTCTTAAATGATGGTTGATTGTTAATAGACACAGCAACTTCAGTTCATTTGTTACAAAGTCCTTTTATACTGCACCAGACAAACTCTTTTAGCCTTTCTCTATGGTACACTGCAGAGGATGCTATTCTTGCCACTCTGCTTCTTCCTAATTATAGGACAATTATGTTCAAAAGATGCAGAAAGTGCTCTGGTTGAGGTGTAACAAGTGCATTTCACAGCAATAATACTACCTCCTAGTAGTTACAATACTCTTGCATAGAATGCTAAGATGGCATTTTCTTATTTTTCTCTTTAGAAGCCAAGTATTTTCTCAAGAGTCAGAATCTCAGTGTGGTTTGAGTTGCAAAGGACCTTTAAGATCATCTAGTTCCAACCACCCTGCTATAGGCAGGGACCCCTCCTGCTAGGTCAGGATGCTCAAAGCCTCTTAGAAAAAGAGAGGCCAGGCAGTAGAACAGGCTGCCTAGAGAAGTGGTGGAGTCACTGTACCTAGAGGCGTTCAAGGAAAGGGCAGGTTTGGCACTGAGGGACATGGTTTGGTGGGAATGTCTTGACAGTTGGATTCAATGACCTCAGACACATTTAAAATTGTTTCAACATTTCCACGTTCTTTGTACGTATTCCACCTCCTAAAAGCAATTTTAATTTAAAAGACTATTTCATATCTATGTGTGCGGTTCACTCTTTACCTACTTAATGCAATATCAAGACCTGGTTAATCACCATCACCAGTAAATAACCACCAGACTCGCACAGAAATTGAACCACTGATCATTCATTCCATAGTAAGGCTATGCCTTAGCTCATAGCTGCAGAATGTGCACAGTAGTTTTTGTTTCTAATCATGAAAATAATTGGGCCATGAACAACAGCAAGAAGTTCAGCAAAGGAAAATGCCTGGTTATGCACCAGAGATGATGTAATGCTGGATACAGGTACGGGATACAGGAAAAGAATGGAAGACAAATATCTAGACAGCATCTCTGTAGAAAGAGATAAGGGGGTGCTGATTGACGGCAGGCTCAACATGAGCCAGTGGTGTGCCTTGGCAGCCAAGAGGGCAAACCATACTTTGGATGCCAAAAAGCATAACCAGATGGTCAAAAGAACATTTGCATTGGTGCACCCTCACCTTGACATGCAGTTCTGACACCCACAGTATGAAAAGGATAGTAAGGTACCTGAAAGCAACCAGAGGACAACAAAGCTTGTAAAAGGACTAGAAAACTTGTCTTGTAAGGAGACTGAGGTCACTTGAACAGTCTAGTTTGGAGAAAAGTATGCTGAAAGTTGACTTTTTAACTCTCTGTGACTACCTGAGGGAGGGAATGGAGAGGGAGATGCTGGTTTCTTCTGATGTTATGATGCACAAGAATGGTATAAAGCTGTACTAAGGGAGGTTCAGACTGGATATTATAAAACCTTCTTTACTGTGAGGGTGGTTGAAACTGGAACGGACTTTCTAGAGAGTGGGTTGACGTCCCATTCCTGTCAGTAAAGAAGCATATGGATAATGCTGTCAATAATATGCTTTAACTTTCTGTCAGCTCTGAAGTGGCGAGGCAGTTAGACTTGTCCTTTGTAGGTCTTTTTCAACTGAACTATTCTATAAAATACATGAAAAATAGAAATACACTTCCATCTAATAAAGACCTTTTTTTTTGGGGATAACTCCCCAAAGTATCCTATTCTTAATCATGAATACTCAATTTGTCATTGCAGTTAATCAATAGTACTTTAAATAAATCTGTCTGTAATTTCTAAAATACTCTTTGTAAGGAAAAAGAAAGCATCTCTCATTTCATACTCCCACCTCTCGATTTTGAACAATTTAATTATCTAATTCATTCCACAGGTATCTTACATAAATGGACAGAATATGTGAGTAATCCAGTGACTCATATTTTAGGTTTTTAAGCTACATTTTCCTCTTAAATGATTTTAGTTACCCCATGTTTTGCCTTTTTAACATTCTTAAACCAACTCACCCTTTCGACAACTGTAGAAGTGACTAATAGTATTTTTTTTTCTCTAGATGCGCTTTGAAGTTCTTAGTGTTCTTCTCTGGAAATCATTTCTTCATATCAGCAAAGCTCTGTTCTTCAACCCTTGCCCTATTCATGCTGGTAGCTGGCAACTATTTAATATATTTACTTTTTCATTTTGTTTTCCATCTCTGATTCCATTCTTAGAGAATTCATCTTTAATCATTGTTTGCTTTTCTATAGTACAAAATCACTTTATTTGTTCAGGATTGTGTTATTCAAAGAGCATTATATTTTCCTTCTTTGAATTACTTCTTTGTTATTTTTACTTCCTTCTTTATCAAGCCCATTTCACAGGTCACTGGATTCTGTGTAACTTATAAATGCTTCTGTCTCTTTTTTATATTCCTGTTTACATCTTGGTCTAATTACAGTGTTTTGAGTTTCATGTTGTCTTTTTTGACAATTAGGACACTATGGAAAAAAATGCATTGTTTACATGACAATCCCTTTTAACTAGTTCTCCCCAGAAATGAGGTTGCCCCCAGCATTTTCACAATGAAGCTCAACCTTGATTCCTCTTACCAAGAAGCTTTCAGATTCAAGAATGAAGAATGTGATATAAGAATTTAAGAGAGACGATTGGACGAAATAGGTTTTATGGGCATGTTTTCAATATATGCACATTAATTCAAGGTTATTTGAATACATACTGGTAATAAGAACAGTACTTATATGTGAGTTCAAATAAGCTGTGCATAAAACACTCTGTAAATATAACCACTGTGATTATCATGGGATTATTTCAACAAGCGTCTGTTAATTACAGGCACAAAGAGAAAACTTGTCTGTGCTATTCTACTTTTCAGCATGGCACACTGAAAGACTAAGAGAGTGACTTCCAGTTCTGAATTGCCGTGCCTCTCATCCACACAAAATAGTTGAGGTCTAATTACAGCAGGAAGAATTTTCCTGACTGTCCATAACATCAACCACTTCCTGGAAAGCAATATCACTTTATATAAATCATCACCAAAACATTTATTGATGGATCACTGGCAGCTGAGAGATCTCACGGAGATGCAGGTAATCAAAATGCCATTATCAGTGTACCACTGCCAGGTTTTGTTACGATTATTGGCATTAAAATAACTGGCAGATTTTTCTAAATGATCCATAATTAACTTCTACTAGCATCAAAATTGATATGTGGTGGCTTCCAACATATATTTTTCATCTCATTTCCCATTCATCAGCCATATGTTTTCTCAAAGTCTCATACAAAGTTCCGTTCTCTTTAGTGAGCTTCTCATAACTCACTGTGTTGTCTCAATGCACTGTCAGGATGTGTCAGGGAGTTAGTTTGGTGCTGCTAGCCTGTTGCTTATATGCCTTCTCTTATCTCCATCTCACTTTCTAAAAGTGAACTTGAAGGTTCATAAAAGAAACTTTAATCTCACCTACACTAAACTGATAGTTACCAGTTTCCTCAGCTTCTAAAGTACAATTGTGGCTGAGTATCTGTCCCTCCAGGTAATGATACCGTTATCCATATCTGCATTTCAAAGCATATTAAATGCTCACCTTGTTAAATCTTACTGGTGTATGGATGACCACTGTAAGATTTTATTATAATGTTTGTCTCCCTTTCTGTACCACTGAGGCAGTTCTATCTATCTTGCACTATCATGCAAAACAAGGAGTGATGTGGCCGGTTGATGTGACACAAGGGCATTGTGACAGCCTAGGAAGGTAGAGAGCATGGTGCAGTATATTTGGAGTGTCTTCAAATAGGGTGAAAGCAGGTGTGAACCATTTAGGTACTGTGTTGTTGTGTTTCTGTTGCAGAAATTGTTGGCTGTTACACAGTAGAAAAAACCTGAGGTAGTTCCATTTCCAGATACACATTTTCAATGAGTAAAAAAATAATGTATGCAAAGAAGTAATTTTTTTGTTTGTTTGTTTTTGCTTTCATTTTTTAGTTGAAACCCCCTTTTTTTTTCCCAGGAAAATGTTGACCTGCTTTATTTATCACCATGTTACATGAAGCGACTGCTAGAGGGGGAAATACTGTGAGCACCCCAATATAAATTCTTTCTTTCGAGATTTTTGGAAGTACCTCAAAACATCTGGCATATTGTAGACCCAAATAACCACCAAAGCAAGATCATTATTTCTAGGTGTTCAAGGGAGAATGCTTATTGTTTTATTATTACCATCAATTATATTTTTTCTCTTTCTGGTGTTTTTTCTTTTGCATTCATCTTAGTCTCAGAAATCTGATGTTAAATTACCTTGCGCTCTTATTTGAGAAAAAAAATCAGCAAATAAGTATATTTTTCATTTCGTAATAAATCATTGTTCTCACAGAAAAGATGAAGTGAAAGCAGTGAAATTGGGAGAAAGTTCTTCTTCATCTGTTTAAATTAGAGGTTTAAGAATAAAGTAGTAATGAATAAATAATGACATCTCCCTCACCTCCCACCCTTGACCCCCTCCCAAAACAAAAACACACAAAAGTACCCCACAAAATAAAACAAAACAGAAAGATCACGATCAAAGTTCACCTGAAACGCAATTCAGAATTCTCTCGTGAAAATATACAAAAATAGTTCTGGAATAAAACTAAAAATAAAATGGAAAAATGGAAAGGTCCCCTATCAAGTGATTTCTATATACACTCAAGTGTACATGTATATGCCTATCCTGAGAACATACCATTAAAACTAGCCTTCTAGAAATCAGAATAATATTCAGTGCAGAATTTATATACTGGCTTTGATGATGCTGAGCTAGTGTCCTGGTGTCATCAAAGAATAATAAAGAAACTGATCAAGTAATACAGCTCCTGATGTTAGTGACAGGCTCCGGTGTGCAAGCTATGTCTGTAGACGTCTACTTTGTCAATGTAAAAACAGAAGCAAGGCAATACAACTATGACATCGATTTATTTCTGTAGCTAGTCTCATTCTAGAATGAGCTATTCTGGCGCTAGGTAATGAAAAACAAAATTGTCTGCCTGCTGATGGGAAGTATTGAATTAATTCTTTGATTTTCTTTGCTTGTGCACATGGCTTTTGCTTTACCCAGTAAAATGCCCTTATCTCAGTCCAGAAGTTCTCAGAACTCAGTAGTTCTCCTGCTTCTATATTTGCAGTTTTCTCCCCCATCTCACCTGGGATGTGAGAGTGAATGACCATGTAGGGCTGAGCTGTTTGTCAGGGTTAGACAAGAAGAATTATTAAATGCAACAGCACTAGTGAAAACAGTATGGATGAGTTTGTTGTGGTATTTGAACCACAGTCCTAATTGCTCTTATATATTTTGAAGGCAGGCAGCTTACAAAAAGATATACCAATCCTTTTCCCTCTCCACCTACCCTTACCCACTCTACTTGTGAGGGCTGGGAGATTTTACAGTTATGCCGTGAAGTACTTTTTGAAAGACAGTAACTCTAACTTATGCTACCGCAGCATGGCTCATGCCTTCAGGTGTTCAAGGCCATATTGGATGTGGCCCTAGGCAGCCTACCTAGTGGCTGCCTGATGTCCAGATAGAGGACAGTTAAAAGAAATGCCCATCAGGGGTCAGTACTGAAACTAACACTCTTTAATATCTTCATCAGTGACATCAGCAGTAGGATTGAGTGCACCCTCAGATGTCAAGGTTCATTGCTGGGGCACAGGACCTGACTAGATTACCATTAAAAATCCCTTCCAACTCAAATGATTCAATTATTCTATTATACTGGGGGTGGAACTAGAAGATTTTAAGGGTTCTTCCAACCCAGGACATTCTATGATTCTATAGTAATGTATTAGGCACTGTATTTTCATTTGCACAACCAAGGGTGTAAATTTCCTGAATGAGCATTCCAAAACATGATGGAGAAATATCTTCTTTCTTGTGTTCTGACGACACTCTGCTGTGCCATCATTGCATCAAACAGCCTTTTTATTACCTGAGGAAGAAAGCAACAGCTGAGCATGAGCAAGCTGATTATGTGTGAATCCAAAGGTGGATCATGGGATGACTGTAATCAGCTTGTGGCTGGCAGCTGCTGGGTGACATCATGCAGAGCCTGTGTCTGCAACATGCAGCTGGCTAGCAGCAATCCTGTTGCTGGGCAGCTTGATTCTTCCCAAAGTCTTACTGAGTTGAGAAAAACATAATTGCTCTGTCCTTCAGACAAGTTACATTTAAAAATGCCATTTCTGTTGCCTGAGCAGCAGGTCTGATGTAAAGGTGAAGGTGAAAAACAACCTCCCACCTGGATTCCATGTTCACAAAGGTTACCAGATAGCAGAGAAGAAGATATTTTTATCTGCTGCAAAGCTACTCTTCTGACTTACTACTCCAGTTCTCTTATACCACTGAAATCTCCTAAGGCTAAATCCTAGACCAAGTTCATGTGTACAGAGACCATTTGACTTTTCAGTCAGATCCCAGGCTCTGTAGTTTGCTCTTGCTCTGCCATTCAAAGTCAGAACAGCTGTGCCTGACCTACTCTGGACCACTCCATTCTTTTCTTTCCGTGAACCTCATGGTTGTTAGGTATGTTTTGGTGGCCACTGGTCCTGTTCAGCCCATGATCATTAAACATAGGACTTTCCCAACAAAATGCTTTATCTTAAGGTACAGGGTTCTACAGGAGTTCAAGCAAGAATAAGCAATCATACATTGCCTAGTGCCAAAGCAGTCTGATCTTCCCGAGATCTTCACTGACCTCTCACAACTTCTTGCACAGTGAGAAGCAGCCATCCAACTGCTATCAGTCAAAGAGCACTTTCTGAAAGAAAAAAAATGTTACTCAACCAGATTAGATATATACGTGGGTCAGTGTTTTGCTGGATCAGATTAATGAATCCCCAAGTCCATTACTTTCTCATTTAAATTGAAGTGAAACATCTTAGCTCTTTAAACCAGGTGGTCTCACTACACAAGGTTAAAAAAGGCTCTCAAAAATTAATAAAAAATGCCTATTTATAGAAAAGAATAATGTTGGGCTCTGACATTCGGATGGTTTGCTCTGCAATTGGGATAGCATATACTGAAGTATGGTAGATAGAGGGGAATAGCATAGTTGTATGCTGTACAGAAAGCTGTAAAATAAAGAAAATCCCCCACCTTCTTCCCTAATAAAATTAACCAGACATCTATCTGAAGGTATCTGGGAAGGAATGACTTATTCTTATTGCTCAAGGTTGGATTTGGCAGTCAACAGCCTGCTTAGGAATTTCTAGAGGAATCTTATAAAATAAATATGAGTAGGAATCAGCCTCACATTAAGAACTTAAATTCTCACATAAATATAACCTCAGTCATTCTGTGTTTCTCTGACTGTAAAGCAGTACTGGGCACCTGTGTTTGGACAGCAGACTCAAATGTGTCCAGCAAAACTCAAAGCTATCAAAGGCCAGTAAAAATAGGTGATCCCACAGGAAATAATAGCTTAAAGCACTGCGATCTTCAGTTTTCATTTCAGCAGAACGTGTCAGCTCCTTTGATACAAGGCAATCCAGAATAGCATAAAAATCCCAACCCAACCAATCGATTGAACAAACAAAAAATAACACAGAAAAGCTGTGATCCTTTCACAGTCTGCAATTCCTAATCAGAAGCATCCCAGCCTTGGCTATGTATGCACTGAATATCATATTATGTTAATGTATTAATGACATGTAAATGTTTTCAGAATAAAGAACAGTCATGTAAATTTGTTGGCGCTGAACTTATTTCATTCTGACAGAGCAGTGTATTTGATCTGGGCACAAAGCAAATTAACATTTTCAGAACTCATTAGTATGTGTGAACATCAGGCAAAGGTGACAAATCAGTTCGGTAGTCTTCCATTATTTTAGGTTGAAAAGTCAGTCATTTGGGTGATTTGGGATGCATGATCCAAAGAACATTGCAGTCTGTGAGAGTTCTGCCAGTAACTGAAAGGGAATTTAGGTCATACCCTTGGACACGGTAGTTAATGCACTGAAAAAACACTGAATGAAGCTAGCATCTCTGTTAGTAGATGCATTGAATTATCAACTGGAACAGACTCAGTGTTACAAGGTTGTTTAAATGTCCCTTTCTGTAACACTCACTTTAGGATAGTTCCCTCTTGTATAACAAGTCTCTGGTGCTTTATTTTAATTGTTCTTTCTTAATTTCAGAGTTACAGTAATTAATAGGATCTATTAAATATAGCCAGCTACTTACATGTAGCCAATGGGAAAAAAAAATAGTGAAGTGCCTCATTAGCCAGTACTTAATACTTATCCTCTATTCGCTAAATGTCAAGGATTCATTTCACAAATACTTGGTTTGTATATACAAATCTTGAATCTTGATTGCTTCATCATTCTAGGAGATTGCATTGATTCATATGCATTGAAAAATCTGTCACATTATTTGGCAAACAGTATGTACCTTCAAAGAATTTGGAGGATGAAATCACACGACAAAACACAGACTGGCAAAAGGATTTGATTTCCCTTGTGTAAAAGAATAGATAAGAAGAGGAAATAATACATATGTTGACATAAATTTCTACAAATCAACCACAAATATTTGAGATTTAGAGAAGTGACATGGTTGGTATTATTTAGTTAGTAAAGTAAAGTAAAATACTTTCTGTAATATTGAGAAAAAAATGAAGCAAACTAAAAGAATAAAAAAGCTTTGAATTCATCTGAGCCAGCGAAATGGCTCATTTGCAGTGCACAACAGAGTATAGTGATGCAGTCCCTGAGCTACTACTGACTTGAAATTGTCCATCTGAAAGAAGTAACACAATATATCTCATGAAAATACACATATCTTCCTGACAGCATCTGTCTCTCTGACCAGGTATTTCTGGGCACTCAGAGGTTTCTCAGGGCTGTGCTTCTCTAAACCAAAGCTGATTTTAGTTCCAGTGAGGTTAGATACTCCCATATCATCCTTCACCTCAAGATATCAACATCTCCAGTCACTACTTCATACTCTTTATTCTCTTATCTGTGCAATAACATACATAATCCATACTTTATTCCAAATGTGGAATGTTATTAATTGCAGTAGGAATGAAGGAATATTTTTAGGAATTAGGACTACAAATTGTTAACTCTTCTTGGTTGCACCATTTTTAGAGAAATTGCAAGCTGTGTCCTCTGCATTAGGATGGCATAGGGTGACATACTTGTCTCATCAGATATGAGACTAATAAAAATAAATATGACAGGAATCATATCTGTATCTTACCTCCTCCTATTTCAGGTCTTTCATCTTTTTAGGTTCTAAGTTATATTTCTAAAGGAAAGAATTTAAGACAGATTTTATTTTTCTTTTTCCAATTTCACGTATCTTCTTCTCACTTGAGAAAGAGAACAACTGAGATTTTGACTAGAACTGTAAGATGCCTACTGCTCTTCTATAGGTTACTGAAAGGATGTATTCGCAGCTACTGAAAACATTCTCTGAAACATAGTCCTTTGTGAAATATTTTCTCATAATTTATTATGTTTATTTTATCACAGGCCAATGACATCACCCCATCAAATTATTTACTACCTATTAGCTACAGATACTTCATTTCATTAATAGGCCTGAACACTCTATCACTGAACATTCTTTTCTATGTTGATATGTAGTTCACTAGACAATGAGCATCACTTTCTCAGTTTCTGAAAAATGGCATATTCATTTGGATATTTGGTATTTTCATTCAATAGACTTATGACCAAATAATAATTTTTAACACTTTCTGATTTACCTGTTAAAAATGAAGTTGAAAAGCTTTGCTGACCTATAAAACATGTAAAACTAGAGTTCTGTGAGCTGTGAAGCAGTAGGGAATTTGTATTTGATATAGCAAGAGAGTGATGGGTTTGAACACAGAAATGTGGAATCATGTAGTTTGGAAAAATACCTGAAGATCATCAAGCTCAACCTTTAACTTAATGCTACCAAGTCTACCACTAGCCCATTTCATTAGTACCATGTTACATGTCTCATAGGAATGGTTACTCTGCTATTACCTTGGGCAGCTTGTTCCAGTGTCTAACAACCCTTTCTGAGAAGAAATTCTTTTCTATATCCAATCTAACCTTCCCCAGGTGCAACTCAAGACCATTTCTTTGCATCACTTGTCAGCTAAGAAACAAGACTGAGACCAACCTGGCTACAGTCCCCTTACCAGTAATTGTAGATAGTGATGAAGTCTCCCCTCAGTCCCCTTTCTCCAGATTAAACAACTCCAAGTCATTCAGCTTCTCCTCGTGTGTCCCGTTTTCTAGTCCTTTCAACAGTTTCATTGCTTTTCTCTAAATGAATTCTAGAAACTCAATATCCTTCTTGTAGTAGTGGGCTAAAAACATTCAAGGTGCGATCTCCTCAGTGCCACATTCAAGGGCAACCCCCTTGACCTATCAAACTGTTGCTGATGCAGACCTGGGAGGCACTGGCTTTCTTGGCCACCTGGGCACACTGCTGACTCATGTTCACTGTTTGTATGTTAATAAATGCCTGGATTAAATTTTAGTGTATTTGGTGCATTAAGAAACTTAAATCTGTAAAGTACCTTGACTAACCTGTATCACTTCGAATGAATTCAGTAGTTATTCCAGTTTTAACCTGGAATTATTAACTACTACTACTAATAATAATACAGAAGTTCCATGACACTGAGGAGACATGGTCTAAAAACTGTACTAGATGACATCGCTCAAATCATCAGCAGTAGAATACTGAAAAATTTATTCTGAAATGTATGCATGCTGGGGGTTTATTCCAAATTGTGGTAGGTATGAACTTAATGCTGTGGACAAAACTGATATAAGAAGTGCAATATTTGTGTGATTGGAGCTGTCACGTTGTAGTTCTTCGGTCAAGCAC
This sequence comes from Callipepla californica brunnescens, assembly GCA_023055505.1. NCBI lineage: Eukaryota > Metazoa > Chordata > Aves > Galliformes > Odontophoridae > Callipepla > Callipepla californica. The sequence continues at coordinate 5,171,094 of JALIRH010000002.1, read as the reverse complement.
TCTTCTTTTACTGGTAGTCATTTATAGTAGTTCATAAAAAAAAACTGAATAATGACAATAGGGTTACAAGAATTCAAACCAGATTAGTAATAAAAGTAAAATCTGACGGTAGTAATTTCAATTGAACCAAGCAGTTTTACTACAAGAGAGGTCTATATGGGAAACCAAATAAAAATTACTACTCAGCATTTTTATTCTATGTCTTATAAAGTCACTAAATCTGCTCCCTTTATGAACTGTTTTGGTGGCTGAAAAGCTGAAATTAGAATTAAAAGGAGACCTTCTCTCATTGTGAACCGTGCTTCTAAATTCCATTTGATTTACAGTGACTTTGAAAGCAACTGATTTTAACGTGAGGGAGATATGCGGGGTGTTCATTGTCTCACTCCACTTTATAGGAGGGAGAAGAGGTTCTTTTTAATGTATGTATACCTGATGGTGAGATTAAGACACAAAGGGTCAAATGTTAGCTTGACCAGTTTATTACAAATCCTAGTTGCTTAGAGATATGGGAAAAGAAAGATAGGTGATAGAAAAGAGATAAAGCAAGGAGTCTTGGTAGAAAGTAAGAGAGAGGTAGTCACCACTGTGAGTCCAGCAAGGTTCATAGGAAGTCCGTCGATCTCAGGAACTTGTCTGGTCACCACGGGGGATGGGAAAAAGCCGGGAAGCTTCGCAGCAAGCAGGCCCTGGTGGGGGTTCTTCTAAAGAGCTTTACCCCTCAGGGAATTCTCTGTCAAAGGTTTATTTACTTTGGGAGTTCTTCACTAAAGTCCTGTGTTTAGGGAAGGCCTTTCATCCCCTATTTCTGTTTGTTTTTTTCTTTTCTTTCTGTTACTGTGACATACCTGATTCAACAGATAAGCCAGTAGGGAGTGGTGCCTTCATTGCCATGCACAAGTATTATCGTCTTTTGCAGTGATCAGATTCCCCAAGCTGTACCCCGAAAAAGACAAGCCTGTCCCTAAGCAGAGGCACTGTGGCAGGGTGATACCAGCCTAGACAATCTGCAGTTGTCAGAGTTTTATCACCAGAAAGGCCTCACAAAGCAGCTTTCAGACAAAAAAAAAAAAAAAAAAAAAGATAAAAAGAAAAACAGTTTTTGTCTTTCACATTCATGCAAACCGGTTTTCTAAACAAATTTGAAAGATAAATGACAAGTAGATTTTTTCCACCTCTGACACTGTAAAATAAACTTCTTGAAATTTGGAGGAAAACTGAAGGGAACATTTACCAGAATACTGCAAAATTTCCTAATACTGCTGAAAGATTTTGAGATTACTAATCTGCTGTTCAGAATGGTTTAAATAATAGGAAAACCCAATCTAAAGGTGTTTTCTTTTGTAGAATCAAAGAAATGGAAAAAAATGTCTTGGGTTGGAAAGGAGATTGACCATGAAGTAGTAGAGACAAAGCATTATGGACTGGCCAGAGCCCCCATGCCATGTTCTCTTGGGCTGCTCAGGAGGAGGAATTGGAGGAGAGTAGATGGGGTTTAAGTTCTCACTTTTCTGTTCTCACTTTTCTGTTCTGTTAGTAATAGGTAGTAAATTGCTTTAATCTCACTATGCTGAGTCTTTTTGGCCCATGACAATGACTGGCGAGCACTCTCCCTCTTCTTAGCTCAAACTGTGAGCTTTTTCTTTTCATTTTATTTTCTTCTGATCCTTGGAGGAGGAGGAGTGAGAGAGAGGTGCTTTGGATCTGTGTGTGAAAACACCGTGGAAGAATAACAGTCTAACAAGAAGACAAGCCTGGAAAATAAGGTAATAACATGTTACTTTTATTTTCCTTACCCACTCCCCTGCCAAAAAAAAAAAAAAAAAAAAAGATGAAAAAAAATAATAGGTTGTGAAAGCACTTTTCACAAACTACATCTACATATGAACTGGATTAAATGGAATATCATGCTTGAAGGAAACAGAATGTTACTGGTGTAGGTGAGACACAATAGCTTTTTTCAGCTTAGATTTAGGAGTTAATGGAGCTTATACATACACAAGCAAAACTCCCAAGAAACCAGAAGTGACATTAGGATCTTTCATTCTCTCACCTCCGGAACATTGCCTCTGTAATAGTTGTGAGTTTCCCTAAAGGAGACAGAAAGCAAAACAGAGCTGAGAGCATCAAAGAAAGCAACAGAGATCATGAAAAAGCAATGCACATGAACTAGCCTGGCTTGCATAGTGAACTTTGCAATTGCAAGTTGTATTTTAAACTGAAAGCAAAACCAGCAGAACTTTTGGAGATCAAAGGCTGCAGATCCACTCTCATGAAAAATGTGGGTGAGATACTATGACTGTAGTTAGAGCTTTTTAAAATCTAATTCTTTGCAAATGTTTCTCAACTCTTCCATTGTTGGACACAATGGAACAAGTAGGTCAAAATAAAGACTCTTCCAGTTGCATCTAATAATGTCACAATAGTTCAGTGCCTTCCCTAACCAATGCTGTTTCACTGCATCTGCTTAAAAGGAGGGACCTGATAGAGGAAGTAAAAAACACGTATCTGAAATTTTTCAAGTTCTGTGAATTTCCATGGAGGAGCACTTTGGGAAATGGCTGTTTCTTTACAATATTATGATTTTATCTCAAGTAATGTAAGGTAAAATATTAGCAAAAATCATAACAATTTTAAGTATCAGATAAATCATTTATAGATGACATTAATTCACTTGTGCTTCTAGAATATTCTTCCTTAATAAATGTATTTAAATAGACTTATGCCAATTTTGTTAAGAAATCCAGCTATGTCCAGTAAGTAAATTCAAGTAAAAGAAGTATGGCATTCGTATCTTTGTATCTAAGGTTGCATCAGAGTTAGCAGTTTCACATCAGTGATTATTGTCTGCCTATATTACACTCTGTGCCTGTAGACAGTACTCCTTCTGGACAAAAGGAAATAGGAAGATCTGCTTCAAGACAACTCTCAAACAGTCCATGAATCCGTATAAGGACTGATTTGAAATAAAAACTCTGTGTGTGGATCTCAAAATGTCTTCACAAAGTATTTCACTTTCCACATCTCTCTCTGCTGCTCCACGCACACACTCAGCCCTTGAATAAAGGCATGTTATATGCAGAATATTCTTACCTCACACCCCTTTCCTTTTGAAAGGCATTTTGCTATTTTATATCATGCTGTCTGATTTTATCAATTCTTGGGATACCATCAGGATATTCCACTAGCTAAATAGCAAATAGTTAAGACCTTATCTCATTAGATCAATATGTATAAAGGGCAAGATACTACTAAAATTTAAGTTGCTAAAAAAATGACCATTGATTTTCTTTGATATAATACGAAGATTCACATGAAAACATTGCTTATTTCTCCTTTAAATGTTAATTAATTATTAAAAAAAATAGGAACTAAACTGAAAGAAAAACAACTGAGAGTACAACATCCTCTCTCATGTGGGGAATTAATGAAGCAAGGTCAAAGAACACGAGAAAATAGATAATTTGCAAATTAAATATATAAATATTAATCTTTGTTAGAAATTTACCATGAGTTGTTATTTGTTAGAAGAATGAAAACAGAATAGCACAGTTCTGTGCAAGGGCTTCATTTAGGAATATGCTCATCTAATATCTCAGTCTTAACACACGCTTAATCCTTTTAGACTTCAGTGTCTTAAGTTAAGGGATTTTACTTGTGAGGGACAAATTCTGAACTAGGACTTAGCTACCTTGGAATGGTTCAGGTTTAGGCCAAAACCTGTGACAAATAGAACTTTTTTCCAGCAAAATCAGCACATTTTGCACAAGGCAGATGGCGTTTAATCAGCATATTTATTATTCAGGGGCACTTCAGTCTTCTCAACACAGAAACAAAGGATTGAGGTGGGAATATTACAAACTAGAATGTCTAGAGTACATTAACTATTCAAGCAAATATTGCTAGTGTAATACATACGTCATATATCAGAATAAAAATACAGTGTCTGGAATACGTTGCAACATTTAATGAAACAGATAGATCATTTGTTGCAAGAAAAAGGAGGCTGAATGTAAAATGAATCACCTAATGAATCTCCCATATTGCACACTGGACCAAATATATTACCTGTTTGTCAGCTGTAAGCCACAGTACTTTTCAATGGCCAAGCATACTGGATGAAATTTAAAATATTTAAAAACAGCAGCCATTAGGGCTGACGTTTGCAAGATGACTGCTATCTGTCATTCATTTATTCTCAAGTTTTGCATACTTTGAACTTCCTAGTTTCTTTCTGGAAAGCTTTTAATTTAGTAGTTTTTCAAGAGTAAAACCAAGAGTTTTGATAGAACAGATAAAGATGGTAGAAAATAAAAGTGAATTTCTGTAGACATATGAAGAAACAGAAGGTAAGGTGGCCTATGTAAATGAGTACTTCATATAACCAGGCCTGACACAGCCCAACTACCTATAAGTGTTACTTTGAACACTGTTGGAGAAGAAAACAAGCCTACCATTTTATAGAAAGCATGCTGTTGCTGGCAGTGATCAAGGCGTGTCTGGATGAGGAGCTGCAAGATATGGTTTAGTAGCTTGTTGTAGCAATGGTAATGGGTGGACAGTTGGACAAGATGATCTTGTAGGTCCTTTCCAATCCTGTGAATCTATGATTCTATGAAGTGAAAGGGTACACCTCCTTGCAGTCTTCCACGAATTAACAGAAGATTATAAATAAGGGGGAAATAAATTCTTTACAGTCAGATTGAGGTAGGACATGGGGGAAAGAGAAGTGATTTAGATTAGATGTCTCACTGAGAGGGTGGTGAGGTGTTTAAAAATTTTCCCTCCCTCGGAGATTTTCAAGCTGTGGATGTTCTGTCCCTGGAGGTATTCAAAGCAAGGTTGGACAGGCTGTTACAGACGTGATCTAGTGGTTGATCTAGTAGTCAGTAATCCTGCCTGTGGCATGTGGCTTGGAGGACTCTTCCAACCTGAAACATTCTATGATTCATGATTCTGTGATCTAAGACATGTTCCTGGCCTTCTTGCTATGTACATGGAACTAATCATTGAAAGAGATTTCTCATGGAGTTCTCATTGTTGCTGGCAGCATTTAATGCAATACTGGAAAGGAATCTACATACTTCTATCCAAAACCAAGTTCTACATATTGTTTCAGGGAGGAAATACCATGTCGTTTGTTTGGCTGAGTTCCTAAGAGTTAATTTGCATTATGCTGAGTGATGCTATATATAGTTAAGTATATGAACTTATAGAAAAATAAATAAATCAATAAAAGTGGATTGCTAGTAATGGAGAATACTTTTTACACAGTTAAACTTCATTAGATGCAATTGATGGAAAGGGAAGGGAAGAGAAGGAAAGAAGAAGAAAAAGAAAAAGAAAAAAAAGAAAAAAAGAAAAAGAAAAAGAAAAAGAAAAAGAAAAAGAAAAAGAAAAAGAAAAAGAAAAAGAAAAAGAAAAAGAAAAAGAAAAAGAAAAAGGAAAAGAAAAAGAAAAAGAAAAAGAAAAAGAAAAAGAAAAAGAAAAAGAAGAAAAAGTCTGAAATGAATCCAATGTAGGAATGGGATGGTAGCTGACAAAATGCCTCAGAGAATAACAGATGTGTGGTAGTGTGATAGAGCCGCTTTAAGTCTCTGAGGCTACCTTCCATGATAAGAAATGTCCCCATACTAAGTATTTAATCAAGAGGAATAATATATGGCTTTTTTCTTACTCTGTCCAAAATATTGTAATTTTCTTAGTAAAAGGATGACTGAAGTCATGTTACTACCTGATTCTCGTGAGTTACTTCAGAGAAAAATGTTGCTGCTTTCCTGAGAGGAAAATGGACCTGCTAGCAGACTGTCAATCGTCTTGGGTTACAAGGCCACAAAGATGGAAAGTCAGGACCATATATTTTGAACCACTGTTGCAGTGTAAGTAATTGGTGCTCTCTTTCTGTCTGGTTGTTCCGATCTTACTCAGAGCAGATTTATCAGATATCTTGCCTGCCAGTTCCTTTTTGTCCCTATATCACTTGTAGTACCTCACACATACATTGATGCATGATGTGCTACCCCTGGATTACAATAGAGACAAACAAGCACCAAAATAGTTTTTCTTCCTTCCTCTGAGGACAAGGAGCAACCTCTGTATTTACTACAAATCAGAGAGAGCATCTGTCAGTCAGTACCTACAGAAATTACTTTGAGCTCTTAAACTCCATTTATCATTGTAACTATTCTGATGGGAAGGAGAGATGTAACACTGAAGAGATAACTTTGTCATGTCATGTACTCTCCAGAATCTAGTATCATTCTTCCTTTTCTTTTTTTTTTTTTTTTTGCTATTTAATATCTGTATTCAGAGGCTGACTTACCAGATTTACCAGCAAATTCCTTGCATGACAGTCTTCTCTCCTAGTATTCTCTTACAATTCAGTCTGGTGAAACTGATGTACAGGCAGGATCTTGTCTTATAAGATAACACAGTGTTTATGATTTGGAAGACCGTAGGATAAGAGAGTTATTCATAGACAGGTAAAGCTGGTGAGGATTGCTGTTCACTTTGGAGGATTTTGTTTTGTTTTGTTTTTTAAAATATTTCTTTTGGATAATATTTCCTGTCCTGTAGCCTTTTTTTTCTACCTTTTTGTTTTTTTTTTTGAGAACCCAAACCCAAAACTTTGACTGAATTTTCCTTACCTTAGTTAAAATAAAAATAATAATAATAAAAAAGCAGAGACTAACAAAGCATATTCAGGAAAGCAAACATAAACAGAAAGAAAATTGCATATTTCAAGTAGCTTGGAGTAGGAGCTAATCTCCCAGTCATTCTGAGATGCCTAGCTCATATGCTGATTGTTTATGTACTACAGATCAAAAGGTAAACTTGATTACTTTCAATGTGAGTTAATGGTAGCAGGTCTTTTAATGAGAGCCTAAATTATGGAGAGTTATCTGTTTGATTTCCTAATTAAAAAGAGCATGCAATAAACTTGGGTGAATAGGGAGAAAACCACAGAGTAGTAAGCTGGTGCTTTTCAATCACAGAATTGCAGGGGTTGAAAGGGACCTGTAGAGGTCATTGGGTCCAATCTCCCTGCCAAAGCAGCTCCCTAGACCAGGTTGCACATGTAGGCATCCAGGAGGGTCTTGAATATCTTCAGAGAAGGAGACTCCATCATCTCTCTGGGCAGCCTGTTCCAGTGCTCCATCACCCTCGCTGTGAAGAAGTTACCATACACATTTGTGTGGAACTTCCTATGCATCAGTCTGTGGCCATTTCTCCTTGTTCTATCACCACACACTGCTGAGAAGTGTCCAACCTCGTCCCTTTGCCTCCCGCTCCTTAGATATTTATAGATATGGATCAGACTACCTCTAAGACTTTTTTTTCTTCCAGTCTGAACAGACCAAGATCTCTCAGCCTGTCCTATTAAGAGAGGTGCTTCACTCCCTTTATCATCTTTGTGGCCCTTCACTGTACTTTTTCAAGGAAGTCCCTGTTGTTTTTGTACTGGGGAACCCAGAACTGGACACATTACTCCAGGTGAGGCCTCACCAGGGCAGAGTAGGGAGGAAGGATCACTTCCCTTGACCTGGTGTCCTTGCTCTTTTTACTGCACCCCAGGATGCCTTGGGCTCATAGCAATAATTTTTTGAAGACATTTCTTTGCACATTATTTTTCATTAATCAAGTACTGTGGGTCACAGGATGAAACGTAGCTCTCTTGGCATGCATGAAAAATATTAGTCCTGTGTGCCTTCTCTCAGACACTTCCATTGGGTTACAGTAATCTTTATTTTAAGTTGGAAATTGAGATAAGTGGATTAAATTCCCACTTGGATAGAGAATATTATCTCAGTCATCTTTTGCCACTTACTGGAAGGGTGAGTCAAAGTGATTGACCACCTAATTTATATATCTATAGTGTTTCTATATCATCTAAATTGTTACAGACTGATCTGATTGACTGAGCTGAATACCTATTGAGAATGCTTCTTGCCTTTTTTTCTTGGCCTTAGTACTCCACAAAAGAAGATCTGGAATACAGTCCCAGTTAGATGTCCTCTTTGGCATTTTGAAGAATACTAATGAAAGTCCATCTGTCTATCTTCAATATCTTTTCTGGGTCGGTATCAGAAGAACAAAGAATGACATCTCAAAAATATTTCTGTGGCATCAGTTATAGTATCTTAAGGTTTCAACGAAATAAAACTTGCTAAATTTTGATATAGCTAATTCGTATAGTCACAAAATCTAATAAACGTTAAGGTTGAAAGGGAACTGTTGAGTTCATCAAACTCTGATCAAGTAGGCTCATTTATCAGATTGTACCTCAGTGTCTAGTGAGGTTTTGAATATCTGCAGAGACCCCGTAGGATCCCCGGACCACCTGTTCCAGTGTTTGATCTCTCTCAGTAAAAAAGTGTTTTCTTGTGTTCAAATAGAATTTGATTTATGTTTTATTAATTTCTTTTTGTCCTGACACTTATTACCATCAAGTCTTTCTCCCTCAACTTCATTTTCTCCTGTCCCATGTGTACAGACATGTTTAAGGTCCCCAAGACTCACAGTTCCATTTATCTAAGACTTCCCTCATGTGAAAAGTATTCCAGTCTCTTAATCATCTCCTCAGCTCTAGGGGATTATCTTGGTATTTGTGTTTTTTTGGTTGTTTACTTCTCTAAGACATATAATCAATCATGAAACACCATCACTGGAAAAGATTGTTCCCTCTCTGGGCAGCCTGTTCCTGCTCCGTTATCCTCACTGTGAAGAAGTTCCCAAGCACATTTGTGCAGAACTTCCTATGCATCAGTTTGTGACCATTTCCCCTTGTCCTGTCATCACACACTTTCTTTTTCCTCTGAATACAGATTCTTGGTACTTTATGAATGCATTTTGAGTAAAAGATAGATATATTTAGAAGAATGTCCTTTCCACCCACAAACTATTTTGTGGTACTTGTGACTGGTACACACATGAGTCTTAATTCATGAAATGATCTTGATTTAAAATTATCACATGCATATAATACTAATAGTTCTAATCATGTATAGGCTTCATAATACACCTATGTGCTTGTATGAATAAATGTCTTCTTGGTAAATGAAAAAAGTGGTTGTAATCTTTAATAAATGTGTGTTCAGAGTATTGGGTTCATACCTTACGGAAAACTCAGATTAAGTTAATTGCTTAATTAAATTAGTTAATTTAATGAGTAAATTTTAATTATTATTAGTTCATTTACTCTGAGAGCAACTGTATCTATGCAAAACCACCTTAAAAGAAGACTAATTCTTTTGAGAAAAAAGTAAATTATGCTTTAGCTAATAGAGTTTGCCATATTGTCTCAAGCTAGGCTAAAATGCATCAAGAGAGGAAGCCCAAGAGTAAATATGATTTGTGGTTTATTTTATTAGTGTTCAAAGATTATCCTGCTGGGTGGAAAATATTTGCTAGGGAAAATTGATCCTGTTAATTTATCTTTGTTTATTAAACATTAGAGATGAAATTTAGATCATATATTAACATATCATCTATAATTGTGAAGAACCAGATGCTAATGTTATGCTTTTAACTGTGATTGCTTGCTCTTAAAGCTTCTTATTATGCAGTTTTACTTTTATGGAAGGTGACAATTAAACTTCAATTATGAGTTTATTCTGAATTATAAGTTCATTCTGGTTTGTCATTATTTTCTTTCTTTTAAATTAAAGGCATTTTTTCCCACTGTAAAAAAGAAAAAAATTACTTTGTTAATTTACTGCACCATCTGTGTCACTGCTCGTGGCACCCCTGATTTGTACTCTTTAGAGGTGGAATCCAAGCACTGCTGAAGTTAGTGGTAATTTGACCAGCCTCTTTCATGACTGAAGGAATACAAAAGTGATCTTCAGTAACAGACATGAATACATATACATGGCATGACTGTGAGAAACTGAGAACACTTGTCTAGGATTTCCAGTCTAGCACAATACACTATACAGTTTCATTTCTGTTTTCAACAACATTGCAATTGAATACAAAACCTAAACGGTGAACTTGAGCACACTCACACTGACAGACCATAAGTTCTGTCTGTCACACGTTATAATTATTTGGGAAATGAATGTGCTTGAACAAAGCCAAGATTACTCCTACCATTTTTATTCTAGAATTACTGTTGCTTCTTACGACAGGTAAGCACAGCTAAGAATCACCTGGGAGAAAAGGTGGAAAAAAAAATTTGATTAAATGAGTGAAAAGTGACCTTTTCTACATACCTTTCCCTGGACAGCTCCAAACCTTTAGCTCAAACTATACAAATGAGCAGTTCAGCCACAGGAGAGCCTGTGGCAGTGAGTGAGGCTGAGATACTGCAGCAAGAACTGACACAGAAGGTATCTGTTCTGTCAAACACTGATCCAGCTTGAGAGATTCCTGAGGCCTCAGGTTTTGCAAATGCTGCCTCTTCTGTCTCGTGTGGCAACACTGACAACATAGGGCTTAAATCCTCCAATTAGAGGACAGGAAGGAACATCATGGGCAGAATTGCGCAGGGATATCTTCAACAAAACCAAAGAGGTTATTGTTTTTTCCCCATGAAAAGAACTCTAGTTGAATGAAGTACATTGAAAACTGGAGAACACTGTAAGGAAAAAGAAGGTAGCTTTTAAGCCAGTCAGCTTTTTTTCAATAAAGAGGCTTTGAAAGTTCTATGGTAAACTTGATAAAAAACGATGACGAAAAATCTGTTGTCTGCAGATTATAGATACGTTTCAGTTGGAATGGACCTTTAGTGGTCATTCAGTCCAGCTCTCCTGCAATGAACAGAGACATCTGCACCTAGATCAGGTTGCTCAGAGCCCAGTCCAGCCTGACCTTGAATATCTCCAGGGACAGAGAATCTACCAGCAGGCTGGGAAAGCTGTTCTAATACTTCACTACCCTTACAGTAAATAACTTCTTCCTTATATCCAGTCCATATCTCTCCCAAGATATCTGTATCAATGTAACAAATAAACTACTTAGATTTGCTGCTACTAGCTCTACTCGTTTAAATCACACTGCAATTGAAAATGGTTGCGAATGTCCATCCAATCCATGAAGTCCTCTTGGCATTCTGCAAATCTGAGAGAACTGTCTCTGTTCCCATTATGCCCTGCAACTTGTAGGAACATCGATGAATTCAGGAAAACTCTAAAAAAATTAGAGCTCATATAGATATGGAAATAAACTTAAATAAATTAATTTTTGTATATGTTAATTTTCTTTTCTGTCTGTAAACAGAATTTTTATGTCAACAGAAAAAATAAATTATATTTACCTTAGATAAAATTTTAGCTGATTTATGAGTTGAGAATGATTACTTATAAAGCACTATGCTGTCCATTTGTGCACTTAACTAGTTTTTAATTAAATGTCAGCTTTAATATCTAGTTTATGCTGTTGAAAAAAAAAATTGATTCTTTTTTCAGTGCATTTCTGTATAAATGTACTACTTTATTAAAATGCATACGTCTAGCCTGAAGTGCTTTTGTCCAGTTATACAAGAACTTTTAGAGCTAGATCTTCTGATTACTCAGATGACTAATTTCATTCAGTTAAAGGTACTGTGTATGAGAAGTATCATGGAATGGAGATTTCAGCCAGTTTCTCAAATACTTAACATACAGCACTTTCCTAGACATAAATTAATTCTACCAATTTACAGGATTAATTATTTATAAGATATAAATGCATATATGTAGAAGTAAAAATATAAAAATTAATCTTACTGCGTCAGAGAGAATGTAACATTGTTCTGAACTGTTGATTCTTAAGATTCTGTAGCAATTAATAGAATACATGAGATCATCATCGATGTGTACACCTGGTAAAAAAGGTTTTCGTTCAGAAAATATCTGTAATTCAGGGAAATATTATATGGCCAAAAAAGAAGCCTCTAAAATAATTAAACATATAAAACAGGATAGCAATCTCCTTCGCTACTGAATTAGTTATGGTCTCTAGTCAATATTAAGAATTGTTGTATAGTTCCCATTCTCATTAGCCAGAAGTAAAAGAGACAGTGTGGAACCATAAGCTAGGAAGCTAGTCTTTTCATTTGATACTTTTTTCTTCAGTGTTATAACTAAAATGTTATATATGACAACAAAACCTCCATAGGCTCCTACTTCATGAATCTGTTCAGTAAGAAATGTACATAATGAGTGCAAATGATTACGGGCATTGATGGAATGCTGAACTCAATCTTGACTCTGGATAATTTTATAAAGCTAAAATAATTTTTGTAAGGTCAAAGTGTTGAATCTATATTTTCAACTAATTAGTTCCAGGCTGTGTGTCTGTGCTATCAAAGGGATAGGGAAAATTCTCTTGCAGTTCGTCAGCTGAGCTTTACCTATGTTTAGTCTTACCAAATTTTACAATCATCAAGGTTTGGTTTGCAGTGGATTTTTAAAGACCATCTAGTCCAAAATCCCTGCCATGGGCAAGACTATCTCTCACTAGTTCTGGCTACCTGAGGCCACACTCAACCTCATCCAAAATTCTTTACTCTCTGAGGATTTCCCCCTAAAATCTAATCTAAATCTACTTTCTTTTAGATTTAAGCTGTTTCACCTTGTTCTATTGCTGCAATCCCAAATAAAAAGTATTATGCTACAAAAATCTCAGTATTTTTTCACTCTCCCTTTTTTGAAAAGTATTTTTATTCCCTCCTTTGCAAAATATTTCTTAAAAAAATAAGAAAGAGAAAGAGAGAGAGAGAGAGAGAGGAAAGGAAAGGAAAAAAAGGGAAAAAAAGAAAAGGAATTATCTTGTATTTCTTTGTCCTTTAGTTCCACACCACAATAGAAAGTTATTGTTTTTTTTGTTTGTTTGTTTGTTTTCCTGTTTTCTACAATATTACAGCCTTTCATGGCTTATCTGAGCTGAGTGTTGATTTCTGGAGCTTTTGACAGAAGATGTTTAATAATAATGTCAGTCCCAGAGAATCCATGCCATGACAAGTTATGACAAGGTGCAGAATATGAGACAGGTGTGAATTTGCCATCTGTACTGCCACTACAATAGTGGCAGTGCCACTAGGAATTTAAGCTAAATGAGAGGGAAAGTCACTTCATACCTTGTTTTTGAAGCTATTTTGATGCTGGGAAGCATCTCAGGCATGTAAGACTGGGAGAAGGCTGCATGTCTTTGTATACCCCATGACCAGATCCAATAAAAATTTGAGGTTTGTCTGTAGACATCCATTGTAGATATTTGATAACATATTCCTACAAATGTGTTTAATCCTAGAAAACAGCAGATGAACTTTCTCATTTCATCACTACCAACTTCCAGCATAGATTCTCTTAAATATGTTGTGGGAGAAAAGAACTGTCTATAATCAACCTGTTCTTGCCTAAGGAGAGATTTACAGCTAGGGGAAAAAAAAAAAAAAAAAAGATTGAAGCATCTAAGTACTTGCGTTCTCTTCTGGCTCTGCTATTAACTCACCTTGGCAGATATTGGTGAGTGAGAGCCAAATTCTTTTAGCTGTATTGTTTTAGGTGCTGCTATTCTTACAGTTAATTGGTTGGCCTCAGAAGCATCATACAAAGCATCTAAGCTAAGCAGAAACAGTTGAGAACTATACACAAAATGATGCCAAATACTTATTTATCACTATAACCTATAATAGCTAATTTTGAAATGTGAACGAAGGGAAGTGAAAAATTTAATATAACTGAGACATTTATTTTCTGACAGGGAAGATGAAAGATTACACACACAGGAAAACATTTGATCAAACAATTAATTTGGGAAGATTACACATCTGTTCACTAGCAATTGTGCACTCTACATCTTTCCCTGAGTGCTGTTACCTTCCAACAGAGATAAATATAGCACTCTTTTACACAAGAGTAGTAAAAAGTGTGGCCTACAAAAAGGGAAGCATATCCTGCATGTCAGCAAATTCCGAAAAATGAAGAACTTCTGATCACCAGAAGACTGAAATGCAAAGCTCCCCTGAATTTTCTGGCCATAAAATGGTATAAAATTGGGAAAGGTAAGAAAGGGAGATTACTTTATTAATGTTGAGACCAATCCATTGCATGAAATGTCTATTTAGAGCCTAGAACTTTAAGTTTGAAAGGATCCCCAAGTACATTCCTTGGATGCTGATCTGATGAAGTGAACGTGTTCAGGCTTGCCTTAACTTTTATGGGTAACTCACTATCGAGGAAACAGAACAGAATTACAAAGCAATTACATTTGGAAGGAATCTCATAATATCATCTGGTTCAATCCTCTACTCAAAATGGATAAATTCTACAGTAGATTTGGATACTCAGATCCTTGTCCAACAGCGTTTGGAATATCTGCAAGGATGGGAATTCTCTAGTATCTACTATGGGTCATGATTTAGTGGGGAAATATTGGTGGTAGTTGCACTAGGTGATCTTGGAGTTCTTTTCCAACCTTGGCAATTCTAACTCTGGGTGTCCTGTTTCTGCGTTTGACCCATGGCAAATTTATGGTACATGCACTAATCACACCAGGAAGCCTCCTAAGGCTTTTATATGGAAAGATTTCACCTCAAAAAATTAATGACTGTGATCCTTTACAAAAAGATCAGATCCTGCATAGAGAAAACATAGATTACTAGATTAGGTAGAGTGCTATCACTGTCAACTCATGTAAACAGTCATTTCCCCTCCTGTCTACAAGCTTCCTTCAAGAATTGAAAGGACACAATGAAGTCTCCCTGTAGCTTTATCTTCTCCAAGATAAACAAGCCCAGTTCCCTCAACCTTTCCTCATAGAAGTGCTCCAGCCCTTTGACCATTTTAGTGGCCCTCCTCTGGACCCGTTCCAAGAGCTCTGTCTTTCTCGCTCTTGGGACCCCAAACCTGGACACAGTACTCCAGATCCAGGTCCATGCAGTCTTCCAGTCACTGTGCCCCAAGCCTGTAGCATTGCCTGGGGTTGTGGTCACAGTGCAAGATATGGCACTTGGCCTTGTTGAGATCCATTCCACTGTCAGCCCAGCTATCCAGCCTGTCCAGATCCCTCTGTAGGACCTTCCTATCCCCAGGCAGATCAACACTGCCAGCCAACTTAGTGTCATCTCCAAACTTTCTGAGGGTGCATTCAAACCTCTCATTCAGATTAAGATATTGTAGAGGACAGACACAATACCGACCCTTGGGGAACCATGATTGGTTGCCAGATGGTTGTGACTCCATTTACCACATCTCTCTGAGCCTGGCCATCCAGCCAGTTCCTTACCCAGCAAAAAGCGTACCTGTCCAAGTCATGGGCTGCCAGCTTCTCTAGGAGAGTACTGTAGGAAACAGTGCTGAAGTTCATGTAGACTGTATCAACAGCCTTTCCCTCATCCCCCAGCTGGGTCATTTAATCATAGAAGGAGGTCAGGTTGATCATGCAGGACTTTCCTTTCATGAACCCATGTTGACCCCATTGAGAACCCAGCTTAAAGGCTTTTTTTTTTTCTTTTTTTTTTTTCTGTTGAATCTACTTACTTATAAGGTTAGTATGATAAAAAAGGAAATGGTATGCCACTTACAGGCAGATGAACTACCTTTAAGTTTGGGCTCAAACTTACACTGCATCAGTGACAGAAGAGCACCTAACCTTTGCTTTGTGGTTGAACATTGTCAGCTCTCCAAGTAGTCACGATGCCATACACTGATATCAACACTAATTCTGATGAAAATAACTTAGGTGTTAGAAACAAGTCTAGTATAAAATAGCAGATTCCAACTGTAAATGAAGATCCTCGTAAAATAATAATAAAAAAAAAAGTAAGTATATAACCTCCAGCAGTTCCTTGATGCCAGTTCTGACCTTAAAAATAGCTGTTAACTGTCATATGTAAACTGAACTTTTCCTTATTTTCCCTTTCTACTAAAAGAACAAGATTGACTCTAAATATCACCAGTATTCTGTCTTATTATACAGATTTTGATATTCTATATCACAGAATAATTTCACTGCCACAATCCAGCAGCTCCATAATAATGTTGTAGACAGATTTAGACTAATACATGGATCAGTAATGTTACGTTTCTCTTTTTAATAAGTATTCAGTTTAAACAGTCCATGTCTGCACAGGCGAGTTTGGCCCTAGTTTAGCCTTTGCACTGGAGAAAAGTAAATATATACAAACATTGTGATTTGCCCTTTTACTTCTAGAAGATATTTAATAAATTCTCCTTCTACCCACATCTTCTTACCACCAGTGTAAAGATAAAATAATTCCAAGGAATTATCAAGCAATATATTTATATGTCTCTGACCTGTACTTCAAGGACAGAATGCATATACTTTATTCCATTTTCTCAGGTCATATGCAAGTGTTTATTATTTTCTTACTACAAATATAACCTACAGTATTTTCATCACTAGAGAAAAAGAGCTGTAATTTTAGCAGTGGCTTGAAAAGCTTCATGATATCCATTAGATGTAGAGAGAGACTGAGCCAGTGTTCGAATATGTTTGATCTTATCAGTGTGCTACCTATATCTCCATAGATTATTGGTGATAACTTAAGGTGCAGATAGTATATTTACTTATCTGGCTATTATCTGAGAATTACTCTTACAGTTGACTTATTTTCATGAGTAGTTGATTGAAGTCATCTGGTTGCACAGACCATGTTTAATTCCTCCCACACTGTGAAAAAAATAATTGAAGAAAAGGACTTACATCTCTCATCACACCGAGGCTGCAAATAAATGTGATTTCAGGGCTCATTCTCTACATTATTCTTCCATTTATAATTAATTGTGGACATAAAACAAAATCTGAATTTCAGTTGTACATGTTGCTTAATCTTTTATGCAGGCATTAAGGTGTTCTTTTTTTTTTTTGACACCAATAATAGACAATCTTCATCTTTGGCTTTGTATAAACAGTCATGGAGACACTATAAGGCGTCCCAGAGTCATAATTATAAAGCTAGAATTAGGTATAATATGATGCTATATTTGAAACTCACAAAGATGCCAGGCTAATCAATTGCACGGACACTGAGTAAAGGGCTCTGGGGAGGCTCTAGTTGGTAATGTGAAAACCTTGGCTTAGTCAAAGACTTATCTATCTCACAACTCATGGGTTTGCATCACAAAACTTTAACAACTGGTTGGTTAAGCAAGTAGTTTAAGCTACTCATCCAGGCTCCTTTGATAAGAAAATATTAAAAGAAAGCCACTAATCAAAACATATGATGTCTAAGATAGCTGGGAGGAAGTGTCCAAGCTAATTGCTTTGCACAAAATTTTAGCAACCTTGAATTGTGTCAGGTGAATTATAACCTGAACATCAGTATTTCTAGATGCATATTTCTTTCAGAAAAAGAAAGCGTGGCCAGTTTAATATCACAAAAAATTGTACAAGCAACAAACTAAGTTCCAGAAAAACTTTCTGGTTTTAAATGGAACAGTGTACATTTATTTAGAAAATTCAATGAATATAAGATCAGGTGTACAGCTTTAGTAAACAAGAATTGTTAACAACTGTGAAAGATATCTTCCTTTGTACCTCCTAAACATGAAGAACTGTTGACACTGAATTTTAATTCAAATATATGTATATATATATATTTGTAAAATATATATAGTATAAAGTGTATATGTAAACATGTACTTGAAAATATGTTGAGCATACATATGCTCTCTGGTGACAGTGACAGGATATAAGGGAGTAACATGGAGCTTCATTAGGAGAGGATCAGGCTGTGGTTTGCAAAAAAAGTACTTCAGCAGAGAGTAGTGTGCATGTAACAGGCTCTCCAGGACATTGGTCTTGACACTGAACTATTAGAGTTCAAGTATTCACGGTATTTGGACAACACTGTCAAAAATACAGCATGATTTTTGGGTGGTCCTTGTGGGCCCCTTCCAACATGGGATATTCTCTGATTCTGTGTATAGTTCTGTTTATTATTAAGTTGTCAGCAGGAAGAAGGGGACAGGGCCGTAGCAGGGGGAACAGGAATGCTAAGAAAAAAAGAAAAAAATAGACAAAGAGCTTTCAAAAGTCTGTGTCTGACTTCTCTTGATCATTTTGAAAGCATGTAATGAGTTAAGTAATTGAGCATTCTTTCCTACTCCACAGTAAAATGCCTCTTGATGCAATTAAATGGCTCAAGATTCAGAAATCCAGACCTACCAGGCTCTTCAGCTTGTGACAGCCAGTCATGTGTGAGAAAGGTCAGTCATGTAAAAGAAATTAAATGAGTTCTGCAAAGACTTAACTGGAATTGAAGCAAAGCTCTCTATACAGAAAAGGTGATGAAAAGTTCAATCAAAGTCAGATGCAAGGAAAGATGCTCATTAATATACACAACATCAGGTCACAAACACCCTGCTTATCCGTATGGCAGGACTGTGTGCTTAATGATGGGATCAAAAGTGATATTCATGAGAGAACAATGCACTGTGGCCCTCCTCAGCACTATACGTTGCATATCCTGCTGACACTCCTAAAAAGAATATGAAAATCTTCAAATCTGCATGAGGACTTAATAAAAGAAAAAACATACTTGTAGCAAGTCAAGTAAATAGTTCAATACACATGAAATTAAATACAGTTATTATTTCAGTATTCAGAAATATGCAAAGTAAACATTTTTAGGACATTTACAAATCAGGGACATTGTGAAAATTAAAGCAAGCCCTTAGAATTGGAAAGTACTGAGCATATAACTGATCGTTAAAGCACTTATCTGAAAATGCATTACAATTACATTGTATTGTTATGTAATATAGATATATGTTATATATATATATAATATGAATGTATATATTACATATATTCACACATATATTCATATATATATTCATATATATTACATATATATTACATATATATATTACACACACACACACACATATATATATATATATATATATTACATAGATAGATAGATAGGTAGGTAGGTAGGTAGGTAGATCAATAGATAGATAATGTTGTTCCCTTGGGTCCAATAATTGTCACCAGGGAGCAGAGCTCCAAACTGGCCCTCTGCTCCCTGAGAGGAGTTGCAGCTGCCAAGAGGTCTCTCCTCACCTCCTCTGATCTTGTGCTGAGCAAACCCAGGGACCTCACCCACTCCTCTTGCCTCTAGACCTTCTTTGTGGCCTTCCTTTGGTTACTCTCTTTCTATTCCTCTCATGTGGTGGCACCCAAACCTGCATGCAGTGCACAAAGTTGGGCCACAACAGCTCAGAGCAGAGGACAGTCCCTTACCTCACCTGGCAGGCAGTGCTGGGCCTGACAGACGTCAGTGTAAGAACCCACAGTTCCCTTTCCATGGGTCTGCTCTCCAATCTCTTATCTCCCAGTCTGCACATACATTCTGGGTTCTACCATCCCAGGTGCAGCCAAGAGATTCAACTTTTCAAAATAAAAAGTGCAAGTAATATTAAGTAACATATAATTTGCTTATGCAAAGTATTTGATTTCACTAGTAAAGTTAATTACATAGGTACAGTAGTTAAAGGATAGGGATATCTACTAATGCTTTAGATGATGATGTACCCAGAGTACTTTTGACTACCAAACCACAATGCAGCCAAAGAAGTAGATGGTTTAGTCAGTGAAGGATTGACTCATTAATATGGAATCCACCAAAAAAACTATGTATGATATTCTCCTACTTTGGGGATTCAATTCAATACAGTTCCACTCCAAAACAGTACAACAAAAATAATTTCCCTGCATCTAAAATGACCGAAGAAGTCAAGAGTTGATACTGCTTTTTTGCAAGAGGTAATCATTTCCATAAGACTGTGAAGCTGAGAAGGTATAAACATTCATTTTGTGCAGTGTTTAATACAATGCACTACATTTTTTATTAATTGTTTGCTTCATGAAATATTTCCCCACTCCCAAGAGACAAAGGAAGCAACCTGTGAAGAATCAAGTGCAGAATCATTCCTACATTACAGGTCCTTATCACTTATCATGTCCTAGTGGTGCTAATTGAAATCAGGCTGAGTGCAGAAGTAATCTCAAGAGGTCTTGTTTACACGATGCTGAAGTAAATGAAGAAATAATATAATTATTCATTTCAAGAGATCTATTTCTTCTCTGTTTGCTTCATTATTATCATCACTTTCTTTAAAGTTCTGCTTGATTTCCTCTCTCATCTTCCTTTCCCTACCTACAGCTTGATTGGGAGACAGGAACATGTAATTATTTGATCACTTTTCATTTTGGTTGATTAAAAATAAAAGGAAGTATTTGCTTGGGTCAAAGGTTATTACAATGCATAATTAATTGTCCAATATCATCTCAATCAACAACTTTCCAGCTTCAGTTTCCTTGAATTTATCAAGGGAAAGAAGTTGGGTTAAATAGAGGTATTTAATCGACCATGCATGAATTGTCAGAAATGGATTTCTGTAAGGGAGCCTTCAGCCAGTTATTAGGAAAGGTGCTGAAGTGAAACAACCCTCTTCTAGGAGCGGTGGACTACCCTGGTTTGCAGGAATGGACAAAGTTATTGAGCAAAATATTTCAGTCACATGTTTCCTCTCCATCTGCTTAATGAATTGAAGTGTCAAGAAAATTTGAAGAGGCAGTCCAGGAAAACAGAAATGTAATTTAATGCAACATGAATCATTTGCCAGCCAAATATACAGTACTGATGGGATTCCAGATGAAGTGTTTCGATTATGGCTATTGTTACAGGAAATGACATTTAATTTGTCTAACAATTCAGACATTTAAAGTCAGACTACTTAAAAAAACAACAACAAAACTTGTCACAGTCTTCTAGAAGACTTAATTGGTAAAACAGTAAATCTATTTACTCTCAGAAATGTAATTTTGAGACATCTCTGAATATTTAATATACTCGGGAAAATATATCCTGCATTACTTTTTCAAAAATCACTTGAAATCTGAGTCTATCTGATAAAGATGTACCACATGGTTAAGCTCTGCTATCAGTTCCTGTTTTTTGTCTCATTGCCTTGAGACTCTGTGGTTCTGAATGGAGTAACTCAGTTTTACTGAATCTTGAATATTTTTACAGTCTATTAAGTGTGGACACCCACATAGTTTTCCCACTCTGTTTTCCTCTTCTCAGTTTCTCTGATGCAGATATCTTATACGCAGCACATAGTAGCTAGCTATTTTCTGTATCTCTCAATTTTTCTTTTTCCTCTTTTTGTAGTATACAGTAATGTCTAAGTGTTATATGATCATCTTTCATCTGTCTATTAAACAAATATTCCATTTACAATTTTCATCTGCAGCAATGCAGAAAAAAAAAAGCTATCATTATGTAAGAGATGATGGTTTTGTCTCTAATAGAAAATCTCACAAATAGAGGACGCATATATCTAGCATGTACCAAGGCACACTTTGTTAAAATGAGCCTTCTCCCACAATACCCAGACACAGTTCCCAAGGCAAACATCGCAGAAAACTGCACAAATTGGAATACTATTGAGATGCATAGTCAAGAAAGCATGTTTCTTGGGGAAAAAGTTCTTCTCTAGTAATGAGAGCTCTTCCACACCACTTGTCTAGAGTGCCAAGGACCCTTTTTGTTTGCTAATGTTTGTATAAATAAATCCAACTTATTTGGGTCCCTGAATATAGAATAAAAGTACCTTTTTTTTCAATTTAACTGTAGGTATTAGGTTAATGAGACAAATTTTTATAGTGGGGATGTAAAGTGTTGTGGGTGATCTACCGATGTAGGACAGAGCCAGTTACAGCTAACTCCAACTGAGATAAACCTGTGGGCAAAGCTGAGCACATTAATGATGA
Source organism: Callipepla californica brunnescens (assembly GCA_023055505.1). Taxonomy (NCBI): domain Eukaryota; kingdom Metazoa; phylum Chordata; class Aves; order Galliformes; family Odontophoridae; genus Callipepla; species Callipepla californica. The sequence continues at coordinate 5,149,365 of JALIRH010000002.1, read as the reverse complement.
TGGTAAATTCTGTGAACAAAGTTAGGAAAGGGTAAAAGATGCTGCATGGCAGCTGGGAGAGAGATGAGTAAGAAAAAAGTGTAAGAAACAGCCCTGTAGACAGAGTTAGTGCAGAAGACCGTCAGGAGGTGAACCAAGAGTAGAGCAGAAGTTCCTTGCAGCCCAGGACAGATCTCAGAGCAGAGCACAGCAGATCTCCATGTCCAGCCATGGAGGAGCCCGTGGTGCAGCTTACTATCCTACATTGATTATAACAGGACAAAATGGAGGCATGAATAATACTTTGCCAAAGACAAAGCAACTGTGTTTCAGAATTTATGGAGAAAAATTAAATAAAAAAAAAAGAAAAAAGATAAACAACAAAAAATGACAGAAACCAATATAACTCTAAATACAGTCAATTGAGTGCTAATAGTATAATTTGGAAACAAAAATACAATTAAAGGCTGAGTAGAAGCAAGATAGGAACAAAAGACTATAGAATCATGAATCAATTTTCAAGAATGAAAGAAGTTAACGTTTATATAGGAGTTACAGAAATTCCCCTCATTTTTGCAAATGCAAGTTGATGCAAGACATTGAATCCATTCCAGATATAATCCATCTGTCAGTAAATTAAGGTACCTCCATGGCTGCTGCTTAGTTTCTTACTACATTTGAGCATCTAAAATTGTTGATTTCACACTGAAGACTTTTACCTGTTTCCCTCTATCATCTGCTTCACTGCTTCATATGAAGGAAGAACTGCAATTCTTTTTATTTTTTTATTTATTTTTTTTAAGGGTTACTTGTGCCTCTTATCAGCATATTGGGTGCATATATACAGTATAACTCTGCCATAAGGATATTCAGGCACCACCAGAGGGTGAACCAGCCTAACTCAAAATAAATGTCTCTTTGGAGTTGCTTGAGTTTTTTGGTGACAGATACGAATCTCAGTGGTTCTGTAAAATTACATATAACTTTCTGACAGCTAGATAGGTTGAGATTATGACATTCTTTATACTTGCAATGATGACTGTATGCAGAAATCCGGATTTTCATCATCATCAAGATAGCTTCAAGATGCAGCAAGATAAGTATTAGTGGCTGAGGGGAAATTTTAATTTCCAAATCTGTAATTTGGACACCATATGCACTACTTGTGGGTGAAAAGGAAAACAAGAAAGACTGCAAATTTTTGAGTCAAACGGTTTGGAGGACAAAACAAAGGCTAAAAGATTACTGGGAGAATGTAAGTCTTACTGGTGAGAAAGCAGGGGAAAGTAAATTATAGATGAAAATAAGTTTAGACTATGTAACCTGTGGATAAAAATTCTTCTTCCCTCTGTACAGACAGTGAAGGCGTGATGATTTTCTGAGTAGTTTATAGACTACTGACAAGCTTCTAGATTCTCCTCAAATCACTTAATGAAGTCTAAATCCACCACGTTTTCCTTGACATCTGACTTCAGGCTGGAATCCCAGTTAAGTACTGTTTTCATGCATTTTTAAAGCAGTCAGAAAATAAGTAAATGAATAAACAGTAGTAAGATTTAACTATGTGTTTTAAATTATTGACATTTCTCAGTACTGCTATAGCTGAAGACACTCAGATACACAGACCATAGCTTCTATCTCTACCACTCACTCTCTCTACATCAGTTTATTCATCTATTAGATAGAATCTTTGCCTATATGCCAGACATGCTCATTTAATTAATATTTTAAGGTGTCACGGGATTCAAGGATGAAAATCATTACAATGGGAAAGTATAAAAATCCTTTCAATGTAATTCTTTGGTTTTCAAATGAACTCTAAAGGAATATTTCATGTTCAGATAAAAGTTGAATAACCGTAGAGGGTCACAAAAATCAGTATTAGAGAACAATTTCCTTAGCATGATAATACCTAGCAAAGCTTCCAGAATCTTTCAATTAGCTCTTTCCCATAGAGAATATCTGTAGCTCCATTTGAATAACGTTATGATTCTGAGATTTATACAATTCAAATGTCAATAGTTTTGTTCCTTTTGAGATACCTGGAGCTGATTTATTTATTTACTTATTAAATAAATATAAAATACATAATAATTGTAACATTTAAACATTCCACCAACATTCAAACTACATCTTTATTTAAAGTCGTATTGCTTCTTAGGACTGAACATGAAACAAAAATAATGTGTATTAGATGAATAGTCATGGATTTACATGAAAATTATTGCTTACTGTCAGATTATGTTAAATCTATTATCCTATTGAACTATATCATATAACTCTAAGAGAAATTATGTATTTATAAATATGTTTTTCACTGTTCATTCTAAAAAAAATACGATTTCCCAATAGAGTAAATGCACTGAACAGGAGCTAATGGATATTTACATAAGAATCTATCTGGGAATTTTTTCATTTCTTTTGTTAACGCACAGTGTTTCTGTAAAATTTTACACCAAAGATCAGCAGGTTTTTGCACATCTACTTTTTTATTTTATTTTATTTTTTATTTTGTCCTGTAGTTTGTCAGACTTTTCCATTTACTGGAAGAATACACTGTACACAACATTAGAAAAGATTCAGCTCAGAATCTACTTATTTACAGCTGTAAGTGCTCGTGTCTTAAGTGTTTACAATTTAATTTTGAATATGTCACACTTTTAATCAAGTCAATTTAAATCTATGACCTTAGCACAGAATAATCTTTGATTCAACTAAATATACATAACAGTTTTAGTAGCTGCTTTATAAAGTACCTCTCTTGTCCTACACTTCATAGAAGTTTCTTGCTCATCATTCGATTTAAAAGAAATTAAAGTGTGAGTATTAGTAATATTTTCCTGATTTTGTTTTCTTTTTACTTATTTTGGCAAACTTCTTCATATATGTAAAATCTGGCAAATGGCGAAGGCAGTGATTTTTAACACAGGAAATTTGTTTTTTATTAGCATTTTATGTCTAAATAGAATTCAGAGTTAACATGCATTATGTTATCTCTAAGGAATTAGTCAAAGTAATCAATAATAATAAGAAAGTTTGGAAAACAATAAGTTGCTTGCTTGCTTGTCTGATTTGGATAAATTAATAAAAATATATTTTCTCCTATATTTCATTATTATTCTTTGTGTCTATTCAGGCAAAAAAATGAAGATGCTTACAAATTTAATTGTGTCACTGCTATGGTCATCATCTAGAATATGCAAGGTAGAAGAACTGGAGTTTGCGCCATTCTGATGCAGCAGCACGTGGCTCTCCCACATGCTTGCCACTTGCTACCTAATAGGAATGATGGCACAAATCTGAGAGCTGCTTACTCCGAATGATAGATCCCAAAAATAGTTTAGATGCCTCAATCTGCACTTAACTCCTTGAGGTAATAGGAAAATAAAAATTTGGTCTGGATGAGGTCTGATCATATGATCATTCATTTGTCAAAATAGTGTATATTGAAATTATGTTTATATTAAGATAAAAGTTTCCTGACATTCTTTAACTACAGATGTATTTTGATAGTTAATTAAAAATCTTTTCTTTTTCTGTATCTTAAAACTAGATCACAGAAGCAGGTTTATTTCACCTATTGTAAGGTGTCCATAGCACAATTCAAAGACAAAAGCCTGGTAATTTGGGCTTCTTTTGACATCAAAGAAGAGATGGAAGAATCTGAAGGCTACAGTTCATCTGATTTATTATAGATGCCTACTTCAGTATGATATTGACTGTACTATTCTGTGTCTGTGCACTAACTGTGTCTATTCATTTTAATTAATCATGAAGGAAAGCACACATACTCAAGTCTGGTTATATATAAGGTTGGTATCCATGGTCAGTTGAAACCCACACTAACCTTCTATGAAATACACAGTAGGATTCTTTTTTTATTATATTCTTTTGAAATATAAATATAGTTAAAACAGGTATATTTGTCTTGTCCGTGAATAAGAAGCTTCTAAGTAATCTAAATGGTTTAAAATATATCTGTAGTCATCAGTTTTCTAGTCAGTATAAATGGTTTAAAAGATATATGATGTATTCTTTCCCTTCTGACTACTGCTAGTAAGGAAGATTTTTCTTTTTAAAATTATTAGACACAGTAGCAAAGCATTATATTAAGCACAAAACACTTCCCATGACAAGAGGAAACACAGCTTATATTTCTACCTGCCTTATCTACTCTGATTTTTGCTAGAATCTAAACATCTTATTGCATAAAGATATCTTCCCCTAGACTTACACAGTTATTGACATAATTAGAGATGAAAATAATATTTTAGTAGAGATAGGAACTTTTGTGACTTGCCTGCCTCCCCTCATTTGCAAGAGTATTAGGCCACACCATCAGAAGCAGTATCCAGTTTCCAGCAGGAAGGGGTTTGATAAGATTGAGTTTTAGAGATAACTGTAGATACCTTTATAGTAAGTGACCCTTTCACCAGGGATGTGGACCAAGCATAGGTTTTGCAGGCATCCCAGACCTTGAGTGCCAGCTAATTCACCACACTGATGATGTGGTCGGATGAGCATCTTCCTAGGACATGGAGGATGAAGCAGCATCACAGAGTAGTTTCAATTTGATCTGTCTTACATCTGAAATACTGCCAAATGCATCGAGAACTGAACGAAGGCAAAAATGCTCCCTCTGATGTCTGTCATCATCCTTCCAGGATTTACAGTTTGTAAAAGCTGTGTACAGGTAAATAAACATTGCAATATTAAGAATAAAAGGGATTGTTTTCTATAGATGTTATTAATCTGTGATACTACTTGAAGAAGAAATTTTTGAATTGTTTTTGAATTATGAACCTATTCAGATGTCTTTCAGTTGATAAAACCAGTAACATTTAATTTAGCACTTACATTAGAATAATATAGATGGTGAATAGCAGTAAGATGAACATTCATCAATAATTTTATATTTTTTTCTCAGAAAGGTGATATACACATACACACAGACATAATATATATGTGGAACAAAACTGAAAAAAATGTACCAGGGGAAAAAAAATTATTACTGGTCAACATTGTTATTTGTATTACAATGATACATAAAGGAAAAACTGACCAGGGCTTAATTTCACTAAGACTAAAGGACTTGCAGGTTAAGTAGGAAAAATGTACTGATAGTGGTAGAGTTTGAATTGAGGACTACAAATTACCACTGCCCAGAACTGAACTTCTAAATAGGAATTGAGGTATGACGACTTCTGGTTCAAGAGATATTTAATTACTTTCCATCAGTCCAAAAAAAAAAAATAATTATTTAATAGACATATGTGATCTCTGAGTGCTGGATATAGTTCTTACTCAAATTATTGCTCTATCAGCCAGTAATTCCTTAGGTGGCCAGTTCCTCAGGGAACAGCATTAGATGGCATTGAGAATGAAGGGGCACAGCAATTATTTCTTTTGTATAGGCTTTCTTTGCTGTAACTTAGGCAAACACAACCACCTTCACTTGTGTTTCTTTACTGCTAACTGGCTTTCTGCACTGTTTCAGTGAATTGATCACATTTGTCTAAATGAACTGTTATTTATATAAACTTATATCTATATAATTAAGTATAAATATATACTTAAATATATGTCCAGATTAGTAGTGTTACTACTGTAACACTAGATAGAAGAGCCAAACAACACTGAAACCCACTCTGCAATTAAATTATTTTACATTTAATACATAGAAGCCACATCTCTACCATTACCCCATGCATAATTTTTTTTCTATGTGCTTTGTCACTCCCAGATTCAGGGTGATTGGTCATACAGAAATGGGAAATGACTTAGGACACACACAACCAGTGTCAAAGCTAAATAGTGTCAAAGCTCATATCTCTTAGTTACTAGTCAAGTACTTTAATCTTATATCCCACTTACAATGGTGATCCTTCATATTTTTCACACACCCCTGAAAGACAGGGTGTGTCAATGGTGATAGCAATCCTAAATACTAATTTCATTCAAGTTTAACACTGTCAGAATGTCTATCGACATTTGGGCTATGATAGATCTTCTCCTGGGATACATCTAGTTTTTCAGCCTTATATTCTATGACCAAAACACAAATGTTCTTGCATTCATGCCCATTTCCCTGAATCTGAGGGTGGCCTGGGTTTCATACTACCCTGCTTTGGACATGCCTTGCACCTTCAATCTACTTTTCCTGTGCTTAGCAGTATTGAAGTCTTTCATAGTTTTCTGCTCAGTACTTCTGGGACAACAGAAATATATTGCTATTTTTGCCTATGTATGGGAAACTGAAGAACAGAAAAAGATAGATATCTAAAAATTATTTGTGCTTTTCAGTCCCCGCTGATTTCAGTGGGTATCTGTGTAGGTGTTACTCTGTGCTTCCACTCACCTTTTTGCACCTGACGAGGAACGTGTTTCAACTAACTTTATCCTTCAAAAATCTGTAACTTAGCTTCCCTGGACAGTACCCTTAAGATAATATTTCTTCCCTTTCAAAAACTGCTATGATGAATTATCCAGGGTGTGTTCCTGAATAATTTCTTCTTTCTTTCAATGGACTATACAGTCAATGACTTCATTGACTTAGAGGCTAGGAAATAATACTTCAGACCCAATTTTAAATTTAGCCAGGTGATACACTGAGTTTAGCCATCTAAAATAGATATCTAATCTAAGCTAATGATCCAGCTGGTACAAAAAAAAAAACAAAAAACAAAAACTTCAGAGGCATGAGTTCTTTTGTTTTACATTTTATAAATCACTTTGTAGATGTGCTACTTTTCTCCTCATCGCTGATTATAATGAGATTCTAGAAATATGAATTAGAATATATCTGTAGTTCATACATAATCAAAATTAAGGTAAATTAATTGTGTGTTAAATAAAACAAGGCTAAAATATTCTAAGCTATTTGTAGTTCTACAGCTGCAATAGGAAAACCCCATCCTCTTTCCCTTCGTTGCAAATGCAATAATTTAATCTCCAGATACCTGGTAGTTCATGGCTGAACTGAGAGTACCTTATTGAGAACCCCCGTGGATATAAGAGCTGAGTAGTTTCTTGAACACCTTAGAAAATCTTCTAGTGCCTCCAACCCTTTGAGACAACAGAGATGTACTTCTCAGCTGCAGCAGTAGTAGAGAGAAGAGGTCATGGTGAAATAATTTTTAGAGAATTACTAGATCTTCATGGAGCTGAACAGTTTGTGAACGAGTAATAGCATTAAAATGTACGCATTCTGAATCCCTCTAAATGGATAGGAAATATAATGAGTAGTAACGTTTTACTTTCAATGTCCTTCATGTTAAAAGTACTAAAATTGCTGCAGTCATGATTGGCTCTAAAGAGTTTATATGGAAAAAATAAGTTGTCATTTCCATATTTCTCAGTGGTGTTATATGGCCTACTAAATGACACTATCACTCTCCATAGGACTTAATTGATAAAATTCAATTTCACTAATAATTATTTCTGAGAATAGCATCAAAAGGCCACCGGAGCCAATGAAAGGATGTTCAGAAATTATGAAAGTAGTCATTACTTCTAACGCACTGCTTCTGTGCTCAAAGAGATTTTCACTAAAAAATATCTTCTCAGAAAATTCTCATACTCTTCTTATGTCTTAATGCTGAAGTCCTAATGCAGTGAAATTCTCAGCAATTTTATATATCCAGAATAAAACAGAATAGCCTACCTAAGAGGTGGTTTACCTGAGCAGTAAGCCTACCTATAACAAAATGCAGAAGATAGAACTAGGGTAAAATGTTTAACCAGCTGAAGCAGAAGTGCTACATGTTAACGTACAAGTTGCCTCTGCAAATAAAAGCAATAAGCCTTGCATTGAAAGATATCAAACACACATGGATACTAGAACTTTGTGAACTTTCATGTGCTGGATCTCACTTTGTCATTCTTCATCTTAAGAACTTTTCTCTTCATTTAGGCCTGAATGTTCCTCCAGAGTGCCTGAAAATAGTTTAGTTACATTCCCTCTGTTTGGAGCTAAAGAAGGATGGAAACCATATCCTAAACTCTTGTTTTTATACTGTGTTTTCAATGTGCTTATGGTCCAAATGCAAATGTGGACCTGCAAAATCAATGGTACTTCAGAAGGAGAGATGCTGATTTTTCACTGGCAATTAGATAATCCATTAGCCTCCTGCAAAAACTTGTCAGCAAGTATTTCACCTGATATAGTAGTCATAACACCTAGTACCCATTTCTTTGTATGCTTCTGTTAATTCAAGGAATGACAACACTTCTCAGCAGGAGGAGAAATTGAGCTCTCTCTGACTGCTCAGAGATCCCCAGAAACTGAAACAGGCATATATTTCCCATTACTTCTGACTTCTTGACACAAGCAGAATGGAATGCTGTGAAGAGATAACTTGATTCAATGATTTATTAGAAGTGAGAGTCTTACTGTGGAGTCAGAGAGGTGCTCTTGACATTATGTGTGGTGTAAGACTGCCTAGTTTAAACTTTGGGATTTGCATTTTTAATGCTTTTAAGTGCAATGCACATTCACAGTCATGGCATTTCAGGTTCTTGAAAGCCACTGATGAACTGTAAGGTTTTATTTTTTATTTTTCTGTTTGTAGCAACATTTTACCTTCTTTAAAAAATTTCTCTTAGATCTCAACTTGTTTTTCTAAAACTCTAGAGACATTCTGCCCCTTGGGTAGGTTGAGGAAAGGTTGGATTGAGGCTTTTTCAGGACAGAGGGTGCATAAATCTGAAAGGAATGGCTTGGAACTGCCTGAGGTACCTGTCAGTGTATTCTTGTGAGGGAGGGTCTAATTACTGATGTCAGTTGGTCTCCAAAATGGTTTGTATGTTGTCCAAGAAGCAAAGAGGAGGGATCTGAATCTAGACCAAACACAGCAGATGATCGCTTTTATGCTTTCATATGGCAGGGCTTGGCAGTGCTGCTAAAGCAGAGGGACTGTCAGTGGTTCCATTATGAAAACCTATTTGCTTAGGGATTTATCATGTGAAGTCTTTTAATTTGCATCAGACTAGAATCTGGCACTTCGTATCCCCCCCTCCTCTTTTTCCTTCCCCTCCTGAGGTGATTTTTCTCATTTAAATTAAATCTGCTTGACTGCTTCATAGAAGGAGGCTATTATATTAGCATTCTAGCATTGACACGGTGAATATGTGTTACAGAGCATCTCCACTCTCAGGTGCCTGTACTTTCTCAAATGCACATCTACATGACATGATGAACATGCTTTTGCACAAATGCATTGCTTTTGTTTCTATGAAATACTTTTGTCTCCATCATACCCTACCTTATGTCTTTGCTCTCACTGAAGTAATGCTCCAGGATCACTTTATACACTGCTTTATCAAACTGATCCCCATCACAGAAAGATAGAAACAATTTGAGAAGCGTTTGAATTCAGTGCTGAATAAACTAAGTTTTGGTCTGTCCTCCAAACATCCCGTATTTTGGTGAATTTTAAGTACAGTCCTGTCTCTGTTGTTACTACCTACTTAAGGACATTTATTCTTTTTCTCCAAATATTGTGAAATGAGTGAAACATAATTTGAAGACAAATGTTCAAATATTGAGTTATTTAAAAGTAGCATCTCCACCTTATAAATCAGTTTTTCTGGGGAGAAGTGCAGGAGGAGGATGTTGCTTCCAATTAAAGATAGGAGCTAAAATCTGAAGATTGCCAATCTGGTAAATTGGATACAAATTAAAAAGTAGGTGATTATAATTAAATTTAAAAAAAAATCAAACAAGCAGTCTTCTGCACCAATGTATTTTTAATTACTTGACTTGACCTTTGTGAAAATATTTCAAACTTCATAACATAGGATTTAAAGGTCTGAGTTAAATCTGCAGGAACCAGAGCAAGCCTCTACATGACTAAGAGAACAGCCCAAAGACACTTCCCTCTGCCAACACACCAATGGGCATCCTAAACATTCATGCCACTTCACATCAATTCCAACACCACTGCTAGACACCCCAAAGTGAATTAAGGACAAGGTAGTAAGTTTAACTTGAAATTCATTTGCTTTTGTCAGTTTATATCAAATCGTTAATGTCATCTTTGCTGAAATCTCACATTTAATATTAATGATCTCTGTAGTCTCACGTTAATGTATTCAGTGAGCTTCTTTGATAATTTAAGAATATTTCAGATCTAAAAAAAAACCCAAGGCATATTCATCAGTGTAAGTATAAGATTTATTGAAGGTATCATTAGAACTTCATATAGGCTCATCATCCATGCATTATTGACATTAACATTTCATTAGGGGAAGGAGATGTAATTTAACAGGAACTGAGTTTTGAAAAAAAATGAGATTACTTGATCTTATATCCTGATGCTCAAGATGATTGGATAAGAAACTGTAATAGTGGGTTACTCTTTCCACTGGCTACAATAAACTGTCTCACTAGAGTATGAAATTTCTGGCCCGTACTGTTCATGCACTTTTTTTGTTTGTTTGTTTGTTTTGAGGAAGATAGAAGGAGCTGTTATTGGATTACTCTAGAATCATAAAATATCTTAAGCTGGAATGGACCCATAAAGATAATCAAGCCCAACACATGGTTCCACAGAGGACCACTGAAAATTCAAACCGTGTGTCTGAGAGCACTGTCCAAATACCTCTAAGCACTTTATATATGAATAACCTCTGGAAGAACAATCAATTGTATAGATAAAAATATTCCTGTTAGTGTGCACATTTATGTCTTTACTCGGTGTGTTTGTGGGTACACTTGCAAGTATGTATATATTCCTATACATACATGTGTACTTAAATATATATATGGATATACATGTACATACATACACAAGTATACGTAAGTGTAGCTTTCATTTAAGGTAGATGCATGCATTCTTTTAAAATGAGAAATTTTTGCACAGTAAATTCTACTATTAGCACCTACTAACAATTTTTCAGTAACCATCTAGCCTTGCATTACAGGAATATTTTGTTTAAAAGATCGAACTGAAAATCTTGGTTTGTTTTGTTTCAGTTTGTTTCTTTTCTATTGTCTCTTAGTATCTTGATTCTATTTCCCACTTCAGAAAACCTTGCTCACATGGGGCTTTTCATTTTGCTGAGTTTCATCGAAGTCCCAGAAGTGGAAGAAGTGGTTGATACAAGATAAACATAGGTTACAAGGGAAACAGGGAAATAAATGAATGACATGAGCATAATTTTCCTCAGGTAGGTTTTTCACACCTATTCTATGTTACTCTGTAGCCTAACCAGAGAAATTAAAGAGCACAAACCAATGCACTTGCTTATCTGAAGCTCATCCAATTCCCCAGTAGAATGAAATTTAAACTATTTTTATGGCTGATTTCTGTTGCTGCAATGAAGAATCTTGTTCTTGTGTTTCTTCCAACAGATATTGCACCTAAGGGACTCCAACTTTTTCCCATATAACAAAATGTCTTAATCTGATGTGTTTTTAATTAAACATGTTCAGTGATAAACTTGGAGCAGGCAAGGTCAAATGCTTCCAACTGTTCAGAAGCTCAGACCACAGTAGGATCTCCCAGTCATGAAAATTCATCTTTTTATTCTCCTATAAATTTTATTTTGAATTACTCTCTTGATTGTATTGAAAGTCTGAATATACCTTTGACATATCTTTGGCTATGACGGCAGATTGTACTCAGGTGTACCTACAAGGTGTGTTTACAATGTAAAAGGACAAGCTGCAATGTGTCTAACAGGCATGTACATATGTACCAATAGCAGTGAGAAGATGGCAGCCTGGATTCTTAAGTAGATAATTCGTCTATGTTGAATACTCTTTTGCTATGTCCAGTTATATTTCCAATTTGCATTGTAAGTGTTATTTAATGGGAGTCTGGGTCCCACTGTGAGTTTAAAGTGTCAAAGTTTATGTCTGAAAATCAGGTGAATCCCTAAATTACTTTATTTTATTAGGTGATATTTAGTTTTTAAATTATTTATAATTACCACATCCACAGATTCAACACTGCTTAAGAACTTAAATTTATATATGAAGAGAGTGAATTGGAGGGTGTTTGAAGTATGTTAATGGGAATTTCCACCATGAGATCAAATCAATATTATCAGTGTCAATACTATTTCAGTAGTATGCAATCCCTCAGACCATAGGAATATTTTTATATAATCACTCAATTGTCAGAGTAGCACTTACATGAAAGAAACAGTTCTATCAATCTTAATGGAAACTTTGGAATATTGTATGAAAAATATAACCTAATAGTTAGAGTCTTGCAACGTTAATTATTTCTTAGTCTGTATGCTCAAGTCATTTGGCAACTGCAACATTTGTTTCCCTAGTACATCCTAGTTTTCACTTAGGAACTCAAGAGTTATTAGCAAGATGCATCATGCCCCAAACCACCAGTCTAACAGAAAAAATTGAATTATTTTAGTAATCCTGAACACTTTTCTCTGCAGAGCTGTCCTTCTGGAGCAGGACCATGAGAAGGCCATGAAGATGATCAAGGACCTGGAGCACCTTATAAGGACAGGCTGAGAGAGCTGAGGCTTTTCAGCCTGGAAAAGTTTCCACTGGAACCCTGTAGCAGCCTACAGGAAATCTGGGGAGGGACCTTTTACAAGGGCGTGTAGTGGCAGGATGAGGGGAAATGGTTTTAAACTGGAAGAGTTTCGGCCAGATATTAGGAATAATGATGAGACACTGAAACAGATTGCCCAGAGAGGTTGTGAATGCTCCCTCCATGGAAACATTCAAGGCCAGGCTGGATGGGGCCTTGAGAACCAGATCTAGACGGAGGTGTCTCTGCCTATGGCACTGGGGGGTAGGAACTAGATGACCTTAAAGATCTCTTCCAACCCAAACCATTCTATGATTCAGTGTTTCTATGATTCCTACTGTGCTTCAATAAACAGTCACAACTGAATGCTATCAAACTGTTTAATAACATTTTATTTTTCTTTGGACCAGCCAAAGGCTACCTATATTAAGATAGTGCTGACAAAAATATTTAGGTCAAATTCAAGGCTTGCTCACTATTTTGGAAAAGTTATCACTAACCAGAGATGGCAATAGTGAAGGTTGGAAGAACTTATTTTACTTCACTTCAGATGTTTAAATGCAGGTTGAATTTAAATTAAACACAAATATGCTCATGTTACACTCCAAAAAGAAGCCATTAAGAAAAGCAGACAGTAAATTGCCACAGGGAAGGAAAAATAGAGAGATCAAGCAGAATGTCAAAAACCTAGTAAGTAAGATTCTGAGAGGTATATAGGAAAAAAAAAAAGAAAAAAGAAGAAAGATATAAGAGAATTCAAATGGGAAGTATTTAAGTATGTATGAAGATTCAGGCTATAAATGGTTTATGTTCAAATGTGATAAAAGAATCCTTCATATGTACATAATTCTAAAAAACTTCTGTGTATCTATGTAGATGTGTATACGTAGAACATTTATATATGTATGCGTGTATAATAGTATCAGTCCTGTTGAGGATAGATGATGATATAGAGGGTTGAAAGGATTTCTTCACATTCTAACATGTGACCGATGGATTTTGACAGGATAATTAAAGATACCAATCTCCTCAACTTGCTTTGAGACAAAATACAAATAGAACAAAATGCAGCATCATTTTTATTGTCTTCCACCTTGCTCTGAGATTCCTAAGTACTCAAAAGACAAAAATGTGTTCACTATTGTTGAAAGTAGGCAACCCTATATATTCTTAAAGTTAGACTAAAAATATTGTATCATGGGAAATCCTGGGTACGTGCAACTAATTCTTCCTACTAACATTTCCAGGAGGGTAACCAAAGTAGAAATGAAAACTGCTCTGCAGAATGCTTGGCGAGTATCATATGATAATGACATGCATCACTACTGTTGTCCTATTTGCTAACTTAACATTTGGATAGATGAAGAATTTATTTATTTTTTTCCTATCACAGTTAGGTTTGGACACAGATACAAAAAATACATGAGTGAAAAAACAGGTTGATCACCTGATGAAAGAGGTGTAGTAATGGTTCTAAAGCTTAATCCTACCCTGCATTATCTATGCAGTTCAGAATGCATGGATAATTTCAATAGAAGAGGCCACAGGTTTTGATACATCAGTAAAGGAAAGGTACTTCAGAGGGGTCTGAAAAGGAAGAATATATTAGCAGTTTGTTTCCTTTTCTAAATAAAAATCAATTTCTTGCTCTTTTCTCAGCCTTTACACCATACAACTTAATTTTGTAGAAAGCTGGGAAATGGTTTTATATCTCATTTAGCCCTCCTTAGTGTTATGATAGTAGTCCTTAACAAAGAATGATACAAACGGTGAGATTAGGATCAGCTGTTATAGCTAAGCCTACTGTTGATACACAGTTCAGAATACTGTGATGAAATCTAGTTGCCTTTAGATAGGAATTAAGGACATAAGGATTTTTTGTTTGTTTGTTTTTAATACAGATTATGAGATATGGACTGATCACATAGAAATAATATTTTTTGTGAAGAAATTGTTGGGGAACAGAAAAACTATTCTTTTTTTCTACCATGTTTTTTCCGTCATTTAAATGATGGGAAGTTTTCTCACTGTCTAGTATCTGTTATATATGAAGATGAAAGAACAACAGCAGACAGATAGATAGAAAATAAATCACATTAAAAAAAATCCTTAGAAGCAGTGGTAGCTGTAAGTATACTACCTAGACTATTCTAGGACCATCTGAGATGTGAATTTTTACTGTGATTACTTTTTGAAGTCCACCTTTTCTCTGAGTGATTTATGACAGTAAGAAGAGGAAGATAACTTGGTATCACAGGACAGCCTTCTCCTAAAACACATCTCTCTTTCTCTCTAATCCAGAGCAGGATGATATGTTATGTTTGAAGTTCCTTTGTTAATCCGTATAGGTTAAGTAATATTTTTCCTATGTTATCAGCCCCAAGAAGCACAGACAGAATCCAAAACTGTTGCATTGTGAAGGTAATGCACATAAGAATTGCTTCAGTTAAATTATGGTCATTCTTACCTTCTGGTTTAATTCACTTGAGTCTATTCAATAGCAAACTTCTCGTGCAATGCAATCTTGTAAAACAAAGGCATTGAGAGCTAAATGTCAGACTGCTACTACCACAATTTGCTAACATAATTTGTAAGCTATCACCTACAAACTTGTGGAATTAGCTATAAGCCTGTCTGATGGCAGAATGGAATGCAACTTCACTGAATGTTTTTAATAAAGTACTAATAATTCAGAATACTTTATGAAAGGTATGCATTTGTATTTAATTTGCAACAAACACAAGCACAAATCCCACCGTGTCTTAGTCAAATTAAAAACACAATCATGAGATATTGATTCAGACTAATCCCTCATCCGTTTGCCAATAAATACTCAACAAAAGATGAAACAAAAACCTGTTGAATATAAATGCTTCAGCTGTTATGGGAGGAACCTGGGTGTAGGATTTATTTTAAGTGTTGAATAGATTCTTGGCCAACAAAAGGATCTGCATAATCTATTCATACATGTAAATTCTTCAGGCACTGCATAAAAATAATTAGATTCCTTCACTTTTCCCGTATTTCCCATAGAAATGTTCTAACTGTGTTTGAGTCTGTCTGTACCTTGATGAAAGAGAGGACCTAAGGAATATGAATAAAATATCTTTATTTGGGAAGGACAAGTGTTTTCACCTATGAAGGGAAGAAAGTGCAGGATCTTTTGGTGCCTGGTTCTTCCATTTTGGTTTTAGGTTATCAAAAAGCAAGCCAACAGAAGCATTCTTCCTCTGATATGGGCAGATCAGACTACTATAAATACACAGCAGCATACCAATGTGCAGTTACAGGCACAACAATACGGGGTTTCTCCAGATCTTGGATTTTACTTGTCCGAAAATGTCTTATTCATTATACAGTGAGTATTCTACATATGAAGAGGGAAAAGTGGAAAGCAGCAAACACACATACAATCTCTCAGCTGGATCTTATGCTGCCAGCAATACAAAGCCAGCACTGAGGGTGAGTGAGCTCAAAGGGAAGATAATCAGAGAGTTGGGGCATATTTACAGTCTGTCTGTTGCATACTGACAGTTATTTTGAAACACCTACATAACTAGCTGAAGTGAGAGAGAAATTACTGTTGTTTAATTCAGTCACTTCTCAGTGAAAAACCTAAATAACTTCTGACATTAAAAAGTAAGAAAAATAAACAAGGATACTTTTTTGTGGTCTTTTTATGTTTATCTGGAGAATAAAATTGTTAAAAACCTTGGAATGAATGTTAACCCTTGTTACAGGTTTGCTATGGGTTTTGGAGTCTCTTAATCTCCTGAAGAGCTGTAGTTTCCAAAAAGTCTCAAGTTTTACAGGTTAAATGTACTGTCCCTCTAGTTTTGCATCTGCCATTGATTCATCACTTGCCCTTATGATTCGCTGTCAGTGGGAAACTATGAACAAAACTGTTACTAAGCTCATGTTTGTTTTCTCAATGGCACAAATTAGCCATATTATTGGATAGATGCCTTAATCCCACTGACTTCAAATTAAGAACATCCATAAATTCCTTGTCTGTACGGTGAGCACTGAAGCATGTTCATTGGAACTGGCAGTTAAATCTAGTTAACTTTAGTCAATGAAATGAAAAATAAAAAGACAAAACATATGAGTTTGCTTTTTTTTTTTTTTCCACGAACAATATGACCTGCTCTGTGGAAATGCTAAAACCAGTAACAAAACAAAGAAAGCAAAACAAAACGCAGATTTTAATCTACAGACAATATTGCAATACATAGAGAAAGTGAAGTGAAACAAACCAGTCTTTCCATATTACAATCACCTGATTGTTTGTGCTCATGTCAAAGGAAATTGAACAATTGCAATAAATACTCAGAAAAGAAAGTCATATTATACAAGACTTTTTTTACAAAAAAAAAAAAAAAAAAAAGAGGAGATGCTATTTTAAAGCAATCAAATCATAAGTTAATGTCTTTGTCTTACATATTCTTTCATGCTTATAGTCCCACAAGTTTCCCTCCCTCATACTACAAATCATTAATCTCCTGTTTTTCATATCTAAGTTATGCAGGTCCGTGGGCAGTAATGCTACCCTTAGGACATTTCCTGTGTTTTTCGTGCATCATGTTCCTATCTCATGCAGTTTCCAAGTCCAGCAACAAAAGCATATTCTAGTTGTTTGACTCTTCTCAGCAGAAGACCCTGCTGCTGCCAAGAGCTAGTGAAAACTATTGTAGATGATTTCTTGGGACCTGAGAATAATTCACTTTGCCTAAAAAGACACAAGCTAATTTTGAAAGAAATCCTCTTGCTGTCATCAGCTATAACACATTCAATTTAGATAAATTCTTGAACTGGGATTCTTTATGCATAATGTGATGTTAAGCAAATAGAAGCTCAGCCATGACTTTAAGAGTGTCCCAATCATTGCCTAGGTTTAGCTCCTTGTCTGTCCAATTTCTTATCAAAACTATTACAAACAAAGGCAGAATTGGAAGATTAAAAATTTTCAAGTGACTGCTGAAGTTCAAAGTGTTCTTGTATTTTAATAACAAGTACTGTACATGTTCCATGGAAGTATTAGCCAGCTGATCTATATGTTAATTAGACTTCCATTTGAAAAGGAAAGTGATTCAAGTGCTTTCGTCTCATTTCCAACACAAGCAACCATGCTGAGTACATTATGAAGTATCATTCCTGCGTACTATGGAGTCAGATAAGTCACTTAGTAGGCAAGAAAGAAAAAAAAAACCTAGCTGACAGTCAATTTTATGGCAGAATGATTTCCAAATAGGAAACAATTGGCTCAGGAAAAAAAAAAAATCCCCATAGGGGAAAAGAATATTTGAAAAAATCCTCCAATCTTATTTTGAATGTTTGTGATTATGTTTTGTTTTGGTTTTTTTTTCTATGATCTACCTGGAAAAGAAATAGGGAGGAAATAAAATGAGACTGCCAAGGATCCTTCATGTGAGGAATTAAGGGACTGGCAGTAGGCTGGGTAAAGGCAGGGAGGTTGAGAATTGCAAGACAGAGAAGGCAGGTGACTAGCATCTGGCTCCCTGCCTGAAAGATTCTCATCGGAATCACTTTCTGCCTTCTGGCAGAAAATGAAATTGACAAAAGGTCAGAAGGTGAAATTGACAGGAGTGTTCAGCTGGCAGGAAGTTGACAAGATACAAAAATAACTCCATGGTCTTTCTCCAAAAAAATTTTCTTGAAGCATTTTGATTCTGGGAAAATAATAATAATAAAGTCTTCTTGCAACAGTTTAGTTTCTAATTCCAAAACATTGATAGTTTCTAAGGATAAAAATAATTTTCCTGTTCAGATGTGGACTGAAGTCCTCAGCCTTCAGCGCTGCTGCAGTGTCAGCCCAGACAATAATTCTCAGAAGTGGAGGGGAAAGCAGGGACTCAGGAGACAATAATACACCTGAGAATCGTCTCATCCAAATCAAGAAATAGGTACTAGAAAAATTATGTTCAAAAATACTCTCAAACTGAGTCTTCCACTAAGATTGTGGTATCATTGTGTCCTAATAACCGAGAGTACATTTTAAGGGTAAAATACAGCTCCTCGTGAATTCTGTTAGAGCTGGAGACATATACCATACAGCCAGGACTTGAAATCTTTAATCACACATTTGCGACAATTTTTATCCAGAGTTCTGTGCCATAATCCAAGATGAAGAGTATTTAATTTTGTCCTGTAATACTGTTATATATATATTGCGAGTAAATTGAGTTAACAAAGATTCTGTCTTTTCTTGCTTAACAACATACAAGAACACTTTGGGAGAATAAACATGGCTGCTATGAATTTGCCACCCAAAAGGAAACATTTTTGAATTCAAAAACAGGCGATGATACTGCTATCAAGTAGCTGTAAAAGAATACCAACAACACTCTATATGGAAGTCGTAAAACATACTTCTTCCTAAAGTCGAGAGTTCAGAAACAAAGCTGGAAATGAAGCTGTGTACAACTGAATGTTTAAAAATATTAGTCATGGACTGTTATTTTCCTGACAATGTAGAGTTCTGGTTAGGAAAATATTTGACATTATTTCTCATACTCAGTTCCTATTTTCTTTGCTAGGTGCAGACTGAACTTTTCAAAACACTTTTCCACTGATAGCTTTAAATGTGTATTACCCAGCAATTTAGTTCAGAAGAGTTATTGTAGGAGTGTGACTGATGACATTATCTATGAAAATAAACCATCAGAGAACTTCTCTCATTATAATACATTCATATCATCTCACAGAACACAAAGAAATCAATCCTCTCTATTCAGCATTGGTGAGTCTGCAGTTCTGGGCCCCCAGTACGAGAGATCTGGATACACTGGATATACTGGAAAGAGTCCGTTTTTGTTGTACAGGTGGTGGAGCACTGTCAAGGTTTCACAGAGGAAGTTTGTGAAGGTCTTCAGAAGCAGCCTGAATGTAGTTTTGCTTGTCCCTGCTTTAGCTGGGATGCCATGGTGGTTTTACTGTCAGAGGAAATGCAGCCCCAGCTTAGGAAGATTAATATTATTTGTTGCCTATTGCTAACAAACTAGAGCAGGAAGAACAAAAGCAAACTAGAAACTCTTTACCCCATCCACATTTCACTACCTCTTCCCTCTGTGGGATGCAGGGGAACGGGGGCTGCATTCAGCCCAGAGCACTTTGTCTCTGCCACTCCTTTGTGGTCCCTGTCTGCCCTTGCTCCACCATGGGTCTCTCCTGGGCTGCAGGAAACTTCTGTTCCACTCCTGGAGCACCTCTTGTAATCCCTCACTGACCTTGGTGCCTGCAGGGCTGTTTCTCTTACATTTCTCACTTCTCTCTCCCAGCTGCTGTTGTGAAGCAGTTTCTCTTTTCTTAAATCTGCTGACCCAGTGCACACCAAGTGTCACTCATGGCTCAGTTCTGGCCAGCAGCGGTTCCCTTTTGGAACAGCTGGAACTGGCTCTTATGTGATATGGGGCAGTGGTGGCCTCTGCTTACAGAGACCTCACCTGCAGGATCCCACTCACAAAATCTTGTCATATGATATAGGGATTTGGACCAAATAACCTCCAAAGATGCCTTCTAACCTCAATCGTTCTACAATTCTGTGATCTGTAACGAAGCTGAGATGATTTACATAAGGTAATGATATTACCCCCTGTGATTACATTTACTCATATTGCTTTCACATATATGTATATGTGTAAAAAAATAATAAATAAATAAAAAATGGAAAGGTAGCAAAAAAGAGAATTCAAATTTTTAATTTATTTGTGGGTTATTGGGAGGTATTCCCCCAGTTTGTTCTTTTCTCTGTGGACAAAGTACTCTTTAAGCTCTTTCTCCTCTTTGAGGTCATTGATAGTGAGTTTAATCATTGCCTTCAAATGATCAGTTATAACAACATTGTATTTTAATCTTAAATATCTGCATCTTTCCCATTTTGTTTAATCAAACAAGCACACTGCAGACACTGAAAAATGTTGCAGCAAGTGCTTGAAGCTATCCTTCCACAATCCCTGAGAATATACTGTGATTTTCTACTGTATCAGAGTCAGAAGAGAACTTTTCTTTGGGCTGACTTTCAAACAGGTCTCTTAGAGTTGTACTAGTATTTTCTTTTTATATCTTTAGATTTGGAGAACAGGAGGAAAGTTCCCTGAAACTTACAGAAAGAGAAATTGCAAATGTGTGGCTGCAATTGTCATCAGCTGTACTAGGGTACACCAGGATACTAGAGAGAGATCTGCCCCATAAGTAGCAATCACACAGCAATAAAACTACTCCCTTCTCTCATCAGTTCATGACTGCATTCTGTTAACAGTAAAAGGAGTACAAGGCTCTGATATGGAAAAAGGGAGAAAGATATCTCTGAATTTTTCCTTCGGTGCTGTGTCTTTTTTTCCACTTCAGAGACTGTAAGAAATGTGGAGGTATTAACCCAATGCTTGAGGTGAAGCCACAGAGCACAGAGCAGAGGAGACAGTCCCTTCCCTCACCCGGCTGACAGTGCTGGGACTGATGCACCCGCAGGGTATGATTGGCCCTTTTGGCTGCCAGGGCAAAATGCTGATTTGTGGTCATCGTATCATCCACTGCATCAGAATGCACTATCTTCTATTTGCTGTCCAACTGTGAAGACAAGATGCAGTACCACATTTACACTTAAAATAGCAGCTTTTTATAGCACTCATCTGCACAAACGACTGCCTCATCGGTTTCCCTTGTGATACCACTCTAGTCAAAAAATCTATCACCATTGTGTGCTCCAGTGATGACCTCACCACTGGAAATAGCATGTCAAAAACATTCAATATAAGCTTACTAGTGGCATACCCCTGACCTTAGCCAGACAAAGTGTGAGAAAGAACATTTACATTTGGAGTCATCCCAGTGCCACTGGGCAATAGTTCAACTGAATTTTTCATGTATGTTCTCTCATTCTGAATACCTTTTGTATCTACCACTTACACTACTACTTAAACTTATCGCTTATACTACTTTAAAACCAATGACATAAGGCCAGTAGCTGCCAGTGTTAGATCCTCCAAGACAACAAATGAGAAGAGACATTTAATATGTACAACTTCTGTAATATCTTAGGACAACTATACCTGATTGTTGAAAAATCTTCGTATCTTTGGATTTTGTCATTTACATTCCGTGCTCCTAGCGTGAAGTTTCAGTCTTTGATCTGAGTTCCCAAATTGCTTACTTTCTGAGTTTAGTGTCATACAGAAGACTCCTGGGGAACCTGTTAAGGTCTTCTTAAGTTCAGCAATAATCAGTCAGATAAGCAGTAGCTGCAGAATCCCTAAAAGGTCTGCCAGCAGATTTTAGCCCTCCTCTGGGAGGCAATTACTCTGTCATCATTTGAAGAGAATGACCTATCTGTTTCTGGCAGGAGTTTCAGTTCCAGGCATGAAGTCTGATTTTGAACTTGTTGTACATCCCCTGTGTGATGGATGCCCTGGTAACCAGTGCTGTAGTGCACTAAGCTATCACATGCCTGCCAAGAGTCAACCTTTAAACAGGAGATCCAGGATGAAAAATGCCTTTGTCTTTTCTAATTTGGATCAACATGTTTGCTTTCTTCATCAGAATCTGTTTTGTTTCATTGTTTGGGGTTGACACCAGCACATTTGCTGAGAAGGTAAACAATTTGTTCAAAGTTTCTCCACTACCTGATGCGTTCCACTTCGCGTCTATCACCTGAAAAAGAAAGCAACAAATAAACTCTCCCATCTTGATCAAGCAAGCTTAATACATTTTGTTTAGAAGTAAGGCTTTACTTGCCTTCTTATAAAGTTGAGTAGCTTCTATTATCCTTTTTGCCATCTTGCATTCATCTCTAATCTCTTTTTCCTGATCAAAACTGATTAATAGGTTCTTAGCAAACTCCTGTATGATGTTTCTGGATATTTACCAGCAGAGTCTGGCCTTCCAATCAGCTCATTTGGAGAAATGGCCACTCTTCTGCAAACTGTTATCAGGTCTGTAACCTGAATTTACTGTAATGTAAAGCAAACTTTTTTGCCTCCTTAATTTTACCTAATAGTTTACATATTTTTCATGACCTTGTGAGTGTATGCAACATCTGAATTAGAGGGGAGAAAGTGAGGATGAAAGCAGAGAAGACAAACTGCTTTGAACTGAGCTATTTATCTGATAGAATTCACAATGAACTACTGGGTAACCATTGTATGTCCACACCAGATTAGCTATTTGGGACCAAGCTTTCCCTCTTTCCTAGGCATGATTCCAGTAGCTGAGGGTTCTCAGTCTTTTCTCAGAATATAAAGGACCTATGCCTGGGGAGCTATAACCACATACATCAGTACAGGCTGGGAGATGTCCTGCTGGATCAGAGCCCTGCAGAGAAGGACGTGAATGTTCTTGTTGATAACAAGATGGCCATGAGCCAGCAGTGTGTCCTTGTGGCCAAGAAGGCCAATGTAATCCTGGCATGAAAAGAACGTGGTCAGCAGGTTAAGGGAGATGATCTTCCTCTTCTACCCTGCCCTGCAGAGGCTGTATTTAGAGTACCATGTCCAGTTTTGGGCTCCCCAGTTCAAAAAAGACACAGAGATCTCCAGAGATGTCCTAGAAGCAGTCCAGCAGTGGGCCACAAAGATGATGTACATGCACATTTATTTATCTAATTTATTTGTTACATTTTTTAAATACTTCTTTTAATTCTTTGGTGATTCCAAGCAGTTCTAGCAAGAAGCAGACACAATGATTCTGTCCGCTTTGATTCAAGTACTAATGACTCTTTCATGATCAGGAGCAAAGATGGATGGAGGGAGGTATTTGTTTCACAAACACAGACAATTCCTTTCTTAACAAGGTAGTTGACAGAAGAGGAATAACATGCTTCTCCATTACAGAAGGATGCTGAAGCATAGAGAGCAATTTACTTCCGTGCAATGACATTCATTATTTTCTTAATGGGCACCTTGTTTTTTCTGATTTCAAAAGTGAGATTTCCTCAGTAGCAGAATGGCTGTTTTTCTGGGTTTATAACACAGATCAAATTCTATGCTTTTCTTTTCAGAATACCTAAGATGAAAATGCTCATAAAATTTTAATTGTATTTCTATTACAGAGTCAGTGTGGGCACACAATCATTTTGCATAGGCAGACTCCATCAGACAAACTTTTCTGGAGCTTAGCAGCTCCAACATGTTAGATATACGTACACTTAAGTCTATCTGTGTATACATCTCTACATACATACACTCAGACATACATGCCATGTTTGTGGCACTAAGTCTCTGTATGCATGCAAATATGCAAAGAGATATGTTTGACTCAGCTTGAAAGAGCTGTGCATCAATAGACTCCAAAGAGAATTAAAGAATTGCTTTCCCAGTTATCGTAGGATAAATGAGAGAAAAATAAAAGTCCTCTGTATATAATTCAAAGATCGACATGGATCCCAAAGGTATAGTTCATGTCACCCACTCATTCAGTTGCCTTCAGTTCAGCACTACTGTAGTTTGGTGTCTGCAGGATAAGCACACTCTGCCCTTTGAAGATTATTTGAAATAATGCTTCTCTTACCTTGGAAGTTTACCTGATTAGGTGGGGAACAGCACGGTACTTAGAGTGGAACTGTGCATCATGTTAATGAGGACATAACGTACCCTGGAATTTCATTTTAAAAAAGAAAAACAATGCACAATTGGAGTAGAAAAAAGAATCGTCAAAACCCACCATGCCACCCCCCACATCTCCCCACTGTTATTAAAATCTGACTAACACAGTTATTTGCTATACTCTGCTCTACAGAATTTTATTTCAAGATCCAGTTACATTATAATCACTATGAAATACCCAACAATGAATTGCAAAATAGCAACCTTTTCTCTTTAATTTCCTTTCTCTACCTTTTTATGATGGTTGACTGAACCAACAATGCCTGAATTCCTTATTCCACTTCATGAGATTTATTCAATGCATCTCGAGAACAATTGATCTAGAGGAATGTTTTAAAATAATTGATTATGCAAGGGTATGGTTCTGCCAGGCCTTTTCAAAATGTGGTAGATTCTAATTGACTGTATAATTGGTAATTGCTGTTTATAGTGATTCTATATAAGAATACATTTAGACTGACAATTAGAAGAAGGAAACATGAAGAAGAAAATTGGAGGTAATGTGTTGAATAAGCCATGGGTGTCTGGCAGAGATTGAAGGTATGTCTACCTCTTTTTTAAAAAAAAGGTTGCCCAGCTTCTGTCATTCACAGAATCACAGAATCACAGAGTTGTAAGGATTAGAAGGGACCTGTAGTTATCATCAAGTCCAACCCTTCTGTTAAAAAAGGTTCCCTGCAGCAGGTCGCACAGGTAGGCATCCATATGGGTCTTGAATATCTCCATACAAGGAGACTTCACAATCTCCCCGAGCAGTCAGTTTTGTTGCTCTAACATTTTAATAGTGAAGATTTCTTCTTTGCATTAATATGGAACTTTCTGTGTTCTAGTTTCTGCCCAGTGCCCCTTTTTCTACTGTTCCTCTCCACTGAAAAGAGTCCACCCCTGTTGACTTGACTCCTGTACTTTAAAAGCTTATGGGATCCCTCTCAGTTTTCTTTTCTCCAGACCGAAGAGTCCCAGGTGTCTCAGCTTTTCCTTGTATGGGAGATGCTCTAAGCCCTTTATCATCTTTGTGGCACTCCACTAGACTCCTTCTAGGAGATCTCTGTCTTTTTTGAACTAGGTAGTCCAGAACTGAACACACTACTTCAGATGTGGTCTCACCAGTGCAGAGTAGAGAGGGAGGATCACCTCCCTCGACCTGCTGGTCACCTTTATTTAACACATCCTGGAATGCCATTGGCCCTTTTGGCCATAAAAAGACACCATTAATTCATGCCCAACCTGTTGTCCTCCAGAACACCCAGGTCCTTGTCCACAGAGATCATATTCAATCTAACGTCTTCACATTGGATATTGCATATTGTTTAAAGAAAAGGCAAATTTCAGTTTATTTCCCTAATTCCATATATTGCAGTAGATTACTATTTTATAGGCTACTTTGACTCATTTAATTTATTAAACTAATATGTATTAATCTAATGTCTATTACAATAAAAAACACAAGCCAACAAATCAGGTTTCAGTTGAACAAACAGATGAGTTTGAGAAACTTTGTGATATAACTTCCAAGACTATTTGATGATACCCTATTTATCAGGATTAGATTGTTTCAATAAAAGCATTACAATTTCTTCCACCATTTAACTTCAGATGCTGCTTCCCTAGCTTCACAATTATTTATTTATTTATTGTTCTTAAATACTACATATTCTGAAGTATTAGCTAGTTTTTTTTTCCTTTTTCTTTTTTTCCAATTTATTTGTTCATTTGGTAATATTATTTGTATAAAATTTGGACCAATAATCTCCTTTTGTGAGCTCAACTCACATCCTCATAACTGCATGGAATCAGATCCTCCGCCCTAAGAGTTAGAAGAAAGTAGTAATAATATTGACCCAATATCACGTACTGTTATAATCTACATTTTGTGTTTTTGAGTTACAGAGTGGACTGGGTATTTGAATAAAACAAAATGAATAGAAATGCTCTGATAACAAATTAGAATATTTATTGGAATATCAATTACACGCATATTTAAATAATTCATAGTCGTAATTCCATGCTGAAAATAAAATACCATCTCAAAGCTGAGGGAGGATTAGTCCAGGTGTGTGAGTCATATTTATAACATGTGAATGTTAAGTCTATTATTTACATCTTGCCTACTGCAGCAATGTTATTCCTAGAACAGAAAATGATTTATCTCTCAACTCTGTTCATTTTACCTTCACTAACAGACACTCTCCTTGATTCAGTGAGTAGACCTGATATTATTAAAGCCAGACTTCAGTTAGTCCTTGCCTTCTCGATTAGATCAAATGGTCAGAGTAGGCTGATCAAGATTCTGGGGTAATTTGTCAAAAATTAACATTGTGGCAGTGTTTCCAGACAGCTTTTCCTAAATTTTATTAACAAATGGAGTGATGCTTTCTGAAAATAGCTTTGACTGGGGTGTTTAATGAATGTTGACAAGGCTCCTTCTCTCCTGGTTGAGCTGGAATACTGCTTGGCAACTCCAAAGGCGCCTTAAAAATGTGGTTAACACTTACATAGGAAAGTGACATTTCAAAATATGAAAAAGATGCAGAAAATGACCACTAGATGTTAGATAAGGAAGAGAAAGCTTCTTGAGTAGACAGGCACCTATTAAAGTCATAATTGCTGCTGTAACAAAAATATAAAGTATCTGGGAGGGGCAGTTTACCTTATTTGACCTTTACTTTGAAGAATACTTTTTCTCCCCTTTGCTGGATTTTCATATTTATTTACTGCCCCCAATTATATTGACCAGCATCTCAAAGGGAAAAAATAAAATAAAAAATCTGTACAATTCTCTAAGAGTAAAGAGAATTAAGGAAAGAGTAGAAACAGAAGATAGTAGAAGATATGGTCAAGTATGCAGGTGAGGTATCATCTGCGTCTTATCAAATTCAATCCCAGCTTCAGAAGCAAACAGAACAACAACAAAGCTCTTCCCCTCTCTCTCAATCTATAAATCTCATTATAGATTGATGCTGGCATTGTGTTACATGGACAGTTTTCCTTGTCAAGGCTGCCTCAGGAGCTGGACTCCTACACTAGCTCTGCCAGCCCTATTCTCTGATTCTGTGTGCAGTTGGCAGGCAACGTCTTCTGCTAATGCTATAAATTATGTCAGTCTCAAAAACCACATGGCTATATGGAAATCATTTTCTGGGAATTACTCCTGGTCCGCCTGTGTTCCCAAACCATGCCCACCAGTTCTGGGGGCCTTCTGGTTGGCACAGTTCAAGACCGTCACAGGATGTGTTTAATAGTTTAATTGTGTGAACAATTATGTTTCCTTATTTAAAACCATTTCTTGGCACTATTTGATGCACTAATTTTACTAGCGCATATTTTGGTGTCAAGAGCCAGTGTATATAAACATTAGTTTCATACTGAATTGAGTTAAATTGTTACCAGAATCAGCAATCCAGCTAGTGGCTTTTTTTTATCGAGATATTTTGTATTTCACCTCAGATCTCTTTTGGATACAAATAGAATGAACTACAGATTTCCTTGTCTTTATGAGCACCTCTTATCCTTTTGAAATATTGCCAAGCTCACAGGAAAATCAGAGAATATACTTAGAGAAATTATACTAGGCAGTGTGAGGAAGAGCAGCTGAATCTGCAAGTTGATATTGAATGACACCAGCATTCTTGTACTAGTTACTTTTAAAATCTTAGCATTAGTGAACTCTTCAGAATAAGAATTACATTTCTCTTTGTCCTGTAATACAGAAAAACATTAACATGATACCATAATATGACCTCAAACAGCATGACAATTACAAGATTAACAACATTCCATTCCTTTCATTAACACTTCTACTATAGCAAGAACGATACAGCTATACCCTATTCAAGTATATCCTAATTTCTACTGGCTTTATGTAGTCAACCAAGGTTTATTTTATTTTGAGTGAAATAAGTGAAAGAAGGGTTTTACAATAAGCTACATTTATTTATTTTATTTATATTTATCTATTTGCGTGTCTGGAAACTGTTAGGTCATGGCCTGAATGAGTGATTGAGCACCTGGAAAAGGACCAGCCCTGGGAGCACAGGTGGAAGCAATTCATCTGTAATGACAAGAGATGGACTCCTTGGAAAGGAGTAAGTGATTCCTTCTTTATTAAAATATTGTTACTATTACCTTTCTTGGTTTAAAACGCTTCTATATCTGCTACTGCCTACCCTTACAATGGGTAAAAAATAATAGAGTTTCAGTGCACCTTCTTGTATGTGGCAATTAGAATTTCTGATGCGCTTTGACCCATGCCAATTTACATTCTCAGGATAGAGTTTGGGATAGGGGAGAAGTAGAGGTATGTACTATTCCCAGTAGGCAGCTTGTATATGGCCACTGTGTTTTGAAGACTAAAAGTTTAACTATATGGATACTGTACATTCCATACTGACAGATGTTGCTGTATGATTTTAATGTGTTTAATTTAGTCATACAGATGAAGTGCATTCAAACGGCAAAAGTGCAAGTAATATTCCATAAATATTTTATCTAGAAAGACTGATCCATTTTAAACAGGGAAGACATACTCTTAATTCACTAGGAATAAACATTTTTGCAGTGCTGATTGTTTATCCTGACAGCAAGTACTTTATCAAACTACTGTAATTAAGATTTGCATCTTTATCTTATAGCACACTAGGAAGCAAACCTAGCACTTCTAGTTCCATCAAAGTATCAGTTTGGCTAAGCAGAACCGGAGCTCTTTTAGTATGGCTTTTAGAATTAAATTTGAACCCATGTGTGTCAAACCATCATACAGCAGCTTTGCCATTGTGCCATTGAAAACTGCAAGAAAAATAACAAAATTAATATATTTGGAAACAGCCATATCCATAAGCCCTAGAGACATAATTCTTCCAATATTAATGAATGTTCAGTATGTGATGGATAGATTACTGTTTAAGATTGTGCTATCATCATGTGCTATGGCAGATGCAAAGTTAGTGCCTGAAGAACCCAGATGGAACACAAGGTTTTTTCAGCCAGCCAGTTGGGAGATGAAGGGGATACACAATCACTACAACTTTTGACTCTATTGGACTTGAGCTGCCCATAAATAAAGTTATCTGAAAAAGAAAAGAGCATTTCGAATCCACAAGTGCTCTGCTGGGCTCTTCTTTGTACACATTTATGCAAACCCATGCATTTCTCAGGAAATCAGCTCATCCTTGTCAAAAGTGTAATTTATATTTCCTTGTTAATACCCTTTCATCTGCACAGATGGAACAGATAGAGTCCCTAAAACAGTGACATGAGGTGGCATTTCATAAGCAAGGTGTCCACAGAGCTTTGTCGCAGCTATTTAGAAAATGACCCTGAAAGGGGTATTTAGAAAGACATGACAAGCCTAAGCACTTTGCAATTGTTTGTATTTATTTTGGCTCTTGAATGCAGCAACTACTTAGCTGTGAGAACAGGATGATGGAGAGATTTGCATGGGTAAAACACTGCACAATACAATGAAGATAGGAGATTTACACACTAGAACCCTAGATAAGCTTAAACCACAGAGATTGAATTACTAGTGGCATTTTGCAAGAGACTTACAAAGCTTTAAGCAGGGATATTTTTCCACTTAACTATTACAAAAATAGACATATAAAAATAACTAGGACAGACTGGAAACAAACAGAGGAAAATGGTTTTCAACTTTACAGAGATTGAAACACACTTCCATAAACTGAGGTATTTATTTGTAGTGCTGAATTAGGAAAACAGACATAAGCCCAAGACTGAATTTATGCAGGATTAACTGCAAGCAAAAAAAGAGGCTATTAAAAGCCAAATTATTTGAGCATTGGTTATATATTTCACATTATTTTTTAGATTTCCAAGACTGCAAACTATTCTCATTAATCCATAAGTAGATGCTGTGTGGAGTTTGAAAGACATTCACCTTTCATGGAATCACAGATCACAAGCTAAGATTGAGAAGGACCTCTGTTCAAGTGAGGATATCTGGAGCAGGTTGCCCAAGGCCATGTCCAGGCTTCATTTGAAGACTTTCAACTTGTCTGAGCAATCTGCATCAGTGTTCCATCACCCACACAGTGCTTCCTGTTGCTTAGACTGAACTTTGTGTGCTCCAGTTTGTGCCCCTTGCCTCTGTTCTGCTTCTGAGCGTCATTCAAAAGAGCCTGGCTCCATCCTCTTTGCATCAGTAACATCCCCCTGAGCCTCCTCTTCTCTAAGCTGAATAGTCCCAGCTCTCCCAGTCTCTCCTCATAGGAGAGGTGGTCTTTCATCATTTTGCTAGACTTCAGATGGACTCCAGTATGTCCATGTCCCTTTTGTACTGGGGGCCCAGAAATGGACACAGTACTTCAGTTTTGGTCTCATAAGTACTGAGTTAGAGAGAAAGGGTCATCTCTCTTGACCTATTATCCATTCTGCCTAATGCAGCCAAGAGTACTGCTAGCCTTCTTAGCAGAAAAGGTATGTGGCCGACTAATGTCTGCTTGATGTCTACTAGGAGTACTAAGTTACTCCTTTTGTTATAACTCAAAATTTATCCAGTATTCAAATCCCTGTGGTAAACGTGGACTGAGTTCCAAATAAGCACTGGTTTTATTTTATTAGAAACTACATGGATCTCAGATGATTCACAGGACTTACCTCTAAAATCAGGCAACACTTATCTTGTATTGAAAAGATTGTCCTTCCTTATTTCTACCTATATCTTTGTCTTCAGGCCATGCAAAACTGAAATAGCGAAGCGTACAGAGAGGGCTTTGGTAATCTATACCCTCTACTGATTATTTTTTTCATAAACCTGAAGCAATGAAGGGTTACAGTCATCACTGGTTGTCTAGGAACTGTCATCTATACTTTGTAAGATAAAACTTAGACAAAGAGCAATTTTGATAGCACCCAAGCCCGTCCATCAGTATGCTGTTGAATTGAAAATGGAAGTCATTTTTCCAGAACCAGTGTTGTTCTTTACTTTAAAGAACAATCTACGCAATTTCTTTTCACCATCAACAAACAGGACAGTGGAGAAGGGCCAAGCAATGATAATAGAGTAGAAGGGAAGTAGCCAATGAAATTGCAATTGGAACAATTACGATTTCCTTAGCATGATTCTCCTGTAGCTTGCAGGATTCCTTTTGGAATTTTGGCCATGATCTGGAAAGATTTGCACCAAATGCAGAACATATTTGTTTGGCATTTCTTATCAGCCAACATGGTTCCAAAGTCTTGAATTCATGGTCATACATTTTATAATTGTACTTGTTATACACTATACAATGTCACTAAATACATTCCGAGTCCATATTTTTCAGAAAGCATACACAAGTAAAGAATATAGCACTGGAGGTCTCATCAATCTGTTAGGACTGGAATAACTTTTTCCCCATGATTCAACTGACTATTTTTGTCCTCATTACTAACTACTAAGTAATATTTGATGGATTACTTTTTCTTGCTGCAGAATGGAAGAAATCATGTTAGAATGTTGAAATGTTTAAATACATCTAGTGAGATCATTACATATAATCTTTTTTCTTCATCAGTTCAAAAGTATGGACTAGCTTCTTCTTAGTTATTTTAATAAATAGATCTCAAAGAAATTTATATAATAAATTGCTATCTATTATCCCAAGGACAGAGTGAGGAAGAAATCTGTGTCTTTTCTTATTCAAAAAAACTGGGCAAGAATAATTACATTACAAAATCTATAGGTCATGCCAGGTTCACTGAAAGCAATTGTCCTAAACATTACAATGCCTCTATTCCTTACAGGGAGACAGAAAATGTCAAAACATTTTTCAGACACTAACACATCATCTTGTGTTCCTCTTAGGAACCTGATCAAAGGCTGTCTGAACTTAACAAAAAACTGCAGATTTCAAAGTTATTTTGATTCATCACCAGTTCTCACTGATACTTTTAAGTTGTACTTTGCATTCTCCTCACTTGCAAATTCCTCAGGTTCCAGGATCTACATGAGGGTAGCATGCAGCTTTAGAAAAATGCTGCTTGTCATCTTCTCATACACATCAGGGAAACTCTGGGGTGTTGTTCCGTGGTGATTAAGGAGAACTTTAACTTCTATCTGAGCATCACAAAAAGTCTTTAATATAGTAAACAAGTTAATAAACATCAAAAGAAAGTGTACATGAAGGAGTAGGGTGTCTGGCTATAACTCACGTGTCTTTCTCATCAACTGGTTTTACTGCATGAATTTTTGTGAGAGTTCTTCAAAGAGAAAGATGTCTTCACACCCTAGCTCTCCTCTCATTGCATACCACCTGGTGCTGTCTATCCTCTACTAAGGAACTGGTAAATGCACCTGAAAATTACCTACTTATGCATTTAAATGTGTTCATTTTTAATTTATTGAACAATGACCTCTAGGGAAAATGTACTGTTTCTGCTTCAGAATGCTCAGTATTTAACTGCACACATAGCGCTGAATCTAAATCTGGGTGTTACAACCTGCACCCAAAAATAATTTAGGTAGGTGACTGATCGCATGCAGAACAAACAGTAGGACATTTATTCTGGCAATTGTGATGGAGATGGTGATCATAATTGGTACTCACATTTCCTTCTGCTTTTCATACAAGGGCTTGAGATGCTGTTAAATGCAATACATGGACCAAGATTTTAGCTACTGATACAAAGATATGGTGTGTAGGCCCTTGCAGCATAATTAAGCTATCTTTCTTAGTCTATCACCGCTTCACCAATCCTTCCCTAACAACTCTATAAATATACAAATATTGTCTTAGATATGGGCCACATTTTTTGGTCAGCTTCACTGCATCATGCAGAGCTAAAGTGTGAGAAAATGGTTTTGATGCAGCTATAATGCTTCAGTTGAAATAAAAGCTAGATGACAGGATGCCTGGTAAAGGACATGGAAGACACTTAAGCTGTATTTATGGAGAAATTCAGGGTGAAAATCTAACTGTATCAACACTTTAAGCCATTAAGACCTATAATTAAAAAGAAAAGCTAACAAAAATAGGCTTTAACATCTGAGACTTTTCAATCTATCTAAGGAATGAACTTCTGAACTAATTTCCAACTAACAGTTTAGAAAAGAAACAAACAAAAACCTTATAGCATCACTTTCATGGCCATTAAGTATGACCATCTGAAAACTAGATAACTAGTCTATGCTAATCTTATGGGTACCTCCACTTGTTTCAATCTCTATTTAAATTGAGTCAGTGAGAAAAACAATGTTGTCTTAAAGGGTAATTCAGTCTACTCTCACTTAAGCTATAAGTTTGGAAATGTATATTTAGATAATAGGGTTTTTTTTTGAGTTTAAATAACATTATAGCTAATGCTATTACTGGTAGTGCAAGACTTGGATGCACATCTCTTTGATGTCAGGGGAATAATCTTAATGAACGAGGAGGTTCTTTTCTGTATTAAGATCCATTCTTCCATTGAAGCTGCAGTGTAAGCAAAGTCTCTTCTTCGTTAATCAGAACCAGAAACAACCACAAATATATACTGTACAATTTAGAAGGAAGATCAATTGTGAATAAAACATATTTATTAGGAATTGACATTTACACAGAGGTAAGCCAGGGCATCTTTGGGATTGTTGATAGCTGATTTCCATCATTAATACTAATTACTTGACTAGCCTTGAAAACCTTATTCATTTAGTTATTTCCTGTAGGATTTTCTTCAGTGTTACTAATTTTGAGAATCAGCTTTGATTATTCTGTACACTAATCTAGTGATGGGATCAATAGTCTCCCATGGAGTAAGAAGCAGTTCTACTGCTTTCTTTCTATCTTTCTGGGAAACACATAATTTTAAACACTTATACAGGGAATTAAAAAGGTACAACAAAAAAATTTTTGCGAATCTCTTTGAAACTTAATTGTCATGAGCTTTAAATTCCAAAATCTTTTTGAATGACAGAAACTGCGATAACAAAGGAACATTTTGAGTAGTTCTAAATCTTACTATTGCTTGATTGAGAAGCACAAGTATAGTAGGCACTGAAATGTCTTTTGTTGCATGTTCCAATTGCTGAAGTAAAGATCACAGCTTCTAACATGTAATGCAAGTATAGCAGATGATTCTCACAGGTCTACAGGTGTTTTGTATAGTGCTAAGTCACTCTTGGTTTGCAGGGTTGAAAGCCAATTGAATTGTACTGAACAGCTGATCTTTCTGTTGAAGGTTATATTGTCAGATAGTGCCAATTAGTCTAACTTCACTGGTATCACTGGGATACACTGGCTGAAGGTCTGGACATAGTAAAATCAAGGTTAGGCGCTGCCATTCAGCAGTAGCTTATTCTGGATTTAACATTGAGTGTTTTAATTTAAGAACTTGCAGGAGGAACAAAAATAAAGTACACATCTGATGTCTGGGTCCAATAAGACAACGAAGACTGACCACTAGGACGCATTGAAAGTGGGAGTTATGTCCCAGAAGTGCAGACTCTGCAGCAAAAAATCAGCAATGAGTCTCAAATGCAAACAGAAATGAACTCTAGACTGCAACATGCCTAAGGCAAAGTTCCAACTTCTTGCCATTCTTTACCAACAAAAAATTACAAAATGTTGTTAATCCAATCTGATCTGAAATTCCTACTGGATCAACCTTGAATTTGTAATCATGTCTAAGAATGTATGACTATAATTGTGCCTACTTATTGCTTTGGGAAATTTTGAGCTTATATATAAAGGGATTTGTGCATAGGTGTAGTGAACATATAATTAGGAAACTGAATTTAAACACTTTGATTAACACAGTTTTGGAGCTTTCAAATGAATTGTATTTATTTGTATCTGGTTTTTATTTACAGGGTTGGACTAAAGTCAAGATCCTGAAAGGCCTTTGAGTATGCTATACATATTGATTTCGGAACGTATAGCTTTCAGCTACTCTGACAATAGCATGCAAAACTACAGGCTCTCAGTAACATACTAGCTACATCTTTGTGCTTAATGAAATGAACAGTAATTAACTAAGACAATAGCCTTAATGCACCAACATCTAAGAGTAGAGGTTTGAGTAACACCAAAGCCCCAACAACTCATGTGAAGTTCAATTCATAAATGAGAAGTAGGACAATATCAGTAGGAAGGTTGTATTAGTTTAGAGATATTTACCAACAGTTGTTAGTAAATTGGCTGAGGAAGACACTTGAGTGATTGAAGGAAAGAAACTGTAGTCTATCATTCGTGTTATCAAGAAGCCAGACTGCATATGCCTCTGCTGGAAGAGCATACTTCCATATACATAAACCAATATCTGAGGGTGAGCTCAGTATCAGCTGTTTGCCATAATGCAGAACTTTCCAATATTCTGTGGAAAAAAATGAAAGAAAACTTTTATTTTTGTTAACTCTTGAAGGTCTTAAAAGGATTTTGTCAGCTCTCTAGACAAAGCATACTCACCATTTTTACCAAACTCAAATAATAAAGAGAAAAATATATGCAGCAAACCAAAGCTTTATCAATTTGTGTCAAAATAGCCCTGTTTATGAATGGATGAAATTCATTTTAAATCCATAGTAGCAGAATAATGAAGAGTGCAAGCCAACTGACACCCAGGAGAATGTACGTCTGAAAAATACTTTCTAAAGTAGTGGCATGAAGCTAAAGAATGTTGCTTTGAAACAACAAATCCCAGAAGAACTTATGCAAAGCTTGTTGAGCTGTGAGATTTTTGCTGCCCTACTGAGACCTGGGTCCTGATGGAATGAGACCTATAAATTTCAAAAGGGATTCTGGCATTTTTGAGAGCAAGCATTTGCTCTGAATCAAATACTTGTTGCATACTCAAAGACTTTTCAGTATCTGTTGTCCAATATGACAAATAAAAACTTATGATAAAAATAATATTAATAATAGTAATAATAAAAACATTAACTAAGCCATTCAAATTCCATTTTGTAGCTGTATGAAATTCCATATGATGTTTTTGGCAAGGAGAGAGTTATTTATTTTCATAGAGAATCTTTTTATTAAAAATCCTAGTAGGATGACCTGTAAAATCCTGGTAGAATACTTAGATAAAAACAAGATAAGAATCACAGAAAGGTTAAGGAGACTTTTTTCTTGGTTGTCTAATTGTTTCTGCCTACTAACTGCCTTTTATTTCCTGATCTTATTTTCACAGTTTTAGTCCTCCTATAGCTGTTGGCCTTGCATCTCACCGCCAATACAAAAATTACAATGAGATTCTCTGCAACAAATATTTCATCAGTATTTGAAACAGGTGAAATGTTTGTTGATTTCATTTTTTTTTTAATTTTATTATTTTGTCACCAAGTATATCAGAGCATTTTAGGGTCCTCTTGTAAACAGCTAATTTTGTGAATAAGTTTGATTGGAAAAGTGAGGTGTTGGTGATCATGGGTGGCATCAAACTGTGCTGTACTTCTGTGTTCATGGCTCAGCTTCACCTGGGAAGAGCATGGGAATGGGAAAGCAATGACAGTGGAGAAGACTGAGCTACTCAGAAACCACTCTTTAGCCTCAGTTTTTAGTAACAGTCACTCTTTTCTGGACTGCCTTAGGAGCAATGCTGCCAGAAGCTCAAGGTCATCATTCTGTTCTACTCTGTTTGGCCCTGATGAAACCACAACCAAAGACTATGTCCAGGTCTGGTCTCCCTAGTAGAAAAGAGACCTGGGCATACTGGAGAGAGTACAATGAATGACAACCAAGCTGGTGGAAGGACTGGAGAAGAGAGTGGTGAGGTGCTGGAACAGGCTGCCTGGAGAGGTTGTGGATGCCCTATATGTGTTTAAGGCCAGACTGGTTGGGGCCCTGGGCACCCTGGTCTAGTATTAGATGAGGAGGTCGGTGGCCCTGCCTGTGGCAGTGGGGTTGGAGACTCATGATCCTTGAGGTACCTTCCAACCCAGGACATTTTGTAATTCTGTGATTCTGTGATAGCTTATGAATGGATTATCAAATTCAGAAGATGAAAGCACATGTAAGTAATATGGATCGAAGTGAAACTTATCTGCAAATCTATTCTAAAAAATATTCTAATCAGAAAGAAAGTTACAGAACTCAATAAATGAAAAAATGAGATAAAAAAACCAAAACATTTTCTTTAGTTGAAAGCAAGTGACAGCAATTCTCAAAAACGCAGAGTAGGTATCATTAGGATGAAAAAACCTTATCCAACTATCTAGGTTCCCATTGCAACTGAAGTTGATCTATCAAGAAAAG
The DNA here is from genome assembly GCA_023055505.1 of Callipepla californica brunnescens. Taxonomy (NCBI): domain Eukaryota; kingdom Metazoa; phylum Chordata; class Aves; order Galliformes; family Odontophoridae; genus Callipepla; species Callipepla californica. Next base: position 5,112,096 of record JALIRH010000002.1, on the reverse strand, counting down.
CTGAGATTAGTTCCCTTCTCCAGGCTGAAAGAGGAGAAGAGTGTCCTAATCACTGTGGTTCTTCAAAACTCTCATAGAAATTCTGCCCTTCCGGCTTCACAACATTTTTCTGCACTGTTCCACCTTTAGGAAAATGATTAAAGAGCATCTTCTTCCCTAACTCTAGAGATGAGCAGGATCTAATTTGATGTTTAATTCACTATCAAGAAAATATGTACGGAGTCGAAGCAGACAAAAAAAGAAATCACACTTCGGTCTCATACTTTCTCACTGAGTGTTCAATCACAAAGTGTGCCAAGTAGCACAAGGAAGTTCCTCTTGGGAGGTGATGTAAAGATGTTGGAGCCTGCTCAAAAGATTCACCAAGACTTTGCAAAGATGGAACTATCTACTAACTTTGTCTAAGACAAATAAAACAGTTGAGAAATCCAAGTTCAAAGCTCTTAGTAGAGCCTGTTCAGCATGAAGTATTTTAGCTCAATCTTTAGAGTCTACGAACATATGCTGTCAAACATTTAAGCAGAATCTGACTTTTCCATCCTTCAGACATTCTGAACATCTGGCTACAAGAATGGAGTAAACAGACACACATGGACATGTGATAAGAATGTCACATTAAATAGGAGAAGATCTTTGATGATATTCCACTCGTGTAAAGTCTCCATTTAACAAGCTTCATTCACATCACTCAGTTGTGTAGCACTGAATCCTGGTATTGCTTCTTCATAGTCTTTTGAAGTTTGTTTACTTAAGACATCTTCTCAGCAAATTAGAAGTGAGATCATTGTCCTTTTTCTGGTTATGATGGTCTTGAGAACAAAAAAAGCCTTTGAACTGTGTAGGAAAACTGAGTTGTTAAGGACACGTGTAAGATGCTTGATAATATAAAATCTATGTTCCTAGAGCAAGTATTTCAAATACTGCCTCCTGCTGCAAGTAGGAACATAATTTTAGGATGGAGAACATCTGAGATGGAGATATATAAGCAGTTGATCAAGATCTTGTCTCTGTCTTTAGAAGGGAGATAGTCAGCCCTTGTTCTGCCATTGTCTCCTGTTTATACATCAAAATAGGAGTAACTGTAAATGGAAGATATTGACAATACTGAGCTGTGGAAATAAAAAAGTCTAAATGGAAAGGGTTCTTTATTTTCTTTATTAAAATAAAAATAATATTCATTTTATTTCTAGGAAAAAAATCACCCTTTTGAGGATTTTTTTAAGATTTACTGCACTTGGAAGGAGTGCATATGATCTTTAACATGTTTATTTTTAGCTAGAAATTAAAAATTGAAAGTAGAAAAAGAGAGGAGAATAAAAGAAAAAAGAATAGCCCCATCTTATTTTTTAAATATTTTGAATAAATGAAAGATCATTCCTCTAAACTCTGTTCTGTACAAAATTCATAATAAAATGTTGACCTATGGTATTCATTAACCTCTCTCCCAAAGCATTTGCAAGTACTATTTTTGAAAAATAAAATCCATCTGTTGATACTACATGCCAATCACAGTTATCTGTTAAAAATATTTTCCAAGGGAAGCTTTTTGAGAAAATACATCTTAGTAAAACTAATTGACAACAGCTAAGTATTAAGAGTTCTTAAATTGAAGTTATGTACATTTACTCCTCTTGTCATTTTTATCCCCCTTTAAGACTAGATGTTATGTAGGAAGTAGAAGTAATTGAATAGGGGTTCAATTTGGTACACACCCTCCCCACACTGATTTTGTTCAGTTAACACTGTTTTAAAGGCTCTATATGTGTGTATGATTTAGTGGGTTTTCCTCTGCACTATACAATATGCTGAGAAGTGGAAGCTTGAAGGATCTTTGCAGGGCTAATATAGTCACAAAACCTGTTGGATTTATTTGTGATTGGAAACTGTCGTCAGTTTTGCCAGTCAGTATGCCAAGTGTCAAGTATCCTGTGAAGGAAGGAAACAAGATTAATGAAGAAATACTGGATAAAAGAAAGTCTGTCTATTGAGTTTTCTACAGTGAGAAGATAATCTGAGCAAGTATGTTTGTGATGATTCGATTTGGTTGTTAATTTATGAATTAAATGTTTCAAATAGAAACATATTAATAGAAAATATCTTTAATATCTGTAATCTCTCAACACTTGCAATACATGTTCAATCTCCCAGAATACAGGCATCGTCTCCCTAGTTCATTGTTTTAGATACTTGGACTTTGACAGGACCTCTTTATTGTTCATTCTAGCCCACTTTAACTGCTGCCCTGAAGTATTCGGGCATACCTGGATTTATTATTACTGACTGACACTTCTACTAATAATTGTTTCTGTATGTGAAGATTTTTCACATTCATATTGCTCACCTCAGGGTTCTCAAATCTCGGATTGTTATTTCAATAAAAACAGGCATAAGTGCTCACCCATTAGGAAGTAGACAATAAAGAGAGAAAGTTTAGTCATCTGGGCTTAACAAAGACTTTCCACCTTTTGTACATCATACATTATTTCAGGGACAGCTCTAGAGATTTCTTGGATACAGATGGGTAGGAAATGTTTCAAAGTAATGTCTTGAAAGTCAATTAAAAAAAAAAAAAGGTGAGAATAAGTAAATAAGCAGGTATTTGCAACTGAAAATACACAGTTCAACTTCCCAAAACAGTTACTTGTCTTAGCTAAGAACATTATGATGTACACAGAACATTCTATTGAAATGTTCGTGACTCAGTTTCTTGGCAATCTGCAATGTGTCAGCATGTCTTCTTGGACAAATAAAAGCATTCTCATTTTTTCCTGATGCTTTGTTCTTTCACAGTGGTTTTAAATGGGGAGAGTTCTGGTATGCTCAGTAGGCATCTATTACCTCACGTAAGGAGCAGTAAATGTATATATTTAATTCCCTTCTATTTTGCTGGGATGAAATGGACTTCAAAGTAGTAATTCTGACTGTGTGCCTATTATGCCAGATTTCCTTAATTTTCCTAGTAGTGACTCAAGTGAATTTTTAAGCTTGCCTACACAGCGTTTCAATAACATTGATCTGAATTAAAGATGTTATTTGAGAATGTATTGTTTAAGTATGTGAAATTACTGTGTGGTTACTCTGAATGGAATGGAAGCAGATTTAACCGAATTTCTCTCCTTCATTTCCCAAGCAAATGCAAATCAAAACATTTTGATCCTGTGTCATAACTCAGGTGTTCTAGTGCACTTAAAATGGATCTTTGTACTTATGTTTAAGTACTTCAAATCCTTTCCTACATTTAGATATTTCCATTTAGTTGTATATAATCTGGTACTGAAAGATAGTAAGTTCTCTACAGTTACAGTTACAGTTCACTTGATGTATTTTAGAACTCTGCCAGAATTAGATAAACCCAGTACTAGAAATATTGGTTTTATTTTGTGCTTTAACACTAGACATTACCCTTTATTTTGACAAATAGGGAATTTTATCCCACAAGTTATAATTAGATGAGAGAATGTTGAACTGCTTATTGTAGTATACATATCTGTTAGGAACTAAAAACAAGATATCTTGCTTTGAGCAACTTGAACTAGTGGAAGATATCTCTGAATATGACATAGGGATTGGAAATAGATGGTTCTTGTACTCAAGGGATCTGTCCAGGATGCTTGCAATGAGAGATAAGGAACATCTGTATACCAGCCTCTCCCCACATTTCCAGGGTCCTTCTTAAGGATGCGTGGTTTTGGTCATGTCCTTCAAGAGATGACAGTGATTCTGTGCTTGTATTTTCTAATAAATTACAGGCAATCTGATTTTTGCTAGCTATAAAAGAAAATTAATTAAATAAATAAATAGCAAAATGAAGTGAGAGATGACTTTTATGATTCAAATATTTTCTTCCCAAAAGTCGCCTGAGCATCTAGTTGTCCTGTAGTATTTCAATGTTATATTATGGTAAGGTTTCTATTTTCTTGACTCAAGATTACAAATGAAGATTAAAATTCACTTCTTCCTATGCAATCATTTTATGTATATGAATTCTGATCTGATACATTCTTCATATTCAGTCATTCCTTTTTATTAGATTCAGGTGAGAATTGTGGTTATCTTTCCACTTTCTTATCCTCCATCATTCACCTTACATCACTTCTTTTAAACTGAGACAGACGAGGAAAAATATTTGAGAGGGAGGGAAAGAATTGCTATTGACAGGACAGATAAAGAAGAGAGCTGAGTAACGGAAAAAATATTTATTTCATTTTTAAATAACATCAAAAATACTCTTTCTATGAGTTGTTATAACATCCTTTCACTGACTGTCCTGCTACATATTTATCAGGGGTTACCTTGCTGGCTAATCATAATCTCATGAAGTGGTTTCAGTTGATGCGAGATAAGAATCTTTATCCAGTTCCTTTAGTCTGCATTTATAATTGGAAGCAGCAGCTGACTCTCTGCTAAGGTTAGCAGCATAATGATCAGTGCTAGATGACATTCAGTCCCACAAATCTCCATTATGAGAAAGTCAGGTTGTTCAAAAGAAAACTGAGTTGTGCAAGAATCAGGAAGACATGAGCTCATATTAATAGGAAGAACCTTGTTTTATGCACGTGATTATTCCACATAGAAACAAAAAAGTGCACAGTGTTTATTTGTATCTTGTGTCTTACATCATTGCTAGCAGCAGCAAGAGAAAATAAGATCATAAATAGAGGAAAAAGAACCATCTAAACACTCGATCATCAGATGATTATGGTAACTTAGCAAGTTGTTTCAGAACCATTAGAATAATCATGGAAATCTGATAAAAATGTTAAAACAGAAGCACTTAAATGCAGACTCAATCACTATGGAGCAACCTCTGTAATCATTAGAAATCTTCTACAGCATCTCCCTAGTGACATCTGGTTTCAGTTGCTGTGGTTTATGTGAAAGTAAAATATGTAAGCAGTTAAATTGTGTGTTCCATGTGATTCTGTGTTTCTGTTACAGCTCTTGTATCCTTGCATCCTGTTAAGAAAGCTCAAGAACAGACATCTTTTTTGACAATAAGAAAAACTTGTTTTGTAGAATTACTGAATCTTGTGAACCACGTAAACAGGGAAGTGAAATACTGTCCCAAGGCAGACAAATCAATGTGACACAATGAATGTAAATGTCAAGTCAATGGGGACAGGGTTTTTTCCATGGCAAACAACAGTAGAACAAAGGGCACTGGGAAGAAACTGGAACACAGGAAGTTCCATTCTAACACAAGGAAGAAATTATTTGCTATCAGAGCAATGGAGCTCTGGAAAAGGCTGTCCAGAATGGTTGTGGAATCTCCTTCTCTGGAGATATTCAAGACCCATCTGGATGCCTACCTGTGCAATCTGCTGTAGGGAACTGCTTTAGCAGAGTGGGACTTGGTGATCTCAGGAGGTCCCTTCCAACCCTTGCAATTCTGTGGTTCACTCTGTGAGTACTGATATTTTTATATAGTCATCAGAATGTGGAGGAAAAAAGAAAAAAACCTTATAAAGGGGAAAAAAAAAGTCCTATAAAAGTCTTTTTACTCTTTTAATAGTCATAAATATGTGGGGAAAAAAAAACAAAAAGCAACAACAAAAAACACCAATCCAATCCAAGGCAAAGAAGATGCCTTTTTGTGTTAGATCTTTTTTCTTTTAAAACCCTTTCTTGCTGCTTTTTGCAACCACTGATTGTCCTCTCTTCCAAGCAAAGTTTCCGCATACTGATGTCTTGCTACCCACACACATGTAAGAAATGAAACAAACACTGAACAACAATTTAACTCACGCATAGAGAAAAAAATATAACACTGTATGAAGAACATGAGTCAATGGCAAGTCTTCCACAGGCACTTTTTCCACAAATGCTGCTGTACTTCCAGTGTTCCTTCTCCTTCATTTCATTGTGTGAGTACATGAACAGATGATAGAATCATAGAATGGTTAGGATTCCAACCCCCACTATAGGCAGGGACACCTCCCTCTAGACCAGTCTGCTCAAAGCCCCATTCAGCCTGGCTTTGAATTCTTCTAGAGAGGGGACATTCACAAGCTCTCTGGGCATGACACATTTCTGACTCAAACTCCTTGATAGGAATGACAGAGCATTTTCAGCTTTTCCTAAGTTCATCTAGTTGAATATAAGTGAAAGTATTTACTGCAGGCCTCCTCCCAGTCCTAGCCTCTAATTGTTGAACTTGTTAAAAAAAAACCATAATTTTGAATTCACAGTTCCATTGATCAATATTTCTGGTTCACATGATAATCTTTGCGAATCCCCTCATGGATTTCTTTATCATGCCCATGCACATATTCTTCTCAAGAAAGCATTTAGTTCTTCATTGTTCACAGAACATTATTTGTCTCACAGCACTGTGCGTGCCTGTTTGTGCTGGTAAAATTATATGGTCATACAGGCCTGGGGCTGCATGTGAGACTTCTGCTTTGAACATAATTGGGGATGCACAAGGAGCCTTAGAGATCTCCTAGAATGGGCCTCTGGCCCACAGACTTATTTTAACATGCCCATACCCCTCTACCTATTTGATGTTCCATATCCATGTAAACGTTCCCTCAATCCAAACATGTCAGTGCTTATGTAGCAGCCTTGCAAGCTTGAGGAGCCCTGAATCTGTTTTTTTTGTTTGTTTGTTTATTCACATTCTGTTGACCACTAAACTTTAATTAGCTCTTAGTAATTATTTTGTACAATGTTCACATACATTTATACACACACACACATATATATGTATATATGTATGTTTTGCATATATATATTATATATTATAATATATATATGTATATATAAATACATATATATATATATAAAAAACATCTTTAGTTTTTTACATACTTTCTGTATATATGAAGATAGAAGAAGGGGAAATTTAGACTGGATATAAGCAAGTTTGTTTTTTTTTTAGTACAGGAAATGAGGCACTGGAACATATTCCCCAGAGAGATGGTGGATACCCCATCCCTGGAGAAATACAAGGTCAGGACGGATGGGGCTCTGAGCAACCTGATCTAGCTGTAGGTCCCTGTTCATTGCAGGGGAGTTGCACTAGATGAGCTTTACATTTCCCTTTGAACTCAGATGATTCTAGGAGAAGTATTTACATAAAGTGTACATATATACAGCTTGTACACCCTTCCACTGATCTGTGTGTTTGTACAGTCCTGTCTCTGAATTTTTATACGTAAGAAGAGAATCATAACAAATGCGTAAACATACGTATAGCTATATATTCTTTTTCATCTAAAATTCCACAGAGATGAGGAGAAGAGCAGGAGAGGGGTACAGGCCCTTGTAGCCCACAGGGCCCACATGCAACAGATCTTCACCTGCAGCCTGGGAAGGGCCCATACTACAACAGGGGGATATTTCCTGAAAGGGCCCCACAAGAGCAGGGTGTTCCAGGAGGGCTGAGAGGGGCTGGGCAGTAGGGAAAAGGGTGGAGAAAGCTGAAAGTATTTTAGTTCTTGTATTTAGAAATACATTTCATTCCCAAATCTCTTTTTAAAATGCAGTTTTCTCCATTTTTTTTTTTTCTTCCTGGTAAGTGATTGTAGTTGTTTATTGCAACTCATGATCTTTTTCATCCTGTTTTCTCCACCTGACCTGCTGAGAATGAGAAGTGAGATCAGCTAGGGAAGGGAAATGACTATTAGCCAAGTCAAACTTCACTACTTGGGGTTAGTTACCAGCAGACCTTTTGACTTTCTTACTGTATGGAGAGGCTAAAACACAATAATGAAAGCTCCTACCACAGAGGCAGGGGAAGACAGCTTTTTTTAGCCACTTTACCAACACTTTTAGTTAACAGAAGCTTCAAGGGAATCTGTACCCTCAGGCTGATCTGTCACAGTACAGAGAACAGATGAAGTGATTTAGTGCTTCCCAGCCAGATGTTCTTTCCCTTTTCCCTCTGTGGCCCAGTGCATCCAATGGCTGTTTCCTTTGTGAAAGCACACATCAATGTGACCCCAAGGGGTATGAAGCCTTTTAGTGACCATACAATAAGTACAGTAGGAAAACATACAGATTTTCCTGCTTCTACTGGAGGCAAAACAAGCTCCATTGCTGGTGTGAGGAAGAAGATGAAAATGAAATGTATTCAGAGGACTGAAAAGACCACCCTGTGGAAGACAGAAGTGATGAGATCATTGTGACTGAAACAAAACTACAACTAAGCTGTTCATACAGAAAATACCCAAACTGATAAATAAAGCTGGATAGAATACATTCTATGGAGCAGAGTTCATTTAGCACAGCAGGGTTCATGTCCACACTATAGATGTCTGATTTTACTCAAAATTCTGAGGCCCTATCCTAAGTACCTAGTTACAATAGTTAATCATATTTACTAACTCACAGCATGTCCTCAGACATTACCTGATAAAGTGCTAGTTGACCCAAGCCATTAACCTGATCATTTTTAATTTATTAGCATGGACACAGTCATATCTATTCATTGTAATTGTTTCTTTTTTTAATGCCTTCTTAAATAGACTCTTTGATTTACAGTCACTGACAGTAGAATTCAGTTCCAGATCAAGATATACAAACATAGGCAGTTGCCAAAATAAAGGTTTGTAGAACCATACAAAATGTGGTAGCACATCTCCATGAGATAGGAAGATATTTGATGGTACTTTTTTACTCCTGCGGTTGTTTCTGGATTGAAGGAATATATCTCAGAATTTCCAATGACAACCTTCATATGCTTAAGCTGAAAATCAAACTGTACATTCCCATTATATTTTATGAAGCTCAGAGGCAAAATTCAGTTTTCTCAACAAAGCACCACCTGAGATGCCCAGAGATTTTGGAAACCGGCAAATACAATGCAGTACACATGTCCTGCTGGAAAGTGGAAGTGACACATTTTAATCTAAAGCAGGTCAAATAGCAATAGGTATCTTGGACAATTGTATCAGGTGAATAGTCACTCAGGGTCTCTTTACAAGTGTCCGTGTTTGTGAAAAACTGAGGCAGCAACCCACCAGACAATTATTTTGCATAAATTTAACCAAATATTTCCTCTGCTACTAAACTTCAGTACAGAACAGAACAACACTTGTTTGTCTTATTAAATTCAATGAACCTCAAAATCTGAGCAGACATAACTGCCTAACGGGAAATGGTCCCAAGCTTGTAGTAAGGCCTAAAATGTACAGACTGGCCCAGATTAAAAATAACATGCCAAGGTTCATAACAATTTCACTGAAGACAAAATGAAGCTTCACAACTCATGAATGTTCCTTCAAGCTATTTAATTAACTAGTACAGACGTAGCTGAAGAGTTTTATAATAAAGTCAAGTCAATAGCTTGCTGTACTTGAAAGGGATTGTTTTCTTGAACTCCTAATTTGAGCTATTGGCTGCACAACTAGTCTGGAATTTCATAATTACTAAGAAGACAGAAAAGAAAGTGATTTCCGAGAATTTTCCTATGCATTCTCCACACCTTTAAGAACTTCAGTAAAATTGTAAATTGAACCTAAGTGCATCCTTGGAGAGTTAGGCTCCCATGTTCTTGAAAAATCTCTCTCAACTCCTTTCTTCTCATTGACAGCGACATGGGTTATTTCCCACTCAACTGTCATGCTAATGAAAGTATTGCAGAAAACGGCTTCTTTTTCTTGCTACAAAAAGCTCTTGCCCAGACATAAACCCTATTTAATCTATGGCCAAAGTAGTAATACAAAGAGTATTTCTCCCCTCAAGCAGAGGTTGCAAATCATTTTGCTTAGTAGATGCCTATCAGAAAAGCCTGCAATTCCTCAAGTGTGAATGGAGCTATTAAACCCCAAACCTCATTACACAAATAATGTCAATTTTGATATTTCAAAGTATTTTTAGCAAGGTGATCACGAGAGTGTTGTAAATGATCCGTAAACAGTGGAACACTACAGGGACAAATTGTAGATTGAGCAATTTATTTTCACAAAAGTTTTCTTTCAAAGGAGAAAGCAATCACCAGGGCTACTTGAGGGCCCAGTCTTACAAAAGTGCCTTCTCCTGCATCTTCCCTGTTCATCATGTGACGCTGTAAGAATCAAGATGGTTTGTCCTGTGTGTAAGGTATCCTAAGGTAGGAGGAATTAGATACTATTTAGTGACAAAAATAGAAAACAATAAACAAAAAACAATCAACTTTATATGCTTCAGATAATTCCCCCACCTTTCTAACTCATTTCATTTTATTCTTTGTGGTGTATATGTGCAGCATAACAGTAAGTAAATAAGATATAAAGGAACTAAGCATGAGTTTCACATGATGCTTACACAGGACTTGTATTTGTAAATGTAAAATAAAAATAATAATAATAATTTATTGAAATAGTGGATGTCTTCTGTATTCCTGATTTCCACAAGTGTAGAAAGGCTGAGGAAAACAGCCTGCATTTATTTAACTGTACCATCTGCACTGCTTTCCGTTTACTCCAGAACAAAATAAAATAGTCTGAGATTCAGTGATGGTTGTTATTTTAACTTCTTTCAACATGAGTTAAAATCATATACATAACCATTTGGTTTATTTGAATTATGTAGCTAGTATCCAACAGCTAGAGATGACAGCCTTTAAAACCACGCTGCCAGCTGAGATGACAGGACTGGTGACAAAGACTTTAAAGGGACTGTGGTTTCACAGCTGTGGTCTTCTCCATAGGCTGCAGGGAACTTCTGCTCTGTGCCTGGAGCACCTCCTGCCCTTCTTCTGCACTGACCTTGGTGGTTGCGTGATTGTTTCTCTCCACATTTTCTCACTCCTCTCTCCCAGTTGCTGTTTAGCAGGGCTTTTTTCTGTTTCTTACAGAGGCACAACCAACATTGCTTATGGCTCAGCTCTGGTCAGCTGTGGGTTCCTTTAGAGCTGACTAGAGCTGGCTCTTACCCAACATACGACAGCTGCTGGGTTAGAGGTCCCTCCTGTCAGGGACCAGAACCAAAACCTTTCCAAGTAAGCCTACTACAAGGTTTGTTGTTTGTCTGGTAAACCTGATACAAGAATATAGAATGGGATGGGATGGGATGGTTGGAATGGATCTGCAAAAATCTTCCTGACCAACGCAGAACAAACCAAAAGTTGAATCATTTTACTGAGGGTGTTACCCAAACAGAAGGCATGAAGTATCAGCCACCTCTCGTGGAAACCTTTTCCAATATCTGATCACCTTAGAGAGTTCAGTGTAGTTTCACTAGTGAAATTCTACCTTTACCAGATGGAGAGAAGGAAGGGAAGTCAGCTGCGTATGTCTTTGCTTCACATAAGTCCTGTATGTAAGTGCTGTTGAAGATAGCCCATTGCTATGGAAGCCTGCGTGACCAGTCATTTCAGTGTCCTATTTCTGTCTGTGCATCTCTGGAATACATGCTCTGTTTTGCTACCAGATGGACCTGCCAAAGAGAAAGTGGCAGCCATGTCTGAGTGTCTGGTAAGAAACACTGGGTACTGGGCTGGGTGCCAGCAGCTGGAAAAGGAACAGTTCCCTACCAGAAGTAGGTCATCTCCACAGGAAATATGAAGATCCTCCTCATCATCCTTGATCTTGGAGTCTTTGTTGCTGTTTTTTTTTTTTTTTTTTTTTTTTTTTCTCACACTTTTTCTCCTTTCTCAGAGCTGCTGTACAGCACTGTTTTTCCTTTCTACTCCTTTTTCACAGAGGTGCAGTCAGCACTGCTGATGGGCTCAGATATGGCCAGCAATAAGTCCACTTTGATACTGCCTGGAGCTGGCAGTATCTGGCACAGGTTTTTCTCTTCACTAAGAATCCACCCCTGCAGCTTTCCACTGCAAAAACCTTGCCGTGTTAACCCAATACACCCCCATATCTCATTACTCTGATGCTGTCAGCTGCAGACTTCTCTAAGACAATCTCACCTACACAACTACTTTGCAACAGGACCTACCTGGTAGGAGATGGCATTCTGGTCTTGTATTATTTCAAAACACACACAGAGTGACTGCATGCTGCGTTCATTGCCATGTGCACCTGCAACACAATGTGTATGTCCCCTGGAAACTGCTTTAAAGATGTCATGTAGTCAGTCTCCCATGATTCTCAGTCTGCCTAGATGTGCATTTCTCCTTAGGAGTATGAATAACAAAAAAGCATTTTGCACTAAGGAACTTGAGGCAAAATTATTTCATCCTTGACCTTCCTTTGCTAAGAATATCAAAGCTCAATATCAAAGTTCAATAGATAAAGTTTTCCCTTAGGACTTCAACCAATACTCTGGATTTCACAGTTACTCACAGTCTAAAGTTTTGGACTGCTGATACAAGACTTTCTTTGTGCTGAATATCAATTAGAAATACATTCCAGAAACAAATCTAGAAACTCAAAATTATTGGAAGGCTGAGACAGAAGCATATTTTGCTCTAGATATTGTAGTAGTAGTATTACTTCTGAGGGTTGCTCTAAATGTAATACCTCCTATTTTTTTATGTTGGCTCACAAAACTGGAGGTGGATGTTGGTGGTATGGTAGTAGAGACTGAACTCTCTCTCTAATATTCCCCTTACAAATTGTTGCCATGTGACAGATGGCAGCAGAGGGGCAGTCTGACAAAATGGCATCAGACATGAAAGTGCATATGAAGCAATGTTGTGGAACTCAAAGTTCCTCCATGCAAAAAAAAAAAAAAAATTGCACCCACTGACATTCATTGATGCTTGTTGAATGTTAATAGAGACCTAAGAGTGGATGTGAGCACAGTGAAGCAGTGGGTGATGTGCTTCATGAGTGGTGACAGCAATGTGAAACACAATCCATGTTTCAGATAGCCATATACAGCTGTCACACCACAAAATGAAGAGAATCATAAGCAGTTCATCAGTATGAATCAGCAGATTATGACTAAGGAACTGAGTATGGAATTGAACATTGGCTTCAATGCATTGGTGGCAGCACTGGAACATCACAAAGTTTGGACCAGGTGGGTCCCACAGATGCTCACATAGGAAAAGGAAGATGATCATGTACAAGTTCGTCACGCCCTACTGAACCAATACAAGGTTGAAAGGGACAGTTTCCCAAATCTTTTCATTACTGGCAATGAGATGTGGTGTCACTATTCAGGATCAAAGTAGCAGTCCGTGGAGTAGCAACATGTGATTTTGTCAAAGGAAAAATTCAAGTTGCAGCCCTCAGCCTGTAAAGTGGTGTGCACTATCTTATGGGATAGTAAAGTAGAATTCATATTAACCAAGATCTTGGAGCACACTGCCAGTCTTAGTTGAACTGCCCACTGCATAGTTTAGATTTGGTCTTCTGAATTCTGTCTGTTTAGGCTGATGAAAGATGGACTGATTGGACAACTTTTTCCTAGCAACGATAATTTCACAGCAGCTGTGACCCACACAGTGTTGTCACCTCCACTGATGCATATTTCTACAAACATGGCATGCAGGATTTTGTTCATCACTCACAAAAGTGCATAGCTAATGTTGTTGACTATGTTGAATAGCATTTAATAGCTGAGAATTGGCTCTATCAAATATTGTTATGTTCTTTGTAAGTGCCGTAGTTTCCAGAGAAATAAATACGAGGCATTACTTTCAGAGCAACTGATACACAAACCGTTCACAGCCTTTGAGAAGTTTGACTAGATACCAAGTCCAAAACAATTTTATCCAAACAATTTTAAAATTGGAACGTGACCTAATGAGGGTTGCAAGTCTTTGACAGATGATCAGAACGCCTCAGGGCTCTGATATGTGAACTGATGAATGTTTATCATGTCTGTGGATCTAACTTTGAAAATGAACTGCTTTGAGATGCTGGTTGAAGTGAATGATCCCCAGAGATCAGTTTAAGTGAAAGTTATTCTGTGTCTCATTGACACTATGTTCATCTAATCCCTGATAAACTGTTAAAAATTACTTTTAAACTAAAACAATAGCTATGGAAACAAAACGGAGTTTTCTGCCAGCAAAGAGGACAGCTAATTCATTTGTTGCTGAACACTATTTTCAGATGTAATCACAATGTTTCCTGTCTAGAATTATTGGCATGGAGTTTGTAAATGCATCCCCTAAGGGAGAAAAAAACACTGTAAATAACTTGCCTTAAAAGAAGAGGGCTTATTGGATTTTTACACCAGACAACATGAGCTCTGGTTAAGTGCTGAGCAATATTTATGTCTGTGTACAGACAACCCTATCTCAGCTGTTTTTTTTTTTTTGTTTGTTTGTTTGTTTTTGTTTTCTTCTTCTTCTTTCTTTAGAATTAATTAATATAACAGTGATTGTTATGCAGTTCCTGAGTCTTTCCAGGTTTCAGAATGCGGACACTCTAAAGGAAGACACTCTAAATTTTTTTTCTATGGAAGAAAAAAAATATTGTGTCTTCCAATTTCTTTTACTATGTCAAAAAAAAAAAGAAAAAGAAAAAGAAAGAAAGAGGGAAGAAAGAAAGGAGAGAGAGAGAAAGAGAGAGAGAAAGAGAGAGGGAGAGAAAAAAAAAGGAAGGAAGGAAGGAAGGAAGGAAGGAAGGAAGGAAGGAAGGAAGGAAGGAAGGAAGGAAGGAAGGAAGGAAGGAAGGAAGGAAGGAAGGAAGGAAGGAAGGAAGGAAGGAAGGAAGGAAGGAAGGAAGGAAGGAAGGAAGGAAGGAAGGAAGGAAGGAAGGAAGGAAGGAAGGAAGGAAGGAAGGAAGGAAGAGAAAGAGGAAGGAAGGGAAGAAGGGAGGAAGGGAGGGAAGGAGGGAGGGAGGAAGGGAGGAAAGAAAAGAGTTCGTGTCTATTTGGTTAGATGTTTTCTGTATCCTATTCAGTGTACAAATTCCACTCTGGTGAGTTGGTCTTCTAAATTTTACTCCCCTTCAGACTAGGACTGGCTTCCATCTTGGGAAGTTTATGCCAAGATTTCAGTAGAGGTTAGCATTTTCCTCCTTTTCTTTGGTCATAGAATCAGAGAATCACAAAATGGCTTGGGTTGGAAGAAACCTTAAAAATCACCCAGTTCAAACCTCCCTGCCACTCATCAGATCAAGCTATCTGCTTAGGGCCCCATTCAACCTGGCCTTAAATGCCTTCAGGGATGGGGAAGGCACAACTTGTCTGGGCAGCCTGTGCGACCTCACTACCCCTTAGTAAAGAAGTAGCATCACAGCAAGTTGAATCTGAGTCAGCAGTGTGTTCTGGCAATTGAAAGAATCAACTGTACCCTGGGGTCCATCAGGCCCTGCACTGACATCTGGGCAAAGGAAAGTATTGTAATGCCCCATTCTTTGTTGTGCAGCCTCATCTTCACTCTCCCTGTACTGTTGTCACTATATTAATGTCTGGACTGTTCTGTTGGCCCTTCGTTCCTCCCATGACATTCTTTAACCAGCTCAGCCCTTGGGTCTGCTTCGCATTGGACGCCAGGATGTGGTTGTAGCAGCAAAGTTTAGGGGGATGTCGTATGGACAGTGTTTAAGAGACGGAGGGAGAAAAGAGAACTTCATATGTCTTCTTTGTTACTGGAATGACTATGTGAAAACAAAACAAAACAACAACAACAACAACAAAACTACAGTCCAGGTTACAATTAATTTCTTCTATTCCAATAAAATTACTGTACACTTCCAAGGCACCACATCATAGCTAACTTCAAAGACAGTTTAGATGAAAATATAATGTTAATACTTGCTATAAACACAGCTGCTTCCTATCTGGACATATCTTTGTAGATTAGCATGACTGGTGTTTATAGATTTTGATTTTGTTTAAGCAAGGTGGAAATTAGCACAAAATCTATCAGTTTTAAAACCCAATATAGTAACAAGTTCTATTTGAAATAATGACAGATCCAGAGAGAATAAAAGGAGCAGAGAATTTGGGACATATGAAAGGAATGAGAATATGAACAGTTTGAATTGGAAAAGAAACTAAGAATATTAGGGTACCAGCTAAAGAAGAACAAAGCAAGAAGAAAGCAAGAACAAGAACAAAACTATTAAAAAAAAAAAAAAAAAGAGGAAAAAAAGCCAATCCACAATAGCAGAAATAAATCTTAGTAGTCACAGATGGAGATAAGACAGTGATTTGTTTGCATAGGACAGACTGCAATAATGTAAGCTGTTAAATTAAAAATTTCAACATGAGAAAACTGTTATGCCAATAAACGTTTGATTACTCAGTTAACAGGAAACCCTATAGCACGTTATTTTTCTTCAAGAAGACAAAAAATTAGAAGTGCTAAACTTTGATGAAGGAAAAAAAATGTATTTTAATTCACAGTAATATTTTCTTCTAACTCAAAAAGATACTTAGATAATTCTATGCATCATCTTTTTATTTTATATTCAAAGAAATAAATCATTTATTATATATGAAAAGAAAAATAAATAACCTCTACCACAATAATGGGAGGAAAAAATAATAACACAAAACAAACATCAATTTTCATGCAAGAAAGATTCTGTTAGAAAATATGCTTTCTCATATCTGTTTTTTAATTAATAATTTTCCCTTTCAATATTTTCTGCTGCAGTTTTAATGATATTTTATAATTAGAGAATTAAATCAGTGATGAAAGCTATATAAGATGCTCTGTTTCCAAAACTATTGTTGGATGTCTTTGAAGTATGTGGTACTTGAAAATGTCTATACTGACAAAAAAAAAAATCTAGTGAATTTTAAACCTGGATACAGCAGAATATGTGACAAACTATGGAAAACAATCCCATTTAAAACTAGGTGAAGCAGAAAGGTTTTCAGAATATTCCCATTATTGGTGGAATTGGTTTCTCATGGCTCAGTCAACTGCAGTGATTTGTCTTGTGCTACGAGTATTCATTTGCACTGAATGACATTATGGAGGAAGCAATAACACACTGCATGCAGGACTGTGTAGTTTCATATCCTCACACTGTGAATAAGAAGACAGCTAGATGGAAAGAGTCCAAATGCAGAATGATGTGAAGACAGAATTCAACCTTTGTATATGAAGAAAAAAAAATCTTCCAAAAAAAAAAACCACCTGTCCTGTTGTTTTGCCTCTACTAGTAGTATATATGGGAAACTGGACCCAGGTTTTATCTGAGCTATGCTCTGTTATGACTGTCACCACCTGTAGTAGTGACACCATGTTTAATTGCCAGAAATGATTGAGTGATACAGGTATTTGCTCACTACTATTCAACTTTTCACCTCACTAAAATTAAAGAATAGAGAGATCAGTTTGAGGAAGTAATGGTTGCAGCTCGGAATGTTGACATATTTGTGTGGAAGTCATGATTATGAAGAAGTGTCTTTTTGAATTTATAGCTATGTTTCTCTCTATAGTCTAATCAGTATCAGAATAGGGTAGTGGCCTGAGTGAGTTCTTCAGCCACATGATTTTTTTAATACATTTTTATCAAAAGTGTTGTCATAAAATTATTTTAAAAACATGGTTTTACTATATTAGGTGCCATAAAATTCAGTAGAAAGAGGCTGGTCACTTTTGTTTCTCTTTTTTCTTTTTTAAAATAAAATGAACATGTAAATACTCCCTGTTTGCTTTTACAGGGAAATGTGTCTTATCCATTAAAAGCCAGCAGCACTGTTGTAAAATCATACACATGTTCAAAACCAAAACTTATTTTTACACATATTCTATCATAATTTCACAGTAGAATTTCTGTCCCTTATTGCTAATAAAAAAATAAAGGAGTCTTCTTTTTCCATCCAGATTACAAACCTCAAAAATAATTCTGTACTTCGTATTTTCATGATATTTTTATTATTATCTTATAATACCTTTCTAGGATGATTAAATAGTCTTTCAACTATATCTAGCTATGCTGCAATATGCTGTTAGTACTTGTGACCCTGAATGAAATCTCGATTAACAGAAAAGTTTTAAAAAGTACCGCTTCTTTCCTTATTTCTTGTGTAATAAACCATGCAGTTTGTAAAATGTGCCATAATGTAAGGTGACAGAACCGAGGAAATATTTATTCTTTTTTATTATTTTATTATTTGTGGCTTTTGGATGGCTTCAGAGAACTCTTTACATTCTAATTGTAATTGGTCCATCAATGTGATAGAAAAGAGTAAGCAAGCTGCAGGTCAAAGCACTTGCACTTTTCATTGCCAGAGAACTGAAGTCCTGGGGGTACAAGAAAGTGATTCATGAGTAGGAAAAATGAAGACAAGTCGAAAAGCTAAGAAAAATAGAAAAGTAACTGTTATGTTAAATGCAAAAGTTAGTTTAATTACGAAATGGATAAGTGACACTTAAAAAAAATTATCACCAGGAGGGAAGATTTATGGGGATCAATAGTAGGAATGATACAGTAAGGATTTCGATCAGAAATCAAGAATAGAAATGAAAATTGCTATTATTTATATACATTTAGACATGTTTGTGAACGAGCACTGAAGACCATGGAAGATCATGGCAAGATCCTAGGGTATGTTTACATTAATTATATACAAAGTAGAAGCTTATTGCACTTCTTGAACAGCAGATACCTAGCTGATTAGAGAAAAGAAATTTCAGAATTCCCATACCTTGAAGTTTCCAGATTAAGGGAATGTGAAACTTCTGTTTTGATGATGATAAGTACAATGTGTTCTATTAACAGATGAGTCCTGAGACGTATACCAGTCCTGATAACCTGACAACTGTATTTTTAACATGTTGAAGTACAATAATGAATTGAAATAAATATAAACCATAGGTAGAGCAATTCATGACCGGTACCTTCATCATCATTAGTGGTAAGAATGTGAATGTAGATGCTGACCAAATGACAAATCCCTGATAGTAGAGCAGATCAGATCAATTAGTAGATGAAGACATAACATTTACAATTCATTGATTTTAGAGATGCAAATTTCAGGGATAGAGGAGTATAATTCTTAGATATTATCTTATCACCTTGCTTTAACAACAGAAAAATAGTTAGCATTCCAACCTAAAAAGTCAAGATCCAGTTCAATGGCCTGCATTCAGGTAGAAAGTAGTATCCATGGTTTGCCCTTTCCTATCTCAGACAGAACTACAGTGCATTTAAGGAGAAAAGGTTCATGTCTTCACTTTTGGAGGAAAAAGTGTATCCAAATAAGAAAATATATGGGAGATGAAAGGGTGTAGTTACCAAATAGGAAAGCAGAAAAAGAGGCTGACAGTGGAATACAAATGCAACAAGGAGGCTGTTGAGTTATACATCAGATAAGGCTGTGCATATGTATTTGTGATCTCAGTATTTGAAGATGAATTTAAACAGGATGTTATGTACCAAAAAGAGAACTTAGAAGAGCAATTCCTCTGGCTTTACTAAACATCTAGAAGTGGAAAGTACCTTGTGATAATGAAAACGTAGTAGTTAAATAAATATGAATACAGAATGTCAGAAAATGATTTTCTATCAACAGAGAGCCAGTCTAGGTACGCTCATCTCAGAGTCTGTAAAATTCTTTACTGATGATATTCCATAAAGCATGACATAGCAGAGTACAGGAAGAACACTGCAGTGTGGTGCCTCCAGGAAACATGAGTACTGCTGCTGTTGGTAGGCTCAAGAGGGTGAGAAATAGAAACAGGAATAAAAGCATAAGATCATGCATCTACTATGTCTTGAAGAAACATTTCTGCAAATCCAGAAAAAAGGAAGGACTGTGCTATGCTTTTTGTCTGCAGTGGAACCAGAATTCAGGCAACTCAAACATGTAGTTTTTCCACTGAGTTCAGGTCAAATTCTTATAATTCAGATACATTTCAGTTTTGGACTTTATGACTGGTGGTTGTTGGACACTTGGACAGGCTGTTTTAATTTGGGGTCCTAGACTAATCTGTTCCTACTGTTGTAACTACATCATAATTCCATTAACAATAAACGGTGATTAGTTACATCTAGCAACTCCCATCAGTGCTAATTTTACATTTACAACATTGTTCAGGACATGAGAATATAGTCCTTATGCCATAGCGGTATCCACCAGGGGTCTATGCAGGGTCCGGTCTTGTTCAACATCTTCATCAATGACCTTGATGAAGAGATAATGGCCACCCTCAACAAGTTTGCTGATGATACGAAGTTGGGAGGATTGGCTGACACACCTGAAGGCTGTGCTGCCATTCAGCAAGACCTGGACAGGCTGGAGAGCTGGGCAATCAGAAACTGGATGAAATTTAACATAACCAAGTGTAGAGTCTTGCACCTAGGGAGGAATAATGGGGGATGACCTGCTGGAGAGAAGCTCTGTAGAGAGGGACTTGGGTGTCCTGGTGGATGACAGGTTGACCATGAGACAGCAGTGTGCCCTCATGGACAAGAGGGCCAATGGCATTCTGGGGTGCATTAAAAAAAGCGTGGCCAGCAGGTCAAGGGAGGTGATCCTCCCCCTCTACTCTGCCCTGGTGAGGCCTCATCTGGAGTACTGTGTCCAGTTCTGGGCTCCCCAGTATAAAAAAGACAGGGATCTCTTGGAAAGAGTCCAGCGGAGGGCCACAAAGATGGTGAAGGGCCTGGAGGATCTCCCTGTGAAGAAAGGCTAAGTGAACTGGGTCTCTTTTGCCTTGAGAAAAGAAGACTGAGAGAGGACGTGATCCAGGTTTATAAATATTTGAGGTGTGGGGGACAAAGTGGCGAGGGCAGACTCTTTTCAGAAGTGTGTGGAGTCAGGACAAGGGGAAACGGCCAGAAACTGCAGCACAGGAGGTTCCACATGAATGTGCCAAAGAACTTCTTTATGGTGAGGGTGACGGAGCACTGACACAGGCTGCCCAGATGGGTTGTGGAATCTCCTTCTCAGGAGATATTCAAGACCTTCCTGGATGCCTACCTGTGTGACCTGGTGTAGGGATCCTGCTTTGGCAGGGGGGTTGGAGTCAATGATCTCTAGAGTTCCCTTCCAAACCCTACGATTCTGTGATTCTGTGATGGTAGAGGATGTATCATATACAGCCTGAACCCAGTATTAATCATTGGTCTGGAAAATCTCAGCTGCAGTACTGAATACATTCATAGATCATTGTCCACATATCCAGAGCACTTGTAAGACTGTCTGTGGTAAGGTCTTGTAACAGTCAGATTATGTAACTCAAGTTACAATAAATCTCCTTTTCAATACATATCTGACATCTTTTTGAAACAGGAGAATATGATTGATGAAAGCTTTACAGAGAAATGGGACTCCGTTTCTCATGTTTCTCTTTTTTTTTTTTCTTTTTTTTTTTTTCTTTCCACCAGTTTAGTTTCTTAATGGTATGAAAATGAGCTAAATATTTGTACATTTACCAAAATATAATGCAACTAGTAAAGGGAGCATTCAGAATCATTTTCCAGCGTTCATAACATACATCTAGGTCTTGTACTGGGCCATCTGCAGGATTTATCTGCTCTCTAAGCTGACAGGATTTAAACAAGCAGAGATCACAACAGGACTTACTCACAGATTCTATTAGCTAGGTTAATACCACACTGAGACAGACACATGCTTTTCAAACCAAACACAACTTTATTGTATCACAGAATCACAGAATTGTAGGAGTTGGAAGGGACCTCTAGAGATCATCTAGTCCAGCTCCCAACCAACAACCTGTAATATGCATGGAGTTCACTGTTATTCAAATCTACACCCTAGAAAGTCACACTGTCCTGGTTTTATCAATATTCCATATCATGACATCAAACAGTAGGCTGTTGTGTGCCGGTGCATAGTGCACTCTGGAGCTGTACCTCCTGGGTTCTGTGATTCTAGCAGTCTCAGCTATTCCCACATGAGTTCCATCTATCAAAGAGGAAGATACACTGAGAAGGGACAGAATACAGTTCACAGGAGTCTCCAGTACTCTCTATCCAATTTCCAGTTCTGGGTGATGGAGGTGAGCTGGCTCTTCCATTTTCTGGTGGCACAGTGAGCACCATGGTCAGAATTTTACTCTCTTCCATTTTTTTTCTTTCTTATCTGTATCATATTGCCTTACACCACATTGTCTTACAAGTCTCAGATGGGGAGCAGAATAAACACCCCACAGTACAGGTGGACACAGTTAGAGACCTAATACTCCACCTGGACTGCTGCAAGTGCATGGGGCTGGATGGTATCCACCCAAGGGTGCTGAGGAAACTGGTGGAGGTGACTGCCAAGATGCTTTCTACCATCTATTGGCATTCTTGGTCAACTGAAGAGGTCTCAGAGAATTGGAGTCTTGCCAATGCGACTCCCATCTACAAGAAGGGTTGGTTGCAAGGAAGGCCATTGACATAGTCTACCTAAACTTCAGCAAAGCCTTTGACACTGTCTCCCACAGTACTCTCCTGGAGAAGCTGGCAGCCCATGGCTTAGACTGGTACACTCTTTGTTGGGTAAAGAACTGGCTTAAGTGCTGGGCCCAGAGAGTTGTAGTAAATGGAATCACATCCAGCTGGTGGCCAATCATGAGTAATGTTCCCTATGGGTCAGTACTGGAGCCTGTCCTGTTCAGTATCTTTACTGATGGCCTGGACGAGTGCATTGACTACACCCTCAGTAAGTTTGCATATCATACCAAGTTGGCAGGAACTTTCACTTAGTTTTCCCAAACTTCAAGCTTTATAATTATCTGAAACCAACATCATCATACTGTACATCATGCTGTTATCCTCATAGCTCTAATTTACCAGGACTTAACTTGTTAATCAACCTTACTCCTGAATTCATTTCATCCAACATAAACATTTAAAGGAGCTGTCTTGGTCAATTATCTTAGCCCTTGCTTACAGGAAATGTGAAGAGCCACATGCTTTGAAAATAATTTATATCTTAGATCTCTCTGAGCACTGACTTCTTTCTCTGATGATACTTGGGACAACTTGAAACAGACAGACTCATAATTTTAACACTTCAGATAATGTCTAAATATAGAATGAATCTAACTCCTAATTTTCACTTGTTCAGATGTGCAAAGCTGCCAAAGCCTTCACACTACCCCATGACTAATGAAATTCTCAAAATCCTCTTAAGTTAAATCTCTTAAAGTTTTTTTGAACTCTTTTCTCAAGGTAGGCAAAGGACATCTTTCACACTGGCGTGACTTTAACTCTAAAAAGTGTGATTTATCTGTTAACCATTTCTCATTACTTGGAGAGCGCTAGATGGGAAAGTAAATGCAATATTGGTGAAACACAAAGTCTGAAATGTTCTTTTCAGTTACTGATGGGTGATGACATTAGATTAGCAAGCTTAAGACCCACTAAAATATCTACAATTATATTTGATCTCTGACAGACACAGGTCCTCTGTGCAACTTCTAAGACTTCTGTCAAACATACTGGAAATGGCACCAGCAAAGGTTACAGGTAAATAACAGCAAAGTGAACAGTGATAAGCATTTTAAAATGTGTCCACACTAGACTTAGGTGGGCATTTCAAAGATGGAATCTGTGGTAAAAGACAAAAAAAGAAAAATGAAGAAATATACCCTTATGAATTCCTGCTTTCAGAACCGACACACTGAAAATGTGTAAGAAATCAGTAAGAATTAGTGAGGATCATAGGATCATAGAATTGCAGAATCATAGAATGGCCTGGATTGGAAAGGACCACAAAGACCATTTAGTTTCAACATCCCTGCTGTGAGCTGGGTCATCAACCACCAGACCAGGCTGCCCAGAGCCACATCCAGCCTTGCCTTGAATGCCTCCAGTTATGGAGCATCTACAGCCTCACTGGGAAACCTGTTCTAGTGCAAAAAGAACGTGAAGTTTTTCAAAATCTGAAAAAGGCCTGAATGTAATGCCATGATTCTTTTTTTAAATAATTTTTTTCAGCTTTTTTTTTCCTGAAGTTTTCAGTTTCACATAAAAAAAGAAATCTTGATATTCAACTGAAACTGAAAAATATAAATATCCAATTAGAAATTATGAACTTTTGAACTCACAGACTGTTAATGATACTATCAAAATGAAGGTATGAAATTTTTTTGGATGTATTTGCTATCAAGCATTATAAAATCTTATATATACCTTATACGTATGTAAAGCCAAGAAACTGTTGTTTGTGAAAATTAAATCTTCTGAGTCAAGTTAGCCCAAATCTATTTGTTAGATAAAAAGAAAGAAGAATGATGCAGTTAAAATTTCTAACACATGCTTATGAGCTTCTACCACTACTCAGTGTAGTGCTTGCTCTCCCATGGCTGCCCTGGATCCTAAAGATCAGTGGTATCATTCATGTAGTGGTGATGGGGATACTATAGACGATCATCAGCATCCAGACTTCTATGGAGTTAAAGGGATATTGCTGGTTTATTTTCACTATTTTCACTTGGGATCATTTGTATTTGTTTTGTAGCACTTTTATGCCTTTGCTCTCTCTCCATTGACCTACAGCTGCATATTACACTAGAATTTATTGTATATGATGTTTTTATCATCTGTTTGACACTACTTCTGTATTCTCTTTGTTATAATTGTCTCCTTTTTTTTTCCATCTCCATGTCTGCATTTCTTCAGCTAACCATGAATGAATTGCTAACAATGTGGAGACACTAGTGCTGAGATCATGCCCTGTTTTTGCTTCTCAAGTCCTCTGCTGTTGTCCAAATCATACATTTCTCTACACTGCATCATTTTACTTAGAACAGTGTGACAAGCCATACAAACTCAGTACAAAACTTGTGACTTCTTAATAGCAATGTCAGTAATGCATTATGGGGTTTAAATATAGACAGTTTAAATACAGTCAATGGATATTCTGCAGGGAAAAATTCATAGGAAGATATAACTTGAGCATTTTGGTGAAGTCTGTTATTTCCACAGAGCAATGTGATTCCTTATGTTTAGCCCAAGAAATTTAGAACTTTAAACCAGGTCATCTTCCCTGAAGATTTAAATGAACTTTAATTAAGATTTTTGATGGTTGCCAATTTACCTGCAGTGTGTTAAACTTCTTGCATTTTGGGAATCTCTGTAGCTGGCTTAGCAGAATTTCACTGCACTCTGCTTTTCAGCTGTACCAAATGCATCATTACTGCTAGTTAGTCACCTTTCTTCTGGCAGGATTCAGTATTATGACAGTACACATCCTGCCACCATCCAGCTCCACGCAACTTCAGTAATTATCAATAGATCATCCATATGGGATCTGCTTTGTAGCCACTTTATAACCACAGCCACAGGTCATAGCTCAATGGTGAACACACTGGAACAGTTTCAGATTTGAGCAAAATTAATTAAGAAGATCATTTCTTTTTGAAAGCTCTTACTCTCAGTGGTGGCAAACTCTCAAAGCTAATTGAAATCATCAAGTATTGAGGCTGAATTACATAAAGTTGTCATATTCTGCTTTGGAAAAAAAGTAACATTTTCTGAAATATGAACAATCTGTTTTACTCTGAACCTAATATTCACATTTTTTATTTTCATGTTCACTGAAGGTTCAGAAATTAACAAGTTATTATTATTCACCAATTATTTAATGGCAGCTGAGCCTTGTCAACTCACTAAATAAAAACTCTTGGTTAGAAAAAGATTGAGTTTACCAATGGAAAATAACTATTCTGTGCTATATTCCATTCCTTCCCTTGATCTGCATTGCTTCCTAATGCCATTCAAACTGAGAGTTTTCAAAATTCAGCTGATGTGAAATAATGTAATTAGAAGAGTTGCATGGTCCTTTAGTAATATTTCCAGGAACTTCAGGTTCAGATAGCCTCACTGGCTCAAAGACCAAGCAACTCCATCCAACTGAAACCTGTGAAGTGAATTTCTGAACCGTGGGAAAGCCCCTAATTTTCCTAGAAGGTATGTGAACCACCTTAAATCTCCTGTATGCTCATTCTTGAAAGGCTGAGTAAGCTGAGTCTGTTCAGCCTGGGGAAAAGAAGACTGGGAGGGGATCTGTTTAATGTTTACAAATGTTTAAAGAAATGTGGGAGACAAATGAACGGGGCTAGGCTCTTGGTGATGCATAGCAATAGTACAAGGAGCAATGGCCAAAAACCTGAACATAGGAAGTTCCATACAAACATGCATAAGAACTTCTTTATGATAAAGGTGATGGAGCACTGGAACACATTGCCCAGAGAGGTTGTGTAGTCTTCTTCTAGAGAGATATTCATGAGCCATCTGAATACCAACCTCTGCGATCTGCTGTAGGAAACGTGCTTTAGCAGGGGAGTTGGGTACGATGAAGTCTTGAGGTCCCTTCCAACCCCAGCAATTCTGTGATTCAGGTTTTAGTGCATAGTCCACTGTACTGTTCTCATGGAGACAAATATTTCACTGAATCTTCAATCATATTAAATTAAATTAAATTACATATTTATTATATATACTTGTTTCTGATTATATATTGCATACAATGCATGATAAAAATTTTTAAGATTATAAAAGTTATAAAAGTACCAATTGAAGTTACTTAGTATTTGCCCAGGCTCTGATTATGCTTCTGATAACTACAGCTCATTTGACATGCAGGATGTTTTTCAGTGTAACATCAAGGCAATTTAATTTAAGTGTTTATGTGTAGGTGTTTACATGTGAACTAGGTGTCTAAGTTGCCAGTACAGTGTGATGGCAATCTAGGACTCAGTTATTGAGTCTAAAATAGATTACTTATGCAATTTAAAACAATATACATAGAGCATATAAATCTGTTTGAGGGATATAACATGGCATGTGAAAAACTTCATTCTTCAGGGCCTGGAAGTGCAATATCTATCTCTAGCAAAATGATGCTAGACATCTAGGTATAGAGAAGAGAAGTAGAATAGTCAGTCTAAACCTCACTCTAGAGGTCCACTAGCTAGGATTAAAGTTCAAATATTCCTTGGATACTGTTAGTACATACATAAGATGTAAAATCCTAAATGTACGTGATGTCATCTAAAATTTAAATCTGTTCTTACTGCCTTAGGTCTCAGAAGGGTTGCAGTAGCTGAAGAATATTTTGCATTTTAGTATATTTACATTGAAAGTTAAAATGCCTTCTCTCCCCACCTCTGAAAACTCTATGCAAGCAATTATTAGAACACTTATTGATGAAATACTCTTCACTTCTAAGGCCTGATCTGGAGTATTGCCTGCAGACCTGGGGCCCCCAGCACAGTAATGATGCAGTGAACATCCTCTGGATTGAGTCCAGAGGAGGTTCATAAAGATGATCAGAGAGCTGGAGCATCTCTCCTAGGAAGAAAGGTTGAAGGAACTGAGCTTGTTCAGCTTGGGGAAGAGAGGGGTCTAGGAAGACCTCATTACAGCCTTCCAGTACATGAAGGGAGCATATAAACAGGAGAGAGACCAACTTTTTACACAGTCTGATAGTGATTGGCCAAGGGGGAATGGCTTTAAACTAAAAGAGGGGAAATTTTGTTTCAAACATGACTGCAGCCTCCAAATAAATACTAGTCTGACACAACGCCAACATCAGCACTACTCAATTTACATCTTTCTTTGAATTTAGTGATTCAGACCAACTCACAGAAAATCCACTCCATCTGCATTAAGAACACAAAAAAGCAAATCATGTTCATTTTAGTAAAGAACTCTGAGGAATCACATCAGAAATCAGAAGAAAAATTGCTTTGTGTTTCTGTCTTCAGCTTGCTAGAATATCCACAGAACTCCACTGCGTATGAAAAGAAGTACTCTTAACACACTGTTACAGCTTTACTCTATAGCTGACATTTCAAAATCCTTAGTGAGAATGGCACTGAGAGTTTTTTGACTGTTATATTACAGTAGTCAGACAAAGAGATTTCTGAAGAAATCACAAAAGAAAAGGATGATTACACGGCTTTCAAGGGAGAAGCATTTTA
Source organism: Callipepla californica brunnescens (assembly GCA_023055505.1). NCBI lineage: Eukaryota > Metazoa > Chordata > Aves > Galliformes > Odontophoridae > Callipepla > Callipepla californica. The sequence continues at coordinate 5,084,414 of JALIRH010000002.1, read as the reverse complement.
CATCTATTTCCTTAGCACTTGAAACATGTCAAGCCATCTTCATAAATCTTTTTCTAGCACGAAACTGGTCAATAAAACTAAGTGCGACCTTGTGCAAAATGTGCTATATTTTAATTACAGTGAGGGTATGTGTTAGATTAGGACTAAATGTATTACACTGTCACCCAATATGCTAAAGCTGGCAAACGTAGCAACGTTGGGCCTGCAGCTCTTTTTTTGCAATCTGTATCATTGGCTTGGAGCCCAATGCCTGAAGCTTCAACTTTTTTTTTTTTCTTTTTTTGTCTTCTTGGATTTGAATGAGCTGAGCAATGCAGTATTACATTATCTGTCAGTGTTTGTGTGTGTGTGCATGCAGTAAGCCTCATATCTGGTTTTGCCTTGATCTGTATTTTAAGCCGAATACGTATGCACATATACATAAGTATTGCATGTATCTTGTGCATATACATATGTAGATGTATCCATACTATGATAATCTCAAAATACTGATATTATTGGTATTGGCACATCTTGCTAGACAGTATTACAGCAAATTGTTTAATATTTTGGTCATTTACATATTATTGTCAGAATTTGCTTCATGAAAGCTTAAATACTTTATAGATGTGAGAGAGCTTGTTTTTGGAAGGTCTGGAGGATTTTGGTAGATTTTGGAGAATGGAAAGGAAGGGAATAGGCATGGAAAAATTGTTTAGTGAAGTATTAGGCAAACTGCCATGGAAGTCTTGAGAGTATTTGGTGTAAATTAAAATTACATGAAATAAGAATCCTTACTCAGAAGCAGAGTGGGTGCTATTCCCTAGGATATGCCAAACATCATTAGATGCTTGAGGTTAGGCAACTTAATCCCATTTACTAAATTGGGACCAGCTTATAGTGTAAAACAAAAGCCCGTGCATGGTTTAGAAAGCAGCTGGATGCTAAGAGCATTGTACTTCTGCTCGTGACTGCTAATTTGTGATATAGCAGCATACAGATTTCTCAATCTTTTTGTTGTTCATGTTACTCATGAATGAAATAGGCCCAACAGCAAATCAGGACCTGTTATTAATAATGAAATAAAAGTGCAGAGAGGATGAGCCTGATGGGGGCTAGTAGAGTGGACTGGAGGGATGTAGATTTTGACAGGCAGTAAATCAGTAAATTGATCCATCTTTAATCACCTCTGCATTCTATCTGAACCAAATAGGGTTAATAGTAATACAACCTTCCCTCCCTGCGTGGACATTGCTCTCCATGTAATGCCAAGCAAAAGAACTTAATTTTGGTCTGAAACTCTAACTTCACTAGATTACAAATAATTTATAGCAGCTCATTCTTATGCCTTCACCTGTCTTCTTCCCACAGCCAAAAAATAATGAGAAAGTAATTAAGCCATCAAAAGCCATGCAGAACTGAATTACAGTAAATTAAGCTACTAGATAACTGGTAAGAGAGTCTCAATCACTGTAGGAGTGTGGAACAGGAGAGAGAAGCAAAAATGATTATTTTGGTAAAGTATCCCTGCTGAATTTCATGTAAAGTAATGGTTTGTCTTCTGTGAAATGTCTATAAAAAGAATTGTAAAACATACCCAGAATAAACAAACTAAATACCAACCAACTCATCAGTTGTACAGTAATATGAAAGAAAGTTTACCTGAGGGGATCATTTGCCCTTTTATCTTTCCCATCTCTATTTTTCATCTAATTTAAACTGTTGTGAGGTTTTATTTTGTTATGTTTTGTGGACTGTTTTTTTTGTTTTTTCATCTCTGAGCTCTGAGTTCCCTGTTCCTTATCTCTCCAAAAGTATTCCTCTTGGGAGCGTGAGAGGAGGAGGGAGAGGAGGAGGGAAGGATGAAGGAAGTTGAAGGGGGAGATTTGGAGAATAAAACCAATCATCTTAATAATATGAGCATGAAAATAGGGAAGAATGCATTTTTATTGTGAGAAAGAAGAGTAAATAAATACCTACTTGAATTAGGATAGAGAAAGTCACATCAGAACTTCATGTCATTTTCATCAAAATCCTAGTCCTTGCTTTAATTATTTCTGTCCCCATCTGAGAGTTTCTGCCTCTGTTTCTCCAGGGTTTTGTCTCAACCTTATATAATCATATGATCCCTAACACTCCAGAGAGGCTTTTCTGCTCAGTGTTGGGTTCAGTGGCTGTTTCAGCACAAGCTTTTCAACAAGAAAGCGGTGCATATGGCCACATGTGAGACCACATCCCTTTCTCTTCCCTCCACTTGACGCTGCTCAGAGACTTAATGAAAGGTTTACAATTCTCTGTGGCATAAGGGAGTTCTCAGCTGGTGTAAAGCAGCATGACCAGCTCTCCCCACAGCTGCTTTTCTGCACATTGCTGAGGGAGAAGAGAAGGAAATTAGATGAAGTGGAACGTGTGCTCTGTCAATGCACAGAGTCTTGATGGCACCACAGGGTCTGGGAGATGTGTGAATGCAGCTTGTCAAGGTGCAGCAGCAGCACAGAAGGACATTTTCAGCCCAGATTTAGGCTCATTAATGCTGGCAGTCTGGTTCTGGCAGTGTGGTGCTCAGATGCTTCCCCAAGGTGCCAGCGAGGCTGTGCAGCATGTGTAAGCTCTGTGCTCTCTGCCCATCACTGCTATTAGTACTTGAACGTGACCAATTTCTTGATCACTTTTCTAATGAGACTTGTTGCTTTTTAAGGCATATACAACTACATCCACCATGGATTTCTCAAATTTCTTAAAAAATATATATAAAAATAGTCAAAAACAAAGACAAACAAACAAAAAAATCCAGACCACCCTGAAAAACAACAAACACCAAAATCGAACAAAAACAAACAGGCAGTAAATCACTCTGTTGACTAGCAGTGTGATAGCACTAAAATAAAACAGGGTGTTGGAAATATTTTTATGAGAACAAATAAATAACTAAGTAAACATGGTAAAAAATAGTATACAACAAATTTAAAGAAGTATTATCTTCTGGAAAGTCTTATTCATACAGTCACCTACAAGAAAGATTATCCTACTGCCAACACAGGAAAAAGTCTGGATGGCTATAGTAAACTTCCTAGTTCACAGAAAAATATTGGATCAAGAATCCATAAATCAGAATATTTTACAAAAGAATGATGTAATATTGATAAAGGAAACATGCCAAGGTAGCATGTTTCCTACCCAGTGTAGGCTGAGTTTCTTTTCCTTTCTTAGTTTTAGGCTAAGCCACTTACTTAAAAACCTTCCAGCAGCCATACAGAGAAAGAGTTACCTCTTGAATGCAATCTATCTAGTTTTAAAATGAACGTCTGATATAGATAGCTGTAAAATCTTACAGAGAAGGTTCTGCCTTCAGTTATTGACTACAGAGAGAATTTTGTCATCGAATTCAGATTAGAAACCAACTTGAAAGAGAGAGATAACTATTTGAAAGTTATCACAGCCATGGTCTTAAACCAGAGGATATTTAAATACCAAATACATCTATTCATGTAACTAGTACAAACTTACATGTGATTTATATGTACACAACATTGCTAGAAGTCTGAAGCCTGAACTGATTCTGGAATAGTAAATACAATCCTGACCTGGTACAAAAAATTACAGTATAAATAAACATTATGAATACAGGGGTGGAAATTAAGCAGAGAAGTAGACAAAAAAGTTGATAAAGACCATGTGGTAGTGGAACCATGCACAAAGCTGAGGTCCACCAAATCTCACCCAACTACTCTTCTAATATAAGGACTGAATACAGACTATTAGTCCTTTCTTTCAGCATAGGCTCTATGTAATGCAATTCCTGCCTGTTTATCTGATCTCATATCTTGCAATACTACTGTCTATTTAACTTCATTATTGGTGCTTATTCTCACAGTAGTCCCCTTATTTTTTTTGCTGCATTCATGCAGTACCTTCCTGGGACAGTATTTGGTAATCCTGCCTTGTCTAGAATCCCTCACGTAAAAGGAGAAAATGCTTTGTCAAAATGGTGTGAGAAGGTTATAGTTAATGGTTTGTTTCAGTCCCTTCTTTAAGTGTTATTTTTTAAAATATTAATCTAAAAAAGTGATTCAGGTTATTTTCCCTATTTACTGATACCTCTGTGTACAGTTAAGCAATGTATATCTATCTCTAAAGATAAAAATGTTAAAATTTGTGGTTTCATTTTTGCTGCTGTTTCCTTTTTGGTTTGAATTCTTTTGTTTATTTATTTTGGCTTTGTTGTTTTATTTTCAATTGAAAAGGGCAAAAATGATGAGTGGACTGCAGACCACTGCACCAGGATTTTCTTAGCACAATACAAACCTATGTGCTGCATGCCTTTTCACGAGAATGCTTGTGAATATAAACCCCCAGATTTTGAAGATTGCAGAAGGTGGAGGGAGCCAGAGTTTACGTAGTGTTTGAGATTTTCTATGGAGAGATCTAATTAAAACAGCACTTATACATTTTTAGATTTTTAAATGATAGCTCACGACAGGAAATTCAGCAAACTGCTTTTAAGCTCTTGACCAGAAAGTCTTACAGCTGTTACAGAAAATAAGTAAAGCAACTGAAAGCAGAAAGTAATGGGACAAAACTGCAGCATTACTGGTATTGATTTCTTAACACTGAATCTCGTGGGATGTGCAGGGGGTATGTTTCCCCTTCACCTCTTCAAGTCATGTACAATGACAGTATATACAACATCATATGTAACAGCAACAAAATCTTTATTTTAAAATGTGAAAAGTTTTTGAAGGGAAGTTGAAAGTTTTATTTCACTTGAGCACTGGAAAGCCAACATGCTTTCTTTCTTAAGCTCAACAATTCGCTATGAAATACACGGACCTATTATCTGCAAAGCTTTCAGAAGACTATAATTAAAGGTGACAAGCTTGAAAGAGGATTTCATATTTCTTCTATAGCTAATGCTGTAAATTGAGGAAGCTACAGCACTTCTATACAACCAAAGCTGCTCCCAGACACACTCACATATAATATGCAGTGATTTAAAAGTCCACACCCACACCTTTCCCTCATGCATCATAAATTGATTGACAATGACAAATGAATAAGATTAGCACCTCATGGGGACAACCTTCAGCTTAAATAAATGATAAATTTATTTATCCTCTTTTAGCTCTTTCACCTTCTCCCAGGAGAATACTTGAAATACCTTGAAATCCAGCTCACAGAAATAATAATATATGCTGCAAGTTGGAAGCTGACAGATCCCAAAAGACAGTTCATTTTGCACTTTGGACCTACTATATTTATTGCCAATGCCAAAGAAATATTTTTTTACTTGATCTACTCAAATGATCACAAATTTCCTCTCACTCACTCAATTCTGGATCTGTGTTTTTCCCTTGTTGGGAAAGGGGGGATTTTTTACCTTTTCTTTCCTCACAAAGCCATCAGAGAAAAACAAAAGCAAAAACAAAAACAAAACCATAATTTCTGAATAAGTTTTCGGTGTTTTTTTTTTCTTTATTTTTTTTATTTTATTTTATTTTATTTTATTTTATTTTATTTTATTTTATTTTGTTTTATTTTCTTTTATCTTATTTTTTAACTTTATCTACCTTACCTGGTAAAAACACGGTGTGTCAGAATCTAGGATATCTAGTTATGATCCAAAGATTTCTCAGTAAAAATACTTAACTATTTTTAATCTTCCAAGTCTGACCCCCTCATGATATATAATGTAATGTAAAATCTTCATCTATAATGTCATCTTTGTTTAAACTTTTGATAAATTGTAGACACTTAGCCCAAAGACTGGAGAAGTGAAAGATGTTCTTTAGTGCTCTCTAGTGTATTTATATGTCTGACATCATATCCCAAATGAATGAAAAGTTTATGAAATGAAACCCCAAAAGACTACATTTCTAATGTTAAAATGGAAAGGGAAGGCAGGATAGGGTCTACTACTTGGCCCTCGGACTCACTGATCTAAGACAGCTGACATCCACTCAGGTTGATAGAACCAGGCAGTCTTAGCAAACAAGCAGATAGGATTCCTGCTGGGAAACTGGGTGAACTGTAAGCATCAAAGTTCCAAATTCAGTGGTAAGGCATATTCGCCAAAGTTTCAGTCTTAATCACCAGAAAATACACAGGATACAACGACAAAATAAGCAAGCAAGCAAACAAACAAACAAAAACAACCCTATGTTTTAAATCAAAAGTTCAGACATGCTCAATCTTGTCATAAGTAGATGAAGAGAAAAGAACACTGGATACATGGTGGTAACCAAACAGCTATTTTGGAAAAAAAGATTGGGGGAAAAAAAAAAGAGATACTGGGAGAAGCTCCCAGTCACCAAATCCTACAAGATAGGGGACTTCAGCTTCTTCAAGACAGCAACTATCAATGACCTCATCTTTACAATGCCAATGTGAACCACAGGACATTGCAAACAAAGTATTCAGAGCCTGGGAAGATTATTGAAGATTATTGCTATATTTTGAAAGGTGTATTTTTGCTAGAATTAAAATTCAGTCTCATTTCTAGCTATCTAGTATATCGTTTTTAAGCTACCTAGTAGCTAAAGACATTTAGCAATACAAAGAATGGAATTAAAACAAGCTCAATAAAACTGTTCTGTCCTATGTGCATTAATTAATTCTTACCCTTTTTGACAACCTCTATATTTCAGTAGAACTGAGATGAAATAAATGCATGAATGAAACAAAAAGGTGAAAAGAATGATAATATAAGACATAGGAAGCATTATTTGAGGAACAGAAAGGAAGAGTTGGAAAAGTATGGAAAGGTTTATGTCAAGGGCAGAAAAAGAGAGTTATGTTATAGAGGAAGAAGATTCTATAACTCTTTAAGACCAGGTGACAATTCTTCAGGAAGTCAACTTCTGCAGAACTGTGAGACACGTCTCCTTGTTGTCTGAAAAAGATTTCTTATACTCATCCAAAACTATACAGCTCTATTTCCTTTCCGTAGTAAAATATATAGGCTTTGAGCAACTGTTGTGCTAAGGATGAAATTTGAATTATAACTGTGGTGCAGGGCACAAAAGCTAGCATCAGGGCTGAGCCACTGTGCAAGTCCCCAGACCACACAGTAGTCTGGGAAGATCACCTGGAGTCGTTTACGTAGGTGACAACATACTGATTTGGGACAGTAAAGCATTTTGTGAGAAGCTAATGGACTGAACTCTTAAGACGACTTAACAGCAAAACATTCAAGTCATTACTGAAGGAGCTTCCCTGGTGAAATTTTGAAGAATCCCATAGGCAGGTCCTAAATTGAGTGGCACTACTTGTTTACTGCTTAACATTATGACTGGTCGATCTTGTCATCCAAAAGAATTGACAAAAAGGTTCTGTTGCAGAATAGATTGAACTGGTAATACAGAAGGTTCATGTAAGTAGTCAGTAGGATTTCTTTCTGCAAAGACAGAGATGAGCACATAGAACAGTCTTTTGTGTGTAGTTTTCCTATGTTTTGCGCAAAGTTTAAAACACTCAATTAAAAGAAGATAACATACTGTGTTCAGCTTATATGGAAAGATTTTTGGTAGTGGAGTGACGTAAGGGGTTGCCCCTGTGAGCAGAGCCCACAGATATGTCAGATCCAGAGCCCAGAGATATGTCAGATCAGAGCCAGCTCCAGCTGTACAAAGGAACACAACACTAGGCAGATCTGGGCCATGAATAATGCTGGGCATGCTCTTGGAGAGCAGATTTAAGAAAAGGGAAACTGTTGCATGACAACAGCTGGGAAAAAAAAAGTGAGAAATGACAGAGGAGCAGCCCTGCAAGCAACAAGGCGAGTGCAGGAGGAGTGAAGGGAACACTCCAAGTGCATAGCAGAAGTTTCCTGTAGAGCAGAAATCCATGAATAAAACTCGCCAACCTGAATGACAGGATAGAAAACTAATTTTACTTCATTGCAGTGCTGGTTGCATGGGGGTATCACTCCTTCTAGCATGCACACCGACGGCTGAAAGCACACAAATTTTATACATTTCCACATGTGGATATTAGTATTTCTAAAAATTGGCCACCTATTCCTAGTTAGCTATAAATAAATAAATAAATAAATAAATATATATATATATATATATATATATATATATAAATCTATTACTATCTGTGTTAATTTGGGGTTCTGGTAAGGGATCTTTGGTGGTTGTATCCAGGCAAATGGTCACATCACATCAACTAAGCTCCAGAGTCAGAAACTTATTAACAAAGAAAATGGCTGTTAATTAAGTTTTTATCATTCTAGAAGTTTTATTTTAACCCTACCAGGATACAGTTTACCTCCTACTCAAGGCTGGTAGACTATTGAGTCTTGCTCCAGATATTCTTTTCATCTAGGAACAGAAACTTTACAAAGAAAATGTCAGTTTCATTGAGAAGTTTGAATTACTTGCTGAAAGCCCTGAATTAATTGCTGAGGAGCCTGAATTTATCAACAGATAGCAAGGAGAGGCCTAAGGTGGAGCAGAAGATGGATATCCCATCCCTGGAGACATTCAAAGTCAGCCTGGACCAGGCTCTGAGCAACTTGATCTGGCTGTGGATGTCCCTGTTCATTGAAGGGAGTTGGACTAGATGACCTTTAAAGTTCACTTCCACCTCTGAGGATTCTATGATTCCATGATTCTGTTCTGTGAAAAAGTACTCAAACAAACAAAACATATTTTTCCCTTAAACCTATTTACAGTCTACTTAAGCATTCTATTTTCTATTTTTATTTTTTGCTAACACAGCAATGCTAAAAATCTCTGTATTTTTTTCAAGAATTTGCCCTTACCTATGGATCATTTCGGTCCACTTAGTTTCTTTTGTTTGTGCTCAAGTCTTAATTAGTGAAATAGTTCCTAGAGGCAAACTAGCATCCCATTTTTTAAAAGTACAACTTATATTTGGGGAGGTTCGTAACTTCTCAAAACTGTGAGAGAGGGACATATTTATTTCCTTTTTTTTTTTTTCTTTCCAGAGTCTGGATTCACTTTGGTCCCATTGAAACACTACTGGTACTTGCAAATTCAGCTACTTTAAAAAAGATTCCAATGACTCTAATGAGATCATAATATCATAATTACATTTGATCATTAAACTATCATTATTTCCATCTTAGGTTTAATTTGCCTTGGTGTCTTAGAGGAAAAAGTGTTCTTTCCTCATTTTTGTTTTTGCCCTTGAAATGTGATATCCATGACAGTACTGGAGAAACACTGTCATGCAGTATCTTGTAGTCTTATCCTCCTTTTACATATGCATCTTGTGTATGACTCTATTCCTATCCTTAGAAAGGGATTGTTCTTCTGCAGTGTAGGGAAAGGCACTGCTATTTCAGAAAATATGTTCTCTGCTCTTTTTGAAGAGCTGACAGTAGTATATAGTCCTGCACTGGTTTGTGTTAGATATGTGTAGAAAAATACTTTTTTATACTTCTTGAATAATGGTGTACACAATTACTAAGCTTCTGATTGCTACAACCTTTACAAAAAATTGATTTTTTTCATTCCTGGCTTGGTTGGGTTCAGACTCAGCCATGATGTAAACAGCCTGTGACCTGACAGAATATTAATCTATTCACCAGCCTACTCCCTCAGGCTGAATAACTCCTTTAGTCTTAAGAACAAAACAAGTCTCCCATGTTTTGTTTAGTAAATCGCTAAACAGGAGGTCAGAATGAATGTGTGTCCAGGTTAAATGATATTTATTATTAAGTAAGTAAGTATAGACAAGCCCTCCTGTATACATGCCAAATTTGAGTGAAGAACACTTGCCATCAGGAGTCATTGCATGCATAATGGCAATCTTCCACATGAAGAAATTTTCTTTCTTTAAATGCTGGTGTTTGCAAACTGGTGTAGGCTTTTAGGGCATGTTATTTCTAACAGATGAATTTGCATAGCTCTGAGTAAACTAAGGTCAGACATCCATTTTCAGATAATTCCATAAATGAAGAGCATCATTTTTGTTTATAGAGAGGGTAGCTTGGAGTGTTCTTATGACTATTGAAATATTTATATATATATTTATATATATTTATATTGAAATATTTATTTTTAAGTAAAATATTTTTCCTAATATAGTTCATCTTGATACCAGAGCACTACACGTGGAGGCCTAGTTAACAAGTAGGAGTGTCTTATTTTCAGCTATTAGGCAACATTAACAGTGGTACTCAAATATTCATCATTTTATCCTGACAGAAAAGGGAAACAATGTCTCCCTTTTAAATTAAAGGTTCAGGCATGGGACAAGCAAACAACTTGTGAAGTAAAGGGTCTGTGGAACCACAAGAATAAGGAATCAGCTTTTCCTACTCTTAATTTAGCATATTTAATATGTATCACAAATTAACAGCAAATATCCTTGAAAAAATCTGCCTCCCATGATGCTTCTGAATACAGGATTATTCCATTTCTAGACTTTTTTTCCTTTCCTCTCCTTTTGTTCTTGTCTGTTTTATTATAAAAAACCTGGAAAGGAAACTCAGATGTATGTTTGTCTTTCTATGAATAGAATGAGAATAATGAAATGTCTCATCAGTCAAGGTTTGGAGGGAACAGCAATCTAAAAAGCATCAAATTCTCAGCTAAAAGACACAATTTTTCAACATAGTACCATTAGCTATGCATTCTCCGCCAGCGACAAACATTGCATGCCTGCATGCCACGCTCGTAACAATCTGCACCATCTGTGCATCATCATCCTGAATGTGATTTGTCTTTCATGTTGCTGTCTCCACAGCTGAAATGCACCACCCACCAGCTCACTGTGCTAACATCCACTGTTTGGTCTCCATAAACACTCAGCAAGCATCAGTGAAAGTCAATGGATGCCATTTTTTCCACATGGAGAAATTCAGTTCCATGCCTTTGCTTCATAAACATTTCCATGTCAGTTGGCATTTCTTCAGACTATCCCTCTGCCTGCCATCTCCCTCACAGCAACAAATGTAACAGAGTATTTAAGGGAAGGCTCAACCACTAATGCCGTACCACCAATATCCACCTCTATTGTTGTGGGCCAATGTAATAAAATAGGAGGCATTACTTTCAGAGCAGCCCTTGTATAGGTATCATAGGTATAAACCTATGATTTAACGGTTGAAAACTGTCAGATAATTAAAAAAATAAAAATAAAAATAGGGAGAGAGCGAGAGAATAGTAACAAAACCTCAATATTTCCAGATGTGATTACTTTCTAGTTTATTTCCAGATGTGATTACTTTCTAGTTAACTGTTTTTTTTCATATTCTTTTTGGAGACTAGTAAACTTAAAGACAAATATCTACTATTTCTTCCTCTTAAATCTGGACTTGGTTAAGACGCAACAAAAAAAACTTGTTGCTAAGCATGCCACTTTGCCCCCAGTATGATGGATTTTGTTCCATTTCTTGTCAGACAAAGAAAAAAACCACATGCCCTACTGATCTGCTTCGCCAGTGCATCGGAACAATGGTGCAGCCTCTGTCTCTATGGTGTTCCTTCTATTTTATCTCCACTGACACCTTCAGGGCTTCACCTCTGCAGCTGTTAACATAAAGAATTGAGGACTGACCTAAGAAGCAATGTAAAGAGAAAGCAGAAACAACACTGTGCATTCCCCAGGGTGCTTGGTAGCCAGGCAGCTAGCATGAACCTGCATTCTGCCTACATTTTGTTTTCCACTGAGCTCTGTTTTCTTTCACTGATCTTTATTTCCTCTTTTCCACCACTTTCCCCCTTCTTCTTGCTAAGATCTCTGTCCACCCGTTAAACAACTGCTTAAATTTCAAGCACTACTCCTATCTTTCCTATAAACTTATGTCAGCAAAATGTTCATGGGTTCAACATTGAAATGAAACATCATCCTCTGTTTCCCTTTGTTTTGTTTTTCTTTCTTACATTTATTTGGTTTATAACTATATTATAAAATATTTCCTTTCCATTCTTTCTTTATTTTTTTTCCCCATGTATAGGCACTGGTCATACCTATTTTTTCACAAATGACCTGCTTTTCCAATACACTATAGAGTCCTGAGATTTTTCCTCATATTTTTAATGCCACATCCCTTAACCCAGCTTCTCTGGGCAGAAGAGGACTTTCATAGTCTGATTTATGGATCAGTCTTGAGTCTTCATGAACAATTACGTTTATCACACATACTTTCTTGAAATTTATACAGAAAATTTCATTTTGTGTCAATTACTCTCTACTCTTCAGAGCTTTACGTGGAATAAAATCACATTAAACACATACACAAAAATATTTTTGCCAAAATTTTCCTTTTAAAATATGTTTTTCATTTTAAATTTGATGTTTAAGACTTTTCATTAACATCTCCATTAGAATCTTAGTTGTAGGAGTAATAAATAGATGATTTTTTTTCTTTATATTCAGTTTGCTTGTTTTTAGATTTTCATCTTCATGTATTTTTTAATGTAGAAGATAATTTTGTTATGTTGACTTAGCATCAGGGGAAAAGAAAATAATCAAATATATGCTGACTTTGAATCTAAATCTATGCTCTTGTGCAAAACTGGCTGAATGAATATGAGGGGTTGAAAACTCTAGTCACATTTTCTTTTAATTCTTACAAATATAAATACAGATGCAGGCTGGAAATGGCAGCTTATAAACAGAAATCTTTCAGTCCTAGCAGAGTGCACTGGAGAGGTACTATCATCCTTGCTCCTGTGAAATCTCCTCCTCTCCTCTCCTCTCCTCTCCTCTCCTCTCCTCTCCTCTCCTCTCCTCTCCTCTCCTCTCCTCTCCTCTCCTCTCCTCTCCTCTCCTCTCCTCTCCTCTCCTCTCCTCTCCTCTCCTCTCCTCTCCTCTCCTCTCCTCTCCTCTCCTCTCCTCTCCTCTCCTCTCCTCTCCTCTCCTCTCCTCTCCTCTCCTCTCCTCTCCTCTCCTCTCCTCTCCTCTCCTCTCCTCTCCTCTCCTCTCCTCTCCTCTCCTCTCCTCTCCTCTCCTCTCCTCTCCTCTCCTCTCCTCTCCTCTCCTCTCCTCTCCTCTCCTCTCCTCTCCTCTCCTCTCCTCTCCTCTCCTCTCCTCTCCTCTCCTCTCCTCTCCTCTCCTCTCCTCTCCTCTCCTCTCCTCTCCTCTCCTCTCCCCTCCCCTCCCCTCCCCTCCCCTCCCCTCCCCTCCCCTCCCCTCCCCTCCCCTCCCCTCCCCTCCCCTCCCCTCCCCTCCCCTCCCTTCCTCGCCTCTCGAAGTTTATGTTTATAATTATATGTGGAGCAAGCAAAGATGTGTCAGCAGGCTATGCAGAAAAAGACAGATGCAGAATTTGTAGAACAGTATTTAAACAGATAATTTCTACTTTTGATATGTGCTTCTTTTTGTCAGGATAATGGCCATCAGAGGTACTTGAAAGCACCAAATATCAACTGCTCAACTCAGGAAATTAAAATTTTGAGACTCATTCTCACGGACTTTGGTATGGGACTGGGGACCTTTGGACACTTAAACATTTTTATTTTTTCAGATGTAAATAATTTCTTGCTAAATATTCATGGAAATCCACCCTATGTTAATTCCTTCCAATGGCATCAATCAGTATTAAATGCACAAAGCATACTTAAAGGAATGGACCAGATTTGCATGATTAAATAATAGTCTAGATTAATAAGACAAATTAAAATCAAACACTAATAATGGTTGTTAATCTAACCGTATAATTGTTCGTGATATGTCTTTTAAGATACCATTGCTTGTATCAAAACATGTAAATATTGTCATAAACTATATAGCTTGCTTTTATCAGCTACTTGAAAGTACCTCTTAAAGGCTTTGGGCAAGTAGAAAACCTTTCAGAATGATCAAAATACACTTTCTCTCTTTAGAAAATAAAATGTTTTGATTTACACTAGCTGAAAAGGAACATAATGCTAAACAGTACACTGAGCAATAATCCCCTCATCCTGAAGTACCAAATGATCACTTAGCAAAAACACCTTGAAGGACAAAGTTTTTCATACTTACATTTTTTAATCACAGTACTTACTTATCCATTCATTTTCTTTAAATTAATAGTTGTCTTATTCTTTTTACCTATACACAACCGAATAGCTTTTACAGAGCCACTCCACTTGGAAAAACAAGTTAATTTGCTATTTGTTACCACATCATGTTTAGATCTTTGTTAAAATGTCAGTTCTACTGGATAACGTCTATTACTCATATACTTCATAACATACTTCATTAGTATGGTTACAGTTTCAGTTGGCTATCAAGACAAAAAAGGGCTGGGGTCAGTGCCACTTCATTAATAAATGAAATTATGAATGGAACCAAAAACCACACTTTTTTTTTTTTTTTTTTTTAATTCTGATTTGTAGACGCAAGGATATTTGAACTAGTTTTTAGTACTTTATGGAGTCTGTGTCTTTGTTCTTTTTTTTTTTCCTTACTTTGAGAATTCTTGGACAGATTCTTCTGCCATCATTGTGAGTTCATTAATAGTCAAGAAACCATTTGCCCTAACCTACATAATCTCTCCTTGTATCCTTGTAATCCCCTTGTATCTCCTTTGTATCCTTTTTGCAAATATCAAAACAAGACAAAACAACAACACTGACAACAAAACACACACACACAAAGAAATACAAATGAAAAACAAGAAATCATAGGAAAATTATGTTTTAATTAATTAATTATATTAATTATATGTTTTCCATTGTTCTCTTTCTATCCCCATGTTCTTGAATATGTTGCCAGCTATTTCATAACAGAACAATTAGGCTTCGTGAACATCAAGGGGAGTACAGTGAAATATTTCAGGCTAGTTTCCCAGCTATTGCTGACTGGTGAATTTTAATGGGTTGATCTACACCTGTCCAAGTTCTGTGAAGAAGTGTGTTTAAATTTTACAATTTTTTTCTAAAATGAGAAAAGGTGTCCGCCCTAGAAACAAAGTTAAGGTGTTCCACAGACATCTTAAAGGTAAGGGGCAAAGATGGCTCTGGTGAGGGTGACCAGCAGCAGCACAGAAAAAACCCATCAGAGATATAACGCAATTTCAAGAATAGTCCCTGAGAATATCAGAACAACATAGAGATGCTTCTGCCATATACTGAACCTCTACAGGCCCTTTGGACACTCCTCAGATCTACTGATGGACTGCTGAATCTAACAGTAGTACAGAAGAAAAGTAGGGAACTGAAACCCTGGGAGAGAGCATGTGTTTGTGTACACATATGCATCATGCTTATGATTAAAACTCTGTATATAAGGTCCCAATGAAACAGCTGTACTTACAGTGTATGCAAATCCTTGGACTATTCTCCTATTCTTCCATGGCTCCACTGCTGTTTCCTACTTTTGTCAGAGGGAATTAAAAATCGTTACACAAATTCTGAAGGTGTATTCATAGCTTGCATTCCACACCCTGCAAGAAGTGCCATCTGTTGATAATCTGCCCCATCAACTCCTCCATAATTTTAATCAGAATCCTACCAAAATATTTTTTCTAAAGCCTGTAATTTTTTTCTGAGACAAGGGAAAATCCTTATTGGATTGCAAGGCCTTCTGTTAAGTTTTCCAATTTCGTTTGCAGACTTTAAGCCAACAAATAAAAAAAAAATTCAAGTTACAAGTTACACCTTCAAGGAATAGCACAGAGCAGGTGGCATCTCAGTCCAAAATGAGATTTTATGTATCACCTTTGCCCACAGAAAAAGAGAATGACTTTGCTCTTTTAATTAGCACAGCAGATGAAGGTCATCCAGTACACGGGCTATACTAATCTAAGTCTTACTGTCAATCATCAGTGTCTTTCCTGGAGATCATCCATTATGCATAAATTTAAAGACAAGGGAAAATGCCACCTAATTTCAAAAACTGGATGGACTTTGTATACACTGCCCACTGCTAGATCTCTGCTATATCTTGCACAGCAATCTGTCATGCTAAAGCTGTGAGAGGCCTCATGTGGGTGGTGTTATCTCTGGTATGCAGATAAATAATACTAAGCACCTGAAACTGTAGGCATTTCATAAACTGAAGGGAAAAAGAAGTGAAACAAACAACAAAAGATTAAATAAAAACTTCTGTTTTTGTTTTCTTTTTTGTTCAGCTCAATTAGAAGTTAAATGTCCACAGGTGATATAAATCGATGCAGTCACACAGAATTCAATGAAGCTGCATATTCACAACAACTGGCCATTGCAAACATGTTTCAGTCTCAGAACTGACTTATTCTGTTCAACTTGACCATTCAGCTGCTGTCAAGAGCTATCCCACAGCACACAAAGCCAGCAGGCAGTACAATACATACAAAAAAAAAAAAAAAAAAAAAAAAAAAATCCTTTTCTACTATATTTCCCAATATGAATTAAAAAAAAAAAAAATGTCTTCAAGCTGAAACAGAAGTCCATTATAACCATGCAAAGCAAACACTCCCACTGAAAGGGAGAAGCAGACAATACTGGCCCTATCACATGTTAAAAACTGGCCAGCAGAAATTTTATGCAGTTACCAGCTGTTTTTGAATGCTTCCAAAGACACTCAAAATAACTAGAGTTATGAAAAATGTCTCCTCATGGTCCTGTGGAAGGTGCTAGCTGCCTTAGGATAAGTAAGTTAAAATCAAGTAAAATACACATGCACATAAACAATCAGAAAAATGGAAAAAGATGTTTTATTACATGTAAAGACCATAGTAACACTAATTTGTTAATACTAGAAAGAGAAGGAATGAAAATATTAGCTCTTTCTCTTCAGTTTGATGGTGCCTGATTTGGTAGCATTGCATTTGGAGCATGGACTTAAATGAGTTCTTCAGGCACTGTTAGTTCACCAATACCCAGTTTTGCATAGAAGAGCTGAAAGGACCCAGTGTTAAAGCACTGACAGAAAACAGATATCTTCAGGAGTAGCAGAAGGTGCAGCTGAATGATGCAACTGGTATGTGGGATTTTGTAACCTAGATCCTTCTGTAGATCAAGCCCTGTAGTTCTTCAGTGTCCACGCGATTTGTAATTATCTCTTCACATCTGATTGCTGCTATTAGCACGTTATTTATGCAGACCATGTAAAAAACATTCATGGCACTCTTTTTTTTTTTTTTTTAATCTGAAGTTTACCATCCGCAGATAATTGATTACAGGTGACTATGAAGAGTGTTAATGATTTAGTCAGAGAAGCGTAAATAAGCAGTTATGATTTCTGAAACTTCAAACTCAAGGACACAGTGTCATGCAGCATCTCAGTCGTTTGGTGAGGACAGGCACCTGAAAAAACTTATTTCACATAAAACTGCTGGTCCACTAGATCGTGATATTCAAAGGCTGAATGTTTTGGTAGCTACTATTCAGCCAAGGATGTATGGAGCTCACAACTTTAATTTGCTGTTTCAATATTTCTGGTCTGACAAGGAAGTTGTATACTGTGTGTGGTTCACATGATTCATTTTTTTTTTTTTTTTTTTGTTCTAGATGTTGTTTGCTGGCTAGGGGCCTTGGGCTGGCTATCTGATCAGGAAATGAGAACGGTTTTATGAATAGCATTTGCACACAAACAAACTAGACTGTATGGCAAGGTTCTATGAATACTATATGATCACAAATCAGAAGCATAAGCTTCAATCCCTCATCTATTTTGCTGCCCTAGGCATTTGTTCTAAACATGATGCTCTGCAGAAATGATCCCGTCTGAAAGAACATGGAGAAGAGGAGGCTCAGGGGAGACCTCACTGCACTCTACAACTTCCTGAAGGGATGTTGTGATGAGGAGGAGTTTCTCCTCTTCTCTGAGGCAACAAACAGGACCTGAGAAAATGACCATAAGCTGTACCAGGTTGGAAGTTTAGACTGGACATAAGGAAAAGCTTTTCTTCTCAGAGTGGTCAGGCACTGGGATGGCCTGCCCAGGGAGGTGGTGGAGTCGCTGTCCCTGACAGTGTTCAAGAGGTGTCTGGATGAGGATCTATGAGATACGGTTTAGTAGATTGTGGTAACAGTGGTAATGGGTGAACGATTGGACTGTAGGTACTTTCTAACCTGGTGATTCTATGATTCTATGAAAAAAAAAAAGAAACTCTTTCAAAGTAGTTGTTTTTTTTTTGTTTGTTTGTTTGTTTTTCAGAAAAGTAGAGAAAAAATGTATCTTTGCCTCTTTGTGCCCTCTCCATAGTGTTAGGTGGATTTGGTGTCTCCCAGTTCTTTGCGTACAAAAAATTGTTTGTTCCACTTAAATAAGAGTACTCTTCCTAAGTTAGATCAAATTGGCTAAGCTAATTTTCCTAAGAAGGAAATTTAAGCTCCCACTCTTTTTCTTTTCTGTATTGGATTTTGGATTCTATAATTAAAAGAAAAAAATAAAAGAAAAAAAGAAAACAAGAACCATCAAAGCCAACAAAAACAAAAACTTACAAAGAACAACAACAAAAACCCCAGAAGCATGCACTAGTGAATAAAGCTAAGAATGTGATTACTTCTGTTTTCTTCTGTGTTTAATTCTCATGCAAATGAAGAGACTTAAGTTTCAGTAGTTACTGGAATATTGCTGTTTAATCACCAGTTTTATTTACTGACAATGACAACAGTTTGTGTGAATGATGCAGCAGGAGAAAGTATTGAGAAGAAATGGGAAAATCAGAGTTTCCAACTCACAAGCTACCATTCAGAATATCAGCAATCTAAAGCCTAGACTTATCCTGAATATCCTCTTATTTCCCTTTATTTTCTCTGTAGCTTCAGAATTATATCAGGTAATCAGGTCACTCTGTTTAAATAAGAAACCACAGACATACTTTAAACAGCATGTATTTTCTGACCAACTAGACATTTATGCATCTCATAACCATCCATTAAAGGAAGACAATTTTCATGAAATAAGATGCAGTTCTATCTATCTATGGTATATAGGATTCATTTATCAATCAGCATCTTGAGGTAGACATTTATCAGTTTTTTGATAAATGCATTTATACTCCTGAAACAGAGAGAAATGAAGATTTACTCATATTTCTACTGTGTTAGCTTTTTGTGTCTTGTTTTCCTTTTGCAGTTGTCTTGGAGATTTTTCTTAAAATTATAGATGACCTTTAGCATTGGTATTACTGGTACTTCTACTCTAATTTATATAATGTTCAACAATAATGGATAAATCAGAATGTGATTTGTTCATTTCTTACCTCTAGAAAAGTTCATATTCTGAGATGCACAGTAGTTGGAATGACATTTCATTCAAATAGTTGTTGAGCCCTGAGGAGCCTGACAGTAGTAAGGAAGTGAATAAAGAGGTCATGAATTTTTTGTAGAGATGAAATCAACCTGTAGTGTTCATGAATAATTCACTGAATTTTGAAAGGCAAACCTGGGGAAACATCTCATCAAAGCACTCTTAAGATGAATTGTCATGAGCACTTACTGACTGGCCTTGAAAAACTATCACGATCTTGTTTCAAACATATGTATGGGATCCTTCATACAATAGTGCCTGAGTATTGGGTTGTTAGATACCTCTTGCCTTCCAGTTTCACCTTAAAAATCACTTTTGCTATGAATGCTACCAAATACTCAATATTGGCAAGGCAGTTGAAGGGCTGTAGGATTTTTATGATATTTGAGGTTAATTCAGTGCTGTTTTTCATGGCTTATGTTTGGTTTTTTTTTGTTGTTTTTTTTTGAGGTACCCGTATACTCAAGCAGCAGAAAGGGAGAATCTAAGACATACAGTTGATGGGCACCTGAGAAAGCAGGTCATGCAGAATATTCTAGGTTATCCAAAAGATGATTGTAAATATATTTATGCAACAGAGAGAAGTCTAATCTATATAGTCAATGACAATGAAAATTTAGTCTGTTGAAGAGTAGAAAGCTGTATCTGGTGATCAGTGTAGCTTTTCATCTATGTACATCAGTAAGTGTTGCTACACTTTTCAGCTATCTCTAACCACAGCTGCATGTTATAATGCCTAATATATGAATGAATTTATCCGAACCTAGTCTGCTAAACTGAGGTTTTGGGGTACCAAATGAGATACATTTTATCTGAAGACATTTCAGGAAAAGAAAAAAATTAAGAAATGCACCTCCACAAGCTGCATCACTCCCTGCATGTATTTCTTGCTCGCACTCTCTAATGGCTGCTGAAAAAGCCTGAAGTGCTCTGTGAATGCAAGTAAGGAGAATGCACTCAGGCCTCTGAGTGCATTCAGTCACAGATACAGGTTCCCCAGGGCAGTGGTAATGGCACCAACTTCTCAGAGTTCTAGATGCATTTGGACTGTGCTCTCAGAAATTCAGTTGTCCCATGTTGGAATTATGTTTCTTCCAAGTCATGGTATTCTGTGATTCTAAGATTCAAATCTTTTGTGCAAATTCTTAAGTTTGCATCTATAAATCTTTTCATATAGTGGTGTTTTGATTCACGACTGAGTTGTTTTCATCCTGTCTCATTAACCAGACCAATTATAATTGTGATCCTAATTATCTAAGCTGAGGTTGCTCTTGGGGACGGTGATATATCTCCTCTTTAGAGGCTTCCTAAAGTGTTTCCCATTTGCAGCAAGTTTCCGTAGCTATATTTCCATTCACTGAAGTTTTAATATATTGCTGAATCGTCAAGTATTGTGTGTCCATATCCGGATGGTGCTCGTGTGGGGCTGTGAAGAGTATCCTCCACAGATCTCCGAGATCCATCCCAAATAATTGCTTTTTATTTAGTTGCTTTTGCAGCAGTCTGGGCACTGTAAAAGAAAATGATGAAGAATTTGTGAATCACCAGTCACGATATTCCTGCTTATTCCTAAGTGAATCTGTGTCAGATAGGTTCTGCCACTCTTTCATTCCTAGGATTTTGCTCAGGAAACAGTATCTGCCATAATACACTGTGCTTCAGTGGGAGTTTTAATGTTATATATTTTTTTATAAAATCTCTTTTGCATGATGTTGCTCCCTTAAAACTCTAGTATATTTTACGTATGCATGCATATAAAATTTTCTTTACAGATCCCTACCAGCAAAAAAAAACATTAGAGCTGTTGCTGGTCTAGGCCATTGCACATGATTCATATTTAAATGTATTTAGATCTACAATATCTTGTATTATCACTCCTTCAGTGTCCTGGTTATTTACCATATATATTGACATACAGTAAAAAGATAATAATGTCATCAATGAAATCACAGTTCTGTCAGGCTGGGTGTTCAGTAATGGGAGGAAGAAAAGAGAATAAAAGATTTAAAAAAAGTGGGGGAAGGGAAGGGAAGGGAAGGGAAGGGAAGGGAAGGGAAGGGAAGGGAAGGGAAGGGAAGGGAAGGGAAGGGAAGGGAAGGGAAGGGAAGGGAAGGGAAGGGAAGGGAAGGGAAGGGAAGGGAAGGGAAGGGAAGGGAGTTGTTCCTTGCAATAAAAGGAACTAAGAAAAACTGCCTCTTTCTTCAGACAACATATAAATCTAAGTTTCCTAACTGACTGCACTTGCCGGCTTTCCAGAATTCCACCAGCTACTTATTTTCTTTATTGAGATGAAAGGCAGAAGGGTTTAATGAAAGAAAAGTAGCAGACATTTCCAAATAGCAAACAGCCTGGAAGCACCTAGAGCACATGAATCCCCCCATTTTTTTGGAAGAACACAGTGAGATGTGTGATGCTAATGTTGTCAACCTTGTGACAGCATGCCTACCCTAGCTCCATTGCAAAATGGTGGTGAGGGTGGGGATCATTGCCATTCACTCATCTCAGCTTACTGAGATAAGCATGTTGCAGATTGCAGACCAGAAAATTTTAAAATGTGACTGCAGTTTATTCCCATCTCGTTGTGTTCTTATTACGCTAAGGAGGTTCTATGGCACTCAAGGGTTCTTTGATAATCGTTAAATGAAAACACAGCAAATTAAAAAGGATTGTAAATCTGAACATTTAAAATATGACTTTTTCTCTAACTACTACATTTTCTTGTTGCTGTGTTGATGTATGAAAAAACAAGTGCTAAGACTGAGACTTGGAGTTTAATAGTTGCTTCTGCACAGGGACACAAAATTGCTTTTGAGCCTTTAAAGGGCCATCCTGCATCTGTCCATTAAAAATAAAATAAAGTAGGAAACTTGCCTTTTACTTAGATATGTATGTGACCTGGATTTCACAGCAATTTCACTAGTGGCAGTCAGATGATTCAGAACAGGGATAAAAATAAAATTATAAACTAAAATTTATTTCTACTGTCAAACACTAAAGAGCAATGTTTTTCCTGTTTAGCTGAAGTATGACAAAAGAAGACTACTAAAGTATATTTTTTCCTATGTTCTAAGCATTTGCAATATTTCTAGGCAGTTGGAAAGGATGGTCAAATAAAATAAAGGAGGATATTAGCAAGAGATTCCTGATGAAACATAAATTATGTCATTTTTTTTTCAATAAATCCCACAGTGTATCTATGAATAGCTGCAAAAGTTTAAGAATATATCTCTATATAGCTGATCAAAACATAAAATTATATTGACATGTTATAACAAGACTGCATTAACTTTATCTCTTTTTTCTTATTTTCACCAGCAAAAAATAAGTGACTTTCTGCTCTTCATTATTTTTCAGTGTCTGCTAATCAGAGCTCATTCATTTGCTTGCCTTGTGGGCTTCTTCAGATCTCTGAACCACTTGTTCTATTGGTCTTGTTGCATGATAGAATGTCCTAATAAAACTTGTTTTATTTTTCTTATACCCACTTCCAATAAACTCTTAAATGCTTAAACCAGTCAGAGGGACTCTGCCAAATTTGGACAACAAATAAGCATCCATGAGCAACTTTACAGCAAAAGGAGCAGATGGTAGTATCCTCTCCCAGACACCAAGACTGAGATAAAAGCTGAAAAGATGTACTGTTGGTGTGTTTCCTTGAGGAATATCTATTATTCCAGTATTTTGTCCAACTTTCTAGAAGGTTAGCTGTCACAGAAAACAATTGGTAAGCAACAGGATCAGCCATACTATGTGAAAATTGAGTCCTCCTCTCCATTGAGAATGCCTCAACTCATGTGTACCTGCATTTTGACATTCTACTTTCATTATCAATCAAGTTACTTTACTGTCTTCAGCAGCAAAGAGCCCTCTACCTGGATAAAGTGTAAATACATGAAAAGATTACTGTTACTTATTGCTACTTACACTATTTCCATTTATATTACTTATTGCTGGCTAGGTTCTCATTTTTCCATTTTTGGCCAAGAAGCACCATATCAGTGTAGAAGAATCAAGTCTGCGAGCCTTTCAGCTTTCCTAGTGGGGCATAGGCAATGTGGGCTTGTAAAACTACACTCTGTTAATATTGAGGTGCTGCAAAGATGGTCCATTACAAACCCCAATGCAGATAACAGTTTCTTGTGGGTGTGGTTGATCTTATCAGAGTTAGCTAAAGCCAAGGGGCTAAAATTGATGAGCTGAGGTAGAGCTGGTGAGCCTGGGGGAAAACTTTGTCTGGAATTCTAGTTGCAGTTTAGGGCCTTCTAACATCTCTGTCCAGGGCTATAAGGTATATTTTGGCCAGAGAATTGAGTTTGCAGTGAACATGATTGGTTTTTTGTGGAGACTATGTGGAAAGAAGCTGGAGAAGAAAAGAGGGTCCAGAGGAAGGCTACTGAAATGATCAGACACCTGGAGCACCTGTCCTATGAGGAAAGATTGAGGGAACTAGATTTGTTTATCTTGGAGAAGAGAAGGCTCTGGGGAGATCTCATTGTTGCCTTCCAATACTTGAAGGGAACTTATAAACAAGATGGGGAATGACTGTTTGCATGGATGGATAGTGATAGGACAAGGGGAATGGATTTAAACTACAACAAGGGAGATTTAGGTTAGATATTAGGAGGAAGTTTTGCACTCAGAGAGTAGTGACACAATGGAACAGTGCCCAGAGAGGTTGTGGATGCTCCATCCCTGGAGGCATTCAAGGCAAGGCTGGATGTGGCTCTGGCAGCCTGGTCTGGTGGTTGGTGACCCTGCCCATGGCAGCGGGATTGAAACTAGATGACCTTTGAGGTCATTTTCAACCCAGGCCATTCTATAATTCTATGAGGAAGGAGACCCAGAGGGAGTCTTGTCATTGTGTATAGATGCCTGCATAAAAAAAGATTTAAACCATGTATTTGTTTTCTCCCCTGTATTCTAGAGGATTTTGCATAATCATTAACCTTTTTTTCTCTTCAGTTGATGTTCTGCCCAATTTGGTTTTGCAGCCAGCCATCCTTATTTGGCTAAGATAGCAGAACAATTCATTGCCAGCTTCCTTGGCTCATGCATTTTATTGATTGGGATACAACATAAAAACCATGGTCAGTCAATGCCAGATAGATTTCACATTGTGTTTTCTTCTCAGTTTTGAGGAATAAAGTCTTTGGAGCTGTTTAGTAATAGAGAACAACATAACAAGATTGAGATAGCCAGTTAGTTCTTCCATTTAAAAATGTAAATATGCCCAACATTTCAATCTAGATTAAAGGGAAACAAAAAAATAAAATAAAAATTAAAAATGGAGAAATCTTTGTAGAACATATTCAGCTGGAAAAAAACAGGCAAAATAAATGTGATTTTTTATTTCCAAGATATTCAAAGGCCTCCCTTCAGCTGTAGTAAAATAAAGATTTGGAGCTGTATACTTCAAAATAGTATTATGTGTTTTAGAAATGGTCTAATTCAAAAGAAAAAAAGGTTAAATAGCCTCAACCTGACAGGAGATCCTTTTGTTTGTAGCAAAGTTGATGCCAAAAAATGATAATTTTACTTATATTTTGCCCTCAAAACAGTAGCTATTTCACTTTGTGTCTGATACATTTTCATTTTTCCCCAAGCTTAAAAATATTTAAAGGGTTACAAACTGCAAAAGAATCCTAAGCGTACTGCCTAAGGATTTACAAACAGTGATCTACATTTTTGCATCTGCAACTTGACTCTAATGTATGCTACCTTTGTACCTTCTCTTCCCATAAGATTCCACCTTGTACGCTTTCTGTCACCAAAAATTACTATGCCATAAAAACTATAAGCACTTATATTAACTTTACAGGTGTGCTCAGTTCTACACAGAGGTGACCAGAGGTGTAATGATAGATAATATTCCTAGATAGGTTAAGGAGAATATAGCGTTATAGCTGTTGGTAATATCATAAGAAATTGGGCTTAATAGAGAATGTTTCACAGTTGTTATACAGAATGTTTCCATGAAGTGAGATATTTTCTTGCATATTTTTCTGCAAAATATGTGTGATGCAGAAGTTGGATATTTTGCTGGAAGCTGTCCAGTTGTTTATCATACAGCCCATTTCTTTTACTCTGGTATCAACAAATTATGGTACAAAGCCATCACTGAAGTAGCACCTGCAAAGGAGTTTAAAGTTAAAAAATAAACAAACAAGGAAACATGATGTGACACAAGATTCTTTCTGTAGGTTTCCACCATACTTATTTTTGAGTAGGATAAGGATACAGCTCTTAAGTCTATCTAGGCAGGGACAGAGAGTGAGCAAAACTTGACTCCCTTTTCTAATACACAGAGCAGTTCAAAACATCCAGAAACAGTGGAGAGCAAGATAGTCCTAACCGTATTTCTAGTCCAAAAGAAACAGCAAGGTTCTCTCTCTTACTCAGATTCCCTGGTTTTGAAGCAAGGCTCATACTCATCATTTGCACAAGGCTTTTAATAATATTGTAAAAGAGCCAACAGCAAGTTCAATAATTTTATTAGATTTAATCTGCAAATTTACATGGTGAGGCATTCATTTGTAAGCCACTTTCTGAGATATTGCTTTTATCCTTCATTATGTATTCTGTTAATGACAGCATCCTTGTTAGAGAGGGCCAAGGTCAGGTATGCTAGTTCTTCATTACAAATGAGACTCAGTAGTGATTTTTGTTCTGCTATTGATTTAGCTTGTTGAGGTACGACCTGTCCCATTAAAATATTGTTAATAATTCCATGCATCTCCAAGCACTGACAGTAGCAGCAGTTCATCTAGTAGTTGTTTGCACAATAGGTGTTTGTTCAGTTTGCTCATTCTCTGTTCACTTCATCAGATTATGCACTTGATGACTGAACCTCCAAGCCAATACAATAGCAAATATCTTTTTTTTTTTCCATTTTGTACAAATTAAATGCTGATAAAAAAGGATCTAGTGAAATAGTGTTTGAGGTTGGCATTTAACTGTCTCTTTTTTCTTTAAAGCTTATTTGTAAAAGATTCTATGTCAGCAATCACTTTCACTTGAGTGTGCTAAGGTGGGCAAAGAATTATTTTTCACCCACAGCTGATGATGAATTTTCATAAGGAAAAAAACTGAACTGGAAACATTGTTTATTTGCAAATCACACAACAAACAGTAAAGTTTCCATCTAACATATAAAGGTAGGCATAAGAATAAAGAGCCATGAGGGAGTTGATGTTGGAGGGTACCTTGACAGATAACCAGGTCCAATCATCCTACTCAAGCACATTCAGCAAAACCAGTACTAAGTACAGCCATGTTTTTAATGAGACTAGGCAAGATTTGAGGAAAAATTTTTTCTCTGAGAGAGTGGTCAGGCACTGGAATTGGCCTGCCAAGGGAGGTGGTTGAGGCACCGTCCCTAGCGCTGTTCAAGAAGCGTTTAGATGAGGTGCTAAGGGATTTGATTTAGTAGCTGGTGGGTAGGGATGGTGGTGTGAGGATGGTTGGACTAGATGATCTTGTAGGTCCTTTCCAACCTAATGAATCTATGAATCTATGAATCTAAGCTATCTGGGGGATCTATGGGGTCTCCTTAAAGTAACAAGAGATTTTCATACATTTAAGTGGTGTTCCCTGTCTCAACCTGTGTTTCTGA
Source organism: Callipepla californica brunnescens (assembly GCA_023055505.1). Classification (NCBI taxonomy): domain Eukaryota; kingdom Metazoa; phylum Chordata; class Aves; order Galliformes; family Odontophoridae; genus Callipepla; species Callipepla californica. The sequence goes on along the minus strand of JALIRH010000002.1, from coordinate 5,057,683 downwards.
GAACAGAAGGCCATGCAAACACTTTAACAATCAATACTTTGATCACATTTGAATGTCCTGGGAATGCTCTCATATTTTTTAATGCAAGTGTAACCATGGGAGGAGGTTGAGCTTAAAACCATTCAGGTGCATCTTTTCCCATTTCCTTAAATGCAGAGAACTTCCTGCTATGGTCCTCTAACACTTTTAATTACTTATATACATGGATTTAGAAAATATCAACAGGAGAAGCAGAACAAGCTGGCAGCATAGTGTGTTATATCATTGCTTAGTGAAGGCAAAATGAAGTGGGTGAAATTTTCTCAGGTATTTCTCCTACTCGCAATATGAGTGCTCTGCCTAAGGCAGCAGATAGAAATGTAAGATTCCTTTTTCTCCCATTAGTGAATCAAAATATACATACAATTTTCTTTCTCCTAAATCCCCAATAGAGCACTGCAATAGCAGAATTTTACTTTGTGTTGAATATACTATTTACCTCAAGGGTTTTATTATTGTTTTTGTTGTTGTTTGGTTGGGTTTTCTTTTTTGGGTTTGCTATCATATAGACAGAATTGTATGCCTTCTTTTCCATTTGCTTTACTTTTATTGCATTGTACTTGCCTTTTAGACACCCTGAGCAACAATTTCTATTAGGGATTTACTTTAATCAAATGGTTTTGTACCAATTTTTTCTAGATTTGGAATGGAAACACTTTAGACCCCTTTTTTACTTCCACCTATTTGTGTTTGGGCAGCTTTTAGGAATCTATGAGTTGATCTTTGTGAGGACAGAGTGAAGTAATTGGGATATTCTGTTCATTTTCCCCTTTTTCTTTTCTTCAGCTGGAATATTTCAGACATTCAAACTGAACATAGCTTAGTTGGATAATTCTATTAATACCAGTAATGAGCTAATTAGTAAAGAAACCCATTTAAAAATGCAGCATCACCTTCTTCATTGTGTTTTCTTCCTTCTCCCTCTTCTGCACTTCCATTGGCAAAAGGACTCAGATCCATCTCTCAATAAGAAATTGAAGCAATTTTTATTCTTGTGCAAGAGTTTGCTCCTGTGGCTTAACCAATAACAGCTGATAATTCCGGACTGCTACATGTAGACTTTTTTTTTCAGAATACCTGTTAGTGAACTTCAGTTCTGCTTTTTATAGCTCATCACTGAGCCCTCGAAGAAGGTTTAAGTGTAAAAGGAAGAAACTCAAGGCACCATAAAATGCACTGTTTTTTTCAGTAATTTACTGGATTACTCTCCTTCTCCAAAGAAACTCTTTAAGTAGATAAAAGGAGTTGTTTTTTTTTTTTTCTGAATGTACAATGCAATAGTGAAGAGGTTCTGACAGTCTAAATAATTATAAATTGATCTCCCAGTCATATTTAGAATTATATTTTATCAAAATACGACTAAGTTGGAATTTTATGTTTCCTTCTAAGAGGAATGAACTTTTCAAAGGAATTCACAGAACAGCCTTTTCTGCTTTTCTACATTCATCTATTCTCTCACTGAAGATGTTTTTTCTGTTTAAAACTTGTTCCTTTGAACAAGACATGTACATTTCTTTTGGAGTCAATAGAACTCCAGCTGTTCTGCTCTCCTGATGGTGGCTAGTAGGACAATCTACTAAGGTTTCTCCCCTGTACAGTGGCATTCCATTGGAATATTTGTTCAAATGTTCAAAGGTTTGCTTTTTTTATGCAGTCAGCTAAAGAAAGGAAAAACTCATATTTAGATTATTAAGTTTTGAGAATATAAATTACATTTTTGTCATTAGTTTTAACTAGAGATGTGACTTTTTTTTTTTTTTTTTGGATGAAATGTTTTCTTACAAAATAAGAATCTGGTGTTAAAAGAACACCTTGCCATTATGTGGAGCATATAAAACTTCTAAGTTTATGGAAAATATGAGGAAATTACGGAAGATTCATTATTTTCATAACATAAAGCTTGATCTTTGAGTTTAAAATGATAATTTAACTTCTTTATTAACATAGAAGATACAGGTGCAAAGTTATTGTAGCTCTGAGCGATCAAGTTATTTACAAGTCAAGTGGGCACACAACACTGACTGTAGTCACCACCGTTTGGTATAAAGAACAAATGTTTGCCAGCTGCAAACACAGCATTTTAGCAAGAAATCTTGGCAAGTGAATATCTAGTTTTTGTTATCTTTATTCTAGGGAAAAAAAGATAAAATTCCTCTGATCGTATTTAAGATGGTCCATAAATATTTTATTTAAAGTGAGCTTTAGAGTTGATTGCATTTGTTTTCAAAAGATGAGAGAAATATTGTAAGCAGTTAACAAACACAAAGGTATTTCATTTTAATTTCCTGAGACTACTCTGCTCTGAAATATTTAAGAAACATAAGCTGATCTGCATTGAGTAGCTTTGTAATTGACATGGTGTAATTTTAAGCAGCCTGTTAATAAAGGTGTTTATTATAAGTACATGCGAAACAGTAATAAAATCTGAACTCAGTTGAACTTGCTGAAGTGGTTTACATTTTATCATTAGAGATCTACTTTGGAGCATTTGTATTCCACATAAGATTTCAGTGTGGAGCTGCAGCTCCAAAAAGACAATGCAACTGCGAACTATTTTAGAGATCTTAGTATTACTTTAGGATCAGTAAACTTAAGATGACCATATTATGACTAACTTAGGTGGGATTCTGCAAACAGAATTTGAATCTTTCTGACTCTAATTTACACAACACGTGCTACCTGAACTAGAAACATCAGCCCTGTCTTGATCTCACAACTCTTGAATCTGAGCTGCAACAGTGAGATGTCACTACGTTGGGCATTTTCTTCTGAAGATCTCAGAGAGTTCACAAGGTTTTGGGACACTCTGAGATATCCTCAACTTCCAGGCTTTCAAAATAATTTGATTTAACTTTGTTGAAACTTGCTTTCTTGTATTCCTGTAAAAATCTGTATCAGTGGATTCATGAGGTAGACAAAATCTGAGTAAAAAAGAAGAGAATAAACAGCTGCAACAACTTGCCATGACATGGGGAACAATGGAAGGAAGGGATGCCATTCAGAGGGACCTCAACAGACTTGAAAGGTGGGCCTGGGTGATTCTAATGAGGTTCAGCATGGAAAAGTGTGAGGTTTTGCACTTGGGCTGGAGGAATCCCAGGCTTCTATACAGACTGGAAGGAACAGTCCTTGAGAGCAGCCCTGCAGAGAAGGACCTGAGGGTCCTGGTGGATGAAAAACTTAACATGAGCCAGTAGTGTGCTCTTGCAGCTCGAAAAGTAAATGGCTCCATCAGGAGAAGGGTGGCCAGCAAGACAGGGAGTTGATTGCCCCTCTCTACTCTGCTCTTGTGAGACCCCATCTGGAATACTGTGTCCAGGTCTGGAGCCCCCAGTACAAGAAAGACAGAGAGGGTCCAGAGGAGAGCCACAAAGATTATCAGGTGGCTGGAGCACCTCCGCTACAAAGACAGGCTGAGGGAGCTGGGCTTGATCAGCCTGGAGAAAAGAAGGCTGTGGGGTGACCTAATTGCAGCCTGTCAGTACCTGAAGGGAGCCTATAAGCAGGAGGGGAGTAAACTATGGGGCCCTGGGCAGCCTGATCTAATACTAAATAGGGAGGATGGTGGCCCTGCATGTGGGAGGGGTGTTGGAGACCCATGATCCTTGAAGTCCCTTCCAACCCAGGCCATGCTGTGATCCTGCGATTCTGCTGAAAATGTATAGACCAAAGATTATATAATATCCTGCTTTGTTGCTCCTCTGGGAGGTCTGCAGTGTACCCCAATAAGCATGATACAGTTTAATGTTTCATTTGTATTTATTACATAGGAAAATGACAGAAATAGGAACTGTTTCTTCCACATTCATGCAACATTGGATAGGTCTGTTATTTTAAAGTGTAGTGTGCCATAAATCTGAACAAAGACCAATATTTTCAGGAAAATAAGAATAAAAATTAAATATCCCTTCAAATATTACTGATATTTCCTTTAAAATATTAACTATTATAAGAAATGTTAGACCTTTCTTTTGAGGCTTACACTGACTACACTCAGGCCAGCAGTATGAAATCATCAAGATCTGTTTTCTGTCACTGTAAGTGCATAATTTCCTCCTCTTTTAATTTCACATTCTAAGTTAATTTAGTGTTAAGAATATTAGATTTAGCTCTAGGGTACTGAACAGTGGATCATGAGCTAAGCCAGATAAATGGGCAGTTTACTGCAGTTAAGGATCTGTCAGCAATTGCTTTGTAGATGGCATTAAAAAAGGACAATCTTTCCCTACTTTTTCCCTGCTATTTTATTTCACATAAGTGAAATAAAAATTAGCTAACCTTTAAATATATCCAGCTGCAAGAATGACTGTACCGGTACTGTGGACCTGAAAGATATGCTTACACTGCCAGACAATTTGTTTTCCAGTTCTCATCCTTCAAATTGCATGTGCTGAGTGTTTTCTCAGGCTATACTTTGAAGGGAATCATCGAGTTCGGTCTAAAACTTCATTCCTGCAAATAATTTGCTTTGGGATTCTGTCTCAATTGGCATTGGATGACATGTGGTTTTGCTTCCCCTTGTCATCAGCAGTCTTCCACTTTACTTTTAGTTTTTAAATCTGCAAGCATTTTCTCATACTTTCATCCTGTACTCCTACTAGATAAGTTGTGTTGTCAAGTTCGTTGCATGAAAGAACATTGATTCCCAAGGCTGCAAGCAGCCCTCCCATTATCTTTGTAAAAGAGCAATGTAAAATTATACATACACACACACACACACACACACACACTGATGCAACATAAGCAAGTGTTAGAATTTCTGTGGTGCTGCATGCAGCACAGAGGAGACCCAAGGCCAGGTGCAACATGGTGTAAGTGTGGCAAGTAATCTCTGGAGAGGTCTAGCATCAGGAAAGAAGGTTTTAGAAATGTGGAAGTGAGCCTCCTCTCCCAGGTAACTAGTGATAGGACAAGAGATGGTGACCATAAGCAGCACCAGGAGAGGTTCCAGTTGGATATTAGGCAAGATTTTTTATCAGAAAGAATAATGAGACATTGGAACAGGTTGCCCTGATAAGTGGTGGAGTCACCACCAAGGAGGTGTTAAGAAAAGGGTAGATGTGCCACTGAGGGACATGGTAAGTGGGCACGATGGCAATGGGTTGGCTGTCAGACTAGATAGTCTTAGAGGGCTTTTCCTACCATAATTATTCTATGATTGCATTCTATGAAATATGAACACTACTGCTATACAGTTCTTCGTTTTGAAATCAGGGTTTAATGTTTGCAAGCAAAACAATTAGAAATACAGACTCCCTATTATATATATATATATGTATATCACTTCCAGTAAGACAAAATGAGCATCCTATAACATGAATGTGCTGGCAAACTGTCACACCACAGCACTTCTCCTAAGCTGTTTCAGATCACTGATCTCTCCTCTGAAGTTACAAACTCCAGTAAAAATATGTCAGCAGCAACAAAACCAATCCACTTCTGTGTCTTACTGTGCACGAAGCTTGAAGGTATGAGAGAATACCTGACCTGAGATCAGCAGAGCACTAGAAGAGGATTGAGCTGCTCCTGCTCAAAGGGAGCTGGCTTAGAGCTACTGCAGCTTTTACAAAGTTAGATGTGTAACAGCACTGATAATTCTTCCCACATTTAGTGACATGACGTTTTTCATTTTCTTCCAATTTTATGTAGGCTCCAGTTATTCATGTGCTATAACCTTTTTCAGATGTTGAGATAATGGAGAAAGGAAACAAAACTTAGAAGTCAGCATAATCTCAAACCTGATAAACAAGGCAAGCCAAAGACTCCCATCACTGAGACTGGCCTCAGAGTTTTGCTCTGACATCTGATTTTCAAAAACATGAACAAGCTCCCTTGAAACTCCTGGATGGGTTCATGGAAGTCACAGATGTTGCTCTCGCTTCCAGTTTATTTTTCATGTTTTATATTGTGCTTTAGGAAGAATGGATCAATTGTACTTCACAGTCAGTATTAAAGACACATCTCTTTTCAGGATAAGGCTTTTTCTATCTAATTTTTATGATTGTGTTGCTAAAGACTGAATCAGTGCTTTCTTTCTCTCCTAGTCCTACATTGTTTTTTCTTCCATTGTTTTTAATGTATGACCAATTTTCTCTGCTAGAGATATCCAGCTTATTAGAAACCCAGCACACTAAATCTGGTGCTGATAATGTAGTATTGTTAACTTTTTCCAGTTCACTGAAGGGTTGCAAGAATATAAAAAGATTATCATCAAGGGAAATTTGGTCACCAGCCACTCATTTCTGTTTCCTCTGTAGCCATATGAAATAAATAATTTATACAACCAGGTCTTTTTCACGCACCTCTTTCAGTCTCTAAGAAATTAGGTCAATATGTTTTCATTTACTCTGAATTTGCTGCAATTATTTATTTATTTGCTTCTGTGGGCTATGAACATTTTTCCTTAAGCATTTTTTGGCATTGGTATTAACATTCTGCTACAGCTAATGGAAGAACAATTATTTTCTTGAAATTGAAAGGTTAACCTTAGCATTTATTTTAAAATATTTTTAATTGTTTTCAGCTACAGAAGTATTTATGATACCGTAGCAGTTCAGAGCAGAAGTTAATAAATGAATTAAAATTTCCTCAGCTCTACAGGCAAAGTGAAAATTAAACAAACAAATAATGAGGAAATTAATGCACAATATTATTGTTCATTTGTTTGTGACTCAGTGAACCTCAGACTTTGTTTAGACTACACAAAGGTGTTGATTTTTAAATAGCAAGAACAAGTAGGTGCTATCAAATAATCTGAATGAATTTTCTTTAAGTTGATTTTAATGTGTTACACCAATGAATGAATAGGAATCCAATAGAATAGGAATAAGACCAAGACCTTTTTATGTTAGGATATTAGTTTTTGAAAGAATTAATCTGTTTACTAGGAAAAGTCTCAAAGAATCAAAGAACATGTATAAATCTTTAAAAGACTGTAAATACAGGATTAGGTAAGAGATCTATTAAAAAAAAAAAAAAGGATTATTTGCCTGATACCTGAACTCATCAAGAATTTGATACAGCTAATTAAAAACTAGCTCCTGAGACATTCTCCTACTGAAAAGATAAGGTAAGGAGAAAAAATATGTTCAAAACTTAAATTTCAAGAAAAAATGACTGATTTTAATTATAAAAAAAGTTTTTATAATACTTATGATTCTAAAATCTCTGTATTGTTCAAAAACAAATGGAATTTTCATTTTCTCATAACAACTGCAAATAAACTCTATTATTAGACACAGCAGTGTAGACTTTTAATCTCTCTGGTAACTATTTACAAACAACATTGACATTTATATATGGAATTGCAGAACACTACCTACCAAAGAAATGCCCTCAAAGTGCTTATTTTCAGTAATACATTAATTATATTATTTGACTAAATCTTTTTCAGCATTCCAAAGAGTAAAGATAAATGATGAGTTAGTAATGAATGAAGAAAAATACATATATATATTACCAGATGATAATTCATTAAAATATTCCTTTTTAGAGTAATCAATTAAAGTTAGTTTTTTACTTGTGAAAGGAAATCATAAGACTCCAATAATAACCATTGAAGAACAATGGTATAATGAAGTCAATTACTCTACTCTTATATATTCTAGACATTGTACATTCTGTTTCATGAACTAATTCACACTTTTTTATTATTAACAGTGTGGGATTACTTCTCACATATAAGAATTGAACTAAATGCTTTTAAAAATACAGGAAACAGAAGTGTTCAGTTCTATAAAAATTCAACAGAATTCAGACTCGTTGATAAACAGAGAGCAAGGGTACGACTTTGTATGACGGATCATCTGCTCTAATGGCTTACTTTCACTTATAGAAGAATTTCTCCTCCTGATCCCACATTTCTACCATTTGTTCATGCCAGTTCCTACTGCTGACTTACAGTAAACCAAACTGGTCTGCTAATACTTCATTTATTTAAGCAGAAGTGAACTTCTCTGTTAGAATCTGTGTGCTCCAAGAAACAAGGTGAAACCAAAAATTTGGGAGCTCTGGTAAGAAAAAGAGAAAAGGCAAACTAGATGAAAAGGAGAGAGACTATGTCCTGGGAAACAAAACAGTCTATAAAGCAGGCTCTGTTTAATGATTTATATGTATAGTGTGTAACTCCAACTCAGCTGCTTATTAATACAAACTCTAGCATTGATTTTAGTAGGTTAGCAAAGAATTCCAGAAATGTATAAAATCATGTGGCCTAAAAATATTAAGAAAGAGATAAAACATTACTTCCATTAGCACTGTAGTTAACTACTAGTTTGAGTTTGTTCAGCTTAAGTGTCCAGAAATTAACTCTCATTAGGCCTTACTGGTTCTCTAAAACAAAAAAAAGCAAGTCAAATGCTGTATGAATTGTAATTACTCTAAATATTGTCCAAACCAACTTTCAGTGTTCCATTTGAAAACCTAAATGATTTAATTCTTATTTTTTTTTAAATGTTTTCTCTCATTGCCAAAAGTTTTATAGAATTATTAATAATTTTTAAAGGAATAATTACATACTTTCCTCAAACTTAGCCACGTTCTGTTGAAGAATTCAATTATATGTTTTATTGCTTAATGAGGTCTCTGCAGTCATGATTACATTAGCAGTTTGTAATTTCACTCCTGGAGAGTACATAGAACCACAGATTAATAGAATATTCTGAGTTGGAAGGGACCCACAAGGATCACTGAGTCCAGGTCCCAGTTCCACACAGGACCACCCAAAATTCAAATCCTACATCTGAGAGTATTGTCCAAACATTCCTTGGACTCCAGCAGCTCAGGACCATGCCCACTGTCCTGTGCAGCCTGTTCCAGGTCCACTGCCCTCTGGTGCAGACCCCTTCCCTAACCTCTAGCTGCCCCTCTCCTGACACAGATGATCTTAAAGGTCCTTTCCAACCCAAACCATTTTATGATTCTATGTCCAGGTCATTTATAAAAACAGAAGCCTCAAATGGAGCCCTGAGGAACTGCACTCACTAGTGACTGACCTTCTTTGAGCCTGACCCATCAACCATCTCCTGTCTGATTGCATACTTGTCCAGCTGTATGCCAGACATTTTGTCCAGAAGGATACTGTGGGCAATAGTATTTAAAGCATCACTGAAATCCAAAAAAGACTTCATCAGCTGGCTTCCCTCGTTCAAGTAGATGGGTAACCCTGTCATAAAAGGAAATTAGGTTTGTTAAACAGGACTTGTCCCTTGTGAACCTGTGTTGGCTTTAAGCATTTACCACATTGTCTTTGAAGTATTTTTCAGTAACTCCCAGAATGATCTCTATAATTTTGCTAGGCACCAAAGTGAGATTGACAGGCTTATAATTACCAAGGTCTTTTTCCTTGCTGTTCTAGATAATTGGGACAACCAGCTTCCAGTCGACAGGGACCTCTGCAGATTCCCAAGACCATTTAAAAGTAATTGAGAGAGATCTTGTGAAGACATCAGCCAGCTCTTTTAGTATACAAGGATTAATCCCATCAGGCCCCTTAGATTTATGTGCTTAAAGCTGTAATTGCAAATCTTACAGAGTTTGAGCCTCAAAGGCTGGGAGTTTATCTTTTCTGTCATCACATTAGTGGGGCTCCAGGGGTCTGAATACCTACCATCAGTATTCTAGAGTGATTAGGAACTGGAATGGGCTGCCCAGGAAGGTCATTCAGTCACCATCCATGGAGGTGATCAAGAAATGCTGAGATGTTGTACTGAGGGACTTGGTTTAGAGGGAAATATTGGTGACAGGTGAACAGTTGGACTGGGTGTCCTTGTAGGCTTTTTCCAACATTGATGATTCTATGATTCTATGAAGATGGAGTTGAAGAAGGCATTAAATTTAAAATCTTTGTATTTATTGTTCATATGCACTGTGGTGCTTGTCCATTTTTCAGAGACAATACCTTCCATTTGGCATTCATAATCTGCATTCCCCTTTTAAATGGAACTTTGCATTAGATTAAAATGTATGTTTTCATATGCACAGATAACAAGGCAGTATAAAATCTTTATGTGACAGACATGTTCATCTCATCTCCTTACCTTCCTCTGTTTCAGCTGTAAAAAACACTAGGTCAAGATCATATACCTCCTTATGTATCAGGCTATTAATTGGCCCAAATCTAATTTGAAGTTCTAGAAATTACTGATTTTCAAATAATGTAGTAGTGATTAATGTCATCATGGGACAGCTGAGTTGTAACATAACAAAATAAAAATGCCTCTTTTCTCCTGGGCAATACAAAATGTAATTACTGAGGAAAACCTATCTATAAAATTACATGAAAGTCATTTGTTGCAGAGATGCTAAGAGCTACTGCCACCGTGGGACACTGGATTAACCAGAAAAACTATATTTTTTTCCTTAGTGCTGTTTTACTACAGAACAAAGCACATACCCTAAGTCTGTGAAAAGCATCCATAAACTCCCATAAAAGCAATTGATTATCCTTGTCTTGTTATCTGTTTCAAAAGGTAGTGAAGATCTTTTGTTAGAAATGCTATAACCTTGGGCAAATCAGTCAGAGAGTAAGGTCCCAATTCTTCAAAGCATTTAATGTTATTTTTACTCATCTATCTTCATCAAGTATGTAACTTTAACTGAATATTTGAGTTGAAGTATACAAAACAAGACTTAAACATTATACTTGCCCACTCCCTGAACAGCTTGATTCCTTGAATACTTGAAGAAACGAAGAGATCGCAAGAGATTTCTGTCATATGGATTTAGACATTTGTCTAGTGCCCACTTAAATTCTTCGGGTTGCTTACAGCTATGAAGGGGATAAAGCAAATTACAGAGTATTGCGCATGAAATACCTGCGCTCAACATTGATTATATTAGTAGTGATAGAGAAATTAGATCCAAAATTAAGTATAGTAATGAAGGTTATAAGGTTGGGTGGAATTGAAAGATCCTTTCTACAGAATGCAGAAAGCCCTCTGACTTCCCTAGGAATAAAGATAGCTTGTTTGAAGCTATGAAATCTAGCTCTGAGAATTGCTGAATATCTGGAAATTGTCTTGACATCACATTATGACATATTTTCTCAGTATCAGTCATTTATTCTACTCGCATGTGGTTTCTTCAAATACCAAGTGATTTTAAGAATTCTTGTTATGTCTGATTATGAAAATCAGGAATATTTATTTGAGTAGAATTCTATCTTCAGCATTCAAACAGGTTTAAATAATGCAAGATATTTTATATTTGAATTGTGCTCATAGGACTGCCGGAATGCACTGCAAGGCAGAAGGAGCTCAGGAAGACAGGAATTAGTAAAAAAGAGAAACTATATAACAGGAAGAAATAACAGGTAAGAGTGAGTTTAATATGGTCACAGAGATTAACAGAACAAGAACACAACCAAGAGAAGCCTCCTAGGGTAGATGTACTGTATTTCTTTGCCTTAAAAATCCATTAAATTTTATAGTTGTATAAAAGACACTGGACCATTTTTAAACATTAATGAACTGTATTCACTGTAGTTTAATGAATCAGATGTGGATTTTACTCTAGAATTCCCTAAGGCCTTTGAGAGCTTAATGGTATTCTGTGTTTACTGACACATAAATCTTTAAGTATGAGGCTACACCTTCTTTCATTTGGACAATACGCTGGTAAAAAGATGACCAGAAAATGTGGAGAATTAAGTCTAATATTTAAGTCTAATTATGTTCAACCATCCATCCCAGGTTTTATCTTCCAGTATGGATTACATTTCTTTTAACTATCCTCTGCTGTTCTTGAAAGATGAATGCTGAGTTTCAGACTCAGCTTGGAAAAGTCTGTGTTTGTCAAGAAGGCTTTGAAATGAAAGCTTTCATATTTGAAGCCATGATATCTTGAACTTATTTTTTATCTCAGTTATGTCAGTAAAATCCAATGAAATCAGTCCTATTCTGCTACTATATTTAACTCTGCTCCTGTGATACTGCTAAGTAGGAGTTCCAAACATGTAGAGCAAGTACCACAGCAAGTTTGCAGATGACACACAGTCAGCACACTGGAGGGAAGGGATGCCATGAAGAGCCTGTGCCAGCTCTCCTAGTTCTGCTCCCTTTCAACTCCTTGTGCATCCCCAGCTCCCTGTATGCTGGGTACCACAGGAAACTGAAAAGTCCTCGACCTAGTGTAAGCACTGCTCATCAGTAGTTAGAACATTGGTGAGTTAAGAAACATTATTTTTAAATTAAATCAGCACCATATCAGCTACCAAGAAGCTACCAAGAAGAAAATAAACCCAATCCTAGTCAAAACAAGGACTATTACTTAGTTCTGGAGGTCCCTGCATAAGAAAGACGTGGACCTGCTGAGTCAGTCCAGGCAAAGGCCAGAAAGATGATTAGGGGCTACAGCACCTGTCTTAAGAAAAACTGAAGAAATTGGGGTTGTTCAGTCTGGGAGAGAAGAAACGGGCTTTTATAGCAGCTTTGCAGTACCTAAAGGTAACACGTAGGAAAGCTGGGAAGGGGCTCTTTATCAGGGTCCTAAAGTGATAGAACAAAAGATAGTAATTTCAAACTAAAAGAGAGGAAATTTAGGTAGGATATCAGGATGAAATTTTTTACTCAAAGGGTGGGAAGGCACTGGGACAGGTTTACCAGAAAAGCTTTGGATGCCTCATCCCTGGAGGCATTCTAAACCAAGCTGGATGGGGCCCTGGGAAGCCATATCTGGTATATGGCAGCCCTGACCATGGCAGGAGCTTGGAAATGGAGGGACTTTGAGGTCCCTTCCAACCCAAACTTCACTATAATTCTGTAATTTTTTTTTTTCAGATATTTTATATATTTCTTTCTCCCAAGGCCTTCTTTTTGTTTGGGAGAAGTCTTATTTAGAGCTTAAGAAAAAATTTTGACAGTTCATTTCTTCAGGAGCTGAAGCAGGTGGTAAATTAATAGCTTAGGTGGGGGCTGCCATGAAGCATGAAAAGTTATGACTGGTGTCAGTACAAATTACTTTCTTTAACTGCAAATAAAGCAGTGGAGAAAACATTAGCTATGCAGCAAACATGGGGTTAGTCAACAAAGAGAGATTTTACAAGGTTTCCTCAAGCAATCACCAAAAGGTCATTCCATGCATCTGCTGCAGTCGTTGGTAGCATTTTACAGTCATTTGTTGTTGTTCTAAATCTGTGGCTGTAACAGTGATCTCATTAGTAAAATCAATGGATGAGGAACATACTGCAATAATTTTTTTTCAGTGGAACAGATATTGCAGATGCGAGCTAAAATGCGAATGTAAATAATGCATATAAGAAAACTAACATTATTTGATTACAAGATTTCTGGAAAGGAAGTATATTCCATTTCTAAACTTACTGAAGCTCACATACTACATACTTTTGAAATCATCTTCTACTACTGTGTACTACTACTGATGCCAGCTGTTATGGAGCTGCCCACACATATACTAATAATTTCACTTAGCTGCTGAAACAGGGTGGTATGTAAACTGTCTCATAGAAGTTATCACGGGGCCTGTGTTACGTTCTGAACTCCACACATTTTTATTTTTATTTTTAATTAATTTTGATGGTTATTTGTTGCAAAATTTCAATTGAACTTTAGAGACAGTGGAGTGTCACTGCTTGGAATAATTTCTTAAAATTATAAGTACAAATAAAATCATGGAGCACAGGCACAACCCTGTAAAGAAGTTTCCAGCTAGTGAAGGACTTCTTCATGCTACTGTATTTCTAGTGTTGAAGCAGTTGCTTCCACCCTCTGCTCATTGTGCCTCACTGCCTCACTTGGCCTTTTTCTCTGTTCCAATATACTTCCTTTAATTGTGATCTTCAAGTCCCTTCCTGCATCCTACCATGAGCATTTAGTGTGCTCATGATTCTTAGAATCATAGAATCATAGAATCATGGAATGGTCTGGGTTGAAGAGGACCTCAAAGATCATCGAGTTTCAACCCCCCTTGCTGTGGAGGGTTCTTGCATGCATTTACTTTGTAAACAGTGTTCATCACCTGAATCCCCACAGAGCAAATCTGCTTGTTCCCAAAGCTTTTCCATCGGCTTCCATAGAGTGGTTATTGATATTTACTAAGGGTTAACAGTAAGGTTAGAAATACTGGATAGAAAATCAGTGTCCAGCTACATCATAGTTTTTTGTCTGTAGAAGTGGCACCTTCAGAAGGTGTCATTTGTGTGCATAATAACCCTTTTTATCTAGGCAGCTTCGGAGGAAATCCATCTGTATATATGTTCCAGTATTCAAAGATGTAACTCTCTTAATGGATATCTGTGAGGACAGCAGCACAATTTTACAAACAGGTCTGTGTGTGATTAGTCGATATTAACATCACAAAGGAAACAAAAGGACACATCTGTGTGTGATTTTTGGTTGAAATGGAGCAAACATTAGACTTGCAGTGCATATGCCTTGGCTCCATGGGAGTTCTTGAAGCTTACAGGAGTGGGACATAAAGGATCAACAAGCTTTTAAAGGAAAGGAACAAAGAGCTGTAAGGCTTTTATATAGGCTGTAGGTATAAAATCAGCAAGTTTTAAAGTCAATATATGTGTCTGACTGGACTTCCTAACACCTAGTGTATTTTACAAATGTATGATGTCTATCTTAATACTGAATTGGAGAAATGTAATACAATATTAATGTTAGATGACTAACATGGTCTTTTATAAAAATATCAGGCTAATATCTTGGGTAATGTACTGAAAGATAGTTTGTATTTTGACTTCAGATAATATTTTTCCTGTCACAAAACCTAGTAACCTACTAACCTACAAACACTGCTTCCCATATATGTGTGCAGAACAGAGGCAGCCTGGGCTCAGACAGGAATCTGTTTAAGCTAAGGGCAGGATGAATGAGATGAGAATAAAGATTTGGTGACCAGAAATCCTGGGTTCTACTGAAAAGTCTTCAAATCGGTCAACCATCCTATGTCTAAAACGGGGTTAAAAGAGTGATAGTGATTGATTATGTTCTGTGGCCACTAAAGAAAGGGCTTATATACTTAAGCACATATAAGACTTTGTGGATTAGAGTTCATAAGGCAGATTTATTGAAGAAAACATCTCACATCAGTAATAAATCACTTAAGTTTACAGATACACGACAAATTAGGAAAGCAATCTCATCATCATAAGCAGGATCCTACAATGTAATACACATGAAGAGTTCATTATCCCTCTTGTCCCTTAGATAACAGTACATCACACAGAATTTATTGGTAAATAAATAAAAGTATCATACTACATAAACTTACAGGCTTTTACAAATGGCAAATACAAAAACAAAATATAAGATAGAAAATAAATAAATATAACAAAGTGAAATAAAATAAAATAATATTTGTTTAATGGTGTAAGAGAATGGAATGACTTCCAGCTTAAAGCTTTGTTCAGCAGTAGCCATCCGAGACCCAATCTGCTTAACAAGCTTCTGAAGATAATGGTTAGCTACCATGAACGCAGTGGTAAAGGGCAGATGTGCTGTTCCTCTTCACACAGTAAACGTGTGCACTCCAACATCTGCTGTCACCGTGTTGAATGGGACGTGATGCCCCTGATAACTGGGGTAGGCAGGAGTGCCCCTAGCAACCAGCTGCTGACGGAGAGGATAAAAACAAAGAATTCTGAAGAAGAATATGTACCTCCTCTGCCGAACTGCAGCCATGCAGGTCAAGGATACGTCACTGACTGACTTGCTGCCACCTTCTGGACCAACCAGACATCACTGGATCCCTGGTGATGACTATCCCTGCCTTGAAATTGTTTGCTAGGATTTCTCTCTTTACTATCACTAACTTCCCCATCTTCCCCAACTTCCTTAGTAGCTTAGAACCTTAATAAATCATTGGACAGCATTTGGTCTTGTTTGATGCCTTAATCTTCCCTGGTTACATGTATGTCAAACCATTGCCTCCAATAATTGGAGCATGACAAATGGTTTTTTTGTTTCTCAAGTACATACCACAAATACGGCTGTTCTTACCACTGTTGACTGCTATGGAACCAAAGATTCCTTGGACATCTACCTTTGTCATATTTCAGTAACTCAATAAATCAATAAGAATTTGTTGTCAGGTTTTATTATTTCTTAAGGTACTGTTATAACATATTGTTTTCTTCACAGTTTGTCACTTAGGAATTTTGCCTCATTATCTATGCTAATTTTGTTTCTGTCCTCTTTTTTCTTGCTTTAAAAGATGAAAGATTTCGTTTACATGGCTGTTCTTTCTTTTACTCTAAAAGCTACTACGATTTGAGATCTCAAGAGATATTTCAGGGTATGAGCAGCCCACACGAAGTTACAGTGAAATCTTAATCTTTGTTCATTTTCTTAGGAGCAAAGAGGAAGAAATGCCTGTCAGAACTGTAGGCATATTTGTGAAGTAGTGGACTGGATGTAAACAGATAATCTCTTAATACTCCTTCCAGATCTACCTGTCCTGATGTACAAATTTGGGCTTGTAAAGCAATTGAGAGGCATTATCCAAATTATACTTGTTTAACCATAACTTTATTGTTATTTGAAGAAAAAAATACAGGATTTCAAAAGGCTTACATTGAAGGGAGAGAGTACAATGAATTTAAATGTAAGCCAGTGAAGAAGGGTTGTCACATCAAATAAATATAGAGAGCTGGCAGACATCTAAGTAGTGCTACTGACATCTAAGCAGTGCTGCTGATGGATTCATCATTGGTACCATCCTGCTGTGGGATGGAGTCCATGCTTACCTACCAATATATGTGGCTACATGCCAACAAATAACATCTCTCCTTCTGGAGAGATAATCTTCATAGTTAATGTAGCTTAGGATGCAATTCATCTTGTCCTAATGCAGATGTCAAATGAATCACAGATCAAATTCTGTTAACTAGCTTGGTTAAATCTTCTGTTGATACAGTGAGTACACAAGCAACTACATAAAACATAAATAGTTATATGACTGATATATCAATTTTATGAAAAAAAAATTACCCTGGAAGATGGAGGAAAAGGTGATTCTTAATGGTTTTTGTAGTGTAAGCATTTTCTATAAAGCCAGCAGATCAAAGTCCCAGCAATGATCTATGATATCCCTTCACCCGGTTATGGTGACCTGTAGCTGTCTGAGGGTAGAATGGAAAAGGTATGTATAGATGTACAAACTCAGATGTCAAGGTGAATTGCAGAAAGAGGATGAGAGATCTAGCAGGCATTACTGAAAGAATATAATCCCCGCTTTGTCATAATACCTTCTTCACAACAAAATTTTTCTTCCATCAGCGGCAGTCTGGTTCCCACTCATTCTGTTGTACTTGAGTTATTCTAGTCTCCTCTTTATCTCCTCTAGACTTCTGCATTTTTTATCTGTTACATGGCTAGAATACAGCAGCAGATCAGCCCTGACTTGCTTCTTGTTCTTTCCCAGATTCAGGCATTTGGCTCAGGAGCTCACAGTTGTGCCTGTTGTCCTACGTCTCATAAAGCCATCAGAAGACTCTATTTTAATGGGAAGAAAAAAAAAAAGGAAATTGCATGTTACATTGTGTGGTCATCATAGCATCTTTTAGCTTTATGCTTCATCTTTAATCTAAAATTCTTTATAGGTTTAAAGAAACAGCCCCTGAAGTTACTACCAACCAAAATGACTTTACCCTTTATATAGATATTTACTGAACAGGCTTCATCAAAAGTCCTGCCAGGAATGATGAAGAGAAGAGTGTTGATTTCTTAGTTATATTTCATGTAGTGTCCTGAAATCAATTACATCAGCCAGAAGGCACAAGTGGATACACATGCTAAGCAATGGAATAAAACAGTCGCAGACAGTTTCTCCCTACTTCATCATGGCAGAACAAGGTGAAAATGGAGCAGATTTCAAAAAAGCAGGGAATTTGCTGGTGTAATCAGTTCAAGTTTAGTTTGTGCTTTGGACTTATGCTGACTGGAGATAGGTTAAAACCAGATTTTCCTTGAAACTCTTTAACATTCAGGCCTTATGGCAATCTCCACAGCATTTTCACTACCAGAAAGTTATGCTATAACTAAGTGTTAATATATATTAATATATATAAGTATATATATAAGTATATATATATATATACTTTCTACACTTAGTTATAGCACATTGATTATTGAAGTTTACTCTTACAGAAAAGACTGTCTAACGTAATCAAATAAGTTAGAAGCCATGGGGACTAAAGTTCTGATGATACTAACGGCATCACTACAGAAATTAAACAATACCATGGAATATTAAATGCTTCTGTTAGCAGTAATATGGAGAAAATAAGGAAATTAAATAGTTAGCGATATTTCCTTATATTCTCTCCAAGTTTCTGATTTCAGAATAGATATATGGTTTATGTATAATTAAGAAGCTTCCTCAGTCTTTCTGATCTAACCTATAATCCTGCAGGCTGTCAGTGACTCTCTTAGTCAAAATAATATTATTGAAGTATTTCACATAACCATTAGTTATTTTAGATTCATCATTAAAATAAAAGTGCAACTTATTTGATCATGTAAAAACAGAATGTAAAATGAGTCAAAAAGTGAGTACAATTTATAGAGCATTCACTACTGACATAATGATGAGGTTCAAGTGATACAACAGATCAGTAAACTTCAAATTTTATTCAGAATTATATCATGGCTGTTGTTCATGACCAAGATGATCATTTCATCTCTGTCTGTAGAAAAGTGTTAATGCTATGAAAGAATGTAATGTAGATTTAGAAACAATCATAGCTGGATTTGAAGACTGAAATTACAAATGATAATCAAACTTGATCCACATAGGGTACTGAGTCTAAGCTGCTTACCTATCTAGAAAATCTAGAGACCAAAACCTACAGAGACAGTCTGTGATAATGGTATGATCCTAAATAATAGTCCAGACAGCTTACTTCAGTCAGCTAATGTTAGGTAAGATTAATATCTTACTTTATGTCTAAGGAAAATAATTTTATATATTAAATGTTATACCTAGTGTCATTAAATCCAATTTAATGATATTTAATTTAGCCTCTTTGTATCCACATTGATTCATCTCTATTTATCATGTTAATACCTAATTTCATATTTATTTAGAAGGATACTGATGAGAAAACAGCTGCAACACAGCACATAGGTTCACAAAACCAACAGTATTTATCTTCATAAGCAAAATGTCCTGAGCTTCATTTATGGACACGAAGAAAATATTTGTATAAGTATACCCACACTATAATACACATAATACTCATTAAGCAAAGATTCCTGTTTCTGAAAGTGTTCAAGACCAGGTTGGATGGTCGCTCAGCATCTTGATCTGGTGGGTGAGAACCCTGCACATGGCAGGGGATTTGAAGCCTTAAGGTCCCTTCCAACACAAGCCATTTATTGCTTCTCTAATTCTATGAAAGCTCCTGCCTCTTAGCACATTACTGTGTTTTCATTTCTTTAGCATCTCCAAAAGTCAGACAGGATGATTTTTCATTGTAAGAATATAAAATAAACTTGGAAGTTCTTTATCACATATCAGAAATTCATAGAATATTAGGTCTACCTTCTCAACCAGTCTGAGCAGAAATTCACCTGAGTATTAGGCTGGCTGTAGTTTGTCTACCTCAAGTGCTATCAAAAAATCTTTGTGGCATTCAGTACAGAATGACTGTGTCTTCAATGTCATCCATATATTTTCATAATAATAACATTCAGGAAGCACAACAAGAGAGTAATCAAACATCTCTTCAGTGCTAGAATTTTTTTATACAGGAGGCAAATCTTTGTTACCTGACACAATAGAGGTTGATGGAAATACGATCCAACAATCTGATCCAACAATCAGTAGTATCAAAAAAGGAGTTTAGGCTGGCCATTATAGACCTCATACAAGAACTGTTCTCTTATCACCCCATCCCGAAGATCTCATTACAAAAATATTTATTTTTAAATGGAAGTAAGGCATTTTGCTAAGTAAACTGACCCATGTTTCTGAATTCAAATATGGAATAAACTCTTATCTTATCTTATCTTATCTTATCTTATCTTATCTTATCTTATCTTATCTTATCTTATCTTATCTTATCTTATCTTATCTTACCTTACCTTACCTTACCTTACCTTACCTTATCTTATCTGATCTAAATTGGCAAGATGTGTTGGGAGAATCCATTCTGGTCATTATATCTCTGACTTTGCCTGGGAGTATTTTACCCCCACTTGGAATGTATTTCCCTTTTTTTTTTTTTCTCTTTGCATTTATGCTTTAGAATCATTGACTTCTCTCATTAGGGGGGATACATTAGAATACACAGCAAGTGTAATAGAAAT
Organism: Callipepla californica brunnescens; assembly: GCA_023055505.1. NCBI lineage: Eukaryota > Metazoa > Chordata > Aves > Galliformes > Odontophoridae > Callipepla > Callipepla californica. Next base: position 5,037,368 of record JALIRH010000002.1, on the reverse strand, counting down.
ATGTTGTCTATGACAAGATAACCTGCCAAATACTTCAGTCCCTCGTCCTCTGGTCATTTTGTCTGCTGCAAGCCATGTGTATATGTTATTTTTACTTTAAATACAGTGAGTTTGTTATGACTGGAACCTGCCATCAGTAATTAGGGCTGGAGTCAAGACATGGGCATATCACACCTCATCTTGGGGCCATCTGGTATTCCTGAACATGGTGATAATATGTCTGCATCACTGTCCTTAATCTCAGCCTACTTCAGCCTGTCTGAGATCAGAGCAATTATTGTAGGTTGGTTACTTTACAAGAAATTCACTATGAGAAAAGTAACTTACAAATAAACAAAAAGTTGTGTGTGAGTTTGTACTCTCTTTCAATTAACCACTCGACTCTCTTGTCTTGTTTAAAGGTGGTGTTGGTAAATCATAACTCTGCTGACCATCTCTTACTTTCCTCCATTTCCTCACTCCTGTAAAGGGACACTGAACACAAGAACTTTCTTCTCCTTTCTTGGTAAGAAACTAAGATCTGGTGAAATTTTCCCTGTGCTTAAATGAGAATAAGTACATTCCTTGCTTCTGCTTGGTACCACAAAGGTTAAAGGTACAAACAAGCCAAAATATTCTTAAAATAGTTGCATTAGAAAAGAATTAAAATAATCACAATAAAATTTAAATTTGTGCACAATATTAAAACCAATGCCAGACTGCTTCCTGGAAATAAATCATTCGGACAGCTTTCCCATGATGGATTATCATTCTTCATACCACTCACAGTGGAGATATCTATCAGAAGTGAGGTATATTTCCTGATGGAGGATGATGCCATATGGCTAGTAAGTGCAGAGCTGGCAGTGCTTACAGCAGCACATAGCCACAGATCCACTCATCTGTTTGACTATCCTATACTATATGTTAGGAATCTTGGGGCTGTGCCAAACTACCTAGCAATAATTGTAGCAGTCATCTGTGAATAGTGTTATCTGGCAGCATATTAGTCGTTCATTTAATTTATCGCCTTCCCACCTTATTAGCAGTACATCACAGGGCTGGCAAACTTTTTAAGCTCATATTTCAAAAGCAAAAACTCTTAGAGCTATACCTTAGAAGTAGAAACGTAGTTTATGTAATTTTCTCCACACATGTCAATATAAATGCCAGCCATTACAGCGTGCAGAGCTCTCATTCATGCAATGACAGCTCTATCTCCTCAGTGACTAAGGCAGATGTTAGAGTGATTCACTGCAACCACCCTTAAGTTTAGGCCACAACAGACCCTCAAGGTAACTTATAAAGTCATAGAAAAGTTTGACAAGCAGTTTTCCTTTCTCTTATTAGGAAATCTTATCAGGCATCTCAGTAAGCATTGATGGCATGGAAGGAAATTCAACCATTCTTCTGGACAGGTTTTGTGTACGTAACCACAAGGCGTCAACTACCAGGGACATTAGATATACACAAAAGCTCATGTGAATATACATATACACAAAGAAGGAGGGAGAAAAAATATAGTCCATGTAACATACAGTGTATTGTTTTCACTGTTCTTCAAGGATATGAAGTATTAAAATTGTAAAGCTAACGCCCACAGCTCAACTCTTTCACTGCTCTGTCTATATCTCATGTACTTATATATGTATCACTGAAATGGTAAAACTAAGATTCCTGTAGTCCTAAGACATTTTCTTTCTCAGTGCTGTGTTCAGAGATTTAGCTCAATCACAAATAGATTCATCTTGTAAATTACATTATAAATATTGAGTGAGCTCATTGATTATATTTTATATGTGGCATGGCTCTCTGCCAAGATAAAAGTTGGAGGTACTTCAGGGAAGAGCACACATTGTTCTCTACTAGGCATAAATATTACCAGCTGCTGTTCTTTTAATGATGCAGTCTTCCATTCCGAGCTCAAACTGAAAACATTTTGCTACATCTTGCAAAGCAGATAATAAAGAGAATAGCTTATGTTCTTTCAGGCTGACGTGTAAGAACAGTAGCTCTATTGTGCTAACATTTGCAAAGCAAGGGGTCAGATTATTTGCAACCAGAGACACAGAAGGAATAGATAAGTTTGAATACATCATATTTCTTAAATTGAGAAGAAAAAAAAGAAAAAAGAAAAAAAGCATAGTCTGGAACAGGAAAGTGCTTTCAGGATGTTTTATTCTCTGTGATGTTTATTGGGTTAAGCCTTAAAATTTACAGATACATAAGCAGTAATGCTGGCCACATACTTTTCACTGTGGGTAAGAATTATGTGGTTAGCTAGGGTTTGCTGAATAAATCCTTTAGAGGCTTATTTTTTTTCATAATATGGAAACAGATTTTCCTTGCATTTGTGGGGTTTATTTTTGTCTTAGAAAGTTTATGCTAAAGTTTTAAATTTATGCTGAAGTTCCCAATCTTAAAAGCATGCAGACCTGATTCTTAAAGGATCTGTCAGATGAGTAAATAGCAAGCGGAATAAAGGAAGTCAAAAGGCTGTTCATGGCACCACAAGATTTTATAGGAGGCTCGTGACAGAGATTAGTAGTCTCTCTGTTTTCGCCATCTCCTCTCCTTACTACCCAGTAAATAAATAAATAAATAAATAAATAATTTCGAAAGCAAAACTAAAAAAAAAAAAATTATCAATAATAAAAGCAAGAAAACAAAGCCCTTTACACATATAATAACATAGCCACAACAGTCAACATTTCAACTTAAGGACATATTCAAAATCATTTAATGTCACCTGACAGAGTGAAAATTGAACCAACATTCCTTAAAGATGCAAACTGACTGGCTGCTCTTTGATATATCTTGATCAATCAATTCACAAAGAAATGAATGGAAAGACCAGAGGCTGCTTCCTAAGACTGAATCCAAGGAGGCTTAAAAATATTGCGAAGTATTGTCAGGACTGAATGTATCATTAATTTGAGGCAGAACTATGAAAGTTAAGCATTAAGAATTAAAACAAAACTCACATTAATGTTTCTATTAGAATTTGAGCATAGCTGTGCACCAGGGCTATGCCCGTGTTAAAACCTAATGCATTTCAATTATTAATAATCAGACTGGCCTGGAAATTCCCCACCTACTAACCTGTACAAATGACAGACTGGACTTATGTTGTCTTGTGATTTCCCAGACCATCCACCGTGTGCTTTGGTGTGTTAATTAACATTCAAGGTGGGCAACCTTGCTATCTCAGAGACTCTGCTGGGAGGTTTCTGCTGCAGAATTCACTAGTATGAACACAGATAAGTTGTTTGTGAATGGTCAACAAGAGTTGTTCTAGCAATGGCAGAGATAGTCAAGGACAGAATTTTGTAAATAATTCAAGATGCTGAACTACATTTAGTACATTTTTAAACAATTTTTAACTAGCAGTCTGTAATGATGGTTCCACATGTGTATTGGATTAGTCCTGGATCACATCAGCTATAACAATGAATGGAATGAAAATTATACTAAATAATAATAATAAAATAATAATAAATGATTTTCCTATATTTTCTTATAGCTTTTTAAACATTCAAATGAGTAAGAAGAAAAAAGTAAATTCTTCATACAAAATAACATTTATCCATGCTAATGATTACTCTGACGATCTAAACCATAAACGTGTCTCATGAGCAAGGGAGCAGATAAATTAGTTTCATGATACTAATCACATCCAGTACAAACCTTCTAGCTTTCATCTAGTCCCATCTAATTAAATGATGTCTCCCTCTCATGCGGATTTATTTGTATATTGTTAGATCCTTTGCTAATCCAGCATAGAATGAAAATATATAGCCTCTATTAGCAGTTATGTTTGGAAGAAAATTTGCACCTGAAGAAATAAAGATAATTCTTACAATAGAATCACACAGTGGTTGAGGTTGAAAGGGATTCCCACAGCAGAGTGTCCAGGCAGATTCTGAGGATCTCCAGGGAGCAGACTACACAAACTCTTTGAGCAATCTGTGTCAGTGCTCCTGCACTAGCACAGTAAAGTGTTTCTGGATGTCAATAGTACTTTTCATCTACCAACCTTTCCTGTCTTATTTGCTGGGAACAATAACAAACTCCTTTTTTCAGGAGGAAATAAAGCTTTCTTTCTTTTTATGTAGGAAACATAATAATGATAATAATACTAAAAATGTGATTCTCAAGATCACAACTTGGGAAAAATGTCATCATGTACCCTGAGGTTTCTTATGACAAGTTATGCACTGCCTTAATAAATAAATGTATATTGCCACGTATCTGTTTGCATACATCATCAGTTCCTTAAGTCTGTTTCTACTTGTCAAAGGAGAAAGAGATTACTGATTTCACAGTCTGATATGTAATGTAGAATATTAGAGATGCTCCATCTTTGGAGGCATTCAGGCCAGGCTGGATGACATCCTGAGCAGCCAGATCCAGTGTCAGGCAACCTGGCTGTGGCAGAGGGTTGGAACCAGGTGATATTTAAGGGCAAGAAGGAAGATCCAGGAAATTATAGACCAGTCAACCTCACCTCTGTCCCTGGAAAGCTGATGGAACAGCTTGTTCTGGATGCCATCTCCAGACAATTAGAAAAGAAGGAGGTTATCAGGAGTAGTCAGCATGGGTTCATTAAGGAGAGGTCATGCTCGACCAACATGGTAGCATTCTATGATGTTGTCACTGGCTGGGTGGATTGGGGGAGGGCGGTGGATGTAGTCTTCCTTGAGCAAGGCGTTTGCTACTGTCTCCCATGACATCCTTATAACAATGCTAAGGGCATGTGGGATAGATGAGTGGACAGTGAAGTGGGTTGAGAACTGGCTGACTGGCAGAGTGCAGGGGGCTGTCATTAGCGGTGTAGAGTCTGGTTGGCAGCCTGTAACTAGCAGTGTCCACCAGGGGTCCGTGATGGGTCCATTCTTGTTCAACATCTTCATCAATGACCTTGATGAGGGGATAGCGGCCACCCTCAGCAAGTTTGCTGATGATAAGAAGTTGGGAGGATTGGCTGACACACCTGAAGGCTGTGCTGCCATTCAGCAAGACCTGGACAGGCTGGAGAGCTGAGCAGTAAGAAACCAGATGAGGTTTAACAAAAACAAGTGTAGAGTCTTGTACCTAGGGAGGAATAAATTGCATGCACCAGTACAGGCTGGGGGATGACCTGCTGGAGAGGAGCTCTGTAGAGAGGGTCCTGGGTGTCCTGGTGGACAAAGTTGATCATGAGACAGCAGTGTGCCCTCGTGGCCAAGAGGGCCAATGGCATTCTGGGGTGCATTAAAAAAAGCATGGCCAGCAGGTCAAGGGAGGTGATCCTCCCCCTCTACTCTGCCCTGGTGAGGCCTCATCTGCAGTACTGTGTCCAGTTCTGTGCTCCCCAGTATAAAAAAGACAGGGATCTCTTGGAAAGAGTTCAGCGGAGGGCCACAGAGATGGTGAAGATCCTGGAAGATCTCCCCTAAGAAGAAAGGCTGAGTGAACGGGGTCTGTTTAGCCTTGAGAAAAGAAGACTGAGAGGGGACCTGATCCTTGATACTTGAGGTGTGGGGGAAAAAGTGGTGAGGCCAGACTCTTTTCAGAAGTGTGTGGAGACAGGACAAGGGGAAACTGATGCACAGGAGGTTCCACAGGAATGTGCCCAAGAACTTCTTTATGGTGAGGGTGACGGAGCACAGTATCAGGCTGCCCAAGGGGGGTTGTGGAATCTTCTTCTCAGGAGATATTCAAGACCCGCTTGGATGCCTACCTGTGTGACCTGGTGTAGGGATCCTGCTTTGGCAGGGGGTGTTGGATTCAATGATCTCTTGAGGTCCCTTCCAACCACTATGATTCTATGATTCCATGATTCTGTGATCTCCAACCTAAACCATTCTATGATTCTATGATATTAAATTTTGCATACAAATATTTTCTCAGAGTGAGCATCAAAAGAGGCAGCTTCCTTCTGATAAGAATGTTAGATATCTTTTGTGTTGTTTGTACATGTCTGTGTGTGTGTGCTTAAAGATTAACATAACGACAACAAAGCCAGGAGAAAGCCCACCTGTATTCTGTTTTCCCAGTGGGAACTGCATGCAGCAATCAGTACACAAACAAAACTCTTGACAGAGAAACAACACAACACTTGTGAGCTAATGAGCAGCACAGAGATGTGTCAGGAATGCAGATGTGTGCTTCAGCCTAAAAACAGGTACATGAAAACAGGAGTGAAGTATGGGGAAGAACTTGCCCTTCACCTTATCACAAGTAATATGGATTTCTGATCATACCCCTTCACACCTTTTTGGTCAACTCCTAGCCTGCTTTCACCTGAGATTTGCTCTATGGGTAGACCTGGTCTGTGTGCAACTGCACTTTGAATGGCCATGCAATCTCCCTGCCATGAAGATACCTGATATCCCTTCCTGTCTGTCAAGGATTGGTTTTGTTTCCAAAAAGGCATCTTCCTATTGACTTCTGTTGGCTCAGCTTCAGTAGTAAGAGCGGGAGTAGGGCTGTTACCTGAGAGAAGCTGGATGACACTGGGCTGGCAGATGTTCCTTCGGTAAGGACAGGCCAAATCCTTCTGGCACAGGTTTATGTAGTCAGTGCTGTTTGCCTTTATCCATACCAAGTATACTTCACCAATGTAATGTGTGAGCGATCTGATCTCAGAAACTGTAGATGAGGTCTCATAAATTGACCTACAATAAGAATATTATTTAGTTCTAAGTTAAGTAGGTTTCATTTTCTAGTATGGAGGAGAAAAAAAAAAAGAAAGAGGTCTTGCTTGATCCTTCTCACTGTGGGGAATGTGGAAATGAAGGCTCCTCTGAACAAAATCTTGGGGAGACTGCGGAAGGGGCACTACTGTTATTGCCCTACTATGAGTCCAAGCAGCTGCCAAATATTATACTGATATGCATGAAATAGGGTAACTGCACTTGAAGGCTAAAATCCTTAACTACTGAGCAATTCCAGAGACAATGTAAATCCAATTGACAAATATGCACCCATGCAACCTGTTTGAAAGAAAAAAAGATAATTAACTGTACTGCACAGCGTGTATTTTAATGTGTTTTAACTAATCTTTATATTTCCTACGTATTGTTTTCCACTTCTCTATTTATAGAGAAAATCCTTCTAAACAACTTCTACAAAGCCAGGATGCCATGGTGAAGGTGGCCTTCCCTTGTGAAGTACAGTTACAAGTTCATTATCCAACTATACTAATGTGCCATGGGTATCTCATAATAAGTCTCTGGGAGACTGCTGTCCACAAACTGAAGCTAGGAGGTTCCGTACAAATATGTGAAAGAACTTCTTCATGGTGAAGATAACAGAGCACTGACACAGGCTGCCCAGAGAGGTGGTGGTGGACTCTCCCTCTCTGGAAACATTCAAGACCCACCTGTATGTCTACCTATGCAACCTGGGCTAGGGAGTATTGACTGCATAATGTATACCCTGTATCAGGTAGATATTGGCAGATAAGGGCAGTTTCAGGTACTTCAGTATAACATTAATATTCTCTCTCTGTTGTCACAGATATTCTCAAAAGGAGTGAGACATGGCAGCAGTTTATTAAGTTGGTGAGAAACAATCTTCATAACCGTAATGATCTCTACAGAGAATTTCCTGATCAGAAGAAACAGCAGCTTGGTCATCTTCTAATTTATATTATTTATCCATGCATTTGTTTTTATTTGTAGAAAAATAGGTATATGCTATACACAGTTTATTATATCAAATAACAGGTTCTCTGATGAGTAAGATAATATCTCTAATTTCCCATCGTTACATGTACTGTTGAGCAAATATATTGCAGCGTGTTGCTATTATTGAATTTCAAACATGGTCTGAATTCTGATTTGCATTAAATTTATGGCACTGATAAAAGTATGTAGGATGTACCTTCTCCAAAGAAGAAAAAGTATATGCTGATTAAAAGGGGCTGAGTATGAAAAATTCCAAGTGCACTGATATTTCAGGGAGACAGTGTGGCAAACTGAAAACAAAAAGTACCAGCTCTGAATAACAAAAATAAAGCACAAGAGCTGCTCAGCAGGATGTCAAAAAGTCTTAAGTAGGAAGGTAGGCTCAGTCCTGAAACATATCAAGTGTAGGGCAACAAAACTGCTGAAGGAGCATGAGTCTAATGGGGAGCAGCTAAGGGAACTGTAGTTGCTTTGTCTGGAGGAGTCTCAGGTGAGACCTTTTTAACCTCTACAGCTTCCTGAAAGGAGGTTGGGGAGAGTTGGGATTGGGTTCTTCTCCCACATAACAGCCACAGTAGAAGCGGCAATGGCCCCACATTGCACCAAAAGAGGTTTGATATTAAGAAAAATTTCTTCTCTGGAAGAGAGGTTAAGCATGCTCAGGATGCCCACACTGGTGGTAGAGTCACCTCCATTGCAGATAATTAAGAAATGGGTAGATGTAGTACCTAGGAACATAGTTTAGTGGGCAATATTGGAGATAGGTGGAGGGTTGGACTACATGATCTTAGAGGTCTTATCCAACTTTAATGATTCTATGAGTCTGTGATTAATATTATGTGTGGTTTCTCCTTAAGCCTGATGATCACATGCATCTTAACAAACAATGAAAGGCAGAGCAAAAACATAAGAAATGTGATTAAACATTTCACTTGCTTATTAATAGTTTTGTCTAAAAATGATCTGTAACATCTCTCTGAAGCAATGGGAAAGTGAATGCTGACATCTGGTTCTGTTCAAGACGGAAGGTTTGCTCTAAGGTTGAATGCTGTTGCTGAGGTCTGTTAGAGGTTTTCTTCTGATTTAAGTACATATTGTGCCCACATCCTTCAAACACCTGACTGAAATGTGTAAGGTATGAATATAGTCAGCATAGAGTTAGGCCTCCTCTGTACTCTACAGAACAAGAATTTGAAGCTACATGCTTGAGTTCTAAATGACCTCTGTAATGTCCTATTCCACTGATTTCCTATCTTTCTCCGTTCATTTTAATGAGTGCATGACAGTTATTTTGCTAAATTAGGTAGTTCATTTATGTGCCAAAAGTTTATACGGATGTTGCACTGAATCTTGCTTGAATTAACACACTTTACCTGAAGACTTTTGAGAAACAAGACCTTGTTCTTTTCTGAGAAAACACTTAAAGCCACTGATCTGGTAGATAGAAAATGTAACAATTCAAAGTTGTTTTGGTATAAAGGCATTCATATTTGCACTTAAAAATATCCTGAATATTCTAGAGATACTGTGCTGATTAAGTAAGTATCCTTTCAACAGTTCTCAAGAAACACTGCAGCCTGAATCAATATTATAAATGCAGCATTAAAATGGTAAGACATTGTGTATACCTAAAATTCGTTAGAAAAAAAGAATTACTATTTGCGTGGAGTATATTGGCACATTGTTACGCTGAGGCAACTAATGTAATGAATAAATGCAGATCAGTGTATGCTAAAACTGTTTTTCTTTCTCTCTCAGTTACTCCATTTTCACACATTGTCTTCCCCAGCCACATTAAAATGACTTTAATGGCTTGGATGAATGACACAAGGAATCAGCAGAGCTCACAAAGACTCCGATGAGTTTGTTGCCCTGCATTGTAGTTCTGTTAACAAAATGAGATATGAGTTGCCTGCATGTTCTCAAAAGGGTTGTTTGTAGTACAGAGGGCTTCCCACAGAATATAAAAGCACGATAATGCTGTTCAGGAATTGTTTTATAAGTGATAAATTACGCAAATATCTTCAGACTATGAATCACTGAATAATTTACCAGAGGATAATGATGTATGCCTCAATAAAAATGTTTGGTATAATTACAAATTTATTCGTAAGCCACTTAACTCATGTTCAATGAAGATATTTTGATATGGTGCAATTTTTTTTTCCCTGGATGCTTTTATTTTTCTTACTTTATCATATCTGAACTTTGCTTTGTAGAATAATAATAATAATTATTATTATAGTCCTTTCTCAAATCCTGATTTATTTATTATTCTTTCTTAGACAAGCAGAACCCAGTGTCCTCAACAGGATTCCAATTTCAGTGCATCCGCATCATCAGACTATAGTATACGCAAAGATCTAAGTTTTTACTCATGGGATAGAAACTGTGATTTTGTGATGGTGCTGAAATCCATGCTGGAGCTGGATGCAAGTGGAAAAATCTTGTCTGTGCAGTTATCAGCTAATAGTTAGAGCACTTCCTACCTCCTGCAGTGAACTTGGTTAAAAGAAGATACAAACAAAAATTGGATATAAGGAGAATATCAATGTAGCACCTTCAAAAATACAAACAGCTTTGGAAAATAGTAGTAGTGGCAGTCTGATGTGCCTGTGTTTCCTTGTCTAAGGTTAACAGGTTTTAACAGATCAGATTCTACCTCCCTCTTTTGTAGGCTGATTTTAGCTTGACTAGTACAAGATATAGCTTGGATATCTCAGATCATACCCATGCGCTAGATCTACTGTCAATTGAGGCACTGATTTTTATACGAGTTACAGTAACTAACTATTGAAAGCCTGTATCTGAAAAAAAAAAAAAAAAAAAAAATCAATACTTTGAGCATCTGCTATCCAGAGAACAATCTTACTTTGAGTGGATGCTTTTAATTTCCTGTTTGAGGGCAGATATTTAGGTTTGTGAGCTGACTGCATGATTATCTCCTTTGGCCATTTTCTAAGCATAGACAAAAAAGAGAAAAAGAACATGATTGTAACCCTGAACTAGTGATGATGCCTTCCTGACACTGAGATTGTTGTTTTGTGTATTGTGTCCATTCATATTTTAAAGTTTGGGATCCCTACAGACACAGGCCTATATTATTAAAAACAAATGCTAGTACAACAAAAAACAAATAATAACTTACACCATGAGTAATGAGTTGATTTCATCTGAAAGTGTCTTTTATCACTGTGGTTTACTTCAATTAATCTTGGCAATGTCTTTCAAAAAATCCCCATGTAAGTAAAAGATAGGGGGCAGCAAAAATTTCAAAACACAGATTTTAAAAGAGAGAAGTACGTAGAGAGAGCTATAGAGAGAAATAAAGACATTAAGAATTGGAGAAAGAATTGTGTTTCCAAGAGGCAAGTGTGTCTTCAGTGGGAAGATCCTCAAGTTCAATAGTTAACGTACTGTAAAATATCATTATTTATATAAAGTTCATCGGACATTTCATCCTTCAAATTTTATTTCAAGAATACTCTCAAAATATCCCTAAGGCATTGTCTTACTTGTAAAATGTTATTTCAATTAGTTGAGTATCATTCTTTACAGGATTCAGGTCAAACGAGGGGCAAAACTAAATCCAAACCAAACAATATGTGTCTGCAATAAATTTCTGTTCCTGAATTATTCATACATAATGGCATAGGTGACTCCTCAAGCATTCTGAATTAACTAGAATTGATTTCTCACTTTTTTATGCCTAGTTGTACAAGCCTTTTTGTACTTTTACCTCTCCTTAACAAATAAAGTATTGATTCAACTACACTGAACATGTTTTATTTAAACTTTGCCCTTTGTCAGCAACTTAGTTCTTTACCCAGAATTCTCCTCTATGACTTTGTATTGTCTCTTGATGTGGAAGGTGAAACACACTGGATAGGCTCCTTGGTATGATATAACTTATGAATTGCATTTTCCAAATTTTCTGGGAACAGTTAAAACACGAACCATGCACTGTGTGCTTTGAATCCTGTGCAAGGGAACTTAGTGTTCCTTTCCTTGACTAGAATTGTAGATTACTCCCTGGGAAATTAAAGTTTCAAAACAAAACAAAACAAAAAATAAACAAGACACAGCAATTACATATAAATATCTATTTCTTTCTTTCTTTTTTTTTTTTTGTCTTTTTTTTTTCTTTCAATTTCAATCTAAAAACATTACACTCTGTAAAAATCTAAATATTTGACTACAAGAATTTAAATTCTGATTACGTTAAAAATCCACAGCAATGGCAAAAAAAAAAAAAAAAAAAAGAAAAAAAAGCTAATTAGAGAAAGTTATTTTTCATTCTCTGAAATGACAGTTTACATTCAGGACTTGCTGTTTTTGTGCTATCTCTATTCTTCTCATTTCCCCTCTGTTTTCATGTTTGCATTTGTGTATATGGTGGGTTTCTCTTTGTGAACACAAAGCTCTCACTTCATCTGCTAATTCCATATCATCATCAGGATAGGGAAACAAAATATCTCAGGGGCTGAAAAGCTTGTGGGTCAAGATAAAGACAGAGATCACTTACCTAATATAATTACAGAAAAAACAGAGTGACTTAGGAATAAAATTAATTTGATTTATTGCCAGTTTTAAAACAGTGGGGCTGATGGAGTAGCTGTGTCCTGCATTGTGACCACAGGGGCCTTGCAGCCCTGACTCAGCACCTGGGCACGCACGCACCAATGGAGTAAGTGATGGATGTTTAGGAGGTTACCTATAAAATCTATTTTAACTCCACCACAGGACATTCCTTACAAATACTCTCTGATCCTATGCACTGATGTCTCCGCTCTGTGGCTGTCAACATGGTGTACCTGTCTGCATGGTACCTGATGGCATAACATTCTTATGTCTCTTTTTCCATGTTCTCTTTTCCACAAAGAAAAACATACAAATTCTTCTCATTTGCCACATATATCTTGCTTGATCTTCCAATTTTATTTATGCAAATGAATATAATTGTTCTATGTATCTTCAATATTGCAGAAAATTAAGCATTTTAAAAGTAATTTGGTTTCAGTGACAACTTCAGCACTTTGAGTCCAATTTATTGAAGAGAGTTTTGGCCTCAATGTTATGGGGCTTGGTAGTAGTGCATAGGACTCCATCCTAACATCTATTAAATTAATAGAAAGTCAAGATAAACTACTTTTTGAACCAAAATTTCTTGGTTAAATTTTTGTATGTTTGTTTTCTTTACCTGAAACTTATATACCAATAAGAAATTTCAGTGAACAAACTGACTACTTACTTTAACAGAGATGATTGATTAAGAGAAGTAAATTGGTAGTTTGATAAAATTAAAAATTACTATATTCCAAGTAGTAAAACCTAATAACATGGGTTGCTATTTCACGATAATGTTAAAATCCATTAGAAGTGTCTAATTCACACTGCAGTGTAATTCGTTCCGTGTATTAAGGTTGCTTTTATATTTGTGGTGTATGTGAAATCAGGTCCTTTTCCCAATTGTGTTTTTTGCTAATGCTATAGGGTACAGCATTTCATAAACTACATATGAAGATTAGAATATCAGTGTTGAACATGGCCAACCAAGATGGTAGTTAGCCATACAGAATGTTATAAAATAAAGATTGTCATCATTATTGCAAAACAATATGAAATAATTTTGGATTTCATTTACTCAGATAAAAATACTTATTTATGCAATTTGCAAAAAAATGTTTTTATTCCATACATAAACTTGATAGTGTTCACCTCATAAGACATGGCCATACTAATAATTTGACAGTAACACAATTTTTTTGTTCTTCACATGCAAGCTCTTTCACTCATAGCAATTGCAGCTGTGGAGCATTATGTCTCATAACTCTCAGTAATAACTTGCTGATGTACTGTATTTGAACATCCCTTAGTGACAGTCAAAAAAGAGTCAGTCTTTACTCAGTGACGGCAGATAGCTATTCTCCAATTATCTGCAACAGAATCAACTTGAAGGAGTTAACCTTGTCTGATTCACAAGATCCTCTTCATATTTAATAAATTCATACAGGAAGATATGATAAGTATGACATAAGAGTTGATTTTAATGGGTAGATATTATGTAGATCTATATATAACTGTGATGCACAGGAAACATAAGAAAGTCATTGAAATAGCTATTATTCACTGTAATAAACAAATGAGATACTTATTCTATCTTTTTTTTTTAGAAAAGCAGAGAAGGTTTGATAACAGAATTCAATAGGTGTCCTATTGGACTTAGTGGATTATGAGTGTGATTCAAAATAACTGCTTTCATTCTGCCAGTTCTGGAGTTTTGAATTGTCTGAAAATACAAATTACAAAAGCATGGAACTCAGGAATTCTTCTGTAGTCATCATAAATAATTGTGCAGTGCATATGAACCTTTACTACTTTAAACATAACTGCTGCAAGCGTGCATAATTATTTCCACTACTGTTGTTTTAACCAAGCTCTATGATGTCCCGAAACTCTTCAAACTGCTTTTCTCACACAAATCTCTCTTTGTTAAATCCTGGGTGCATTCTTACTGAAGTTCTGCTGGAATATAGCACTTGCAGAATTTTCAGCACGGAGAGATCATGAGAGATATGAATTTGTTACCTTATAAAGTTCTCTTATTTGACTGGAACAAAGTTACTGAAAACGAGATTTTAAAAAGTGTTCACATGCCAATAGTCTTCCAGAACTTATTTTTCAATGACAAATGTAGTGGACATAATGAGCTCTTGTAGATCATTGAACCAAAATAAGGAAGCATCAAACAAACAAACAAACAAACAAAAACATCCCAAAGAACTGTATGTTAAAAGTGTCTAGACACTATAAAAACAGAGAAGACAGAAGCATTTACTCCATAATTTCAATCTGTTTGGACCATTAGAATATATAATTCCTACACTCAAACATTTCTATGATACAATAGACAAATACACGTGCATTAAAATTCACATAAGGCATTAAGCTTTATTTCCCCTAAAGAAAAAGCTACAACAGACAAGTTTTTTTTCACTTAGAAGGCAGACATTTTTGACCACTGTAGTCATCAAATCTGGAAACTTCCTGATGTATGAAGCCATCTCGCAAAGTTTCTTTCATAATTTCATCAAAGACCATTTTGAAAATAGATTGGTTTGTGGTCCCCGTACACCTTCTGGAAAACTATTTAAGATACAAGATATCATTTAGATTGCTAGAATCCTTCTTCTATTTTCTACCTTAAATGCACACCATTTCTTCTCATGTCAATGTTGACAGCTAACTTAAGTAGTTCTTCTTCCTCCTTAATACATAGATCTCATGAGTATGATGCAATAACCACCTAACATTCATTTTGCTAGCTAAAAGACACACTTATCTAAAACTCCATTTCTAAAAGCTTTTTGCATTCCCTGGGTCTCCCTAGTAGTCTTTCTTTGATCTTGTTCCTGTCTAACTGTATCACTCTTGAATGCAGCTGACCAGAACAGCATAGAAACATTCCTCCAGGCTCTTCCTGTTGCTTTTTACAATCCTTTTCATAATCTGAACCTGGAATATTTCACTCAGCTTAATCAAATTCTCCAGTTACTTATTTTTCTTGACAAGTAGCATCAGTGTCCCAGGGATGCTTTACAATTCACTGATAAGGGAAATATGAAAGGGATGACCATTCAGTAAAAGCCTACATCTGTGCATGTTTTACCTTGGGGAGTGAGGCTTCTCCTGAAAGCACTCTGCATTCTACCTTTCCTGCAAGGTGGTCCATGGATTTCCACACCAGATGCTGAGCCTGAGCCACCTCAGAGAAAACTCTAAATCTTCACTGCTATACCTGAGGGCAAGTGTGAGACCTGAACATGCAACTCTCCTCTAAGCTATTACAGAATTGGTCTTCCTCTTGCAAGGGCAAATCCTGGCATAGCAGTCTCACTATCATTCTCTCTCATAAAGGCAAAAAGGGAATTTGCTTTATTTCAGTTTGCTTGTTTATCAAATCACTTTGTCATTTTCAAGATGAAATTCATACTGGAGCAGCAAATCTTATGTTCCTTATTTTTTGACAGATGTTACTGAGAATGATCAATTGAAGAATTATTTTCATCAGGACAATAGTAGTGATACTCAGATTCTGTCTCTCAGCTGCTCAATAGTGTGTTTTTTTTTTTTCCCCTTTTCTTTGTGTATTTCAGCAGACAAAAAGGAGAGAGAGACAAAAATTGTTTAGGCAATAAAAATATCCAGTGTAGAGAGAGATGAGTTTGGTAAGTAGCAAAATGCAATGAAAGGAAAAAGGATTCACTGCTTATCCCTTTAACCTTCCCACTTCATTCTCTGACATTTCTATATTATAAAAGATACAAAGTAGGTTTAGTTAAATGATTACCAAGTACTAGGAAAATACAATAGAAAACAAAAAATTACGTTCAATCACACAAAGTTGCTAATTAAATTCAACCAGTTTAAAATAAACTATATACAGGGAAATGGCACTAATTCCAGCAGTGAAATTAGTTCCCTATAAATGCATTTTCTTGCTCACGGTGGTAAGAGATTCTTTCCCATATCTATTTGATAGTTCTCTTCTGCTCAACTGCAACTATCTTAATGAATGCATTTGAAACCACAAGGTCCTGGATTAAAGGCTTAATTTCATGGACAGAAAAGAAAAACAGGTTTTTCACTTCTGTCTTCATTTGTTTTAAAATCAGAGCACTTTTTTCTAAGTCAAGATTTAGTTTTGTTAATCAGAATTCGCAGTTATTTCTTGTTTTGTGCTTCAGCTCCCAGACTGCACAATCAAAGAGTGATAACACAGTTGGCTTGTAATTTATTTTTACCATACTTTTTTCCTCCAAAACCGATTTATCAGAACCCAAACTTCTGAAGGCAGAAAACATATTTTGACTGATTTATTCTTCTCAGAATTTTGAAAAATGAAGTTTCAGGTAATGTAATGTGTTTCTAGGGACTTATTTTCTTTAAGAAAAATAAACAAAAACAAACCACCTTTTTGAATTTCTGATTAATTTAAGTCATCGTGCATACAAGATTGATTGCATATCCTAACAAATTTTCAAGCTGAAATGTTTTGACTGACCCATCCATATTTCCTTATTTCCAAGGTTTTCAATTTTTTAACATTTTGTGCATACATTCAGTATGTGACTCCTGTCACACTGAGATGCAAAGATTGATGTGCTTTTTATTTCCATGAGTTTTGGTATTTGAAGACTATTTGGTTTTAAAATTCTAGCTCCAGCAGTTTTCTTCTCTTTGGAGTTGCTTTGAGAACCACAAATGAAGAAGTCTGAGTAAAAGCTATATTTTTAACTGCACACTTTGAAGAAAGTGTTTAACACCAACTACCTCTATCACTTCATTTGTGTACAGTTGGGAATGAATGGTTTGTCTGTCTTACACGCTTGTACAACAGATCTGCAATTAAAGCATTCCTTGGTATGATCCCTGGCATGGTTACTAGTAGCAATGTCAAATAACAATATTCTGGAATTGTTGGATGGGATCTCCTGGGAAACAGTCCTTAAGGGTGTAGGAACAGAACAAAGATGGCAGCTTTTTAAGGAACCCTTCTGGGAGTGCAAGAGCTCTCCATCCTCCAGCAGAAGAAATCAAGCAGAAGAAGTGGGTGATCAGCAATGGCCGCGCAAGGACCTGCAGCTTAAACTGAGATAAAAGAGAAGTGGAAGCAGGGTCATGTAGCCTGGAAGGAATACAGGGATGCCATGCAGAGGTAAGATCAGAAAAGCCAAGGCACAGATGATGCTGAACTTGGCAAGGGATTTGAAAAATAACAAGAAGGGGTTCTACAGATACATAGGCAGGAAGAGACAGACCAAGGAGAGTGTTCCCCCTCTGAATAATGAGGATGGAGAACTGGCTTCCTCAGACATGGAAAAAGCTGAAATGCTCAAAAAGACCTTTGCCTCAGTCTTCACTGGTGAGCAGGCTCCCCGTGTCTGCCAGCACCCTGATCCTACAGGTGTGGGTGAGAGGAGCTGATTCTGTCTCACTGTGACAGTGGTACAAGTCCAAGACCTCCCCATGAAACTAAAAGTAAGAGCATGGGGACGGACAATATGCATCCCATGGTTCTGAGAGAGATAGCGGAGGTGGTTGCCTAGCCACTCTCCATCATATTTGAAAAATCATGGCTGTTGGGTAAAATATCCAAAGACTGGAAAAAGGGAAATATTACTCCCATTTTTAAGAAAGGGAGGAAGGATGACTGAGGGAACTACAAGCTGGCGAGCCTCATCTCAGTACCTGGGAATATTATGGAGCAGACCCTTCTGGTTACCATGTTAAGTCACATAGGAGACAAACAGGTGATCTGAGTCAGCCAGCATGGCTTCACCAAGTTCAGATGTTGCCTGACCAATCTGGTGGTCTTCTATGATGGAGTGATGGCATTGGTGGAGAGGGGAAGGGTGATGGATGTCATCAAACTTCTGCAAGGCCTTTGACATTGTCCCTCACCACACCCTGCTGCACTTTGGCTGGGACAATATCAGGTATTTATACAGACTGGGGGAAGAACTCCAGGAGAGCATCCCTGTGGAGAAGGACTCGGGGGTCCTGGTGGAAAAGAAGCTGGACATGGGTCAGCAGGGTGCACTTGTCGCCTGAATGGCCAACTATATCCTGGGATGCACTAAAAAAGAAGTGACCATCAGGGAGTGGGAGGTGATTGTCTCCCTCTACTCTTCTTAGCTCTTGTTAGGCCCCATCCAGAGTACTGCGTTAAGGCCTGGGGGCCCTAGCACAAGAAAGATGTAGAGCACTTGGAATGGGTCCAGAGAAAGGCCATAATGATGAAAGGTTGAGGGAACTGAGCTTGTTTAGCTTGAAGAAGAGAAGGATCCAGGGAGATCTCATTGTGGCCTTCCAGTATTTGAAGGGAGCATATAAACAGGAAGGGAACAAGAGGATCTTTAAGGCCCTTCCAACCCAAGCCATTTTATGATTCTAAGTTGTCTGATAGAAAAAGTGATCCCTGAACTGTCTATAACTTAAAAGAGCTTTAGGAAAATACGGTTAACTAGACAGGTTGAGCCACTACCATCACCAGCTACTGGTGCCAAAAAAGTTCAGTTCCCCCGTGTCTTCTGCCCCCAAGTCATAGTCCTGTTGCTGCTTCTGAATGAAATTCATGCTTCCCAGGTTACTTCCCAAGTCTGGAAGTATGATCATTCTGTGGTTTGTTTTAAATCATTAAACATCCATTAAGATAACCCACCAAATCCACAGGGATGGTTTTCTGCTATCTTTTGAGTCAGTTCACCAGGACTTGAAATGGACACTAGAATCAATTTGAAGTGTAAGAACTGTAATCTGTTGTTTTAATAAGCCACAACATTCACTTTTCTGGCAATGAGAGTTCTTGCTGGGCTTTGCCAAATTGCTTAAAAGTGGTCAAGAGAGCCCATTTGAATGTGGCAAGATGGATTGGGCAGTGTGCTATTTGTGTGTCTGTAATTGTGATGATTGATATATTGAACATGACCAGACTTACAGTGGTGAAATGGACATCACTAAGAGTCCCTGGTATCTGAGGGTAAGCTGGAATCCAAGGATGTTAATTTTCTGCCAAACTTCTCTGTCCTTTCCATGTGACAATTGCTACTGTAATTACCATGAAAAAGCTGTTAAAATGGGATTGCTTTCCAAAGCTTTTCCTATCAATTTTGCTGAGCTTTAAAATGATTTTAGCAGTTACAACCTTTTTCTGTACCAGTTTCCCATTCCCTATGCTATTTTCATTTTGTTTAATTTATTTATGGAGGCAACAAATCATGCTGAATTATTCCACTATGTCATTTTCCTCAGTCTGGTTAAAAACATACGTCACTAATAGAGTGGGAGACCTACCAGTGCGATACTTCTGCTGGTAGGCAAAGAGGGAGCAAATAAACATACATGAATACATATATATATATATTTTTCCCAATGAAATTAAAAATAACATACATACAAATTTTCTAACTCACAAAGCCTTCTAAAGAATGTCAATGCATGATTAATATGGCGATTTGATTTGAGCTTCCTGTTAAGCCTTGGTTTTGCTCCACATTCCTAAAGGATTTAGATGTCACCACACCAAGCATTTCAATGCTGAACACTTACGTGCTTTTCTCCAGCAGCTAAATACACAGTCCTGAGTTGCCCAGTTTCACCGTGTTGAAAACGAACACGAGTGTTTCACACAGAAGTGGTGTGAGGCAGAATGCTGAGCCAGGCTGTGTCTTCACAAGGGGTGTATTTGAATTTGTGACTCTCAAAAACAACCTCTTAAGATGCAAATTGAAGTTCAAATGTCAGTACTTTCGCAAAATCTCCTTTTATATCACTGTTTGTGAGCACATAGTAGTGCACTCACCAAGAAAGTAGTATTGTTGGCTAAATTCTGTCCTGGGCTGGCAAAGGTTCAAACCCACAACTTAAAAAAGTGCTACAAATTGCCAACTCTAACTGAAGCTTCCTAAATCAACCTATATATTTACTGGGACCCAGCCCTACATTTATTTATTTTATCAAGTAGTTGGTGCCAGTATTCTGTTAGAAAAGGCAGAGCACGATCAAATGCCTCAAAGATGATGCTGAAAGTATATGGCTTAAAAATGTAATTTGCTTTTTAACAGTTTGTAGGGAAAAAAAAGTCACATATATAATCTTGGAGTACATCTACTATCAGTTCAAATTTTCCAAGCAGTTCTGTATGTGTTTTCAATAAATGAACCTCTTTTATTGTATTTTATTTAAAAATTTACATTTATTTATTTAAATGTTTATTTAAGACTATTGTACTTTAAAATACTTTTTGAAATACTATTGCATGAAAATACTCTTTATCAGTATTTTTAATGTGTTTTCAATACATTATCTTGATTCAACACAAAATAAAGCATGCCATAAACTTATTTACCATTGAATATTATCTTGAAAGTTTTAAGTACAGAAAAGAAGAATAGAAACTGGGGGAAATTTACCTGTGTTTTTCAAGTCTGCTAATAAACTGCAGCCATAGGAAAGGGAATAAACTCATTGTTACTTGATCATAAAAATTAATACCTTTTCATACACAGAATTTATTTGACATGGTTTTGGCCCATGCCAGCAGAGATGGGATCACAGTTTTTGTCAGACAGACAGGTGTATGGTCATACTCCATATCATCCCAATTGCCATTAAAATCCAGTATATAAAGTCCTTTAATTGTTTATTAATAGAGACAGAAATGGTGAAAATTTTAGCCTGTCTCAGCTCCATTTGCTCTGTGTCTCAACTCCATCGTTTTGCAATGCAAGCTTAAAAATATTTCTGTGAATGCATGGTACAGGTGAAATTTCTGGGATCAACAGCACACGACAATAAGTTTGTCAGTATAAACTGAGTGAAGCAAGGATCTCCTGTGCTTCCAAGTGGCCAAATGTTACTTGTGCCATGTCTAATGAGATAACACTAGAAATTACAGGATGTAACAGATAACAAAGAGTATCAATGATTATGCAGATGGTCCATCCTGACCTTCATTATACTGAGCAGAAAGCAAAACAAGAAGCTACAGGACACTGTAGTTTAACAGAAAAGGCCACTAACTTTTCAGTACTGTTGGCCAGGGAGGAAAAAACTTGAGTCAAACAACAAACATGTGGACTGTTTATAGATGCTTAGAGGATGGATATGATAAAGGGGAAGAGTTCTGCGTGGGAAAAGGGGAGAAACAATTTTTATTTTTTTTTAATAAAAATAAAAATCAGTTCTATCTGTAATTAAATTTAAATCTATTTTGTATTATATTTGAGTGATGTTTGATGGGTTATCTGCATGAACATAAGCAGATATGTGTAAGAATGCAACAATTTTAACACTAAAGAGTAGAAAGAAATTTTTTGTTGTACTACATAAATTTTAAAATAAATTATTTGTTTACTAGAACAAATACTTTACTGCAAATCCCAAACTACTAAATCTGAACACATTTGGTTATCCAAACTCCAAATCAAGTTATAGTAGCAGAAATAGCAATATGGGTAAGTAGTTGCTGCAGTTTTCAGTCACAGTACGAGTTAGGGAGTGTTCAGAGGAAGGCTGCAAGGATGCTTTAGGGTCTACAGGGCAAGACGGAAGGGAAGGGAAGGGAAGGGAAGGGAAGGGAAGGGAAGGGAAGGGAAGGGAAGGGAAGGGAAGGGAAGGGAAGGGAAGGGAAGGGAAGGGAAGGGAAGGGAAGGGAAGGGAAGGGAAGGGAAGGGAAGGGAAGGGAAGGGAAGGGAAGGGAAGGGAAGGGAAGGGAAGGGAAGGGAAGGGAAGGGAAGGGAAGGGAAGGGAAGGGAAGGGAAGGGAAGGGAAGGGAGGAATAACTAATCTTTTTTAGCTTCTAGACAACTTAGAAAGTTTATTTTAATTAGAGACAAAAAAAAGTCCTGCAGAGAGTTAATTAAACACATGTATAACATCCTCTAGTGCTTCTACTTCAAGGCTCTTCTCCCAGAGTGCTGAGTTGGCCTTGTTCTCAGAATTTTATGAGAACTGATAGGATCACAGCCCTAGGTGGAGACCACACCATGCTGTCTGCTTTGCTATTTCTCAGCTTATCAACATGGAAACCTTTCCTCTAATTGAGAGTGTGCCACTTGCCCTTCAATTCAGGAGTGGGTAAGCAATTTATTTCAGAGTGTAACACATGCTCAAGGTCTCAGTTTTTAGCTTGCCAGAGTGCAGCCCGCTCACAGTACCACTTAGTCTCAGAGCATACTGCAAGTGTTCTCTAACACAGTGATTTATAAAGGCATACCCTTTCCACAGAAGTACTTATACCTTTATATTGACAGAATTAGATCATCTAAAGCTAGGCCCTCCCACAGGGATGGGCTGCAGTAGAAGGCAAATTATTCATGTAGAAGGTGATGAATGATGCTTTTTCTAAATATAGACTCAGAGTTCTGTAATGTAACTAGAATAACTAAGTTGCTTCTAATGAACATTGGGATTCTGAATGATTTCAGGCTGTTATTAT
This sequence comes from Callipepla californica brunnescens, assembly GCA_023055505.1. NCBI lineage: Eukaryota > Metazoa > Chordata > Aves > Galliformes > Odontophoridae > Callipepla > Callipepla californica. Next base: position 5,014,715 of record JALIRH010000002.1, on the reverse strand, counting down.
GTTCCCCCGTTCTGGAGCCTCCTTCGGGAGAGCATCTGTTTTTGCATTCCTCTTTATAGTAAACACAAGCCTTACAGACTGAAACAAAGACTAAATTATCTTACTATTATCAATGCTATAAGGCAAAAAACAGCCAACCTTAAAGTATTTATTTTTATCTTTCTGATTTCTTCACCCTGTCCAATACGAACAGATGGCTATTAACAATAAAGGATATGTAGTAATTGTAAACTGACTACTTTCTGACATTGTGATAGAGAAGAGACTGCCTAAAAACAAGTTTTCTTTAAGGACATATGTATTTTGTTACACCTGAAAAATGCTCTGTTGTAAGCATTAGGGGTTATAAGTGTATTTTCTACACGCCATACTAAAATGTTAATCTAGCAAAGTTTAGATTTCCTAAAGGACGTCTCAGAAAGAGAAATCTCTTGCAAGAAAAATTCATGTAGGATCACAGAATATCCTAAGTTGGAAGGGACCCATAAGGCTCATCTATTCCAAATTTTGGCTCCACACAGGACTACCCAAAAATCATACCAGAAAAATATCAGATCATACCCTAATGGAACGAAAAAAGAAATAGATATATTCCAGTGTCTTCTCATTGTAGAGTGCAATACAAGACTTGTTCCATAACCTTGTGGGTCAGTCAGGAAACTGCAGAACACATAGTATCTCAATGATGCAACTCTGTATCGTAGGTGAAAGAATTTCCTTCTACCACCAGTTCCCCTTGAGTCTTACTTCTCTAGAAATATAATTCACTAGTCAAGATCGGGACATCAGTTCTTTGGTAGCTCTGAACGCACAAATACAAGGCACTTGTGTCTGTTTATTTTATTTTATTTTATTTTATTTTATTTTATTTTATTTTATTTTATTTTATTTCATATCAAACTAAGTAGTAGTTTATTAAGACAATTCTGGGTGAAATCCATTAGCCCACAGTCAAAACAATCATAGCTAGTGTCAAGTTATTGTGATACTGGAATTCTGTGTGAACGAATATTCATGGTATATTATTAGTTTGGAAAAATTAATCACTCTGTTACGAAGGGGTACATTAGACCTTCCACCCTGCAGACAACTGTGTATGACTTCTTTTCTATGATTAACAAAATTGAATAAATATTTATAGTGTCAGAAATTTTTTGTCTGTATTTCAGGAGATAAGAGAACAGGGAAAATTAATTGTATGAATTTTTCTCCATCTACCATACAGAGTTCTCTTGATCAACTTGATAGATATACATTACAGAGATCTAAATTAGATGATACAAATTCCACCTTTGATGAGTTGTTTTCATGTCTGCCAAATAAGAATAATTTTTTCCTGACTGATACAGGAGAAATATAATCAGATTTTTTAATAACACTAACAGTAATATAGTAATGCCTTCCATTTACGTGAAAAAAAGAGAGCAAAAGATGAAGTGGGCCAGTTGATGATTAGATAATGACACAAATTCAAGGTAAGGCTTGTTACAAATGTGGATTTCTACTGGACTAACTGAGGTCAGAATGCAGACAATTGATTTCTCATCAAGTCCGAGATTTTAAGTAATTGAATCCGGTTCACGAAGGTGGCAGCACCAGTGGGGATTCAATCCTGAGGGAGGGCCTTGTTACTCATTTTCATAACTATACATTAAGTCTTCTAACATCTGATAATTTTGACTTTGATTTTAAATAAAAATATATCTTTATCTGTCAGTTTTCCCTGGTAATATAGAAGTAGAAAAAATAATTCTTACTAGAATTTAAGTAAAAGCTCAAAATTTAGAAAGCTGAGTTTCCCCTAAAGAACTGAGAAATAATGAAATAGAATACTTTGGGCCCTTTGCAGTTTTCTTGCAATACATGGTTTTTGCAGTGCTACACATGATATTCTAGGATGCCAACCAAGTGTAAATAGGAAAGCTGCAAGCTCAGTCAGAGAGCTGTAACGGACTGTGAACTACCAGTCTTTTACATGATTACAAGTTAAAAAACAATGATAAAACCACAACTACAACAAAGAATGCCTACCTGGAGTTGAAATCCTTACTCAGACCTAACCTTCACTTTCTTCTACATAAGAAAAACACACTGCCATTGCATCTCATGTGGAGGAACTCACCATGCAGAGCTAGGTCTCCCACTTCTTTATTTTAAGTGAATGCAGGGTAGGGGACTGTAAAAAAGAGCAAAGCTGCTGTACAAGAAAAGACTTTTTTTGGTACATCTTGAACTCTGAAGTCATTAGCATGATCCTTGGTAAACTTTTTTTTGACCTGTTTGTCACTTGGCAGAGGACAGGCAGAACTGCATCTCTCATTATATCATATCAAATGAATCCCACTGACATGAACTAGGTGGCAGCTTGTTAGGGAAAAGACAATAAAGGCAAAATTCTCCCAGAAGATCTGCATGACAGAACTTTATTACTGATATCCTGTTCTCTTAAAATGCATGGTCTTGTCTTTGACATGCAGTTGGAGGCATTTAATATCAGAGAGAGAATTTCAGTTTGGCAAATTTCATAAACAAACATCAGTCGACTTTCTTTTTAGAGAATTATTTTTATAACAGAGGTAATCACAGTTTAATTACAAGAAGCAACAAATCACATATTTATTTCCCTCCACAGAGTGTATAGAAGATCAAGATCAATATTTGGACAAATACGTGCAAACTCAGCTGGGTGCTCAGAGACCAAGAAAGATGCTACAGATTTTGTGGACTGGATTAACCCTGATCTCTCCAGAAAGCAGCACACAAGCTTGGAAAGATGCAATTGTAGCAGCAGACTGGTGATCACTGTAGTGCCCTAAGAAAAGTCCAGTCAAAGGACAAAAATCTTCAACCTATTCCTATGCTAGACTTCTGGACATTTCTACAGCCAAGAAGGTTTAGATTAAACTATTTAGATTTGAAGGAAGAAAAGTTCTCAGCAACTATATTAACAGGACAAAATATTTATTTGTTGTATTCTATGAACATTACTTAGTGAAAAGTGAATCTCAATTCTGGCTTTAATATATAACATTTTTCTCTTCATCAAAATTCTCTGTGTCACTGGAAATTTTAAAAGACATTTTTAATCATACTGTTATTTATTAATGATTTCCATGTTGATTATTTAACTAGAGTTACTAATAATGTACTCTAAGTTCATCTATAATTAATATTCCTTATTAAGGGGCACTGTAAAATGCAGCTTGTCCTATCTTTTTGAAACAAGTCAACCATCTAAAACTTTTAGAAGTACACAAGTTTTTATAATAAAATTTTTATTGAATTAAAATATCTTCGGAAATCTGTGATATTCCCTACAGTTTTCAAACCAGAATTTTGGCTATTATAAGCTAAAAACTATAGTGCCTGAAAGCAAGACCAAGTAGAAAACAGTGATGAATGAAAAGGAAACCTTGAGCTTGAATATCAAATCTTCATATATTTTTTTTTTACATGTACTTTATATTGGAATCCACAATCCACAAAAGACAATTGCACTCCCTTGGTTCCTTCTCCCAGACTTCAACTCAACAAATGAAGCAAACTTTCCAGCATATTGTTCCCACATGTATTTTATTTCAAGACTGTATTGTTGATAAGAAAAAAAACTCACATTTTTTTCTTAGGGAAGACGCAGTTTTATACATTCAGATTTGATACATATCAGCTATAATAATTTCCTGGATCTAAGAGGATGTGAAAAATATAGTTTAATCTAGACGATGCTTCCTTGTAATTTAAATAAATCCTTAATTATAACTAGTGGCCATTCTCAGCATGTTCTTTTGTCTACTACCTCCCATGTCCAATATTCTAATTTCTTATGTGGAATGGCAATAGGAAGAAATGCCTAAAAACTGGAGGAACTAAATATTAATCCCTTCTTCAAGAAGAATAGGAAGGAGGAGCCAGGGAACTATGGGTTGCTCAGACTCACGTAATTCCCTGGGAAAATGGTGGAACATCTAATCCTTGAATCTATTTCCAGGCATATGAAGGAGAAATATGTCATCAAGAGTAGTCCACACGGACTCACCAAGGGGCAGTCATGCCTGATGAAACTAATAATGGAATCACCAGATCAATCATTGTAGGATGAGCAGTATTAAAGTCTTCCTGAACTTCAGTGAGGCTTTTGTCACTGCCCACATAAGATTCTGATAGAGAAGCTGTGGAAGTGTCAAATGAATGAACAAAGAGTGAGGTTAATTGAAAACTGCAGGCTGAGAGGTGATCCTTTCTCTCTATACCACATCTGTAGTGCTGTGTGCATTTCTGGATCCCAGTAAAAGAGACATACTAGAGAAAGTCCAGTGCAAGACCAAAAAGATGATGATGTCCTATGACAAAAGGCTTATTGAAGATAAGGTTCCCGCTCCTCTACTTTGCTCTGGTGATGCTTCAATTGGAGTAATGAATCCAGATGTGGAGTCTACAGTATGAGAGAGACATGTACCTGTAGTAGCTTGTGCAGAGCAGGGCCAAAAATGATCCAAGGGGTCATGACCTCTCCTACTAGGACAGGCTGAGAGAGCTGGGGCTCTTCAGCCTGGGAAGAGAAGGTTGTGAGGTGACCTTATAGCAGCCTTTCAGTACTTAAAGGGGAGCTACAGGAAAGAAGGGGGCAGACTCTACAGCAGGGTCTGCGGTAATAGAACAAGGGGAAATGGTTTTAAGCTTAAAAAGTATAGATTTAGGTTAGACATAAGGAAAAAATATTTTACAGTAAAGGTGGTGAGGCACTGGAACAGGTTGCCTAGTGATGTGGCTGATGCCCTGTCCCTGAAGAGTTTCAAGGTGAGGCTGGATAAGACCCTGGGCAACCTCATCTAGCTGTGGATATCTCTGTTCATTGCAGGGGAATTGGACTGGATGACTTTTAAAGGCCCCTTCCAACTCTGAGGATTCTATTCTATTATTTGTAATCAGTTTCCTGTGGAGTCCAGGTAAAATAGAAAGAAAATAAACATCATGGAGTTAAGAGATCACGGGAAAGAGGCTGGCAGACTGGTTAATGGCAAAGTTAAAGCTTCATTAGCCACCTCAAGTATTATGTCAATAAATCTCTGCTTGATAACCTTTCTTATATTCATTTATCTTTTGCATGTAAACTCTCATGTGCAAAACCTATTTTAGTGAAAAGTAAGCAATACCGCAGATTCACATCACCAACTTTGAAGATGTAAAGAGTATGAATTAGGTCTTTTTCATCCACTTTCTCTTTTTCTTTCAGCCCCAGAAGGCAGATTTTATACTTTATTGCTGCAAGACACCTGAATTAGTACGGGCTGCTGAAGTAACACAGGCATGTGGAGGCTGGAAGGGGAGAAAGGCATTGCAGCAGGTTAGAAAAGCCAAAGGTTTGCGTTTATTATTATAAGGATGTTAACCACTGTCTCTGTAGCATTTTCACTCCAGATCACTGACAGCTAAAACTCATGCAAAGCAGCATGTGACAAATTGATTTTCTTAGCTACTTTCAGCTGACCTTTGAATATATTATAAGCCAAGACCACAATAAAAGGTCCGTTTCCTACTTTAGTTCTCCTTTTTTTCCTAATAAGCTACCTCTGAAAAGTCTGCTCAGCATTGTCTCATTTTAGTTTGAGTGATTCTTTAAGGAAAAAAAAAGCTATAATGAATAACTTCAAGTCTGATTTCTTGATGTGAACCCTGATTTCTACAAGCATCTTATTACACTATGTGCCTCTCCCTTGTCTTTAGTCATTGAAGAACATGTTTTGTGAAGATGAAATCAAGGCCATCCACATTCCCTTAGTCATAAGAATTATTACCGATTCCATTCAATCAATTCTTTTGTAAGAGAAATACAGTTTTGCACTATATTTCACTAGTCACAGTAACTACTCACGTAGCTCAAAAAAAGATTCTTTAGTTAGATAAGCTATCATTTTGATTGTTGCTATAATCCATTGTCCTTCTGAGCCTATAAAATGTATTTGGTGTTTAACTTTCTATAATTACGTCTTCTTCTATTTTAGCAAGAATATTGTCTTGAAATCTCTAGTCAATATTTCAAATGACTAGTGTCATTTTCCTGAGATAAGATGGTTTTCAAAATCATTGCTTGCCACTCTAGAAAACATATTCCTCCACAAGTCTTGCTAAGACTGACAGTCCAATGCAGAAGTTTTAGATGCCCTACTCACTTCTAAAATAGAAGCAGACATTTACATATTTGCAGTAAACTTCTCTTATATTTTTGTTTTGCAGAACGCATGACAGGCATTTAAGAAACATACAGACATTTCTATATAGATATAGTTCACAGACAAAACTTGAAGATTTTTTTTCTTTAAAAGTTTCTGATTTTATTTCATTTAGCGTGTGTTTATGTATTCTAAAAATTTGATGCCAAAATAAATGCGTAAGAGTGTGCTGAAGTAGACAACTCAGCAGCTGAAATTGTCCCTTTTGCTGTGAATCAGAGAAGCATTTGAGTTGGAAAGGACCTTTAAAAGCCATCTAGTCTAATCCCCCCTGCAATGAACAGGGACAACTACGTCTAGATCATGTTTCTCAGACCCCTGCCCAGCCTGACCTTGAATGTCTCCAGGGATGGAGTATTCACCATCTTTCTGGAAAATCTGCACCAGTGTCTCACTACCCTTGTCATGAAAAGATTTTTCCTTATATCCAATCTGATCTTTGGCTAAAGATATGATCACCAATTCAAGTGAAGAAAAGGTAAATGGCTCTTACCTTGGGAACTTGATTTGGGAACATCTCATCCATTTATTTATTGTATCAAACAAACATCCATCCCCCCCCCTCCTTCCAAATACAAAATGCCACTCAGTGGGTGCAGAAACTGAGTCCCTAAGGATTGCTAAACTGATAAGATAGTGCTCATTCTTTTTCTGCCAAATTAATGTTTTATTTTGCACCATGTATGAGGCTCCATGAGAGAGGACAGGACAGGAATAAAAAGGATGAATAAAACAGATTCAGGAGCAAATATAGGTTCATTCTTTCGGACTGTTAGACTGAGACACTTATCAAAACTCATAATGATCAGTTTCAGTGAAAAACATGAAATATAGGGCTCCCAAATTCATGCTCTTATTCTTAAGAAATGTAAGAAGACGGGAAAAAAAATTAACAACAGTAAATAATAACTGGCAAGACAGATAAATAACAGCTCTGACAATAACCAGACACTGACAGAGATCCTGTTGTTCCCTGGGCTGCTCCAAGCACTATAGGCAAACATATTGAGACAAATGTCCTTTTAATACTATCCCAAAGTGTCTAAAACTAAAGCCTCTTTTCTGAATCATTTTTTCCCATCAAGTGCTTTTCTCTCTTAAAATAAGAAACTTCTGTTTCTGTCCAGAAGATAAGACCTTTTTCATTTGAGAAATCTCTTGTTCTCACTTCCCTGCCTCAGTTAAGGACTTCCATCCCTGACGTTATCTCTAAAGTGTTTGGAATGGCTCAGAGAAAACGAGTTAACTCCCTAGACCATCCCAAAGCTTCTGCAGCTCAGCGATTTGGAGAAATAATGATGGCTCTTTCAAAGCTAGCACAGGCTACATGTCAGTGTTTAAATGATAAATGGAGAAAGAAGTGATTTCTGTGTGACTAGGAGGTTGAACTTCTTGGCTTCTTGTCCTGACTATGGAGATAGGGAGGGCCTTGATGTAAGGAATCCCTCTGAAGATTCTTTCCCTGTGCTCTGATATAAACTGATTCAATTCCAATCCCTCCATACCAAACTTCTTTCAAACTCATGAAACAAACCCTGTGAAGTTCAAATAGCTCCTCTAAGGTGGAGTTCTTCTGCTTCACTTTCACAAGGATACTTGGAACACCTGGGGTTTCTTACATTAAAGGCTCTCTACAAATATTGAGATTATCTGATCTGGTGAGTGATTAGGGTTATCATGTATTTCAACAAGCCTGACTCACTGAATAATGAAAATATGCTGAAACAAAACACAAAAAAAACCCTTGTCCTCACTTAATAGTGCAGAAAATGAAAATCAGCTTCTTAAGTGTCTAAGAGAAAGAAGCTCATTGAAAAGCAGTGAGAACAAAGACATAGACGCAACTTCTAACACAGTGAACCTGAAAGCTGTATGGTGGCTTGATGACGTGATGCTGCCCTCTTACAGCTTTTCCCAAAACTGCTGGAGATCAATACCAAAGGGGTCTAATCCGTTACTATTGCTTACAATGCAGTGTTCCTTTGGAATATGGCAATGTTAATGGTGTCAAAATCTAATTGCTAAAAGTATATTTGCAATCTCATCAAAGCAGCAAATATCTATCACCATTTTGGATGCAAAATAGCTGCAGATGTGTCGCCATCATGCATTAAGTTGTCCTCACAGTAAAACCATGGGGCGTTAATGTTTTTTATCATGTTTCACAGATGGGGGACTGAGGTGCCTGCCAAGACAGAGGGGGAAAACTGGCAATATGTCAATCCAGAAGAGCTCTGGCTTTGATTTCAATACATCTATTTCTCAGCTACAACCAGGCCGTTCTGAAGGAGAGCTAGGGAACAATCCCCAACTGTCTGTCATCCTGCTCTTATAAAAGAAACACCATCTTTTAATTTTTCTGTACATATTTATTTTTTCATTTTTAGTTTGTGTAACACACTGTCACAAATCATAAAAACATAAACATCCTAAGAGATCTGACTGGATGTGAAGCAAGAGTAGGAAAACTTAAAGCCATAAAATACATGCAGTATAACATAAAGGTAAAACATATATGAGTTCCTACATTCCAAGTATTGGAATTCCTCTTTGTGGAAGGATGGCTTGAGTGTCAAATCAATATTTTGTCTGGAAAATTAATTAATTAATTAATTAAAACTGTATACGTACATCAATTTCCAGCTTGTAGCTCAGCCAGCACATCAGAGATTATGGTAATATGTATATTGTAACTGAAATAGCTAGTGTAAGGAAAATGGCTTTATTGAATTTAACAGTATTTTACCTAGACAGTTTACTACTGCAGTTCAGTGTTGAAATGGATGAAATTACTGTTTAAATTAATGAACTGAAAAAAGAAAATCGAAACTCTGAATATTAAATGAACTCAGGAGTAGTTTCTTAAGATAGAAATTGAACCAGCTATTAGTAATGAACAAGTTTCTTAAAACCATAACACTGGTACGGAAGCAGCAGTTATCTCCTTAGTAACCATAACAACATTAGATAAGGAAAAAACTAAGTATAGGAAGGAATGAAGGAATTTGGGAGGAAGGAAGGAATTTGGGAGGAAGGAAGGAATTTGGGAGGAAGGAAGGAAGGAAGGAAGGAAGGAAGGAAGGAAGGAAGGAAGGAAGGAAGGAAGGAAGGAAGGAAGGAAGGAAGGAAGGAAGGAAGGAAGGAAGGAAGGAAGGAAGGAAGGAAGGAAGGAAGGAAGGAAGGAAGGAAGGAAGGAAGGAAGGAAGGAAGGAAGGAAGGAAGGAAGGAAGGAACAGAAAAATGATAGCCTTTAGTGATTGGCAAGAAGGCATAAAGGAAGGACCTCAACTGTGGGACAGATTACGCTAGTTTTTGGGATCTCATATGTTAGGGGAATAGGGTCAGACCTAGCAGCATGAAAAACAGAAGCTGCTGCACTGTGTTCAAAATTAGGTTTGGATAGAGGGAAGAGAAAAAGTAAAAAGCAGTGTGCTTCCTAACTGAATTCAGAGAATAAAAAATAGCTGGAGAATACAAGCAAGGAACTGGTTTCTGTGCTTTTTAATTATGATATTCCATACACGGCATTTAAGAATCAGTCTTGGCAAACATAAGTCTCCTGTTTTAGTTTGCTATACTGCTTACTCTCAGAATAATAAAAATATGTAAATATTTTTATAATAGCTAATATGGTTTTTAGTAGATGTTTCTAACTATTTCAGCAACTTAATCATCATGTAATTTTAATCTGGAAATGTATTTTTTTAAATAAATAAAAAATCAAGATGGATAATTACTTTGTAATATTTCTTTAACATTTGCTTAAGCACTTTCAAATTCCCAGGTGAAAAGTGCTACAGAGAGGGTTTGCATAAAAAGCATGTTTTCTTCCTACTTTCAACTCTAATATATACTCATGTCTTCCTACTTTTTACAGTTTTTTTTAAGATAAGTATTTATTTAAAGACCTGAATGCTAAGATTATATTTTCTAATAAACATTTTAGAAGTTGCTAATGCTAATTATTTGGTCAATATCATACCAGCTTACAATCCATTATCACTAAAGTCTGCAAGAGTCCAGAATGGGGCATCCCCTGATCTCTTCCCAGAAAAGTCCCCTTGCAGCCTCTACTGTCAGTACTTACCCACAGACACCCAATATAGCTAATATTGTAAGGTCACATCACCATTGTAATTTACCAGGAAGATTCTGATTTATTTCAACTAAGGATTTGTCATGGTGTATTTATGCATTTATATAGATGTATTTATTTCTGTTAATGAAAAATTTGGATTTGTGCTCAATAGTATCACTGGGGAATTTTCCATTATTTCCAAATTCCCTGTTGTCAGCTCTGAAGGAACAGACTGTGTTCTGTTTACTCTGTTTAATTAGATTCAGTCATATTGCTCATTGAGTAACAGTCTATTTAAGTATGGCTGGGAACGTGTTGTCCTTATGAAAATTCCCACATGGGTCAAAAAACTTGATCTGTTATAACACATCTTGAGTCATATAAGACAAGTAAAGGTATGTCTTGAATAAGTGCTGCTTTATTACTCTCACTGTTGAGATGTTTAGTACTGATATAGTTGCAACTGTGCTTATAGCATTACTGTAACAAATACTTCTCTGTCATGAAAGGACTTTGAATGTTACAACATTTATCTGATGTGCAATACTTCCTTGTGTTCCTCTGTTGTACCAAGGAACTCCTTCATTTGCTTCAGATCTCTTTCAGATAACCTCATCTGAAGGTATCATTGCCAAGAATATAGCTGACTGTAAAAAGAGCCCCAGGAAGAAAGTGGTAAATACTTCCTGTAGTCCACACTCATACGAACTTTATCAGAGGTCACAGCCACGAAAAAGATGCTTGGAAGCAGATGTTGCCCAATGTGCAACCATCCAAAATTCCCCATTCAGAAAGTACAGAGGGTAAATAAGGATATGTTATTCTGCCAAGCAGGCATGCAGTGCTTTATTATTTGTATTGTGGGCTGTTGCTTGTTTACCTCTGCCTCAGCAAGACATAAGCAGTTATTCTTGCCAACACACTAGAAATGAAACTGGCAGCAGAAACAAGTCCTCTGACAATAAAGAACACCTATGACTTAGAAAATATGTCAACCTTTAGTATTTAGACTGTGTGATACTTTGTCTTCTTGGTATTGGTGAGGTTTCCCTGTAATTACCATCCTCTTTCACCCAATGTTGGGTGAAAAGCCTGAGCAATTACCTGCATTAATGCTTTCTGTGTTTTTCTGGGTTTTGAACATCTTCAAAGATGGGACTCCACAACCTCTATGTACAGCCTGTTCAAGTGCTCTGTTACTTTCAAAGTAAGGAATCGTAGAATCATTAAGGTTGAAAAAGACCTCTAAGATCATCTAGTCCAACCATCCATCCATCTACCAACAATACTGCACAATACACTGTGTCAGTAACACTACATCTAACCTTTCCTTAGATACCTTCAAGGATTGTGACTTCAACATTTCCCTGGGCAGCCTGTTACAAAGCCTGACCACTATTTCTGTTTAAGAATTCTTCCTAATATCCAGCCTGAACCTCCACTGGTGCAACTTAAGGCCATTCCCTCTTGTTCTGTTCAAGAAGCGTTTAGATGAGGTGCTAAGGGATTTGATTTAGTAGCTTGGTGGGTAGGGATGGTGGTGGGAGGATGGTTGGACTTGTAGGATCTTGTAGGTCCTTTCCCACCTAATGAATCTATGTATCTATGAATCTAGTTACCTGGGAGAAGGGGATCTTTCTATTGTTCGGGTGAAACTTCTTGAGTTCCTGTTTGTTTCAGGCTTAAGACTCTTACTTGCCCATGTTGAATGTCATAAGGTTCCTCTCCATCCAGCTCTCCAGTCTATCCAGGTCTCTGAATAGCAGCGCAGCTTTCTGGTGTGTCAGCCACTTCTCTCAGCTTTATATCATCAACAAGTTTGCTGAAGCTCTTCATAAAGGACACTGTTGAAGATGGTGAATGAAACTATACCCCTGGAGAACAATGCTAGTTACATTGTGCTCAGTCAAGCATTTGCCATTTGAAGGATGTAGATTTTAAAGAAAAAGCTATGGCACAAGAAATGTATGATGAAACTCAGATAGAATTAAATCTAGCCAGGTACATAAAGGGGAGCAAGAAGAAATTCTACAGGTGTATCAGTGATAATAGAAAGGCCAGGGAAGAAGTGGGACCCCTGCAGTAGGAAACCAGAGATCTGATCACAAGGGATGCAGAGAAAGCTGAGGCGCTCGTTTTTTTGCGTCAGACTTCACTGGCAAGGATTCTACCTGCATCATCCAAGCTGTAGAAAGCAAAGGTTAAAACAGAAGGAAGACGTGTTCCCTCTAAGTGAAGATTGGGATCAAGACCATCTATAGAACTTGAAAGTTCTATAGAGAAATTGTTTTAAAGCGGTAGAGTGTAGATTTAGACTAGGTATTAGGAAAAAATTCGTTGCTGCAAGAGGGATGAGACACTGGAACAAGTTACCCAGAGAGGTTGTGGACGCTCCCACCCTGGAGGCATTCAAGATCAGGCTGGATGGGGGCTTTGAGTAACCTGATCTAGTGAGAAGTGTTCCTGCCCATATCAGGAGGGTTGGAAATAGATGATCTTCAATGTCCCTTCCAACCCAAACCATTGTATGATTCTATGATTCTATGATTCTATGATATACAAAAGTCTCAGAGGTAATACAGGCACACAGTATACTGTACTAATAGTCAAATTCCTCATTATCACTTACACTTAGTTTGTCTTGTATAATTTTTTGGATTCAGTGAGCTGAAACATCAGTGTACATACTTCAATTATAAAATAAAATTTAAAAAAAAACAATATCTGTAGGTTTGTATACTATTTCTTGTTAATTGACACTTAAAAAAGAGCTTTATTTAGCTTCGTTCCTCACACATTTGAGCAAGAAAGAAACAGTACATTGCTCCTTGTTTATTTTCCATCGAGTTTATAATGCTCATTTTTCAAATACTTTTGTTATTTCAATTTCTCTTTCAAACATTTATTTTTTTCTTCAGTCTGTTTTCTTTCTTTTAAAGAGAAAAAATTTTAAGAAATTTAAGTAATTATAGGAGAAAAGGTGAAAATGAAAGAGTATAAGACACTCATAAATCAGATAAATAGGTTTCTATAAAAGACATTTTGAGAAATGCCATGCAATAAATACATATTTCACAACTGCTTTTTAATGGCTCTTGTCTACTAAGTGTAAAAAACTATTCTGTACAGAAATGCTAAATACATCCAACACAAATGTGAATAAAGCCTGCTAATAGTGGTCATGCTAGCCTCTAAACTAGCATTTTTAGGTGGCTTCATTAATGCCTCAGCATGTAGCACAATTAAAATTAATAAATGAGCTTTAATTAGCATTCATAGGCAACCAGGTGAGATGGTGGTTGTATTAATATTGAAGATGATTTTCATACTTTGTAGACATGCTTGAATTAAAAATGAAAGGATCAAGTGTTCAAAGTATGTGGATGAATAGCTGCTAATTCAAATGTATTATGACTGCCAACAATTTACCTTGTCCATTTAGTAAACTGAGTGGGGGGGATTCTTTTTAATAAGCTTTTCTCAAGAACAAGGACTCTTAATGTTTCATTCATATATCTACACAGTTTGTTTCATGTCTAAATAGATATTATGCAACATAGACTACATACCACTGAAATGCTGCTGTCAGTTGCATCTTTCCAACCCCTTTTTAAAAAGTAGACAACAGTAGAGTGCCAAATGTAACTCTGTTGGTGAATTTCATATATATAACTGTCATGGTTTTATGATTTTTGTTATTGGTATTCCACATCACAACATCATGTAGTGCAGTGGGATTTAAAGAGTTAATGCTCCAGCTCCATGGATCATCGATAGTTCTGGGTATACCTGTCTCAGAAGAGAAGAACTATGTACCCCAGAGGACATCGTGTTGCTTTGCATTTTTCCATTTTCCACTCAGAGGGAAAGAACTGTTTGCATGTCACGAGACACAGGCTTTTCCCTTTCAGATCAATCCAGTGGCGGGTGCTCCCTAGCTATCTCTCCTTCAGTGTTTAGTGTAAGGCTTTCAGTTTTTCGGACACTCTCTCCCTCATTTTATTTGATTTATTTGCTTCAATTCCAATTATATTGTGTTATTTTGTATTCTGGTATCTTATTTAGTAAATTAACTTTCGTCCTCAGATCATTGCCACCATTTTGGTTTCAGGCCCATCTCCCTTTTCCCTCATTCACCTTAATAGCTGCAAGAAACATGGATATGAAGGAGTTAAAAGGTTGTCCTTCCTTTCAGAGTCCCAGATATCTCTGTAAGTGCTTTGGCTCTTTCTGCTACCAGTATACACTGCAAATTCTCCCCAGTGGTATCAGGTCTGCTGTATATTGCCTTTTTCATTCAAGGAACTCAGAGTGCTTTAAAAGACATCAGTTTCAAGGCCCATTAAAATCAGCGTGCATCTTTTCCACTAATGTCAAGAGGTTTTTAATCAGACTTTAAATTACTCACCAGCTTCAGCTGAGATCTAAGATGTCTCTTTCCCACAAATGCGTTTTCCTGCCTGAATCTCATTTCCTGCTTCTCTTTATAATCTCCTTTTTAGGCCTCTTCTGCTATTCCTCTCTCCTCATATTGTATTTTGCAACTCTTTCCAAACCAGTGTCATCTGCAAGGTGAATTAATGAGCTCCATCTTACAGATCATTAACAAAGGCATTTAGTATAATCCAGCTGAAAACTGCCTGTGATGAACCACAGCAACACTGTAAGGAAAGAGATTTGCTCCCCTGCTCCCTACAGGATTAGACAGGTTCTCAAAATCCCTTACCCTTGGCTCATCAAGAAAATGAATTGTACAATTACCTCTTTCTCCCCTAGCAAAATCACCTAACATATGCATACACATACACTGGTATTTCTATTGCATATTCTAAAGGGGACAAATACAATGAGAATATATAAAGAAATGGAGTATGATGGAGCTACATAAAATTCATTTTTGCATGTGTAAAAATACATTAAAAAGCATAAGCATGTTGCACAAGGCTGACATAATTTTGCTTGAACCTGCCTTCACTTTCTATTTTGCTCTCATCAGTTACAGATGATACAGTCATAACTCATGGAAAATAAAATTTTTATTATGTCCTAACAAAGCTCTCAGTCAAATGGCCTGATATTTGGGTGATCCTGTGTGGAGCGACGAACTGGACTCAGTGGTCCCTCTCAGTACAAAATATTCTGTCGTTCTATAATTCTAATACTTCAAGTAGAATATAGTATGCATGTGTAGCAGTTACAAGAAGTTTCACTACATTTAACATATTATTCAGACAAACATTTTATGGTATGGATAGATCATGTACTTTATTTTCTTAATTGCTTATTAATGTGAAAGAATTGTATCTGTCATTTTGATGAGCCCTGTCAATGCAAGCGACCCTCAGATCTTCCTAACATGAAGAAGCAGTTGGCATGAGGAAGTTTTGGGAGAAGAGGAAAGGCATTAGGGTAGCAGTGTGCATGCATCATCCTCTTTATGAATACATGGGTATGGAGGGCTGCTCTGCTCTACCATAAACCTGGAAGAAGAATCTTAGAATCACTGAATTTCCTGAGTTGAAAGAGACCCAGAAGGATCATAGAATCATAGAATGGCCTGAGTTGAAAAGGACTTCAAAGATCATCTAGTTTCAAGGCCCCTGCCATGTGCAGGGTTGACAACTGCTAGAGCAGGCTGCCCAGAGACACATCCAGCCTTGCCTTGAATGCCTCCAGGGATGGGGCAACCTGTTCCAGTGCGTCACCACACTGAGTGAAAAACTTCCCCCTATCATCTAACCTAAATCTCCCCTGTCTTAGTTTAAAATCATTCCCCCTTGTCCTATCACTATCAACCTGTGTAAACAGTTGTTCCCCCCTCCTGTTTATAAGTTCCCTTCAACTACTGGAATGCCACAGTGAGGTCTCCCTGAAGCCTTCTCTTCTCCTATCTAAACAAGCTCAGTTCCCTCAACCTTTCATTATAGGAGAGGTGCTCCATCCCTCTGATCATTTTTCTGGCCCTTCTCTGGACCCATTCCAAGAACTCTACACCTTTCTTGTGCTGGGGGCCCCAGGCCTGAACACAGTACTCTGGATGGGGCCTAAAAAGAGCTAGGTAGAGGGGGAGAATCACTTCCCTCTCCCTGCTGGCCACCCTTTTTTTAATGAAGCCCAGCATATAGTTGGTCCTCCAGGTTGCAAGTGCACACTGCTGACTCATATCCAGTTTCTCTTTCACCAGGACCCCCAAGTCTTTCTCCACAGGGCTACTCTCCAGGAGTTCTTCCCCCAGACTGTATAAATTACTGGGATTACCCCAGCCCAAATGCAACACCTTGCTCTTAGCCTTGCTGAACCTCATTAGGTTCACACAGGCCCACTCCTCCATCCTGTCCAGGTCCCTCTGGATGGCTTCCCTTCCCTCCAGGGTATCAACTGCACTGCTCAACTTGGTGTCATCTCCAAACCTGCATCATTCAGTTCCATCATCTATGTCACTGATGGAGACGTCAAAGAGCATTGGTCCCAAGACTGATCCTTGAGTGACACCACTCACGACCAACATCCACCCAGACATAGAATCATTGATCAGAGCCATATGTCTGCTACCAGACAACCAGTTCTTAATCCATCAAACAGTCTGTCTTTCAGTTCCATATCTGTCCAACTTAGAGAGAAAGATGTGGAGAGGGACCATGTCAAAGGTTTTGCAGAAGTCCACACAGATAACATCCATCGCCCTTCTATTGTCCACCAGTGCCGTCACTCTATCATAGATGGCCACCAGATTGGTCAGGCAGGATATGCTCTTGGTGAAGCCACACTGGCTGTCTTGGATCACCTCTGTGTCTCATATGAGCCTTAACATGGTAACCAGGAGAATAATTGAGAGCAACCCCTTGCTTCACATAGGATCAGCCCAAATTCAAAAACCATATCTGAGAGCATTGTCCAAATCCTTTTTGAACTCCATCCAAACACACCACCAGTTATCACTGGCATCATTAAGTAGCCCGGTGTGAACAGCCACCTTGCTCATTTTGCCACCTGCCTCTAGTTAGAAGCTGAAAGACATGTCCTACACCAGCTAAACTTTTTCTTCAGTCAGTCCTACATCAGAAAAGGTAAATTTGGATTTAATCTTCAATGTCCACCTCATCCATTTCTAATTTAGTTATATGGTTATTACTTGAATTGTGAAAGGAAATGGCAGCCAAGTATTCCTTCTGTGTAGTTATATTTTAAAATCCAAGTAATAGCAGTTACTTTTAATAGCAATAACAATTATCATCCCTCTTAGAAGAGTCTTGGATAAAGAAATTCCTTGTAATCTTGTAATGATTTTGTAATGACAGTCTTACATCTATGTCATATTGACATGAATAATAAATTTAGTGTAAAAAAAATCGCTGTTTTTTGCATTGCATGAGCATGAATATCTATGCATCCACATACATCCAGGAATGTGATTTCATTAGTTGGAAAATTTAGATATATAAATGTAATGATTAGTAAATTCCAATGTACTGGTCATTTAAAAGTGAAAGTCTAGATAAAAATTACAGAACAAAAAATGAGTTGAGATAATAAAGATAATAAAGATTCAAGGTAGGTCTAGAGAGACAGTGCATGTATAAGTACCTCAAGTTAATTCCAGGGAAACTAGTATGTCTAGACAGCTCAGATTAGACTGTTGAAAAGATGCTGGGATCTCCAAACCAGTAGAGATGTGTCAGTGAAAACTTCCTGGGAGCTAACTTTCCCTGTCTCCTCTTGAATCTAATTAACTCTGGCCATGAAGCTGCATGCTCACTGTTGTGAACTTCGGTTGCTGAAACATGCTGTTTCATATGTTTTCAAATAACAGGTCTTAGTTGCTCTCCACCAGCTAGCTGTATAACAATGACTGCAGTTTCACATGTAGGAAGAGGCTGTCAGTCAGTAAACCACAGTTGTGTAGTTCTAGTTTAAATGCACCCAGTTGTATGAGAGATTTACAGAGGGCTAAAAGCAGAAGTAATATTGTAAGCTAGTTTGGTGCTTAACCATCAATCATTAGGTTTCAAATTTCAGTCAAAATGATGCTCTGATTTAAGCTTAAAAAAGGAATAATCATTTTGCATGTCCCTCTTCTCCTTTCCCAACATATCACACAGTGTTCAATCTTCTAACACTGGCTTTGATGATGCTTTTATAGCAAAACTGTTTTTCCATTTGTGTGGGTTTGTGTCATTTAGATTCAATGTCTGTGTCTGAACATGACTTTCTGTGCTCTTGCTTCTTTCAAAAGTGGTGAATACCACTTACAGCAGCTGGAAATATTTCTCTGTTATTTCATAATTGGCATGAAAATAGTTTGCCCTTAACTTTAAGTTACAGATAGATTTGTCCAAATCATAGAGAAAAACTATCTGCTTATGATTCTTTACTATTTTTCCATTTGCCAATTGGCCACTTGTACCTTTGGTGAATGTGTCTGCTTCAAAGCTGTTTTGTTTTTTTGTTTGTTTGTTTGTTTGTTTTGTCTAAGTTTGGATTAATTACTGGATTCTACATTTTTACTGTAGATATGTCACATCCTACAACACTGAAGTGCCAGAAGTTTTGGCCTTCCCCCATAAAATCCACTGAATAGTACTGAAATCCCAGCCAAAGATATACCTGGTTCCATTTGGGTCAAGCCTGTATGTGCACTGATGCAGAAAAACCTCTTAAGCTCTGGTTATGTCCTACAATATGTAGTCGAATACTATAAAGTTCAACAAAAAATCTTTCTCAAACAACACTCAGAAAGCTGAATTTGAGTGTCTGAAGAAAGCTAAAACTTTTACTTGTCACTTAAAAAAAATTCCTCTTATTTAAATTTTGAGCATTATTTTAAAAACTTCTGGACACTATTTCATTCAAAAGAATATTTTATGATCATCAAGACACCATGTATATGCATAACTGTATCACTGTAATTGTTCTCATAATGCTAACAGTTAAATAAACTCTATGATATAAGCATTTTTTTAATTAGTTGAACTGCAAGCAATCTAAGTGCATTCACGTTAACTCTGTCATGGGACAAGGGCTAAGATTGCTGTAATTGCTTACGGCACAATACTTAAACATTTTCCATACATCATTTATCTAGTATTAAACTACAGTGTTAGACTTACTAAAAAGAGTGCAATATGTTTTCACGGGACATAATATAAAGCTGCTCTAATCATCTTCAATAATATTCAAATAATGAAGTTTTGCATGAGGCTAAGATTTTTTATTAATTCTTTTTAATTCTGAAGTGAATGTTGAAATTCCCTCCTGCAAACTGCACTCTGTGAAACATACCTTTGAATCTCTCTCCAATGCCGTCACTTAGGCAGTCAGTTCCTAGAGTTGGTAGAAGTTTGCCTCCGTATGAGCTGAAAAAGAAAGGAGGGAAACCTCCAAGATATGGCCTCAGGTTATCTGAAGTGAAGTTTCTGCAGTACCTTTATGCCTCTGAACTTGAATTGGCCTGAAGCTAAGCAAAGTTCACAGATCCAGTGCTGGAGCTGAGCTGATTCCAGCCATCCTAACCTTAACAAACTCTTCACTGAGGTATAGGAGTTTCATCTGATTGAACATTTCAGAGTCTTGTCTGCTCTCTTTACCTTTGCATGTGTTCACTAAGCTACAGGCAGGAAGTGGAGGGCTGTAAGAACTCAGTCTCTTCACTGATCTGCAGCTGAAATAAATGTGAACGTTTCCTGTGGCTTCAAATATGAAACATAATTTGAGGGATACTTTTGATATATATTTTTTAATTAAGGTAAAATGAGCTTCAAGTCATGGAAATCTTCAAGTGGGAAATTCTAACCAGCCCACTATAATATGCCATATTCTTCACACAGCTTGGACTGAGATCTGAATGTCCATTTTGGAAATCTAATGAGGTTAATCATGCCAAGATCCCAGGATCTTCCTCACAGAAATGAAAAATCAGAAAATGGTGAAATCTCTTGCCTAGGGACTGGGGTTTAAAATGGTTTTACTTTGAAAGTTTGTTGAATAAAAATGTGGAAAACTACTTTACCTGTCCTCATAGAGGAATGGGAACACCAAAGCATATGCAAAATAACTGCAAACCTTTCATATTCCTAACTAATAGAAGCTATGCTCACTTTGCATGGTGAGGACCAAGATTTGCCTTGGTTTGCTGTTTCTCTAAGGACTTCAGAAAACATAGATTAATAATTTTTCTAAAGGGACAATACTCTCATTGGATAAAAAGAAGGGGGAATGACTGTTCACATGGGTTGATAGTGATAGGAAAAGGGGTAATGGTTTTAAACTAAGACAGGGGAGATCTAGGTTAGATGTTAGGAGGAAGTTTTCGTTCACTGGAACAGGCTGCCCAGAAAGGCTGTGGATGCCTCATCCCTGGAGGCATTCAAGGCAAGGCTGGATGTATCTCTTGGCAGCCTGCTCTAGTGGTTGGCAACCCTGCCCATGGCTGGAGGCTTGAAACTAGATAATCTTTGAGGTCCTTTTCAACCCAGGCCATTCTATGATTCTATTAATTACTTCTGTAAAACTTTTAAATTATCTAGTTACAATTCTACTTTATCCTTATTTACTTTTCATAATTTCCTTATCCTAAAATGTAAATTTAACAGCTTGCTACAGTCCTTCTCACCATGCACCACCTCTTCCTCTTTGATGCAGCACCATCAATGTTCATTGGCAAATGTACCTCCTTATTTACCAGACCTTGATTGAATTTTTTCAGATCTATCTTGATTACTGTTGTCAGTGACATATTTGTCATCTTTATCTGTTAAAGCTGCAGCCTGGAATCTTCTCTTGTTTAGGTGATGTTTTATCCTTTTTTTGACTTTTTTTTTTTAATCTTTTAAAGCAATTTCTTGTAAAACATGGATTCTTCTGACAATTTCCACTGAACTGTTTTGCTGACTTCAGCATATTAAACTTCCTTATTTAAACTTTGGTAGGTTTTTCTTTTTATTCTTTTTTTCCTTAATTTTCTCTAAGGTTTCCTGAACTCCTTGACATCTTTTTAAAGTCATTTCTGTGAGCTGTCCTCACCATGTTGCTCTTCTTTTTAGTAGCTGGTCAAAAGCTTTTTCAAAATGCTGCTGAAGCATTCATTCAGATCTGGAGTGCTGTTGGCTTGGAGCTGTTCAGACACTGAGAAAGATCTTTCTCAAAGTAGCAAGAAGTTCTGTTTTCTCCTCCTCTCGTTGCTATAAAGTAGAAAGTAAAATTACTTTTTTTTTTTTTTTTTTTTTTTTTTTGTGAAAGGTTCAGTCATAATGATCAGTCATTTGAAAGCTCATACTGGCAAAAAGGTGATGATACAGCGAACATCTCTCTTATCCTGTCTAAACACCAGTTTGAAAATGACAGAGTTGCATCAATGTCTTCTTTACTTCTGAATGTATAATTCACTTAAATGTCTATATAATCCTCAGAACATCGGACAAAATAGTGGAATTTATATGAAAACATATTCTTCTAAACTAGTACAAGGTTATACACATCAGGTCAAAGCTATTCACAGTTGCAATGTGGATTTAATCACTTATCCTGCTGAAATTAATGGTGTTGAAATCAGAAAAGTCCTATCAGGAATGAGTTTGGTTCAGTGTTTAAAGGGATAAGGATCAAAGCATACTGAAGTCCAGAGCTCTGTAATCAAATGAAGTCAATAGATCCAAAAAAATTAAAACTAACATCAAACATTAAAACTATCTTCTGCATATCTAGGCTAAATCCCAAACAAAACTGACAGTTGATAGAATGTTGATGCTTACAGATATTTAAAAAACGAGCTCATCTTCCACTGCTTTTTCATTATTTTGTCTCATGTTATTTTCATCAGAAAAATCTGCTGAATCTAGTCATGATGATTAACAAGGATCAGGTTTGTAGTGCTTGTCTACAACTGTTAAGTATTAGTATTAAGATATAAGTAACAAAATTAAGTGAAAGAATCCCGAGGAAAAATAATGAAGCATTGTTAATGGTTTGTGGGCCTGTATGGCCTGGTTCTGCAACTAATGGGGTGAGGGACCCATGGACCCAGGCCCTGGCAAAGGGGAAGGGGGAAAATGAGAAAGGGTGGGGAGAAGGGCCTAAAAACAAAACAGTGGCAATGATATGAGGAGGAAAACTAATTTACTAAGTAAGATATCAGAATGCAAAATAATATAGTATAATACAATATAATTGTAATTCAAGCTAACAAATCAAATAGACAATGTTAAAAAAAAAAACCAAAAACAAAGTCCTTGCACTAAATCTAGGGAACCTCCACTGCTGAGATGACCAGCAAAAGAGAAAGTCTTGGGACTTACATGCAGTTTATTATTATTATTATTATTATTAAAGTATTATCTTTCCCTCTGGGTGGAAAATGGGAACACAAAGTCTTCTGGGGTATGTAGCTCTCTTCTGAGATCCAGGTACCCAGAAATTTGGCAGCCCACAGAACTGGAGCATTAACTCTTTAACTCCCAGTGCCTCAAATGGTGTTATGATGTGGAATACTGATAACGAAATCATAAAAACATGACATTCCACCCCGTATTTCACATCACTACATCATACTTAATATATATACAAATAAAAAGTAATTACTATGCATTACACACACACATATATGTATATATATACATGGAAATACTGTCTGCACTCCCTCAATATCATATTCCCTTGTGGTGCACACTGAACATCCCCATTCTTCTGTCACCCAACAAGTGGACCCAGGTACCTGAGCAGAAACAGTCCCACATAGGGTCAAAAAAAGGATAAAACATCACCTAAACAAGAGAAGATTCCAGGATATTTCCCTTTCCAGAAGCTGGAAAGACCCAAACCGCTTTTCCCAACATGCTCTTTATATATATCACATGGACCTTATCTCATTCTACAGTATTTAGGGAGCTGGATTGGGTTGGACTATCATGATTGATAGATCTAAGGATATTAACTAACCAGGTAGTTTCTGTCGAATTCTCCCATTAAATATTCTGCCACCCATTGCTCTCAACATTTTTTTTAACAGTCTATTGTATTGTTCAATTTAATCAGAAGCTGCTGTGTGATAGGGGATATGATAAATCCATTCAATGCCATGATCTTTGGCCCAAGTCTTTACAAGAGCATTTTTGAAATGAGTCCTATTGTCTGACTCAATTCTTTCTGGAGTGCCATGTTGCCATAAGACTTTTTTCTCAAGACCTAAGATGGTGTTACTGGTGTTAGCATGGGTTACTGCATATGTTTCAAGCCACCCAGTGGTTGCCTCCACCGTGGTAAGTTTATAGCGCTTACCATCATGGTTTCATGGTAAAGTGATATAATCAACCTGCCATGCTTCCCCATATTTGTATTTTTGCCATCACCCAACCCCCAATAGAGGTTTCATCCTCTTGGCTCAATTAATTGCGGTGCATGTATCACAGTCATGAATAATCTGTGTGATAGTGTTCGTAGTTAAATCCACCCCTTGGTCTCCAGATCATTTATATGTTGCAACTCTTCCTTGATGGCCTGAGGTCTCATAAGCCCACCGAGCTAGAAATAACTCTTCTTTGTTCTGACAGTCCAAGTCTACTTGAGCCACCTCAATTTTGGCTGCTTGATCTACCTGGTGGTTTTCTTGTACTTCAGTAACCCAACTATTGGTCAAATAAGCATCTACATGATGCAATTTTGCAACCATATTCTTTATTTGGGCAGGAATGTCTTTCCACAGTTCAGCAGCCCAAATAGGTTGCCAGTTCGTTGCCTGTTGTTTTTGCTGTAACCACGCCCACAAAGCATTTGCCACCATCCATGAGTCAGTATAACGATAAAGCCCTGGCCACCTCTCCTGTTCAGCAATATCTAAGGCCAGTTGGACAGCCTTTACCTCTGCAAATAGGCTTGATTCTCCTTTTCCTTCAGTGGCCTCTGAACACACAGTCTCATTTGGGCACCCTTTTCTTGAGCCTTGGATTTCAGCCATTTTCAGAGGTGAACAAGTTTATTGCTTATATTGTTTATTAGTTTTTTCCATGGCCTGTCTCTATGATGATGGCTTTGTTGGGGGAGGGGGGCCGGGGGGGGAGGGGAGCACACCTGGAGCTTTCTTTTTCTTCACCTATTCTTTCCATTCTAGGCACGATTACAAGTGTTTCCATTTCTTTCCTTTCACAGGGGCAACTGA
Organism: Callipepla californica brunnescens; assembly: GCA_023055505.1. NCBI lineage: Eukaryota > Metazoa > Chordata > Aves > Galliformes > Odontophoridae > Callipepla > Callipepla californica. Next base: position 4,990,261 of record JALIRH010000002.1, on the reverse strand, counting down.
CATCAATACTAGTGTCTCCTGTGATTGATCAGGTTTGACTTGGGGGCTTCCCCCTTTGGCTTGAATCCCATTTCAGAAACACTCTCTCTCCAAAATAATTTTACAGATATCTTGGTAAGAACTGGTGAAGCCCCAAATAAGTCGTACCTCTGCAGATCTACCTAAGCTGCAACATCCCTGACTCAAATACTTGCCTAGTTTTTCAGCATCCTCAAATCTGCTCCATCTCTGATTCAGTTTTCCACATTAATTCTCACTTATATTAAAAGACACATGTTCAACTTATATATATATATATATATATATATATATATATATATAAGATACTATGAAATTGTACATAAAAATTTAATAATTTATCTATATGACAGACCAGTAGAAGTTTTCTGATATGGCACTGTTTTCAAATGCATAAAACTCTCCTGACTTAAATAATTATCCACGATGATTTATGATTCAATTGAAAAGATCTGTTCCTGAAAATGGAAAAAGAAACTCAAGGGAAAAAAATGTTATTATATTTATATAAAAACTCTCAGCAGCTTTATTAAAGATTTTACCTTTTGTAAGGTCAGTTCTGAAGACAGCAAAAGAATATTTGTAGTCCCTCAAACATTCACCTGAAGCAAGTCATGTTACCCTGAAAACTCTTTACCTGTGTTTAAGTTTGATTTCTTTGTCATAAAACTGCATTAATGGTTCAATAACTTATGAGACTCTCCCATATCTAAAGATCTAGTTAAGCAATTGAAAGCATACCTGCAATTTTTCCCCTTATCTAGCAGGAGTTACAGTGATGCTGGATGTAAGGAAACTATTTTAATGCAGTATGATAAATATGGGTGCAGAGAAGTCAGAAAGGGCAGGAAAGGTTGGGAACAGAGATTAAATTTTATTAAACAAGTGGAATTCTCTTTCATGTTGTCAGATCTGCAAATGAAGTCTGCATCTGCTTTAGATGCCCAAGCTCCCAATATAGTGAGATTGGTCCAGCTGTTGCCACTAGAGATGCCTCAGTACATCCACGTTAGGCTGTCAGACATGATCCAGTACCTATGGTAGATCCCTGTCCTTTTGGAGCAGCAGCTAAATTTCAAATTACCTAGATAATGGTTTTGGGTCTTTTTTATTTTTGCTTTATTTAGAAGTCAAAAGACTCTTTAAAGACATCAGACCATGCACGCCGAAGGTCAGAAATCCTGCTCGGTTGTTCATCCTGGTGTTATTTCAAAATCCCTAAGGCAATCTGAAGGCTGACATGGGTGTGCATGTGAAGACATATTATACTTTCCCACCAATGTGTGCATTAGAGAATCTTAAGGGTAAGAATAGGTTTGGATAAAGCAGGAACAGCTGTAACTCCAGAAACAGATGTGTTCAAATGAGGACCTTCCCTTCCATGAGAGGAGTGTGCTTGCAGACCACACCCCCTGACAGTGGGTGTGCGTAAGTTCGTGTCTGTGTGTATGTGAACTCTTGTGTGTGATCATAACTTCTAAGAAATAGATATAAAAGAGTACAGAAATACACATCTTAGAACACTCTAATATTGTGGCTTAGATGTTACACTGCTGTTATTATCTTCCTCTATGAGTAATACCTCGGGAGCATGACAAGAAGTATGTATAAAAATCAGGTTCTAAACAAATAGAAAACAATTGAAAAGTGGCTTTTGTGAGGTTTCTGTTTAGTTCCTTTTTAATAATTTTGCAGTATGATGATAGGGTATTTAATTACCTTCAAGAGTGTCTGGAGTAGAGAACCAGATTGCTTTAGAAAGTCTAAACCACGAAGACTAAATATTCCATAACCTGGCCTTGTGAACTGACAGTGTAAACATCTGAGTGATATGTAGGGCCAGGGCAAGTTTAAATCCAGAGAGCAGCAATAACATTATTGCAAGGAAATCAGTTCCTCATCTCAAAGCCCACGGTGAGTAGAGCTTTGCATTCATCTCATGCACTAAAAGGACATTCATGCATTCATTTTGTCTTGTGTGATAAAACACACATCTTTATTCTTTCCTTTTGAATTTCCTCACCATTCTTTGTCCTTATTGTATCTATTGGCGATGCTCTCATCAGGGAGCACAAGATTAGAGGTTTGAACATATGTCACATTTTAAGTTAATAGCTGAGCTCTCTTTAAACAAAGCTCATAAGTATGACTTTGTGTCTCCCTTTACCTTTTGCTTCACATAGTGCAAAAATATCCAGGATACCCACAGAGCTTTACTGCCTGAGAGAAGGCTATGTTCTGTCAAAATAAATGCAGAGGAATTGTACCAGTTTTTGAAGGATGAATCAGAGCTCTTCTGAGAGCTGTTTTGTTTCTGATCCCTTGATAATTCCCTCAGTGGTTACCAAAGTTCCTAAATGAGTGAGAGCTATATTGAGACGTGTCAGTATTAGCTGCTGAAAGCATATATTTAATCCAGGAGTAAGTGACACCAACCTATACAGGATTTAGAGGTTCCATAGAGGACACTAACTAATCTGCGAATAACTCTGCAGGAATCACATTCTAGATAGCCACCAGGGAATCAAGTGAATTGGCTCTTATTCCGTTCAGACTGAAATTCTGACAGCGCTGTGTGAGCCCTAGAAACAGAAAGGATTTTTAAAAAATAGTAAAAGGAACCACAGGTTGGCTGCTTAATGCTTACATTTCCAGACTTCCTGTCATGTCACTGCTGCACTTCTAAGTGGCAAGGAAAGGAGGAAGGAAGGAGGGGGAGGGAAGCTCTCTAGAAGTGATGTCAAGATACCATTAGACTTTATGAGATATCTTGACTCCCCAGTGGACTGTGATGGCTTTTTTTGGAAGAGACTACATCACCATTACCCCTACCTTCTGTTACGAGCCTTGAATGGAGTGACCTTGAAAGATCATTGAAGAAGACACACTGCATTGACTGTTCCTTGACTTCAGGTGGTCAAAATGTCTACCAGAAAAAACACAATATTGGATGTATGCTTCTCTCACTGGACTTTAGAGTTAATTCAACCTCCTTGTGGCATAAAAAATGAATTTGAAAACATTAGAAACGTATGTAGAAATCCTTTGTTTTCATTTTCTTTTTTCCTTTTTTTCCTTTTTCTTTTTTTCAATTTTTTCTCTTCTTGTTTCAAAGACGGAAATACGTAATCAGGAGAAGGTGTAAATCTCCTTCCTTTGTCAAAAGATATCTGTTGTTTTATACTACCTAGCTTCTCCTTGCGGGAAACAGTATTGGTTTTTATTCTTTCATTCTTTTTCTTTCTTTGTCTTTTTTATTTTTCCTGTCTTCATTCAACATAATATCTAGTTGATGAAAATTTCTAATAAGAAAACTTGGAGAAGAAGCAGAAGACCAGGCATCTACACACTACCAATCTCTGAGACTGCATCATTTCAGAATATCCACTTCTAAAGCAAGAAGACAATTTAAATCTATAGTCAATCAAGCAAATGAAGAAGTACAATTAACAAGAAGTGGGAGGATGTTTAATCTACAGTGAAGAAATATAATTTTCAGTCATTTAAAACCACACATCTGTTCTGCTCAGCTATGGGATAAATCTCGTCTTACTTAGTGTGGTGTAGGACAAGAGTACAAGGATTGAAATCTACTAATGTATGGCATTGTAAAACCAGAATTAAGGGAAGAATAGTTAGGATACCTTTTATTATAGCCACAAATCTTCACAAAATGCATCCAAATCATTTCTAAGTTTTTTAGATTTTTCTTTTTTCTTTTTTTAGCAATTCGTAGCTATGGAAGAATGTGAGATTCAGCAGATGCTTAATGCAACAGTCATTTCTCTGAAGAATTCTTCAAAATACTGAGATGAGTGCAGGATTGCTGGTGTCACTGATTTTAATAGCAGTGGAGCAGCTCATGGTATGACTTCTATGTTTTTTGCAGTTAGCAAGGATAGTTATGCTCTGAATTTAGAGGGAGAAATCTTGAAACAGTTACAATCACTGAAGATTTCAAGGATGTAATTTTGTTTTCTTAAAAGAACAAGCTAAAAAAGACATTTTGAATAAGAGATGGTACTCCTAATAACACACCACCTGCTTTCCTCAGATGTAGAAAAACATATTCTTCTTATAATTGCTGCAATATATTCTGATTTCAAGAGACAAACAATAGATTATAATGTATGACACAATGAAGAATTTCAATACTACGTTACATAGCAGAAAGAAGGAAATCTGTTTATTGTACAGAACATGGAAAATTCCTGGTAAATTAATAACTACTTTATAGACTGATTTAAAAAATTGGAGAAAATTCATTTGCCACAATTGTTCCTAGCAACTGGCGAGACAGAACTCTCCCTTAGCAGGACAGCTGGCAGCTGGGAAGACGTCAGTAATTCAGTATATGTAACCATCTTTCTTTGCATTGAAATAGAGGTATTAAAACTAAACTGGATTTACAGTACGGAGCACAAAATATGAATACGTCACTGTCTCCATTGGCAGTACTGAAAGTAGACATGTTTCCCTGTTATGTTGATTTCTTATCCCATCATTATAGTCATTGGCAAGAATTAGGCTATTTTATTATTTTATTAATTCTCATCTTCTCTATTAAGCCTAATCTCTAGAGGTATTGATTAAACTCTTCCCAGACTCTTCTACCTTTTAAATCCTATTCATTTCTATTCAAGATAATTCCAATCTTCTGCACTTTTGGTTCACAGAAATTTACATTCCAAATGGTGCAATTCTTTTTTGTCCCTCTGTATTAGGGAAACAACCTCCCAGAATGATAACAAAAGATTTGTTTCCCTTTATTTAACACTTGCTAGGGATATAATCTAAATCATGTAACAGCATTAAATATCAACACATTTTTGGGAAACACGTAAAAATACAAAGCATCGCAAAGTCCTCTGGGGAATGTAGTTCTCCCTCTCTTCTGAGACAGGTGTATCCATAACTATCGATGATCCACAGAGCTGTAACATTAACTCTCTAACTCCCAATACACCACATGATGTTATGATGTGGAATATCAACAATACAACAAAAATCATAAAACCATGACAAGGACTCAAACTATCTACACATGTGCATTTAGTGCCATTTTAGGTACTTAGGATGCTGTTACTTTAACCATCAGCTGGTGTTCCAGAGTATTGTATATCCCGTGTTGTCTTCATGTGGCTTCTCAGATACTCTTTACAAAAAAGTAAAACTTATTCAGGAAATTAAAACAATCCTTATACATCTGTAAAGTAGATGTCTCCATCTGAATTAATTATATGGGATACTGTCATAGTTATTGTAGATCTCATCAACACCCATTGCAATTTAGATGTAATGCTGATGAAAAAAAAATAATTACAATTTAGAAGATGAATTAAACAACAGTGATCTTATGGACTGACTACTGACTATGAAGGAAGCTATAAATGATTTGTCCAGCTGTAGATCTTCACCAACCAGACAAATTTTCTTAGTCCATCATTCAGATTCCACCTACCATTCTGAGGTATCTGTCTCTTTTGACTGAATAAAAAAGAAGCCCGTTGATTCAAATGTTCATGCATGGTAATCTAAAAAACATCAGCTGATTTTTAACAGTCAAATTACCTACAGAAATGCAACAACTTTGACACAGAAAATATGAATAACTCACCCTCTTGATTGATGGCGGGTAAGGTACACCAAAACACTTCGTACTGTCCTGGATACTTTCATACAGAGCAAATTTTCCAAGCTATGCACCTCATGCAATTTTTTTTGAATGAAATAGGATAAAGTGGCCAAAGAGCAGCTGATAGAGCTTGTCCAAATTGAGTAACAGCTAAGCCTGAGTTGAACCTCTTGACTTACAGCTGATGCTGTTAAGTTCTATCTGCTTTCAGGAGATGCAGTTCCCTTTAGCAATGCGTGCATGCAGACATTTATTGTGATACAGTTGCTTTTGACAATAGGTTTATAACATGTCAGTACTATTTTCTGTCTGTAATTTCAACACCTTAACTTTCTCCTTCCTTAATTGAGCTGAGCTGCCAATAAAAAAGATTGCTTTTTGTAAGCTGATCAACTGGGAATGCTAACATTTCTCCAGCAGGAAAACATACCCATTTCAGTTTCCTGAGAACCACATAATGTGTCTCAGGATTAAAGCGCTCTTCTTATATGTATTACCTTTCTCTGATTAACTGAAATTTTCATTGGCCTCTGTTGTATCTACCCTATCAATTGTTTGCTTCATATCACCCTAGAGGTTTTTTTCACAGTTTTGTTTATAATTATACAGATTAAGCAGTTTTTATAGTGACAAAATGACATAGGGATTGGGCTTATTTAATAAAATAGAGAGTAATGGAAAAGTCTAGGGTCATTACAAGGATGGTGATTCTAGAAGAAAAAGAATACGAGATTAAATACTTCCACTCATTAAATCCATCAAAATTCATAAGCAAATAAAATTTTAAGTGTTGGATTTCATAATGAACCAAAGTATAATCCTGTGTATATATATATATATATACATTTACACAGCATCTTGTTCATGACATAGTACTTTCAGCTCCCTGAATTTATCTGACAGAGAGAGAAATCTTGCAGTAAATATTTGTCTATTTATTTTTGCTGTGTATGGTTTTAAATGTTCCTTTTTATGTCAGATTCCAGGGGTATTAATTAGAGCATGATTTGGTATAAGACATTCAGTGACCATTTGGAAATAATACTGGAGAAATATGAACCGCATGATCAGAGTTGTTAAAAAATACAAAGTATTTCCATTTTTTTTTTTTTTTTCTTAAAAATGTTCAACACAAAAAGGAAGGATGATTATCCTGAGCAAAAGTACATATAGGAAATTTGGAGATGCTTTAATATAACCACTAGCCCACATATATGCTTGAGGAGGATCCTGTAGATCCTGTATCATATCTTGCCGACCCCACATTGATTCTTACAATACACTATGGACACTTTTTTGAACAAAGTGCCTGTAAGAAGGCAACTGCAATAATCTTCCTGATGTTTCAAGAAACATTAATTTTGTTCTAGGTTGTGAGTTTTCCCAGTATTCATGATTACCTGCCATACTACAATAAAAACCAAATGCAAAAAGTAAACTATGAAACTTCCATCCAAATGGAACATACAAAACAAATGGTCAGATTCCAATGGATTTTGAAGGAAGTTGTTCAAGAGTGGTCTGAACCTAATTTGCTTACATCTAAGTAGCTTCTCAGAATATGAATCATGGAATCATAGAATGGCTTATGGTGAAAAGGAACTTAAAGATCATCAAGCCCCAAACCCCAATAGGAATGAGTATCTCGAGTCCAGGATAAATAACGTGTCTCTAAGAGTTTTTAATCAGTGAAATAGCCTTATTTGGTAATATCAGATTCTATTTACCTGAGCTATCTATATGTACAGCTCAACATAATCACTGGGAGTGTTAAACATTGCTCTCAACCTGCATTGCTGCAAGTTTTGTTGCTTACTGCTGATAGTCTCCACTGCACTGTTTTTCCATTCAGCTTCAGGACCTATATATTTTCTTCATGCTTAATTTTTCTTTCTACTCAAACATTATTCACAATTTCATTTGAAAGAGGTAGCACTTTCTTCTAGCAGTTTAGATAAAATGTTGAATTGGTCTGACCCTGAACACTGAAGGTCCCAATTTCTCAAATTCAAGAACTTACCTTCACAGGGAATTATCTACCTACCACAACACCACTCATCCTGCTTCTCATCAAAACTGATTTGATTCATAATGAACATTATTAGAGAAAAAATGGTTGATATGTGTGTACATATAAATGAAAATGGCCTGCGAGAGAGTTTATAGATAAAAACACTTTATATATATACATATATATATATAACATAGAAATAGTACATCTATTACATAGAATACTGAGAACTGAATGGAAAGGCCAAATTCACTCTATTTAACCCCTGACCTTCTCGTCGCTTATTATGAACAAGATCCAGGGATGGGGCATCCACTACCCCTCTGGTCAACTTGTTCCAGTGCTTCACCACCCTTATTGTAAAAAACTTTTATGCAAATCAATCAGTTCTGACTGTTTGATTTGTGTAAAGATTAAATATTTCTTTGATGTAATAGACTCACATGACTGTGGGGCATCACTGAATTATTTTCAGAATCACAGAATCTCAGAATTATAGGGGATAGAAGGGACCTCCAGAGATCATCTAGTTCAACCCCACTGCCAAAGCAGCTCACTAGATCAGGTTGCATAGGTAGGTGTCCAGGCAGGTCTTGAATGTATCCAGAGAAAGACACAAATTCTTACACCTGAGACTCAATGGTGATTTTGTCTACACATATTCAAATGGTATAGAACCAGTTGCCAATGGCAGGTCCGCAGAAAAAATTGTTTTCTCTACTCTTGTCAGTATTTGAAATATCCTATAAATGTTGAACTAAGAATATCAGGTGAAGACGGAATGAAAAAGAACTTCCATCTAAATGTGCTGAAATAAAACATTTTTCATTTTTCTTCTGTGGCAAGAGAAATAAGGGACAGACTAAAATATGTTTATACGTACTTTTCTGAATAAAGATAGTCAAAAAAATCTAAGATGTTTCTTTTTGCTCTAAGCTGAAAACATGCAAAGAAGATGTTGATTATTAATTGCTTATTGATTACAAGGATACCATAAAATAGGTATTTCTGGAGAAGAGAAGGCTCTGGGGGGAACATATAGCAGCCTTCCAGTAACTGAAGGAGTTCTACAGGAAAGCTGGGGAGAGGCTTTTTACAAGAGCATGTAGTAAGCATGGTTAAAACAAGGGTCTCATAATAACTTCTTTTCAACATTGTTGTCTGGGAAAGGAGCTTATATCTGAAAAGCATAAAAAGTAATTATTTTCTGACCACACCTGTTTCTTTTTTTTTTTAATTCTTTTTAACAACTCATCAAGATGCTGAATATACCCCTGTTCCCATGGAGAAACAAAGTCTGTCCTTGTTCATTTAATTAAATGTCATTTTAAATGAAGTCAGCGGTGTGAGAGCTCAGAGAGACTGGGAAATCTTGCCTGGTAAGTAAACCTCTATTTTAAAATGATTGTTTGGGAACATATGGGTAGTCTAGCTTACGAGGGCTAGAAAATATGCCTGGACATGCTGAGAAACATGGGCAAGCATATTTAATAGTGACAGGTCTTAAGAGTCTTTACCTCTTCCATCCTGAGTGATTCTTTCCCTTTACTCTTTTCTTTCTGCTCTCCTTCAGGGACAACAACAACGGTGTTCTAAAATATACAGCCTTCTTCCCTTTTTCCTATGGTCCTGTAAATACATGAAATTGGTAGTACAGCTTACCATCCAACTGTGCTTGGAAACATGTGTACTAAATACATATGCCACCCTGGAAATTATTCTATAACCAGTCTTGAACATTTTTCTATTTTTATTTTTACAGTCCTTAGCTGTTTCAGTGATAGAAACGAGTACCACTAAGAAGGAGATACCTGTGCATGTTTCTGCTGTAAATGACTGATGGCTGTATGGATAGCGCATTTTCAAAATATGTTTTATAAACCACCATAAAATAGGTATCTTTAAATCAGTTACTCCGAATATTGAAGATATATGTGAGAAATTCCTGGAATATTTGTTTCTTTCTTCACGGATAATTGTTTCTTTTCATAGACCCATGGACAAACCTGCAGAGACTACAGAGTATCATCAGTGCAGTATGTGACCTGTCCAGCTCTGATGCTCATTATCTAACATAATGAGTGTGGGTCAATTGTTACTTTTTACAGTTGTGTATAATAACTCCTATGTTTTGGCAGTTCTCAGCACAAGCTGAGGACAGAGGAGCACAAACCCACTTTCTCAACTATACCATAGTTTCTATATACGTCTGCTACAAAGGCAGTTAATGCCATACAGATTTTTATAATGCTGGTCATAAAATAGGCTGAAAGCCAAGATTAAGGCAGAATAGCAGCAACTCTTATCTACCCAGCTTTCTACCTCAGTTCAGGAGTCTTGGGAATTCTGTAAATTCCAGAAAATAGATGCCTTTATTCAAATTCATATGAGGAGAAATGCTGAGAGAATATGTTTCCTCTAGGCATCATATCATACTATATTTTTTTGTGCACCAATTTCCTTTATTTTTTTCTGTTGTCTCCATTCAGTACTGAGATGTTATGAGAACATAAATATGATATAAAAGCATCTCCTCCAGAGAAGAGATCTGTGATTTGCCTGAACAACTTTCAAGAGTTCAATTTCAAGTTTCAATACTATGTTGATATTCTGACTACAAATAATATTAATGCCTTAAAATAACTGAGCCACACCATATAGCTCAAACTTAAAGCCCATGGAAGAACACAAAATTGTTTTCACAAACTTCCACAAATTTTTAGTGCAGCTTCATAAAAGTACAGAACTTCTATACATTGTTTTCAAAACTAGTGCTCAGACTTCAAAGCATCTATATGCTTTAATGTATCATCGTCTGTCTCTTCCATTGTCCTCCCATTGCATGAAAAAGTCACAGGTATGATCAACGATACGAATATTTAGGGATTTCAGAGAGATTTGTTCACCTGAAATTTCTGCAGCTGCGGGCAGCACCAAAACAATAAGATGAATACTGCTTAGTTTCCCATTTTGTTAGGACAGTAAAATATGAATATGGATGAAATTCATATTGTGAAATTCTGGGCAGGAATTTGTTCCATGAATCCACAAATTTTATATCCAATTACACCACAACAAAATTGAGCAATGAGAAAAAGCTGCCAGTAATTCTCATTATAATTTGAAAGGTGGGAAAACAACATCATACTAGGAGCTACGCAATAGGATGGCAATGATGTCAAATCCATTGCTCCTATTCACACCTGTTTTGAGTACCTTCTAATTCCATTGCCACTGCACTAGCTAGTAGGACAAGTACACTTGGTAGGGTCACCTGTGCAATAACACACAATGGTATTGTAAAATCTGCTAGTTGTCACAGGTGTGTCCTCTATGTGTCCTCTCCTACAGATAATAATAGTCTCAGAGGAAATTCCAGCATCGTCAGATGAGATTTTGGAATAGGGTTTCAGAGATGGTCACTTTATAAGTTTTACATGGGAGATCTTAGAGTAAAAGGATGAACAGGAAGAAAGCATTTAAGAGTTTAATGCATGGAAAAAATAAAAAAAACCGCCCCTGTCTAGTTTAAAGACAGTCCTAACAACAGGACTTCTTCCATGCCAGTAAGGACATTGTTGTATAAACTGGAAAATCCTGCTAATTTGTCACGATGTTCAGCCAATTTGCTCCTTTGCCTAATTCCCCCTTAATTTCTGAACCGATGTTTGTATCACGTAAAAATACTCAAAGCATAAGATGTACGTAATTGTAATAATTGCTTCTATTCCCCACGTGCAGCTAGGCTACCATTCTGCCTGTGCACTAATGGCCTTTTAACAGGAAAATGGGAACTTGGAAAGAGAATATGAGTTGTGTACAGTTCACAGAGTGGGTGCATTTTATCGGAGGGGGGGTGACCATTTTCACTGATAGGGCATCACTGTGCATTAAATAACCACAGGCTACTAAGATAAAAACATGTTCATAACAGGTAAAATTAGGCTCGAAGAAAGAAATCTATTATTTTAAAATCTCAATTTATTTCTTTTCCACATTCATTTTTGTTTATTTAATTAAAGTTCCGCTAGGCAAGCAGCAAGGTAGCTATGAAGCAAAAATCACATTCAGTGATACAAAAGGCACATGCAATCTTTCAAATAAAGCTCAAGCTCCCTGTCAAGAATCTGAGTGGTTTTGTCCTTTGTTGCTAATTCTAGTGTTTGCATTTCCTCCCACTTCTTTCTTGCTGATTGCTGCTCTCTCTCCTTAGGTATTTCAGCATCCTTTTTTTCCTCACATATTCAGTAATAACCTTCCTGCTTCAAATTCTCTTTTTGCTTGAGCTTTAAGTGACCATCTGTACTAAGAAAGTCTTCCTCTGCTTCTTCTGTGCTGTAAAAATTCATTATGAAATATGGACAGAAGTACTCAGGCACTTAGGCCAGATTAAATAGAATAGTCAGTATATATAACACTACATAATATTAATTTTTAATAGAACACGATATTAAGTCAGCTTCAGAAACACTAGGGGCACAGGCAAAGTAAATCACTATCTGAAGAGATTTTGCTGAGAGTATACTGGGAAAGTACAAGTAGCACTGAGAGGAAGAGATATCCAAATGCCTCCAGGAGAGCTGAAGCAATTGGTGGAGAAGGGTAGTGACAGGAGGATAGATCTTACTGATGGATTTTAAGAGGAATGTATCAGTGTTAAGATCTAGTAAGTCAGAACTCTGCTGATCACTAAATATATTTCTTATAACAATTTACAGAATCTTCAATCAGCAAGTTGGATAAAAGTTACAACTACTCATTTCCACACAAATACAGGGATTGGGCTAGATTGTTAGACAAAAGAGGACTACAGAGGGGAATATGACATCCAGCTTTACTGCTTAAGGGAGAACTCATGGGAGGTCAGTTGTGTACTCTTACCTCTTCAGACTATTTTTTGTGTTTTAAAGAAAGCCATCACTAAATTCCCTCTCCGAGTCAATCTATAAAAGCATATACTACTATTCTATTGTCATTCTCTTCCTCCAGAGATCGTCTTCATAAGAAAAATACAAATAAAATAAGTCTTCTGTCTTAGTACATACATAAAAACCTAAAACTTGTCAGTTTGTGCTGTTAAATCAGAGATACTAACTAGTTAAACCCACTGAGAGACTTACATGACTTCAGGTACACTGGGCTTTGGGAATGAGATAGATTTTAAGCTCTTTTGTTCTTTGAAGTCTCAAACAGTTTTGGAAATGTTCAGAGGAAAATATGGTAAGATGCAGGCAGCAATGGAAGGCAGCATAGAGTTTTTTGATGTAACAGAGACTCTATTTGATTAAGCCACAGGATATAATACAATATCCAGCTGATGTCATTTGAGGGAAAAATAGAAGTGTGACTGCTTTCTCAGCCATTAAGGATCATCCCCATTAAATAATTTTAGTGTCCATTCCCATACTTAATGGAAAGATATCTCCTGTCACGAGCTGACATAACTTAATTTTTCTTCACTCTAAAGAGAAGCAAAATATTAGAAGACTGTCTGAAGGCCACTCACAAACAAAGCAATTTATTTGCCTTGGAAAAAAATGTTAGTTAATACAAGAATTGCTGTTAAAAAATGGATTTTGAAATTCTGAGGTTATTTTTTGAGGTTATATTTTGAGGTTATTTTTCACTTACCTCCCCTTACCAGGACAGGAAAAGAGTGATCTCTGTATCAAAAATAAAAATATAAAAAAATATTTTTTCTCCTTTACCTCTTTTATTTTTTTTCTTTAGATGAGAACACTTTTCTCTCTAAAGATGGTAGCATTAAACCTTGCATTCATTTTTATTTCTCCTCTCTTGACATTTATGTTCTTTTCCTTTTTTTAATTTTTAGCAAAATATTTAGTAGCCTGAAAATATCATGAGTGGTATAAAAATATTTAAATATAGAAAGGATATTCCTCATCCTTCTTTTCAGATCTTCAGATTCTAATGGATCAGTTGAAAGGAAATGGGGAAGATATATTTCTCTGTGTTTCCTGCTGGTTAACACAACACTCAATTAGATGCTGAACTACAGCATCAGAAAAGTAATGATGCATATCAGATATGATAATAGTAGTAGAGAAGCTGTACAGAGCACTTTAAAGTGGACCTTAGGAGAACTGAACTTGCTCCTTTCATATCACTGAAGCTCTGCCATGATTTCAAACTTCCAGATGTCTTGTGAAATTGTGTTCATTTTCTGATATCTGTTATCATTAGAAATGTAGTCTGCTTCCTTTTTAAGCACCATGCCATATTAATTCACTGCTCCAATATTTTTCGGGTTTTCACAGGCTTAATGACTTTGAGGCACATAAGGATGGATAGTTGCATATGAAGAAATTGAAAATGGGGAAAAGCAGACAATAACAGCAACAAACACAAAGCAAAACAGGAAAACAAAGTAAAGAAAAGAAGCACAGTTGTGGTTGTTGTTTGTTTTTGATTTTGTTTTGTTTAAATGTGTTCAGGGAATAAACTGAGTCTAAACAATTCCATTCCCTCACCATTCATCTTTATCACTAACAGATCCTAGACTGAACCAGAGTACTCCCTCTTTATTGTGAGGGGTTTTGCTTTGTTTTATAAAGCAGCTGGTAAAATATTCCATTATGTGATCTGAATAGGGAAAACTCTAAAACAAGTGTTTTATTAACAAATGGATGGACTAAGAGGTTAAACAGCTAACTGGTTAACATGAATTTTTCAGTAAATGCTAGTAACAGAAAAACAACAGTGTTTTAAACTATTTTAAATAATCTGTATTTCTGGCATGGAAAACCCATATTTACACATCTGCTGGGTCCCTAGATGCACAAGTAATTCCTTAATCTCTTTTAAGCAGGATTATTTGCTCACATTTTCATATCATCTGGAGTGCTTTGTACATTAATAGTTAACTAATAGCAATAAAAATATTTATTCATGACATGAGAAACTACCAACGGGGATTTTAGCTTTTCATAAAGGGGAAAAACATAAAGTGATGAAGTAAAATGAAAAAATATATTATGCCACTGAAATAAACTGATGTAGCTCAGATTAGCACAACACCCTTCCCTGACCCTACTTTGTCTTACTGCTTTTAGTCCTTTCAGCACTCCCAGTGATAAAAAAAAAATAAAATAAAAAATAAAAATAAAAATAAAAATTGAACTTGCTTAAAATATGTTCATGAGAAAAGATTTCTCTATGCTGCCTACAGAACAAGAAGGGCAAGTATGGTCTGCTATGTTGATAGATCAAAATAAACAAGATTTAATAGTGATTTATTTCAACATTTAAGTTCTCCTTGCCTCCATTCCTTGTTAGCTAGAGGCAAAGGGGAATGGTATCACCGGAGGTTCAGTCTCCTCACCCACCTTTCCTTTACTCAACGTATTTATTACAGGACAAAAAACTCTGGGAAGTCAGGATGTATTCAAGCAAAATTACTGTCCATTAAATTTAAGAGTTATTCCTAGCAATTCTGCTGCTTTAAGTACACTGATACTAGTGCGAGATCTTTGTTTCCAATACATTTTATTTCATTTTAGGTGTAAAAACTACATGTATAAATAAATAACTTACTCTACCTTGGGGCATTATGCTGCTGATAAAGATTGTGCAATAATTTGATAGTCCTGCAGGATTTTAGCAGTATTGATTTTACCACTCACACTGAGATCTGTCTGGTAACCAAAGAAAAGATGTGCTCTTGTCCACCCAACATACTCTTTAGAGTAGCTGCAGGTTACTCTAATGTTGGCACATTAAAATCTTACCTTCAAGACCACGGTCATTAGTTGCTTAAGCGATGACAAGAATTGTGGTTCAAATGGAATGGAGCAATGGAAGCGTCTTTTGTTTTCTGTTGAACATAAATAAAGCCTCAGGAGTACAGCTCCTCAATTTATGCACTTTGACTGGATTTCAAAATGTAAGAAGACTGAATACAGACCTTTATTTTTAAGTCTGAAGAAATTAATGTGTTTACAGTATTATTTGTTTCTGATATAATTTCTTCCTCATTGTTATGAGTAAACAGTGTCTCTAATTTTAGACTTAATACAGAACTTTACTTATATTTTTTTATTGTAGTGCTTCAAACAATAAAAGTAAGTCCTATGAAATGCTGGAAACTAGTCTTGTTTAACCATGGTAAGGACCACCCAAAGCAGAAGGAAGGGGAAGGAGTAAATCATGTCATTACTGTGGCATGTCCTGAGTTTCCTGCACATCATGGGGCACAAAACATCTGATCACTTATTTATTCAGATGAATCCATTAATTTCTAGAGTAAGTCACACATTATTAGAGCATGAAGCCCTTTACACATAAACATTATTGCATGAATGCAATGGTTTGGGAAGAACAGAAGAGATGAGCTGGGTTATGGGAAGTTGAAACTAGTTTTTTAATGTTATAACAGAAGGGAAATTTAAGTTAGATTTACATTTCTTGAGAGAGTTTCTGACTTCACTTCAGGGTTCGGTTTAGTAATTTGAAACTAGGTTTCCATTCCAGCTTCTCAGTCTGCTCATCTTTAATGAATTGTAGAATAAATACAATCCTAACTGTACAATGAGTCTATAATATAAAATATATTCAGAAAAGATAGCTATACCAACATTTGAAGTAAGTTTTAGGTTCCCTAACTTGAGAAAGTTTTATATTCTATATCCAGTATAAGAGC